>OX344802.1:12847589-14097589 GCA_947034925.1 Eudemis profundana | reverse complement strand
ATTGGGCTTTCATTATTTGTAAATGAGAGCGTTTTGTTGTGGTATTTTTAACATTATAATGTTCATAATTAATATACCCGGATTCGACTTCCGTGATACTTTAAGCTTTATGGTTGGGATGTGGAATAAGAGAGTTACTAATGTGGTTAACTCTGATATAATTGTGGAATTCTTGACAGCTCAGATACCTTATTTCACCTTATAATTTGTCGAAATGACTTGTGTTTAATTTATATGTTTGAAAGAAGGTGTTTAATCATTATATTGTGTGTCTTACGTCTGGAAGCTCATTCGTTCAATTATGTATAAACGTATGTAACTAATGTTAACATATCTCCTCTGCTTTATTTTATGAATGACATAATAGTCAATGTTATATAGTAACTTGTTAATTTAGTTTTAAAACAGGGCGTGGGGTTTTTCTCTTTATCTGTTCTGTTTTTGTCCTCACAATTGCTTGGCCCTAGGGAAATTAGAACAGATATCAAATAAAGACTATCAACTAGTCTTATTTGATTAATTAGTCAAAGTTTCGATTAAATTCAGTGAAAATATAAAATTATTGGAGTTTATGAATAATAAACAGCTTTTAACTCCTTTCTGTATTTCATTACTAGCATTATTTTAGTTACCCTTTTTCTCAAAATCCCTCAGATCAGACCTAATGTGTGTACATACGAACCTTCGATTGGTTTGATTATTTTATAAGTCAGAGGTCATATACCTATACACACACGCTTATATATATACACTTAAACATACTCATATGATACTAAGTATAGAGATATAGAGAGGGGGGGGGGGACCTCACACGTGGTGCTCGCGTGACCAGGATCTAGTCTTTGTGCCCTAGAATTATCTAGACACATCTAGAACGAGCTTTTGGTTTCTTTTATATAAAATAAAAAAATTACACAACGTAGGAAAACTTATTTTTATTTGACGATCACAGTTAACTGGTACAGAATTATAGGTATAAGTCTATTTTAAAAATCTGAGAGGGGTGTTTTGAGTTGAGGGATTTCTATTTTATTGTTTAATCGGAATATTGGAGAGGGGCGTATGAAACTAAATGTTATACATATTTAAGCTTTAAATTTGAACGAATGAGAAATCAGACACATTGTAATTTTGACTTATTTTATTTCAGCTTGTGCATTTTAGACCAAATATTATTACTTATGATTATATGTATTTGCGTAACGTGAATAATTACAGATTGCTATTAAGCGGGTGTAGATATTGCGTGGCAATAAAGTGCATATTTACAAATATTATTTTTAACAAGTTTGAGAGAGGTATTGCATTTAAGATTAGAAAGCGAAGTAGATATAAATAATGAACGACCCGATTAAGTTAAGTCCATATGGTTTAGTCGTAAAGCTAACGATAGATATCAACAATGATATGGTTACTCTATAATATAGTGTAACAAGCGATTTGATAGAAGAGTATTATGAGTTTGTTTTATTGCTAGTTAGTCAGCTAGTTCAGAAAATACGTTGTCGCATAGAGAAGTGGTTGCTTAAGCCTAAACGTGAAGGTAAATAGTGTAAATATGCGCTTATTCAATTTTAATTATGTTACTAATAGTAGAAAGCTCGCGTTTGTTGAGAGAGGAGGCCGAATGCAGGTCATAAAAGTATACAGATACCGGTGAAGACGACAGGTACAGCTATTGTACTATTAATTGTTTTAAAAAGCTTGGTTTAAAGGGTATTTCTGTTAAAGTGTAAATTTGCTACACAATAGATAAAGTTGCATTGTGTTTTAGGCACAACTACTAGACAGAGAAATTTTACGAGGTCATAAAATACGATAACTGAGCCGGACGATTCTTAAAACTAATTTCGACAATGAACATTTTGCCCACATGTTTGAACGCAGGTAGTCAGCCTCAGCACATTGAGAATGCTGTTGAAGAGAGTAATTTTGAAAAAAAAAAATTAACGTGGCATTTGTCGATATTTGCACAGAAATTTGTATTTGTTTGGTTTTGCGATGAGGTTAATATTTCAACAGTAATGGTATTTTTTACACATTTAGGATGTAGTGTTTAGGTAGTGATTACGTAGTAACTTAGGTAGTGTTGAGATAATTTAACAGTAGGTAGGTACGAATGTTAGATATCTAGTTAGGAGAATTTTACTTAAGCAGTATCTAGGTAGTTTTATTCGTGTAGGACCTGTTATTTCGAGGTACATGCAATTTAGCAATTATAGAATAGGCAAAGTAAAGTACCCATTATTTGAATAAGCCACTCATTTATGAGAGTAAACCTGTGACCAGCAGTATATAGCTGATGATGATGATGATGATTTGAATATGCCATGGAGTTACTGATGTTACTATACCTGTTTGTGAATCAAACAAGCGTTCAACTGTCAAACATAATAATGTTTTAATATGGTAAACAGGAACCCTGTCGAGTATTATCATATTGATTTGTCTTTTGATAATTGCTGACGTCTCTCATTTACTAATCATGCCTCTCTCGCCTCTACCTATGACCTTTTCATATAGCTTTGAGATATACATTAATTAATTTTTATGTAATACGAGGTGTTTGCAAACACATACATCACATATACTTATGATGAAAATTGAGACTATTATATCACAACTATTATATTACAAGATAGTAAAATAGTGCATTTGGAATTAAATTGATCCGATAGTATTGATTTGACTAGCATTGACTAGAACTAGAATTAGAAGGCTCTGTGTTTGAGGAGGAGGTTAATTGTGACTAAATTGTACTGAAATGATATAAGCATACTAAATCCGAACTCACTAGAGAAAAAGAGGAAGGTTTATCAATGGTGAATATGAAATGGCTCTAAATGTCCGTTTGTCAGTGTTGTGATTAAAGTAGTAATAATATCTAATGTATAGATATTTAGATGTCACGTTTGAAGGTGCCATATCGTTATGGACGCTGCTTAAACCGTCTTTTGCAGATGCCATAGGCCAATGAGATATTAAAGATTAAGACAGAGAACAAAAGATGTATTTAATGTACGCAAGGCTGCTATTAAAATAATAATTGATCACGGGTTCGATTCCCGATAAGACTAAATGTGGATTCCATTAGAATAGTTATTAAAATAATACATATTGCTAGTTTAGTATAACATGACAATTGAGGTGCTTAATAGCCCTACATATCAGTGGAGTTGCGTAAAAGATATCATCAGGCAAACCGGTGCAGATTTGGCGAACATTTTCCTTAAGAGCTGTTGAATAAGGTGCTTAAATGCAGTGGTGATATTAGGCAAGCCGGAAGGAATCGAGTTCTATGGACGCCACGCTACTGCTACATATTCGTGTCAGACGACTTTGACGCAGGTAATTTAAATGTTACCTAAGTGTAGACTTTTGTTTTAGAGTTTCATTAAAATCGGAGGTGTCTAATAGTTAGAACTGTTAGAAGGTGTATCTAAGGTTGATAACAGCAGGCAGGCAAGTAGTAGAATGGTTGTATTATGAGTTAAATATAGAATGTGGTTGTTCGTGTTATGTAGGTTTGGGAGATGACTGTATTTTGACGACTTTAAGTAGCTGAAAGGTTTAAGTGTTGCAATTGATATTTTGACAAGAAAGGATAGAGGGTTAGCGATTTGATTACCATCAGGTTAGTTAGAGAAGCGATTATACACATGCGGATAAGTTTAAAAAATAATGTTAGCATCATTAAGGTTATGTAGGTGATTATAATGTATTATTTATAGGCGAGCAATAGTACACATACATTGTTTCTATGAGAAGTTATCTAACGTTTCGGTTTAAACTAGATGTGAATATAGATTGTTTTATGGACTATATCTGGATTTGGGCAGAAAAGTATAAGTTTTGAATTGAGTTGGTGTTTTACAACAGGTTAAATTACTGAAAATCGGAAGTACTTGGTAACTGCATGGCGAAAGGCAGCAGTTAATTCATAATTTGTTTTTTTATCATGATTTAAAATCAACCCTGCTTCTATGCAAATATGAATAGTTTTGCCAATTGAAACTAAAATTACATGGCAATCCTTATTAGTTTCGAAATATTTCTAATAAGACTTTCGTTAGTATGACAAATAGACTAGTTTCTAATGAGATTTATAATAATATCTTGTTTTGAAGAACTAACTTGATAAAGTAGTTCCATGGATATACGATGTTTGGTGTATCAAAATTAATATTTTATTATCATTATTGTTTTTTCTATTCAAAATTTGAGCTGGCAATGTAGTAAAAATAAAAAATAAAAAACCTATTTCAATTATTTTGAATTGAAATAAAATTTAATCAATTAAACTCAACTAATTGCATTATCTAGCCACTGTAATAATCGACTGGACGCCAATTCAGGGAAAGATTTAAGTTATTTTGGCAGTTTTGACGTGGTCAGCAGAGACGAATGGCTGTCTGACAGGAAGCTCTGATGATCACAAGATCGGGTTTTACAGTTACATGTTTATCATTTTTGACATTCATAGGTGCATTTTAATAAACTCAAAATTGAAGAGTAAATAACTTTGAATTTGATTTTAAATCAATCAATGAGATTAAATAATTAGATTTTCTTTGCTGTCGTACTATATTGAGTTAATGTAACGTAGCATCGCTACGTGTTCATTTAAGATATTAGGGGTTTGATGAATTGCCAAAATAGCTTTTGTTGTATAAGCGGTCGCAGTGAAGAGTTATTATCCCTATATCAAAGCGCATGGTTGACCCGGGCGGCCGTCCACGAACTATATATCAATCAAATCACAAAGGTATACCTTATCAAATAACACCAAGAATGCATTCTTTACATACAATCTAGTTAGATTGCTGTATATGCAATCCATACATACAGACTCCAAATGGAGCATACCTGGTCAACCAATATATACATACATATCAAATTACGTCCCCTGCAAGTTCTAGACTGAGGCTGACGAGTTACGTAACTATTATTCTTATTATTGGAAATAACCTTCCCGAAGTGGCTAGGCAGACGTGTTTGGTCTCCAGAAGAATTGGCATCAAAAGACAGGCCGTTTTGTGGTAAGAGTATTTTACCCCTGCTGGCATACCCCAGGCTTGTAAAGTAAGACTCGACCTCATTATTTATTCACAAAGGGTGTGGACCGTGCCCTGGTCTAAGCTGGACGCGGTTTAGGTCAGGATATGAGTAAATTTGCTTAGCGAAAGTACTTATAACGTGCCACATGACCTTTGCATAAATAACTCTAATGGTGTGTGGCTAAAGATTGTCAGCTCAAAACAGTTTTAATCAAATTATACAACCAAGTACATAATAACGTTATATGCAATTTTAATACTAACCAACTCGAAAAACACGAGAAATAGGAAGTTTAATAATTCACCTATTGTTATAGAATCTGAAGTTACCCAAGTCAGGTAGATGTCCGAAAAACTGAGATAGAGAGTTAGTGTATTATTTTATTACCCACTTCAGTATACAATGTCATTGTTATTTTTATACAAAAGGTACTTAACTCATAGAAGCAATGGAGATACTCACGAACTCCTTTATAAGTTTGGTTTGAGGTCTAAAGATATGAGAGGGGTAAACCTTAGGTACGACTCTAAGTAACATAGTTGTATGTAGAAAATCAAAACTACGTTTTAATTTTCTCCAGAGAGGGGTCTGTACTGGTAATCGTATATACCTATATTTTTATTTATTTATATGAGGTAAATATTGCGTAATACCTATTGCCTAGAAGTGTGTGATGTGAGAAACAAACCCATAGGAAAAAATTCAAGTTACGACATACAAACCCAGGCCTTTGAAATAAATTTTAAATGTCATGTCATCTACTAACAAAAAGTCTCAAGTTTAAGTTCTTTGTCTAATACAAAGAATCGTGTTTCTAAATGCATAAGAAATGCGTTAATTGCTTTTAAGACAGATATATTACTTCAAGATGTGAGCAGATATTTAACTAAGAAATACGAGAAGTGGTCTAAAATGCACAAGGTGACATGTTGAGGTGTTGATGCAGAATATTATGGTTCTTAAACCTAATGGTCTAAGGTACAATAGCGCAAACATGAAACTACTGTTTTCGACATTTACGCATTCCAGGAAAAGCTCCAAGCGGGTCATTTTGCGAGAGAATAAGACTGATGCGGCTTTCGCTACGAGTGAGAGCGAAACAGGCGGAGCGACCTTTCGCTACGAGTGGGAGCGAGTCAGACGGAGCGATGCGCATGACCATGGGGATGAACGCAGGGGATGGCGCGTGCGCAGGTTGAATCGCGAAGAAGAATTTATGTTTAAGAACATAGGGATTACTATTGATTGTAAATAAAGATAGTATAAGGTAGTTGTTTGTGTGTGTGTAGGGGAGACGGTTGGCTTTTCAAAAATGTGAGAGATAGGAAAAGAAGGGAGGCTGGGCACTTGATCCTGGGACGAGACGAGGGAAGGTCGACGGAGTTTGGTGGCCGAGGAGATTAAGTATCGCTAAAACCATAAAAGCGCGAGTGCTTATAGTCGCGAGTGTATATTCTATTATAACTATGTCTATCAAGTAAAATAGATTCAGTGTACTTCAAAGGCGATTCCCGTGTCAAGTTAAGTACAATCTCTTAAACCACGGTTAAAGTTATTTGGAAATAAAGTATAATGTAATTTAGCGATGAATTGATAATAAATGTTATAGTATAATCAGAAGTATTGTCAGATGTTCGAAGAACTTGTTATCCTGGATAATTGTTCAACTAATAATTCCAAATAACTACGACTAATTCTTTTATGGAATGCTTTTGTGATTTTGAAGGATTTTACTTGTTTAATATTTGGGTTCGAATCTCAGATAAAATAACAAACACGTTAGAAAAGCTGACGGGTTCGATTCCCGTATGTAGTATCTACGAGATACTAATTCTATAGCCAACTGCTTGTGAAAATTATGGATTTTATTTCTTTAACGGGTTCGATCCCTCGTTGAAGTATGTATTTCAAATAAATACATAATTATATTGATATCAGGCCAGTGCTGATGTGTGGCACAATATTGTATTGGGCTTTCATTATTTGTAAATGAGAGCGTTTTGTTGTGGTATTTTTATAATGTTCATAATTAATATACCCGGATTCGACTTCCGTGATACTTTAAGCTTTATGGTTGGGATGTGGAATAAGAGAGTTACTAATGTGGTTAACTCTGATATAATTGTGGAATTCTTGACAGCTCAGATACCTTATTTCACCTTATAATTTGTCGAAATGACTTGTGTTTAATTTATATGTTTGAAAGAAGGTGTTTAATCATTATATTGTGTGTCTTACGTCTGGAAGCTCATTCGTTCAATTATGTATAAACGTATGTAACTAATGTTAACATATCTCCTCTGCTTTATTTTATGAATGACATAATAGTCAATGTTATATAGTAACTTGTTAATTTAGTTTTAAAACAGGGCGTGGGGTTTTTCTCTTTATCTGTTCTGTTTTTGTCCTCACAATTGCTTGGCCCTAGGGAAATTAGAACAGATATCAAATAAAGACTATCAACTAGTCTTATTTGATTAATTAGTCAAAGTTTCGATTAAATTCAGTGAAAATATAAAATTATTGGAGTTTATGAATAATAAACAGCTTTTAACTCCTTTCTGTATTTCATTACTAGCATTATTTTAGTTACCCTTTTTCTCAAAATCCCTCAGATCAGACCTAATGTGTGTACATACGAACCTTCGATTGGTTTGATTATTTTATAAGTCAGAGGTCATATACCTATACACACACGCTTATATATATACACTTAAACATACTCATATGATACTAAGTATAGAGATATAGAGAGGGGGGGGGGGGGACCTCACAGTATGTCACTCATGTCATGTCTACAATTGTTTGCAAACGACACAAGTAGACGTCAAATAACATGAGATTGACAATCAAATATTTGATTTATCGGCGTGAAGTGGCCAGTTACAGTAAAGTGAAAAATCACCATCCAGAATCTGTTCAATGAGTTCTCATTTAATAATCACATTAACAGGATGTTTTTACGTAGTAAATTTGTTGTTCAGTTTTCTCCAAAAACATCGTAAAAGCTATAATATTTCATACTTAAATATCCTCCAGGAACTGAGTACTATCAGCTGTAACAATATCTGCAACTAATAAGTTAGCACCTTATACATACAGGGTGAAATTAAAATCACTGGCCAAATTTTTTCCTGACACTAGGTCACACTTAAGGAATCTATTTAGCGAAAAAAAAAGAATTTTTATTTTTCAATTTTCATTTTTCAATTTTTTTATATTTTCCACGAGTCGTGGTCACCCTATTACTACAAATGTAAACATACCTAGTAGTATATTTTAATAACAACATCAACAAAACCCTTATCTAACCTACACTAAACCTTATATCGTAGCAATAGGGTCCACTATAGCACAACACTATTGCTATGGTAGGCAATTTTATCAATCTTATAAACGAGGGTAGTCTTAAACCATGCTAGAGGTAAACATAGCAAATGATTAGTCACTCGTCACTCGCCAACCGTAAAATAATAGTCGCGCGCGTACTAAGATTTAAAAAATGTATTCGAACCGGGAATATTACGAAATGGTGCGGTGTTATTTATTAAGTGGTGAATGTTTACGTGGTGCACAAAGATTATACCAGTTGGAATCAGTTCCGCGCCTTCGGAGGCAAGGATTGAATCCAAATGTATCATCTCGTCGAAGTGCGTAACAACGTTGTAGTGCTTCGCAAATTAAAAAAACAATGTGCATAAGCGTGCCGAACTTTGTTTGGAGGTGCGTGGATTACAGTTTGAACATCTATTGCAGTATAACTAATACTTGCTTCAGTAAGTACCGAGGGTGATTATGTAAATAGTTTAATTGTGTCGATTTTTAATCAAATGTACATAAGTTGATTCAATTTCTTAAATACGCCTGAATGCAAAGATTCCCGACTTAAAATTTACTCATTGTTTTAAACCACGGACCTTTTGTTAATTATCTATTAGTCAGATTTATCATTTTAGATTTAAAAAATGCCTTTGCATTTTGACGGTCCTAAGCCCGTTAAAGTATGAAGGAAAAATTAGCAACTTATGTAGGTAAGCGTCTTATCTCGCTGCAATAGGGTTCATAATATGGTGGCATGATTGCAAGCTGTGGGAGGGGCGGGTTGTCAATGACCTTAACTGATAAGGAAAGCGGGTGTAGTGGGTAGTTTGACGGTTCACCATAACGTACGAGATTTTCAGGACAACTTGATGATGATTTAAAAAAAAAAAAATGTACTGAGCGGTATTAAAACAAAAAACACGTGTTTAATATTTTTTCGAGTTCTTTCGGGTGTTTCAATTTGGCCAGTGAATTAAATTTCACCCTGTATAGGTAAGAATGTATAATATAATATGTACCTACATGTATAAAATGATTAATCCAGATAACCCTGAAACTAAATTATATAGTATTTTACTATCACAAATGTTAATACATAATTTAGTAAGAAGAAATACTAATGAAATATCGTCGAGTTGCGGAAAATTAACCCCTACAACCTATAACCTTTTATGTTTTAAATTCATAGTTTGAGGAGATATTTATATTAATTTGAGAGGTACCACCTGGTTGGGCTAACTTAGTAAGTAGGTAATATTTCCCTGGTGCTCCAGGTGCGCCAGCCCCAACCCCATCCTGCGCTCTAGGTACGTGTAGCGGACATGCTAGACTGTCCGTATAGGAGGCACTGCTGCGAGTTGCATGTTTCCTGCAGTGCATATTTAGTGTAATAGTTTTTTTACTTTTTTTGTTTACTGTGTATACTAACAATAGATATAAGTTGTCCATACAAATAATATTGGTCCAGTTACTCGAAATAAATGATTTATTACATTTCAATTATTTAAAAGAAAGTATATTTTTCTTAATCGAAAACAACTACTTTTTGGGCTTATCGTATAAAAACCTAAATAGCAGTAAATACCAAGCTGACTTCACTATCTTGTTATAAAAAGCGCCCTCCAGCGAAACACCCTCATTTACATATAAAATGGTGTAATAAATGCGCAAAAATGTGTTCCCAATTTAATAAATCAGATTTCCCGAGCGCAGTACACGTGAAATTGTAGTCACAAGAGACGAAATTAAACTCATATTTTAGAGATTTAAGATGGAAGGCGGCGCAATGAGTTGCTGCCAGGAGCCGGTTCATAAAGACTTCACCGGGGCCCGAAGAAAGAGCTTGATCACTTTAAATCAACAAAAGAAATGCAAATATACGAACCGTGCTATCTTTGACACGTAAAAAGATAATGAAATAAGTGAACTTAGTAGTTAGTACACTCCCTGATACCCTAAAGAAACGAAGAAACGTACCTAAGCAGAAATTACCGTTAAAATTCTAAAATAAACTAAAACAACGTGAAATATTTTTTTTGTTAGCAACAACAAATATTATACGTTCCTATAGAGAGATTTGATAATAAAACCTATAAGATAAGCTGGATTGCTGAAAGTCCGTTAAATCTTTTTAATTTAATCGGTATTTACTATTACAGTAAATCTCCATTTGCAACGTCACGATTGCTGCAGTGCTGGACCTTGTCACGTTCAAGTATGGTCCTAAGGGCCAAATGCTTGCCCTGGATTTAGAAAAACGACTACATACCTTACAACGGACGTGTGAGAGAATTGTCAACGTTGCACTGCATGACGTTTTGAGTAAACCGCTTATAAAGTGATTCGAGCAACAACAAATCACCTAAAACAATAAGGGTTCTTATAAAAAAGAGACTGTAATTTTGCTGAATTAAAAAATTTGTCGATGCCTTGTTACACGTCAAGTCTTAGATTCGTGACATACGAGTATTCCACCCTAGACAGATTTCTGTTCTGGGTGGATCAATTATGAACGCCGTCTATAATTTAATTACGAGCCTGAACATCCAATCTATCACGACTCGATCAATAGGCAATGAAAGTGGCTTCAGTGATACTTCTAATAGGGGGGGATTTCATAGGTCTACCTATTTGGATTCTAGGAAACTAGATAATTCATTGTTTTATTCTGTTTACGTTTCCAAGAACTTAGATACACATAATCAGGCTGTTCCGTCTGGTTCATTACACGAGCCAGGCTATCAAGTAAGCGAACGAGGTGAGAATTATCTAAACGACACAAATGTCGTGCACTATGGTTTTTTGCACAACAAAAATGGCGCCCTGGACATTTCCGTAATGAGTTGCAGCATGCTCTGTCTGCGTTAAACTTGAAAGTAACAATAAAGCTTTATCTTTATTTTATTCAAAGTGCTAAGTGACTTGATACATAATGGAGTCATGTTTTTCCATGCATAAACAGAAATCGGTATGATATTTTGTATTATTTCAACAATTATTTCTACTAATATTCATACCGAAATGTGAGCGTTTGTGAAGGTGCTTCAATGTTAGGAAGTTTGGTTTTAGTTTCGGTTCATAGTTAATAACGCGGTACCTACCGATTGGGTGGATGGAGATGAAATTTGGAATACGAGTAGACTAAGTCCTGGATTTGATTATAGGATACTTTATATCCGGATAATGAGTTTCTTGTGGATAATAATGTGAAAAACGCGGGTGAAGCCGCGGGTAAATGCTAGTGGTCAATAAAATCTGATTATTTTAAGACTCTGCTACGCGAAGGTTGTATGGAAGAGACTGGCCTTTAGCGATAAGACCGCCTGTTTACTTCTACTTTTTTACTCTACTTTTTGTATATTATTTTAAGAGGCGCAACAAAGTTTTGCTATAATTTTGTGCCATGAAATAAATAGACATACGTAACTTGAAATATAATTCAATGTGTGCGCCGATAATCTCCCCATTATAAAAATAATCTACATCATTATGAATGTAACACAGTCTTGTTATTGTTAGAGTCTACGAACGTCGTTAGCCAAGTAAACGTACCTACGGAGCTACCACATTCAATTGAATTCGAAATGATTCGGTCCAACCGACCCAAATTATGCATGGAAACAATGTAGTTTGAACCTAATTGGTTCCAAAAATGCGATCGTGTCATGTATATTTAAAAACCAATTATATACCCAGCGTGCTTTGCTCTTATTAAAGTTAAATTTCCTGCGCCTTCAGAGCTCCGTACTGTTTTTATAGGACGGCTTAAATTGGCCTAAGGTACTTTTATACAGCACAGAGCCGGGAATTTCACGATAAAATGAAAGTTTGCAACAACACCCGGCCGGGTAAGCCCTCATTTAAAAATAGTATTTTATGCAACAGTTGTATAAGAAGGTTCAAAAAATGCGAATTGCGTGAGTTGCGATACGAGCCGCGAATGCGGCGAGTATCGCAAATAGAGACGCAATGAGCGTTTTTTGACTTAATTATACAACGTTGCATACAATACTTTTTCTACGACAGGTTTTAAAATATAAAATACAAACAAGGCATAACCTGCAAAGAAGGCAAATATGACGTATGACTGTCAGTATGTGTCTATGGTAAACTTTTTATTTTTTAAATGAAGTTGACACGCAGTGAATATATTAAAAATACTTTTGTTTTTATGTTGGCATCAATGAATTTAGTTCAGAAAGTTTCGTTTTTCTTAAAAGCCGTAGGATTTTAATTGTTTGTTAAGTTGGTAGTTGTGCATTTTTACCGTAAAGTTAAAATTGAGCGCTTAATCCTTGACCTAAGTTTAACCTACATTTAGAAGTCTGTGGTTGCTAGCAATAACGTAAAGTGGCTATAACGACACTAGTGCTGTTATGGGGAATAGAGTATAGACTTCTCTGAACTCATATTATGTATGTTCTTATATTAGTGTTCGTGACCAAGTAAAAGACAGATAACAGTACAGGAGTAGAAAAATATATTTAACGTACCCGCCAAATTACTTAGGTGCTTGAGTTTCTGTTGCTTACTGTTGATAATTTATTGTGTTAAGACACAGAAGTTTTACTCGCTCTGTTTAAATTAGCAGCTTCTTTCGTGTACTTAATTGAGACAAACACGGAACTTTTCAATGTATTTCAGTACCCAACCCTCGTATGGTTGTTTATGTCTTATGATTCAAACTTATTACAAATTCATGCGCGTCTTGGCACTTACAATAAACGAATATATATAATTATATTACCTCTATGTAATGTATTTTAATCATAACTTTAGGACATTAGTTACACCGCCCACAGTTTATTTGCTTTGCCTTGAGGTTAACTGGTAGAGAATGCCCTATGGCATTAATTTCGCCTTTTGTACGATAAGTTTTATTTTGTGCAATAGAGTTTAAATAAATATATCGTCGACCGTAGGCTGAGTTAGCGTAAGGGACATTGTTTTGCCTGTCCCTTACCGTAATTCAGCCTACGGTCGACGATATAACGAATTTATTGAATTATTTTTTTAACATCGTTGAAATAAACTACTGACAGACAACGGAAAGCCTAAACCACAAACAGCGGGATGACATTTGAAAACCATTTTCTATGAAAACCATTAATATGAAAAAGTTTTCCGAAATTCAACCCCTATTAGTTTGTAACGGGATAAAAAATTGTATGAAAAAGTCGGGAATTCAAGTGGCCGATGCCGAGGGCGAGCATCTAGTTCCTTCCGGCCGCCATCGCAACTGTGTTTCACAACCAGTTGTCTACGAGGATTTTTTAGTCTTTCATGGCAACCAGTTGTGATAAAAACATATATATTCTTCTTCCGCAACCAGTTGCCAACAAAGAAAAAAATCGCCGCCTTCGCAACTGTGTTTCACAACCAGTTGTCTACGAGGATTTTTTAGTCTTTCATGGCAACCAGTAATATTCTTGTCACGCAATAATCTCGACACATCATTTCAAGCAATAAAACCTCCTTATTTCTTACATAGTCATCATGACAGATATCTGTCATATTCGAAAAAAACCATTTGTAATTCCTTAACCTGACATTGTCATGTCATATTTTTCTCTGTACTATCATTCAAGTTCTAGTTATTTGCTTACGAGCTACATATAAATAAGTAATTGGTTATAATATAACTTTAACTTTAGGTCACAGGTTATCATTTAAATGCAATTTGTGCCATTAGACATTATAATTTGAATTCGATGCATTAAATACGTGCCCATCAAGCAATGTCTACGTCAAATATATATCCAAGTTCATCCAAGCTAGAATTCATAAGTTCAAGAAGAGGAGGCGTCACTCTTCTGTATGATGGGTATCGTTGTCATCGCAAAAAAATTTATACAAATGGAGACTCATTTTTTAAATGTTGTAATAGTACCGGGTGTAAAGGTAATTTGACAGTGAACACGCGTAATGAGATAACAAAAATATCCAAGGCACATAACACTGACTGTATCGCTGATTTTGGGAGAAATGTGGTGCTAAAAAAAATGGACGATTTGAAGCAGAAGAGTAGCTGCAATTTTATATCTATTAAGAAGCAATACGAAGAAACTGTTCGCGAACTTAAAGATGAAGGCTATGAATTACTGACAAAGATACCGAGATATGAAAATATAAAAACGGGTCTGAATAACGAAAGAAACAAAGTGTTGGGTGTTGCTAAAACAAGGTTCAATAATGCTCATGACGTTATGATTCCTAATAAATATAAAAATTTCCTTCTTGCTGATTACTGCGATGACGATAAGCGGATCATTGTTTTCGGGTCCAAAGAAATTATAAATGATCGAGAGGGAATAGCGATTAATAAATACCATCACTTTTTCGCTGACGGTACTTTTAGATCTTGTCCCAGAGCATTCGCACAACTGTATACAATACATGGTTACAATAAAAACAGTCATACGATACTTCCTTTAATATTCGCTTTACTACCAGACAAAAAAACGGATACCTATAAAATTTTGTTCAAAATGATCAAGTCGCGTATCAGTTGGAATCCACAAAAGATAACTCTTGATTTCGAAGTAGCAGCCATAAATGGGATTCAAAGTGTGTTTCCAAAAATAATATTTAAAGGGTGTTACTTCCATTATAATCGTTGCTTGTGGAAAAAAGCAAAAGCCTTAAATGTAAAACTACGAACGGAACGAAGACATGTAGCTCGATGCGTAGGGCTTGCTCGTTTACCAGCTCAATATATAGAAAAAGGTTATTTATATGTAATGACCAAAATGTCCAAAAATCCTAGTGACTTAAAAAAATTAACAAGTACTTCCAAAAACAGTGGATAAAGAAAAATGAAATGATGAAATCATGTTCTTGTGCAAAAGGAAACGTGAGAACGAATAACAATATTGAGGGATGGCATGCAAAGATAAACCGTTATATAGGACGAAAATATCCTTCTTTGGCACAATTGTTGGACGTTTTATTAACGGAAACGGAAAGTTACAATTTAAAATTAAAAAGTAAAAAGAAACTGGAGTACAAATTGATCGACGAAGAAATTGATGTGGCAATACAACAACTAGAAGGAAAAGAAATTACAGTTGGGCATTGCCTTGAAATAATAAGCCCTTTCTCCATAACTTTTTAGTAAGTTCGTAAAATATTAGTTGCAGAAGATATTTCAGCTAGTTTTCTTTTAAGTACAGTGTAGTTGTTTGGTATTCGAAGATCAATTTTTTTTACTTGTATATTTATATTTTATCTTAAGCGGAATAAAAGTGAGTTTCAGATTTCATGGCATTTCATTTGTTTATTAATTATATTGTCGCTTAAACATCAATCATTTTCATTGAAACTTAACTAGTTATTTAGGTTCTAGGAATTATAAGCTATATTTAACAATACGTTTCATAATCATTTATTACATGTGTCAAGTACCCTATTCGGGGTACGGACCCGTGCTTCACCTCGTTATTTCACCTGGGTGAAGCACGGGGTATGCCCTAGTCCCCATGCTCCAACTGACAATTGATAGATAGTAAAGAAATGAAGTACAACCGAGTGCTGAAGTCTTTTATTACGATACTATAAAACACAAAATAATACAAAAGAAATTAATTAAAATAAAACGTATCTACCGGCACTATAGTGAAAAAAAAAACTGACCGACGGCATAACTTTGCTGCTCAATATCTTAAACAATATCTTAGTAATATAATAATCAAATCCCCTTATTCCAATGCGGATAACACTGTAATTTGGACTAATTGTAGAGCACTTTTGAACACTTTTATAATGTCTGCCGCGTGGACTTCGCTGAAATTTGTGACCGCTGTGTTCGAATTTACGACGGCGTCCCAGTTTTCCGCATCAATATGACGTAAGCACACTTTTGCATGCGGAGGCAAGTAAAAATTATATTTTGACAAAATCATTGCCCTGTGGAGATATGTAAGCGGGCGAAGGCTTTCCTCGAGACATCCACTAAAAACACAAGTACTGCTTTCGCACACTGCTCTTTTTAGTTGCCGTGTTCCGAAGCCATTCTCCGTTTCACCGTTGTTAAATTCAAAGTAACTAGCCATTATTATATTGCACTATTACTTTGCACAATTTTTTACAAATAAAATTGACTTGGAGTTATGTCAGACAGATAAAATAAAACAAAAATATATACGGACTCTTTCGTGCTTAAAGTGGCCAGTGTTAATTCAGATGGGTGATTCACAAACTCCAAGGTACTGTATGGTCTAAGATTGAACTATAATTGGAAGTAATCTTTAAAGTTTAACGCAATTTATCCAAAAAATGGCCTACTGTGATGTGGTTGTTTAATAATTCCATTTGAGTATTCATAATGAACTCGTCTCTTTCGCAGTATTCTTTGCGTCGTTTAGAGGTAGGTTCTATTAAAAGGTTTAAATTGTTTCTGGATATTACTGCTAGGAACTTATTTAAGGTTACATATGGCTTCTTAAATTCTTTGTTATGTTTAGACTTCCAACTCTCAGCAACATTATTTGTCCGATGTCGTTCACTATATACACACCATTCGTTGATATTTCTATTAATATAATATTTTTCCATGTATTTAATAAACTCTTTTAGCTTCTCATTATGCATCATCATCTTCTTAATTTTTGATATATAGCAATCCAGGTTTGAAAAAAGATTATAAAATTTTAAAATACGTAAGTACTTTAAGTTTTGTAATCTATGGTTGTGAACAAACAAATTAACTCTTCTATGGCAACTAGACTTTTTGAGATTTTCCTTGTTGGCAACTGGTTGCGGAAGAAGAATATATATGTTTTTATCACAACTGGTTGCCATGAAAGACTAAAAAATCCTCGTAGACAACTGGTTGTGAAACACAGTTGCGATGACGGCCGGAAGGATCTAGTTGAGTATAAAAGGAAAAAAATAGTAATGACAATATTAATTTCCATATCACAATACTTTGTACATTGTTGTAGAGACCGGAAAGTTAGCAATAGATGGACGAGTGAGTTCGCGGGCCGACTCGCAGAGGAGGCCCTCGAAGAATACGAGTCCATCTATTGTACTTTCGGCAGAGACATAACATAGTACTTTTCACGCCTACTGCGAGGAAATAATAATAATATTTCAAAAGCCAACTTTGTATTTTTCGGCAATACACCGTGGACAAATTCATCAACACCGAATAGCAAAACGCCAATTTATTATTTTATCCGCAAAATATTTTAAGCCCAATTGACAACATTTCATTTTAAGAAGACTTTAAAATGTATATACGATTCGAAAGCATTTTGTCTCCTGAACACTACACCATTTTTATAATTTTTTTAAATCGCTTAATATAAAAAATAAAAATGAATAAAAAATATGTTCTCATTTTACCAGTTCTACGGCACAATAGATGAAATGCCAGTGCCTTTTGCCACAGAAAAAATAAGCTGTCATAATTTTGAATTTGACAAATGTCAATGCATACTGTGAGATCGCTTACTTTTTTTCGATCGCGATAAGACTAAAGTAATGGTTTATTCTACCGTAGAACTGTAGTTACGCCCTTTTAGAATAAGTAAATATTAATATATTAATTATAAATTAATTACAAATCCTGGTGAAACAAATAAACTATCAGCGTATTCGTCTTTTCAAACCAAATACAGTGAACCAATAAAATTAAAGGCTCGAAAAAATGAAAGGTTGTCAATTAAACGCCAACGAAAGTGACACTTGTTTTTTTTTAACATTGCCAATTACTAGCGCGACAGTGGCTGTATGAAGTATTGTCGAAGTCGCGTGACGTCCTGAGGCATAGTTCGCGATCTGATTGATCTATTATAATGTCACTAGGCGTCACGGCGTGCTCTCACTGGCTGTTGTAAACTGACCAGACCAACAATGTTATTTCTGTCGTATCTGATTATATTGTTATGCCTGTCTCATACACTGTCCTAGAACTCACCGTTTTGCGGCCTGAATTCTGACCATCTATTCCGATTTCCGAGCAGTGGCGTGAAAAGTTACGAATGATTATTATTATCAGCCAGCACTATAGTACAATTCATTAATTTGAAAGCTACCAGACCACACTCAGATAAAACGTTCCAATCTACAAAACCTCAATTGTTGTAAAAGCAATTAAAAACAAAAGTATAGTAAACAGCAATTATGTTTAAAGATATTTAGCTCACAACAAACATTCTAAAATGCACTTGCGTTGGCTCAAAGCATTGTGCCGTGTAATTAAATTCTGCATAACGGAATGCTTTCTTCATAAAGCAATGTTTGTACGTGACAAAGGGCCGGCTAGGCGGGAAGTACTAAATTACACCTGTACACTCCTCCAACCTCCTGTGACACTCCACCCCATCAATCTAAATTAAACCTTATTAATACGTATCTAGAGACCATATTTCATAAAGGTGTTATAGATAGATATGGCGTTGCAATAGTAAGGCGATTACTCACTTTGCATGCGTCTGTTTTACGTTAACATTCCGAGAGTGCGCGATTTTAATTCAGTTAATTGGATTGCTTTGAAGTCTTGATGAGGTGGAAGACGTCTTGTCGAAAATTGTTTTTGGCTATTTTTTTATCAAGTAAATTATGGTACCTATAAAATTTGTGTAGTTCCTAGAAAAAATGTAAGACCTACTGGCTATTATGCTGCTTGCCAGTAATTATTATTTTTGCCGCACCTGGCCATAAAGTGGCTTTTTAAAAGCAGCTTTCTGGCCAAGTGTAGACATAAAATTATGTAGGTACACGACACGGGAGGTAATAAAGAAAGCCATCGATCGCATATTTACGGTCCTCGCTTGCAGCTCGGGCCGCAAACATCTGCGATCTCGGCCTTTCTTTGTTTTACCACCTTAGTTGTGTAATGTACTATTACATATTTGTTTATTGCTTACTTTTTGCTTGCAAATTTAAGCTTAATTTATAACCTACATCTTCATAGTTTTTTTTTTAAAGATATGACACGAATTAAGTAAGTATTATTATAATTTTTAAGCAGCACCAATAAGACTGGAACTGTGTCTGAAATAAACAATGACTTTAATAAAAACATTCGACCAACATTGACAAGACTAACTTTCATTTAGATATTATCAACTAGCTATACAATAGCTGTATAAAGTCAAATTTAAAACTATAGTATAAAAAAAATTAACATTAGAATTTATTTTAAAGTAGGTATAGAATATTTAATATCACTATGGAGCATTGTAGGTACCTACCTGCAATACCTAGACTAAGAATATTTTTGAATCCCTCTCTAGGTTGTACGCTGTATGAAAGTTCAGCTCGAGATGTAAGCTTAAGTGAGCCTGAATAACTTATGGCTTAAGAGCTGCATCTGGCTTTGGTTAGTTTAATTTATGCTCCGCTTTAGCTAAAATCGTTCATAACACGCGACTAGCTTAGTCTGCATTAAAAATGAAACATTAATAGTCGTGTTTTCAGTAATTTATCGCCAGCTAAAAGCTTGTATTAGATTTAAATGCTAGATGCAATTTTCTTTATTTCCATTACATTTTGCTAGGTGATTTAAACGGTGTGATAGCGATTACAGTATCGCCATTTAAGAAAATGCTTGTTTTAGGTTTCTGTCTGCTTTTTTGTCGGCATCACTATTGATAGAGGGGTCGTGATCGTCATTTCAGGTGTTCGTGGCACGCTTTACGATGTGTTGCCACACCTCTCAAAAGGTGCTTCTAAACGGGCAATGTTTTTCTGCAATTTATGGCCGGCAAGTAATGTTATCTCACTCTTATTTCGTATGCTAAAGCAAGATGCACATAGTTGCCGGGCCACAAATTGCAGAAAAATATTGCCCGTTTAGAAGCACCTTATTTTCCTGGTGCTTTCGTGCAAGGAACAATCACTGCAGGTTTATCCTGGCCTATCCATCTCAAGGGTGATCTTCCTCGTGGCCTGGTACATAATATATCTGTAATTTATGACATAGTTCTGTAATTTTATTTTTCACCTCGCCTGTACATTCAAAAACAAAACACAACAGTAGGCGAAATATGTTCTAGGTTTTTTCGGTACTAGTCAATTTGTGTCATAGTAGATTTGAGTGCTCGACTCATTATGTAGTAGTCACTTAAAGCTCTAGACAAAAATCAAATGTAGTCAAATTGTATTCTAGACAGTCCAAGACTAATCCCCTTCAGTCAGTCCTTAGACTACAAGACATTCAATAGACATATTCCCCCGTTTACATAAGATAAGTATCTGTAGCTGCAATGAAATTAAAAGTACGGTTTTAAATACACGAACGGATATCGATTCATGACTACGATTGTAGTTTTTCAGAGAGTGAACTTCATTTTTAAACAGCAAAGGGAGCTTTCAGACTATGAGCTGCACATAATGAATTATTCATTGTCACAATTGAAACTTGCAATGAAATCAGTTCTCTACTTTATTGGCTGTGCGTTTTCTATCTTTTCTTTAGATATTACTAAGTTTTCCAAAAGGCTTCTTCATTACTCCAACTTTTCCCTGAATTATTTAATAGTAGGGAGTATCACAAGGGAGCAAAATTATGTTTTTATGGCGAAAGCCTTAAATTGATTGAGAGGGAAGTGAAGGAATACAATAGAATCTTAAGCAAAACGAGCCCAAGATGAAAATAATTTTGATAACGTATGACATACATTCCTTTATATGTACATCAATAATAAGGAAAATAATTATGTAGGTATTGGGCAAATATATATGTACCGTTACTAACTTTATTGCGGTGCGGAAATGTATAGTATTTTATGCAACAGTTGTATAAGTTGGGTCAAAAAATGCGAATGGCGTGGGTTGCGATACAAGCCGCCGCGGCGGCGAGTATCGCAAATAGAGACGCCATGAGCGTTTTTTGACTTAATTATACAACGTTGCATATACAATACTGTTTCTACGACTAGGTTTTAAAATATAAAATACCAAATTAAACATAGTGCGCAAACAAGGCAAATATGGCATATGACTGACAATAATATAATAAGTATGTGTCTGTGGTAAACTTTGTTTTTAAATTGAGGTATACTCACTAGTGCCACGCAGTGACGATATATTTTTTTTATGTTGGCATCAAAGAATTTATTTCGGAAAGTTTTGTTTTTCCTAAAAACCGCAGGAATTTATTTGTCTGTTAAGTTGGTAGTTGTGCATTTTTATTGTAAAGTTAGTATTGAACGCGTAATCCTTTGTCTAAGTTTAACCTAGATTTAGAAGTCTGTGGCTGCTACCAGTATCTTTTTGCGACTATAAAGACACAAGTGCTTTTATGGGGAATAGAGTATTTTTCTCTACGTCTCTGAACTCATATTATGTATGTTCTTATATTAGTGTTCGTGACCAAGTAAAAGACAGATAAAAGTACAGGAGTAGAATAGTACATTGTGTATCTAGGGCGGTAACGAAGGAATTGCAAACGAGTGTTTGTTACAAGCCCTCGGCGAAGCCAAGGGCTTTAATAACACGAGTTTGTAATTCCTTTACCGCCCGTGGCACACACAATGTTTTTCATCACACTTGTGAGGAAATCTTAAATAAAAATAACCTTACTAATCCACCCAGTATGACAAGAAAATATTAAAACAGACAGTGACGTTAGTGACATATGTCATAGACAATGCGAATGCCAAATCACGTTCGGAAACCATAGCGGTAACGGCCATTTTAGTTGATTTTAAATTTGCAAAATACTGAAATACAATATTTAAACATTTAATTAATGTTACCGAAACATGTGTTTACATGTATTTGCCATAACAGTTATCTTTAAATAAATATTTCAGTGATAAAAGTTAAAAAAGTAAGTTGGCTTTTCCTTTGAACATGAACATGACAAATAAGAGTAAAACAGAACCAGCGTTTCAAATTTAAAAAGAAAACCATTACGCCCTAGGGCGTAATAGGCCATTTACGGCCCGCAGAACCTACGTGTAGTGACACCATTTTCGAGCAAGTGTGATGAAAAAAATAATACATACTATAGTAGTTGGACATAAATGTACCTACGAGGGAAGAAAAGGCTGATTTCTGGATAAAAGTTGAGAAAAAATAAGTTCGAATGAAAATCGTTTCGGAAATGACCGTTCAAGTATTTACCAACTTACCCTTAACGTAGCTAAATCTGAACATAATTGTTTCACAATGTAACAGCATTGTGAAACAACACATTACATTTTAGATGGGCAGGGCACCCATTAAATTCTCCGAACATCGGAAATCCGGATATTAGGAGTAATATCTGAGAAGCGTATTGCAGCACTGGCCTGCCAACTTATCTGTTATACCTCTAGCCTTTATAGCATTGGGAAAAGGGTTCTTTTTGCTTGGTTTGAGACAGATATAAGTTTGTAGGCCAATAGACGTTGCATCCTCGACACCTGCACTGGAAGCGTGATGTGAAACCCGAATGATCTGCCCTGGTTATACAAAAGGACGAATCTAAATAAGAAATCTTAGTCACATATGACCTTACGTATGTAGAGACACGCGGTACCCGTGTCACTTACTAAGGTTATAGAATTCAGATAGGGCATTAAGCTTCTAGAGGCTCAAAGAACATCTCTTGGTTGAATTATTTCACTTACAATACGAATTTGTGTGCCTTCTTAGCATTTTCCGTTGAATATTTTTTTTAGTTTTGTGACGTTCTCCAATTTGGCCCTGCGCCTGATCATAATCAAAATAATCAAAATTTAATAAACCAGATCTCATAAAGACAAGCTTAAGGCGCTAACTCATTATACCCTATATCTTGGTCAATAAGTATGACTTGGCCGTTTTATGAAACTAGGTACTGCTTTTAAAACAAAGACCAGTAGTTATTTCTCTTACTATTTGAAACGAACGACTGAATGATGCTCATATAAATTTTATGCGACTGTAAATTTTATGAAGTTACAAGAAAAAACTTTTTTTTTCTTTTTGTAACCATGGAGTCCACTCTAGTAAAACTGGATTCTACTAAAATCAGAACATACAATTCCGTTACATATATAGATACAGGAAATCAAAAGTACACAGAAAAACTAAATGGCACTCGCCTGTATAGGTTTCTCATAGATGGCGTTTAGGTTCATTCCTATTAAAAAACAAAGATACGGAAGTCAAGGTAGATAGCAGAATTGAAGGCATTTTCTGAGTGTACGGTGGACGAATGGTTGAGTCACTGGGCCGGACATCCAGAGGTACCGGGTTCGATTCTCGGTCTGTACACAGGCGAGTGCCATTTAGTTTTTCTGTGTACTTTGATTTCCTGTATCTATATATGTAACATAAAGTGTGGTGTAAATTGCCCACATTAAAACCAATGAAGAGACAAAAAATGTTTCCTCATATATAAAGTATACAATTCCGTGTCTGTAACTGAATCGGGCAATGCAAAGGCTCGTACTCGTGTGGTTAAATTTGCACGCGAGGGAGCTTTCTTTTTATTATTTCATTCTGATCTGTTGGACATTCATTATAAATAACATGTGTGTTACGTTCGGTCGCTGAATACACGACTGTCTTTGAAGTCGAGTAGGTACCTACCGGATTAAGATTAGGGACAAGATTCTGTACGAGTCTGATATCAAAGGCCCATTGAGAACGTTTCATGTGATCATTTTCGTTTAATTAACGTATACATGTTATTATATTCGGAGGGCTAGTTGCGAATTTTCGTATTACTTTGTAGTCCCATGTCTACACAACACAAGGTGTACCTAACGTCTCAAATTGAGACTCTCAATAAGGTGGATCCCTGTAAGCGAATGGAAATACAGCTTGTGATGATTAATTTTGGTAATCTTTGGAGAGATGTATTGTCAGTGTCCTTGCACTATTGTAGAACCATATTTGGCCAAATGATTTTTTAGGATAGGATAACTAGGTCTCTCTCTCTAGACCTGGTTATCCTATCCTAAAAAATCATAGATCCATAGCAGGATGCGCAAGTTGCCAAATGTGCAGGCTTCGCAAAATGTGCAGATCGCAAGAAACTGCAGATCGCAAAATGTGCAAGTCGTAAAATGTCCAAGTCGCATAATTATTTATAATTTTATAGTATATTGGTAAATATTATTATAAATTTGGATTTGGTGACGAAACCTGTGGTGGATACAAATTCTGTTCGTGGACGAAACCTGCGTAGTGGATTTGTAAGGTATATTTTTAGGGTTCCGTACCAAAATGGTAAAAAGGAACCCTTATGGTGCGACTCTGTCTGTCTGTCTGTCTGTCTGTCTGTCTGTCTGTCTGTCTGTCTGTCTGTCTGTCTGTCCGTCTGTCACAGCCAGATATCTCAGGAACTACTGATGCTATCGATTTGAAATTTGGAATACTGTTAAAAGTAGCTAACCCGAGCTTATTGGACATAAAAAATATCTTGTACCTTTTTTACTTTTTTTTTAAAAGGCTCCGTAATGGGACTTTTAAAATTGAAAGTAGGGCTATTATATTGAGCGGGGTATCAAATGAAAGGGCTTAATTTGTTAATTAAAACACCATTTTTATTTTTTTTCTTAAATAAGTAGTTTTTGATTTATACATTTTTATGTACCATTCCCCCCCTATTATCTCCGAAGTTACTGATCAGAAAAATGTGTCATAATTACTAATTATCAATATCAACCTGAACATTACAGGAAAAATAGAACGGTCTTCCTAACTTTAATACTTTTTTAGAAATTTACATAAACTTAATCCATCCATTAATCCATCTAGCGGAGAGTAGCAAAACTAAGCGATGGCCTGTTTCACGCTAGGGGATTTAACGATGTTATAATTGAACAACAATTAGTTCGTAAACAGCTAATAATAAATAAATTCTAACATTTAAATACTATGTCACGTTTGCAAAGTTGAAAAATTGTAAATAATTATTTTACCAAGCTTATACATAGATGGCGTTGTAAATTCGGGGAACAGCTTTTCGTATGGAGAATGACAGTCCTCTTGATTTAATCGTCCTTGCTATTAAATAGAATCATTACACGTCAGGTTCTAAATATTACAGGAAAAATATAACTGTTTTAACTTGCAATGTTTTTTAGAAATTTGCAAAAATCATAACATATATTTATTTGCTTCTTCTAAACAAATCGACATACAGTTTTTCTTGAACTATTCGCGTATCTACTTATGAGTTTGTACGGAACCCTCGGTGCGCGAGTCCGACTCGCACTTGACCGGTTTTTTTTTATAAATAGTAGTGTAAAGTTTTTTAAGATGTTTCAATGTTCAGAGGTTTGATATTGATACTAAGTATCGCGGTAACAATTTAATAGATTAATATGAAATTTGACTAGGTAGAAGTCTTGGATTGGATGAAAATAAATAGCCGGACGTAGCCTCACTAACAGATAACTGAAGCATCTCTAGTTACTCGGTCGCTTTATAGGTACTTACGAGCAGCACGCACACGTCAACCACCGTAGTAGCCTGCTACGACTAGCACGCACACATAATATTATGCAACAGTTGTATAAGTAGGCTCAAAAAATGCGAATGGCGTGAGTTGCGATACTAGCCGCTGCGGCAGCGAGTATCGCAAATAGAGACGCCATGAGCGTTTTTTGACTTAATTATACAACGTTGCATACAATACTTTTTCTACGACAAGGTTTTAAAATATAAAATACAAATTTAAATTAAATAACCCAAATATGACATATGACTGACAGCATGTGTCTATGGTGAACTTTTTTTAAATTTGTCTTATACTCGCTAGTGACACGCAGTGACGATATTAAAAATACATTTTTTGGTGTTGGAATCAATGAATTTAGTTCGGAAAGTTTTGTTCTTCTTAAAAACCGAAGGAATTTAATTATTTGTTAAGTTGGTAGCTGTGCATTTTTATCGTAAAGTTAGAATTGAGCGCTTAATCCTTGACCTAAGTTTAACCTAGATTTAGAAGTCTGTGGCTGCAAGCAGTATCGTTTTGCGACTATAACGACACTAGTGCTGTTATGGGGAATATAGACTTCTATAGAAAAACCAGCATTAACCTCTCGTATGCGGTGTCAAAATTTTGTTACGCAATTTATAATCTTGAAATTTAAGTATTAAGCAGACAACAGGAAAATGTGCTTTTTTGTTTTAGCTTAAAATTATATTTTGCTTCTTTAAAAAAACCATGTTAAGTTGATTCGAGTCGGTCAGTTTTCCATATAAATCAAAAGAGGATCATTGTTTGCTTCTACGGCATCAATTAATTATGTTTGAAATGTTTTATTTCGTAGCTTGATTTTTACTCGCGTGAAATTACATGGGAACTCTCAAAAAGCCAAAAAATATTATCGTTTTCGCAAAAAACTTTTAGTTTCAAATGATGCTGATAGATGGCGCTAACCTTACAGGCCTAATAGGCTACTTGATGACAGTTCAAATCAGCTTCTTTTTATGAAGCGTCAAAACGCTCAGAAAGTATGCAGTTCAGTATTGAATACTGCTCTGTGGCGCCTTATTTTTTGATTTTGTCATTTTAAAATCGTTGGTAACACAGAAATAAGTGTAATTAATTTTATTCGAGCAATTTTGGAAACATACTTTGATGGTTAAACTTAATTAATTTATTTTGATTGTTGTCAAATATTGTACATCACTTCTGATTTTTAGAGACTTCTCATAATTATCATTTCGCGCAAGTAAAGAGTATCTATCTATATGTTCGCTATCAAATAAAACACATTTCAAATTTAATTGATGCCGTGGAAGCAAACAGTGACCCTTTTTATGTTTGTATGGAAAACCGACTTGCTCGAATCACCTTAAAACCATAACTTATGAGCCTATAAGAAACGTAATAGTAACATTATTTCTATTATGCCACACCTGGCCATAAAGTGGCTTTTTCCGCACGCTGCGCGTACGGAAAAATCCGCTTTCTGGCCAACTGTAGACATAAAATGATGTACACAACACGGGAGGTAATAAAGAAAGCCCTCGATCGCATATTTACGTCCCTCGCTTGCAGCTCGGGCCGCAAACATCTGCGATCTCGGCCTTTCTTGTACTACCACCCTAGTTGTGTAATATACTATTTGCTCTAACAAACATTTAACACTGGACTTGCTCACGAGAAAAACCCAGATAAATCAATACATCATTGCGTCGACTGAAAGTAATTTGGTTTTTGTACGACGGGAAAATTAAGACCCTTAATTACCTACGTGTATATGAACACATAGCTCGTAGTTGGCACGGCTTCAACTATACTTCCCCTGTAGGCGAATTCAAAACTAAACTGACAAACTCGTTTTTGCCGTACGCTACGCGTACGTAAAAAGCCGCTTTCTGGCCAAGTGTAGACATAAAATTATGTGCACAACACGGGAGGTAATAAGGAAAGCCCTCGATCGCATATTTACGTCCCTCGCTTGTAGCTCGGCCCGCAAACATATTATGCGATCTCGGCCTTTCTTTGTTTTACTACCACCCTAGTTGTGTAATGTACTATTTTAATATAATAGATTTGTGTTCTGATTTTTGTTACATAGTCCGTAGATTATCAAAATACATTGGACACGTATTTTTTCTTTTATAAAATTAATGCCTGTTGAAATTCCACGTGACGTCACGACGTGGCTCGATTTTTACCACGTGGTAGCGTCACGAGCCCCATTCGATTCCCAAAATTTAACGCACTTTAGAGTCTGTGCGGAAAGAGAATAGGATTAATTTTGGGGGGCGCTGTAATGCTTTTGTACCGTATGTGCCGTATTTTCTGTTCTGTGGCCATACTGGTTAGGTTAGTTTCGTTTTTCGCCACGCCTATTCAGACTCTATCATCATAATATTTGGGTTCCGTACCAAAATGGTAAAAAAGGAACCCTTATGGTGCGACTCTGTCGGTCTGTCTGTCCGTCTGTCACAGTAAGATATCTCAGAATCTACTGATGCTATCGACATGTAATTTGTACAGAAAAAAAGAAAGACATCTGTACAGAAATCTTTTTTAATTTTTTTTAAAAGGGACGGAAATGGGATGTCGTGAATCAAGAGTAGAGCTATTATATCGAGTGCGAGTGGGATATCAAATTAAAGGGCTTAATGTGTAGATTCCAAAACTGTTTTTTTTTTTAGATCTTTAGTTTTTAATTTAAGATAAAAAACGTTAAACACAATACCTGTCCCCCCTATTATCTCCGAAGTTAGGTACTGAACAGAAAAATCAGTAATAATTACCGATTGTTAATATCATCCTAAATATTCCAGGAAAAATAAAACGGTTTTCCTAACTTGTAGCGTTTTTTTAGAAATTCACAGAAATCGTAAGACCAACTTATTTGCTCCTACTAAACTAACCGCGACATATTATGTCGATGTATGGGGACAACAGTTTTTCAAGAGCAAAGTTAAGTTTGTCCCTCCATACAGTTTATCTTGAATTATTCACGTATCTATTGACGAGTTTGCATGGAACCCTCGGCGAGCGAGTCCGACTCGCACTTGACCGGTTTTATTTTTGTTTGACTGAAAAACGAAAACATACGTTTTCAATATTTATTATTGGGTACGGTAGACTGGGGTTATTCTGATTCACGAGGTAACACTGATCATCGACTTTTCAACTATAAGAAGTTGGTTTTTGAATGCATTCAGAACAATTTATTATTAAGGTAGGCTACCTCAATAATAGTATTTTTTCTACTCCTGTACTGTTATCTGTCTTTTACTTGGTCACGAACACTAATATAAGAACATATATAATATGAGTTCAGAGAAGTCTATACTCTATTCCCCATAACAGCACTAGTGTCGTTATAGCCACTTTACGTTATTGCTAGCAACCACAGACTTCTAAATCTAGGTTAAACTGAGGTCAAGGATTAAGCGCTCAATTTTAACTTTACGGTAAAAATGCACAACTACCAACTTAACAAACAATTAAAATCCTACGGCTTTTAAGAAAAACAAAACTTTCTGAACTAAATTCATTGATGCCAACATAAAAACAAAAGTATTTTTAATATATTCACTGCGTGTCAACTTCATTTAAAAAATAAAAAGTTTACCATAGACACATACTGACAGTCATACGTCATATTTGCCTTCTTTGCAGGTTATGCCTTGTTTGTATTTTATAATTTTAAAACCTGTCGTAGAAAAAGTATTGTATGCAACGTTGTATAATTAAGTCAAAAAACGCTCATTGCGTCTCTATTTGCGATACTCGCCGCATTCGCGGCTCGTATCGCAACTCACGCAATTCGCATTTTTTGAACCTTCTTATACAACTGTTGCATAAAATACTTTTTCTACGACAGGTTTTAAAATTATAAAATACAAACAAGGCATAACCTGCAAAGAAGGCAAATATGACGTATGACTGTCAGTATGTGTCTATGGTAAACTTTTTATTTTTTAAATGAAGTTGACACGCAGTGAATATATTAAAAATGCGGCGAATGCGGCGAGTATCGCAAATAGAGACGCAATGAGCGTTTTTTGACTTAATTATACAACGTTGCATACAATACTTTTTCTACGACTAGGTTAAAATATAAAATACATGGACGTCACGCGTGTCTCGTCCGGTCTCTCCGAGTGTGTACAGCCGGCATGACAGTTGTGTCTATGGTAAACTTTTTTTTGATATGGCTGGTGACACGATGTGACGATAATTAAAATACTTTTTTTTTATGTTGGCATCAATTAATTTAATTCGGAAAGTTTTGTTTTTCTTATGAATCGTAGGAATTTAATTGTTTGTTAAGTTGGTAGTTGTGAATTTTTATCGTGAAGTTAGAATTGAGCGCTTAATCCTTGACCTAAGTTTAACCTAGATTTAGAAGTCTGTGGATGCTAGCAATAACGTAAAGTGACTATAACGACACTAGTGCTGTTATGGGGAATAGAGTAGGTATAGACTTATCTGAACTCATAATATTATGTATGTTCTTATATTAGTGTTCGTGACCAAGTAAAAGACAGATAACAGTACAGGAGTAGAAAAAAATACTTAATAACCGTGTTAAAAATCAAAGGTATTTGGGTTTAAAATCGATGGGATTATATTAGGTTTCTATTTAGGTTTGCGATTCTGCACAAAATAAATTCCACACAATTGAATTTAACCACATGCGTACTCGTAATGCTTCACAGTCATTATTTCTAAGCAATCTTGTTTCTTCCTAGTAGCGATTCTGCACAATATGAATTCCACACAACTGAATTTAATCACATGCGTTATACTTCACGATACTATCTATAATTAAATAATGATATAATGATATATCTATATAATTATTTAAATTATTAAAAATGCGGTATCAAATGATTATTTAGATAGTATCGTGAAGTATAACGCATGTGATTAATTTCAGTTAAGTGGAATTCATATTGTGCAGAATCGCGAATAGAAAGAAACAATAATGGCATAAACCTAATCAAGCATAAATATAATCCAATCGATGATCAATGTTACCCCGCGAATCAGAGTAACCACACCACAGTCCACGGTATATAACTTACGAACTAATTATAATTACTTATATTTTTTATATACCCAGAAACAAAGCTTATTTGAAATAAAAAAAATATTTATTACAGATTACTAAGTTTTTACGTCCCGACGTTTTGTAACCCTTTTCAGTGTTCGTGGTCGCGGGTAGACTGAGAAAAACAATTTTTCTTTGTCAAAAGTATCGTTGTTTCAACTAACCACTTTGAAAAATTCAAATTAAAATAAATTCGCAATTCGGGGTCAAAATATGTCCATACGCTGGTTGATTCGACTTTGACAGGCCACAACGTGACCTCCGATCACGAACTGTTCTTACTAATTTACGGTTCATATTATATTAGGCACGAGATTTACATTGAAGTTGTGATTTAGCCAGCTGCTTCGAGGGTCCTCCGTTATTCCACAAAGGTATCGGGATTATCCCGGTTCAGGGAAAATTAATTTGCCTATTCGTAGGCTCTGCGTTAAGTTCGACTATTTGCTACCTATGTAATATTTAAGTTTCAGAGAGGGCTAAAAATTTGAAACTCACCAGATGTCATTTTAGTTTTATTTTAATACCTACTGGCTTCCACTCCTTGCTAATTTAACAAAGGGGTACTTATTTCACCAATGTCGACGTGTAAACATTTTACACGAGAGGAGTGTTCCGTAATAAAGAAATTTAAGTTTTTGATGTGAAGTGATGCTGATGTCGTTTTAGTTGATGGAACTGAATAGCTATATTTTATTTTATTTATTTGGACCTTTGAGCCAGGTACCCCGCGATGATTTAATGTTTTTTTCTTTTTTTTTTCGAGGTTTAGTTTAGTCTTATATACGTAGTTTAATTATTTTAGTTTAGGATAAATTTTAAGTCATTTTACGTTTTGTATGATCTTGTTATTTCTTGTATTGCCTATTAAAACGAATTTTAATTAAATTTTATTTATTCATTGAGAACTTACAGCCTTAAAAGCTAGTAGTAGATATAAGATATCTATGATATTTTACCTCGTTATTGTAGTTTTTTTATACTAAAGCATCTATAATAACAGGCTCGTTTCTTGCGGCGACGTACTGATGGCAAAAAATAAAATTATTTTGAAGTTTTATATTGAAATAATTAATAATTTTATAAACTGCTTGGTAAATAAACTATATCACTGAAAAACCTATAGGTAGGTATAGGTAGTTTCACGAGAGATGAGGTGAATAATTACACACACAGCTACATGAAGTACTCATTGCAAAAAAAGTGAATGAATGAGTGAGTAAATAAACACAAGGCTATAGTTTAACGAAACTTTTTGGTCTATCTTGCAATTCACTGTTGAACTTGCCATCGGTGCGAAAAAAGAACAGTAATTTCAAAACCTTTGACGACCGCTTTAGCTTAGTTGGTAGTGACCCTGCCTATGAAGCAAGAGGTCCTGGGTTCGAATCCCGGTAAGGGCATTTATTTGTGTGATGAGCACGAATATTTGTTCCTGAGTCATGGCTGTTTTCTATGTATTTAAGTATTTGTATGTATGTATCTATTAAATATATCGTCGTCTAGTATCCATAACACAAGCCTTATTGAGCTTACTATGGGACTAATTCGATTTGTGTAAGATTGTCCCCGTATAAAAAAAAAAAAAAAGAAAAAAAAAAAAAAAAAAAAAAAACCTCGCTGTCATTGGTCATGACAGTGTTGTTGTTTGTATGGCCTCAACTCTCGTGAAACTACCTATTACAAGTGTTAAAACTCTACAACAAACATTCTAGTTTTAAATACCGTTTAATCTTTACATAAGTACTTACGAAAGCGTAAAACAGAACGAATCACTGTGTGCGGAAACGGCTTGTGCAAGATTATTTCACCACAAAACTGCCTGGTTCATATTAAAATTAGAAAATACCTCCTACATTAGAGCTTCTATAGCAGATTAAACTGGAAATTAGTCGCTGCGGCATAATACTGGTACAATTTAATGCTGGCTCTGAATCTGTAATAGCCATACAGCGCCTTGCAAGCTCAGATTATCGCAAAGTTGAGAGCATCTATCCTCTTCTATCTAGCCAAACTTGAAAGGGACAGACTACATACATCCCAGCTGTGAATGCAATGCACTTCGAAAGCAGGCAATAGTTCGTTGGCAACCAGTGCCCGTTAAGTATTTTGTCGTAGTAGCTAAAACCGCTAAGTGCGCGGAAAATTTGCTCGCTGCTTTAGCAGGGACCGCCACTTCCGGTGCAGCCACCACTTCCGGCTGTTGGAGTGAGTACACACAAAATGCAGGACACGATACTCATTGTTTGTCTATGGTTTTGTTTTAGAGGACAGCACAGCACAGTGGTTACTTGGAGAAGGGCGATATGTTGTGAAGTTGATGAATTAGTACACTACTTAGGTATCTAGGGCGGTAAAACAAAGAATGTCTCAGATCGCAGGTATTTGACGCCCGAGCCGCTTGCCAGGTCGATAAATATGTGATGTAATGTAAGGCTTTCTTTCTTACCGCCAGTGGTAAGTACAAAATGTTATATCTCTCCAGGACATGAAGTGGGATTTTCCGCACGCGTAGCGGGCGATTATTCGGTCGTTTTCACAAATAGATGCCCGTAGTTAGTGCTTAATTAAACCATATTTTAATCTCGTTCCTTTGTGTAACGACAGTTATCATACAATTTATAAATATGGTTAACTTTCGTTACACAAAAGAAAAAGCCGAAGCGTTTATGGACGAAGCCTGCGTAGTGGATTTGTAGGGTATGTATGCTCTTTTATACTGTGGTTTTTTGAATAAATTGTTCCCTGAAAAAAAGAAAAATATAAATAAAAAAAATAAAAAAGTTAACAATTTACTTAAAAAATAAAAAAAAACATGATGTTACTTTATATTTGTTTTTAATGCGGGTAAATTAGACCACATTTTAAGTTACATATATAGATACAAGAAATCAAAGTACTCACCTGTGGTCCAGACCGGGAATCGAACCCGGTACTATTTAATTTTTCTGTGTACCTACTTTGATTTCTTGTATCTATATATGTAAGTTAAAACTTTGTTTAATAAAGCCCTAACTACGGATATATTTTTTTGAAAACGACCCTGCCACTTTATGGCTAGTAGGCTTATGCTCAGGGGCGTATTTACCCTAGGGGCATCCGGGCCATGGCCTGGGCCGCCAATCCGCCAGGGGCGGCGTACCAGGCCCTGGCCGATTGCATTTTCTTTTGGTTTTGGCGCCATTCAACCAACTTTTACTTCTTCTTGGGCGGCGAAACTTATTGGCCCGGGGGGCGCCAAATTTATGCTGCTACGCTTTGTCGCGCGATAAATATATGATAACGTATCCGTCACTCTCGCACACTATTTCTTAGAACGTGACGGATGCTTTATCATTTATTTATCGCATGACAAAGCGTAGCATCATACGCTTACAGGCGTGACGTAGAAGTTTATACCTATCTTATACTTACCTATGGGCTCCAGGCTCGTACATAGTTATTACACTTTACCTTAGGAGGGCAGTTATGCACTTTTGTTTTGTTAGTTTATTTGTTACCTATTTATTTCTATTCCGATCGTATTGTCACCGGTCTAGATAAAATATTCTTCTCATTTACACAATATATAAGGTCCTAATTTATTAGTTGCAGATATTTTAACACATTATACTTTACATTAAAATAATTAAATTTAAATAGAAATTAAGAAATCTTTTCATATAACTTTTTTGATTTCATTTACCTAACAAAAAAAATAATTATAATTTCGTCTAAAAAAAATCACCATGTGCATTATTACATGTCACAATAACACCATCTGTTATGTCAACAATCAATCAAACGGAAAATAACATGACATTGACAATCACGTAGGTATTTAATTTATCGACGTGAAGTGGCCAGTTACAGTTAAGCGGTACGTTAAAGCGCTACTAGAATCTGTTCAATGAGTTTTCATTTAGTAATCACATTAACAGGGTGTTATTACGTAGCAAATTTGTTTCTTCTTTTTCTCCAAAAAAACATCGTAAAAGCTATAATGTTTCATGCTTTAATATACTCCAGAGACCGAGTACTATCAGCTGTAAAAATATCTGCAACTAATAAATTAGGATCTTATATATTGGTTCAAAATCAAAATCAAAATTCTTTATTTTGCGTAAAAATGTGGTACATATAGGGTTTTACATTGTTTGAGGTTTCACACATTTTACCAGCAACTGGCATGCAAAATATTAGTTATATTCGAATATGGATAATTACAATTAGACACACTTATTTGAAATATTCAAGATATTCACTTACAGAGTAAAAACAGTTTTGCACTAACCGCCAAAGAGCATACGAAAATGAGTTTATTTTGCTACATAACTTGTCAATATGTTCATTACAGGAGCATTTGTCATCTACTGTTATTCCCAGTGTGGTTTCAGAGGACTCTTTTACCGCTTCATTTGCATAGGTGATTCTCAAAGAGCGTTTTTTGCCGTTTTTAGGGTTCCGTACCAAAATGGTAAAAAAGGAACCCTTATGGTGCGACTCTGTATGTCTGTCTGTCTGTCTGTCTGTCTGTCCGTCTGTCACAGCCAGATATCTCAGGAACTACTGATGCTATCGATTTGAAATTTGGAATAGTGTTAAAAGTAGCTAACCCGAGCTTATTGGACATAAAAAATATCTTGTACCTTTTTTACTTTTTTTTTAAAAGGCTCCGTAATGGGACTTTGAAAATTGAAAGTAGGGCTTTTATATTGAGTGGGGTATCAAATGAAAGGGCTTAATTTGTAGATTAAAACACCATTTTTATTTTTTTTCTTAAATAAGTAGTTTTTAATTTATACATTTTTATGTACCATTCCCCCCCTATTATCTCCGAAGTTACTGATCAGAAAAATGTATCATAATTACTGATTATCAATATCAACCTGAACATTACAGGAAAAATAGAACGGTCTTGCTAACTTTAATACTTTTTTAGAAATTTACAAAAACTTAATCCATCCATTAATCCATCTAGCGGAGAGTAGCAAAACTAAGCGATGGCCTTTTTCACGCTAGGGGATTTCCGGGAAAAAAACTAGATGGCGCTAAAACACTAAACATTTAACGATGTTATAATTGAACAAAGAAACATAGTATAGTAACAATTAGTTCGTAAACAGCTAATAATAAATAAATTTAAATACTGTGTCACGTTTGCAAAGTTAAATAATTGTAAATAATATTATAATTATTTTACCAAGCTTATACATAGATGGCGTTGTAAATTCGGGGAACAGCATTTTGTATGGAGAATAACAGTCCTCTTGATTTAATGGTCCTTGCTATTAAATAGAATCATTACACGTCAGGTTCTAAATATTACAGGGAAAATATAACTGTTTTCCTAACTTGCACGGATTTTTAGAAATTTGCAAAAATCATAACATATACTTATTTGCTTCTACTAAACAAATCGACATACAGTTTTTCTTGAACTATTCGCGTATCTACTTATGAGTTTGTACGGAACCCTCGGTGCGCGAGTCCGACTCGCACTTGACCGGTTTTTTATTTATAAACTGTACGAATGTGGTTTTACCTATGTTAGCCTTTAAATCATTTTTGCGTAGCCAATCCATGATTTTAGAGACAACCTCATTTATATCGTCATTATATGTTTGTACATTGTCACAAGATATAACAACCGACAAGTCATCAGCAAAGAGAGTGCAGTTGAACGAAGTGACACCGTGAACCAATGGCATAAATTGCAATCCTATTTTTTACTAATATAAAACCTTAACAAATATGATATCACCATCTTTTTATTGCCGAAACGTCCACAGCTAAACATAGGTGTCCTCTAAAGTCTTCCATAACAAGTGTTCGCACGATTTCCGTTTCCATTGCGCAACGGATATGAATTTCAGTTTTTATTGTAGTTACCAACTTTATCGTAATTATATAGAGTACTGCTACAAGATTATGCTCTCTACGTACCTACCCATGTAATATTAAAAAGCTTTTTAAGATGCTCGACGCAGCACGCCAACGTAAAAGCAAGGCTTATAGTAGTGACCTAAAAATTATATACCTCAGGGATTTGCGGTAGTGTCGCATAAAAGAAACTCCGTCCAAGTTAGCGCGACGTCGAGCCAGCCGAGTTATATTATTGTATATAACATGTATAACTCGTTAGGTACACATGTAACGGGTGCAAAACTATACAACCTCGCCAAAGCGCAAAAGCAACGACTAATGACCGTATTGAAATACAGTATATGAAAAGCGTGCAATTATGGAAAAATCGGTATCGTCACGCAGAAAACAAGCCTCCTTATGCATGAAAATGTAAATTACGACGTCTATTATTATTCAAGGAAAGATTGCTCGGGACAATGATCGCCGAATTAACATTCCACATGGTGATCACCTCAACTCGTGAGCCAAATCCAGGTAATTAAATACTTACTGAATTTGTACTTCTCGAGCATCTTGTAACTTGTTATGGGGGATGGTGATATCGATGACACTGCCTATTGCTTTGATCGATCAACCAGCATCATGCTAGGCTTATTGGCTACAATAGTCGTGTCCGTGACTATTATTAGTTCTTAGATTGATACATGATATTAGTTTTAACATAATGAAATACACGTTTTTAGAAATGAAAATTTATTCGGCAACTAGGTCCTTTTGCTTTCGCAAAGAGAGTATTGATACCAAGGAGTAATCTTTACCAAAGTTTTGAGCATCCTCCACAGTTTCAGGAAGTTTTGCATTCAATGTTTCGGGGAGCAGCAAAGAACTAATTATTCCAACCAATGAGACTCCAGCTAGAAGCCCTCCTGGCAACCTTGAATCAACGCGACGGCCCTAGAACGCAAGTTCTTAATTATTTTCTTAAAAGTTGGTACACCTTGTATACCAATCAGTAAGACATTTTCATGTCTTCAAGGCAAGGGTGAATAGGCATCTTCTAGGTAAGCGTGCTTCATCTTAGACCTTGTTAAATTTTACATAATAGCACTTAACTTACGTTTGTAGTATGCATGAACAAAATATTATTTTTCAACACACTTGCTTATAAAGGGGCTCTTATTTCGTAGTTTTTACGCGCGGAACTTTACATTACCGCACCTATGTTATAATTATCGTAAATTGACCAATGAGAGCACGCCATGGGGCCCAGCCGAGGAATATTATACGTGCGTAAAAACGCGTAAAAATTATTTTTAATTCTTCCGTTAAATAAACGTCACCAGATTCTTTTCTTACCAAGTATAAAACATAGGGCGCAATAGCTGCACCTCCACCTGACACCACATGTCCCAATGACATTCCGGATTGCCTGAGACAAGTCGGATATAATTCCATATTCAATATACCCATCGTGTAATATGCCGCAGTAACCATTAACCGATTTGTAAAAAATAATGAAGTTCCAATCCAATGACTCCGAAACCATTCATTTGTACCTAAAATTTTACAATAATATTAAATCGGAATACTATTAGTACCTAGGATATTTTTGCTTTTGATGTAAGAAACGAGTTGCTGATGTCCGTTGTCTTTACGTGCAAGAGCTCGAACAATGGCATAGGCAGGATAAACATTAGTTGACATTATCTAATGCCAATTTATTAATATAACAGGGGAATAATACAAAAAATGCAATGCGTCGCACAATGCGCCGCCCACCAAAATAAAACGCCATTAATATTTCAGAATTGACACCATGCTTCTGGTATGGGCTGCCCAGATGGAATTATTAGAGCGATGCGACTGTGTGGGTGGGGATGAACGATCCAATGTCTTTTCAGTTACATATCAAGTTTGATTAAGTTGGTAAAATTAATTCATCAGGATATTCGCAATCACTTAACTTTGCCAGCGGATTATTGGCGACTTCTTTAATAACTCAACATTGTTTAGAACTTTTTATTTATCTAGCATGCAATTTTCTACTAAGGGGTAGACGGTGCCATATACAGTGTTTCACAATTTTGTACACTAATACCTAGTTATTGCAATGTCTAAGTTATTACAAAGTACAGTACACATTTGTAATGTAAACTTACTGTTTTCGCGAAATGCGACTATTGACCACATAAAAGCTGAGACGGCAAAGGAGACAGTGCAAGTGTATCGGCGCCCAATACGCTCTGCTAGCAACGCGCCCAAGAAATATCCTGGTATTTCCGCTAGAGCTTGCCAGGAACTTTCCAGAAAAGGATTACCGTCGGCTTTCTCAGCTGGACTCATAAGAAGAATTGTGTACGTTAGAGTAAGAATCAGCCTGTAAATTTCCAATATAAATAATTCCTGTGTGGTTAGCACAACACGCTCAAGGCGGCCGCGACATGTACAGTCAAGTGCAAAACATGTATGGAGTAAATTGTTTTAAAAATATAGCAAGAAGTTCTTGTAGCCACTGCAGAAGGTGTATTCTGACATAATTATTTTTGAGCATTTGTATGGAGTCATATTTTTACACTTGACTGTAACAACCAACGAGAACGTGAGTATTTTGCATTGGACGTTACGTTCATTTACATCTACACACTTACGGGAACAAAAATATCTGAACACGACCCTATTGTTAGGAGCATAAAAGCGTTCAGATATTTTTGTTCACTTATATGTGTAGATGTAAATGACTGTACATGACGCTCCGCGCGTCTTTAATCTTTATGTCAGCATCAAGGACCTAAAAAAAGCTATTAATTTTAAGGTCCTTGGTCAGCAATATTTATTATCAGAGCAGCAATAATAAAACAGTACAACTCACGATATAACCAATTGTAAAATAGTATTTTTAGCCAAGCGCCAATGAGTAAAAAGGGCGAAGACACCAAGTGTCTGTATTTTCCCAACTGGCGGCGATTCACGAATTTCGTTTTCAGTCTGGGGACTGAGCTTAGTTTTATTGACAGCTGCAATTCGGTTCAAATGCTTAATACAATCATCTGGTTTTCCGCTAATCCATGACCACCGAGAAGATTCTAAAATGTGCCTAAAACATTTAATAAGTGTTTCATGTATACATATCATTTAAATCACATTTTTTAAAAACAAATACTAAATTCAGACTTACCAAGAAAAAAATAAAAATGGTAGTTGTAATGCAGTGGTAATAGTCATGAATATTTTCCAATCTCTTAGCCACCAGTACAAGAACGGCATAACGCATAAGCCTATGCTTATTGACAAATTTCGAAGTGTAGTGACCACAGCGCGCCTGTTCGAAGCTGATATTTCCATCGATATTACATATGTACTTTGAACAACAGTCCATGTTGATAGACATGTGATTGTAGCACCACTTACAAAGAAAATAAATGAATGACTTCCTGAAAGCGAAACTATTCTACCAATCACAATTAAGGCCATTGAAATTATGTAAGTTATACGACGCCCGTACCTGTAAAATATCGTTTACTAGATTAATTAGTATTTTTATTATATTTGTGTTCAATTGATTTGTTAAAAATATTACTTACACGTCCCCAAACCAACCAAAAATCAATGCACCGGCAATTTCCCCAAATCTGCTGTATGAAAAAACGTTTGCTACATAAAGCTCATCATTGCAAACCCAATTATTATCCGATGATACCGTCGATTCATACCAGGTTTTATTATATGCATATCTAGCACAACCTAGAAGTAAAATTACTATTAACATTACAGCGCACATTAGTTAGCTTTCTAAAAATCGATACCACAAGTTGGTTACTTACTGATAGTGTCATTATTCACATCAGGATTGATGTAAATTGAACAACTGTCCATTTTCGTCCGTCCCACTGCGTCCTCAGATCTGTATTTAATATGGAGTAAAATTATGTATTTACGACGAGGGCGTATATTGAATCCTGAACGAAGCGACGGATTGTACAATAGAATCCCGAGCGTCATTTTCCTACCATATGAATATTACACATAGATACTGCTTTTCACACCGACTATGAGGAAAATTCAAATACAAACGCCTAGGTAGGTACCTACCAAAATAACGAAATATAGTTGTTAATCAAAGAGCATCACATATTATTAAAAATGAAATGTTCAGTTGTTAAATTTATAGTCTATTATTATTTTGTAAAACGATTATATGTTTTTAGGGACGGGACAAAATACCACTTCCATGTTATAGTTATGGCCCTCGCCTGTGGCTCGGAACGCAAACACCTGTGATCTGGGCCATTCCTATTATGCCGCCCTCTGTGTGTAATATTAATATACCAATAAACCTGTCTATGGTATCATATTCTAAGTGGGTTCAAACTAAAAATACCCTGTTGTCCTTTAACAGAAAAGTACCACTTCGATCCCTCTTATGAGGGAGCAATAGTACATTACTACAGAGGCCGGGAAGTGAGGTGTTGCTGGCCGAGTACACATAGATGGCCGAGCGAACGCGAGGCCAGATAGTTACAAGGCTGGCAACCCCATTTCACGCCAAGGTATGCTTTTCTCAAATATGCAATGAAATAAACTAAAAACACTCCAAAAAATCAAACTTTATTTTCTGGAGACACTGGAAATAAAGTAGACAAAAAATAGAATAACAAAATGAAAAAAATTCAATTTCCTTTCCAAAAACTGTTTCAAATTCAATATACATTTTTACCGCGAATATTGAGATGAAATATTTTAAATGTGCTTTGTAGATAATTTTGCAATTTAAAATGATTGGAAATTGTTTATAATGTGTTATTTGTCATGTTTATGACGATTTTATATAAATAAAACTGCAAAATATAGCAAACATCGTTTATTGTTTTTTTAATGGCTGAACGCCGTGACGCCTATATCACGATTGGCTGTGGAATGGAAATTTAAAAAAAAAACACATTGGGCCGGCAATGTTGTATGAAACCCCATTAGGTACGTGCCAAGTGTCAAGCCGCACCGAAAACTAGGTAGGTACTTTGCGGCCTATTAATAGGCACGTAATGTCAACATTTCATTGCATGTTTGAGATTTTTTTTTTCTGAATGGGAGCTGTGAAAATACTTTTTCCTGAATAGGAGATGTGAGAAACTCTTTGTTTACGCTATATATTTTACAAACAAATGAGTTATTATTATCTTGTTACTTACGTAGGAATGAATTTAACTTTCCATGCAAGTTCACTCACATTTTCAAGTCTTTTTGGAAGTTCACATGTATGTGGGACAACGGCCAAAACTAGCACTATATTCATATAGGCCATAATCCAAAAAAATGGCAGTACAATATTATAGATCAAGTCGAACTTTCTTTGAAACAAACCACAATCCCCCACTTCTAGTAGAGCTCGATCATAAACGGTTTCCATATTTGCTACAAATAAACTGTAAAGATGTTTATGACTAGTTAACCAGTTTTCGTAATAGACTTATATATATAGAAACTCATCGACACGTTTATCAAATATGTTAAGCATAATACAAACTGTTTTATCATATTTATGTTAACACTAGCTTATGCCCGCGACTTCGTCTGCGGTGTAAATTATAATTAGTCCATTAATCTTTATAAATAGTTTCTGAGATTTGTTCATAAACTTGGTTGCATTAAACAAAACCCTCAAATATTGGGCCCAAATCTGCACAATGCACATTTACCGCGAAAATCAATTCTGTAGTCCATTTAAGGATTATTTTTAAAAAATTAAATGCACTTCATAAACCACCTGTTACATACACAAAAAAACAATTCACTAATTGCTATATATGCTATGCATGGAGTTTGAAACCTTTTACTTAAAAAAATTAACGGTCCCTATACAAACTTTCAACCCCCATCTACTCAACCCGTTGTCGAGACAAATTTTAATGAACGATGAAATCATTTGAGTTCTATTCAGTTTAATCAGTTTTAGATACCTTACTCGTACTTTAAAAATCGTTTGGTCCCTTTACAAAGTTTTAACCCCCATTTAACCCCTTTTTGGAGATGAATTTCAAAAAGTAGTTTAACGTTTTTTTCTGTACCCTTATTGAAGGATCTATGTACGAAGTATCAGATCTCCTACTTCAAAAATCCTTTGGATCCTATACAGAGTTTCAACCCCCATTTAAACCCCTTTGGGGATAAATTTCTAAAAACTGCAATCACTTTTCTTTTCTCTTTTGGATGAGTTCAAGATCTACTACAAAAATAGTTTTGTCCTTATACAAAGTTTCAACCCCCGTTTGATCCCTTTTTAGGGATGAAAAAACGGTAAAACCACATTTTTTTGTTCTTATTAAGAAATCTATGTACGATGTCTCAGATCTCCAAAAATCGTTTGGTCCCTATACAAAGTTTCAACCCCCATTTAAACCCATTTGGAGATGAATTCCAAAAAACAGCAATTACTTTTCTTTACTCTTATGGATCAGTCTGTGTAAGAAGTTTAGATCTACTTCAAATACCGTTTGGTCCCCATACAAAGTTTCAACCCTCGTTTGACCCCGTTTTCAGGGATGAAAATCGTGAGGACCCCATATAAACTTTCAACCCCCCTTTTAACCCTTTTTGGGATGAATTTCACAAAACGGTGAAATTACTTTTCTCAACTTATATTGAAGAGTCTATAGTGAGATTCGATAGAACTGAACAAAAACAATAACAAATATATTGACTGACAATTTGGATCTATTGTCTATGGATTTACTGTGAAATAGTGATGGGAAAGGTATAACATTAATTAATCAATCCATTTGACATTCATGAAATTATTATTAACTACAAGTAAGTGAGAGGAACTTAAAGTACTTATATCGTACTATTATTAATCAGATACTTTTATCATTATTGCTGCTATCCAGTAGTAAAAGTCCAGCCAAAAAACAATGTTTTTCGAAGTCAAGAAATGGGAAAGCAAAGTCGTATTTCTAACAAAATCGGAAGACCAGAATAATGCGAATAAACGTTTCTTTAATCTTTGTCACTTCTTGTCAGTTATGGTTATTTTTTAATTAAGGCCATAGATAGCTATGGCCTTATACCAGACGACGACGAAGCAGAAAGGAGGATTATAGCGCCGTATGTAAAATCAAGGCCAAGTGCGGGTAGTTCGGAAAACACGCGCGGCTAGAAGATGTTGATACCCGCCTCGCCAGTCTTTTCACAACCATGGACGTCACGGCTTGTCCGAAATGTCAAGATGATGGTCAAGAGTTGATGTGATGGATGAGTATGATTTCACCAGGCCATTGCTGCCCTTGGCTGCCCGCCTTTGTGCGAAACCTATGCAGCAGTTCCTCTTTATTGTCGTCGTGTTTCGACTTCCGGCGCCCCTATCACCTTGGGGCATTTCTCCAGAAATATGTCTGCGACTCATTCATCTGTCTCCATACATTTAGTATGAAAAAGGGCCAGATGAATGAGGTGACCGCAGACATATTTCTGGAGAAATGCCCCTTGGCGCCTGTGTGCGCTGCACACTTCGCACACAGGGGAGGCGCAGCCCTGTACCAGGCTCACATAATTTGTCACTTCTTTTGGCGGTTGTAATCAGACGAGTAAAAACGCAAGGATCTTGTTTTAGCCTTTTTCGTAGTTGGGTTTTCCTATATACATTTATTGGATATGGCATTCATTGCCAAAATCTATAATTAAAAAATAATCTTTCTGAAATACTAATCGATATCAAAATGTCATTGTTAATAAAAAGTAATACATTTTTAAAGAACGGACATTCCCATCACTACGAATCCAAAGACATTATAGATTTTTTACATTTTAGATGAGTAAAAAAATTTGAGTAACATTTGACATATAGAAAAATGGTATTGACTAAGTTTGTTTTTACTGAAATATGAATAATTAATGGATATTTTAATTAAAAATGGATGAAAATACAAGGTTTATATATATAAATTGTTGATAAGGCTATGTCCGTTCTTAAAAAGTGCGTGATTACGAAGTAATGAAGGTAAATCCGTTTGTTTACTTGTTTGTCCTTTTCTATTGAATCTCACTATATGTTCGAAGTTTCAAATTTCCTACTTCAAAAATCGTTTTGTCCCCATACAAAGTTTCAACCCCCATTTAACCCCCTTTGGGGATGAATTTCGAAAAATCCCTTCTTATCCCTTACTTACGTAATACAACCACCCTACTGTAAAAAAATCAAGTTTCTAGCTTCAGTAGTTTCGGCTGTGCGTTGATGAGCCAGTAAGTCAGTCAGGACTTCTTCTTTTATATATATAGATTGTATGCATGGCGATTGTGGAGATCCTCCTACATTATTTAGTACTTATACAAGGTGTTGCATTGAACGTAATACAACTCATATTTTTTAACTCTCTGGTGCTGAAACCCTGTGCTAGGTCTCGTGTTGTTAAAGTCATCTTGATTAATTAATATCATTGTTTTAAGTATTCATATTTTTTTAGTCTCATCGCATCGTGGTTACTTAGAGTTAAGAGAATCTCATTTTGTACTGAAAACTTACCTGTTTGCTTGTCTAGGTTGATAATTTATGAATATTGCATGCATTCTGACACATTATTGAAGTTATTGATCATAACAAACAAACAGGTCACGTAGTCACGGTCACGACGTCATAAGGGGTGCACACACTACACGATTTTAATTTTTAATTCTGTTAGCAAACTAGGAAAAGTTACATATATAGATACAAGAAATCAAATACATAGAAAAATTTAATGGTACTCACCTGTGGTACAGACCGGGAATCGAACCCGGTACCTGAAAATATAAAATTTGCGTTTCAGTACATATGCTCTTTTTCTGATCAGTTTGTGCAACCTTTAATTAAATATGTTTATATCACCTTAACATTTTAGATATACAGTTTTTGTATGGGAGAGATCCAGGGGGTAAGCAAAGTCTGACAATTTTTTTTTTACCCATACAAATATGAAACACCCTAACTTATACAAATATATATCAAACTGAACAACATTTGTTCAGCGACATTTAAAAATAACTTATGTTTTAATTTTTAGTACACTTTAAACACGGTAGACGGTAGTTTTTGTTCCGATAAAATAAAAGGTACATCGGGAGCGCGCATGTGTGCGCGCCGTGTGCGCGCCGTGTGCGCGCCGTGTACGGACACACCACAGACAAGCATCGGCGCGTGCTCTCGACGCAAGCGGTCGAACGTTCAAAATGTCTGAGGACGAAGCAAAGTATAGAAGACGTATATACTGCAGTGTGTTCGGATGTTTGACGAATAATGCGCAAAATTCAGAATTGTCATATTTCTGCATTCCTAAGGATCCCGAAAGGTGTGTATTTTATTAGTACCTATATAAATGTTATATTTTAAGTCGTTTATAGAATGTTTGATAGTTTTGTGATCAAACTTCTTATACCAATTAAATAGAGTAGATAATTATTTTCTTTGACAGAGATGAGTAAAATTAACAGATTTTTTAAACGTGTACTAATTAAATAGTAGTTGTTTCTATTGATACATAAAATGCCTTAAACACGAGAGTGGTTTTATGAAACAAGCCGAAATATCCTTGCGTTACTTACATGTACACATACCAATACTAATTTATTTAAACTATTATACTTAATAACATTAACATCAGATGTGTGCGATCAGATACTTTCATATTGAAATAAGTAACTTTTACTAGGTTGACCTCGAACGATTGTTCGTTCGATCGAGGTCAACCTAATAAAAGTTACGTTCGCAGTAAGTAGGTATTTTACAGAACCGACGAGCGGCAGCCCTGTGCCTTAGGCACGCTCTGGTGTCGCGCGCTCCTAAACGGCGAAGACGAACTACTTGGTTGTCTTTATACTTTGCTTTAAAGTTTATTTGAAACCGCAATGTATTGCGATGTTTTTTATGTTTGTAGCGTGACAAGTGACAAGCGACGTCAATTAGACTGATGTTAACGTACGTACATTGAAAATACTATTTAATTTGTAGTATGAATCCGCGGCCGAAAGGGGGGGGGGGGGGGGGGGGGGCTTGCCTTAGTAGCGTGTTTGGGCATTTTTATTTTAAATTCTACGGTTAGGCGAAACTTAAGCTATGTTCAAATACCGTCTAACCTGTCAGTCCGTGACGAAATGTATGGAGTTTGACACTAATCCTCAGTTTTGTGACGACCTGCTAACTGTCAGTTGTAGCGGAACGCTTTTGATAATACTGATTAATTTTAACTCACGGTATTTTAATAGATTGAATTCATCATATAATTGATTAGGACGAGACGTTCAATATATGTATAATGAGTGGTGACGCAATCCTGTTAATCAAAGCTGAGCCGCCCAGACAAAGAGCGAACTGGGACTGTGTCGGCCTTGAGTTAGTCGAGTAGCGCGGCGAGTCGTACGCGGCGTGCACCGTGCGCCGCGTGGGAAACTGAAGACACTGAAGACGCTGACGCTAGTGTCGAGCGTGGTTTAAAATGTTTAAATTCGAGTCGCACGCTAGGGACGGGATTCACTTTTGTTTGAGCGCTAAACGGTACAGTAGTCTGTCTTACGGATCACGCTACGTAAATTATTTCGTATTTAAATTGTTTTATGGAGTGATTTGGTGTTTGATGGATTTTAATTATTCATTAAATATTAAACCATTTTATTATTATTTTATAATTGATTTTAAATGTATTTTTAAAATTACGGTTTTACATAATTGAATGGCGGAATATTTTATGGATTTATCCGCTAAATATTTGGCTATTTAATTATTGTTTTAATTGTGAGTTTCGTGTGGTATTATTTGGATTGATTTATGCCAGAACCTGTACATCGATCAAGTGATCGAATGAATCTCTCGGAATCCTAACGGTGCCAAACTCCGAGAGGTTTGTGTTAATTTAACGTAGTTTATCAAGGGTGGCATCCTTGACACTAGATCTTATATAACGCTGGTGAATGCCTCGAGTTTCAATGGGGTCCAACTAGTGTATATCTGAGAGGGCTACGGGTTGGCCATTTGGGATACCAAACTCTTAGAGCTGCTCTAGTCCCGAAACTCGGTCTTGTTAAATATATTTATTTATTATTTTATATACACGATAGGGCTGTCTTACTTTGCGCACCCCTGGCTGTTCGTCAAGCTTATTGCGTAAGGGGGAGACACTTACACTGGGTATTAGGTTGCATCTCAGTCACCCAACTGAATTTTAGTTGCATAGTTAAGGATACACTACACTCACACATTTAAATATGAGGCCGGCCTCTTTGATTTACAAACTTTAGTAATGATGGGAAACAGTTAGAATTAGAGTCACACACATTGGGGGCGGGCGAGTGCAGGCAGCTAGGAAACTAGCATTATTATTTTAACTCATCTTAATCAGTTATAGTTAGTCTTTTGATAATAATTATCAGAGTTGGTATCTGTTGGGATTGCTGGTTATTTTAACTGTTTACTTGTATCTTTCTAAAGAAGTCACGATTTCTAATTATAATGTTGAAACAATTAATTAAATTTTATTTACAAATAATTTATTCAGGAAAGTATAAGCTAAGAATGGCTTCCCTCAGTCTAGATTTAGACTACCAGAATGTTCTGGGCTTGCTGAAGCCGTCCCAGACTTCTACCTCATCATGCTATCTTGAATAAAATAAAAGATATAGGCTTTCGGAGCTGACCTGTATCCTATTTAACTATACCATTTCAGACAGTTGTATTGGGGATTGTGACATCTATTCTTAACATTAATTGAATATTTTGTTCTGGAGAGTATAAGCTAAGAATAGCTTCAGTCTAGATTTAGACTTATAGAATGTTCTTTGCAGGCTGAGCAAACATAGACTTCTATTACTTCATCATACTATCTTGAATGAAATCAAATAACTAAGGCTTGTTGAGCGGCCTTATATTACTTGAGATTGAGACTCTCGTATTGATTTATTTGAATATTACTTTTATGGAAATTATCAGCTAAGAATGGCTTTAGTCTAGATTTAGACTAGCAGATGCTCAGAGCTTGCGAAGCCGTCTCTGACTTCTGTTGTTTCATCATACTATTTTGAATGATTGTAATAACATAGGCTTATGAAACTGGCCTATATTCGACAAGGTATAAAGGAGGGATTCCATCCTTTCCTTAGACATTGACTCGTTGACAAGACCTTTTACAGAAGTAGATACCTTCCGGCGGACAGATGTTTCGTTGCTTTATTTTGTCCAATGGCCCTTGGTTATAAAGCAATGGTAGATTGAATTCTGTGGGAAAAGGATGCTTAATATGGCACCCACATATCAGAGTATAATTTGCATTAGCTTTCCTTGATATAAGCCTGACCTGGTGAATGTTCTGCTTTCCTTGGAGAGTAAAAATGTAATACCCATTCAGCACAAAAAAATACTCCCTTTGCATATCTCCTCTCGAAATGATTAGATTGCGTGCTAATCACCATTGGACTCTGAGAAGCCTCTTCCAGGCTGGAGGCGAGGGTTGTCCATGCATCAGGCTCGAGACCCACCGACGGCAGCGGGGAGTGTGCTGCCGTCCTGTGCTCCAGTGATAACAGAGTTCAATAACAGTAGCTAGGTACATTCAGACAAACCTTGACTTTTAAAATATGACTAAACCACTTTCGAATGTTTACCTTTACCACGTACTATACTAATCTGCATTGACTATAGACTTATAGTAAAAGGCAGTGAATAATTAGGTATAGGTATTAGTCGTAGGGATAAATAGGTAGAGACGTGTGCAAAGAAATAGCTGAGTTCTGTGTGTTACATTAAAGAATATGGGTTCTCGGTTCATAATGTAGTGTCCTACCATTAGACTAGACGATCATACGGCTGGCCAATTAATTAAGACGAAATGCGCGGTAGTTTTATTAGGTACCTCTTTAAAATGCACGCATAAAGTAAACGTTAAAATTTAATATACTAGAGTCTCAGTAGGTGACTTTTACACAGTTAAGAACGCACTTTAAATAAAAAAGCCCGTTTGCTTCGGGCCTTTCGGGCTTTCGCCTTGCTGGCCTCCAGCTCAAGTCCCGTCAACGGAGCGGGGGATGCCTTGGGTTAGGGGCCTTCGGTGGCCCTGCTAGCGGCAGCCTGGGGGGCCGGAGGGGCCGGTGGAGCCTGGGGGCCGGGGAGGCCTGACAGGTGGACTGTAACGTCATGGACAGGCATCGGATATTCCTGCGCCTATTTACGATTACGATGTCTGGTTATGATTATTTACTTTTATTCATTTTTTTGCCCTGTTAGGGATCGTTCAACAATTACGTGATCATTTTTGGCCGTTTTTTTAACCCCTCCCCCCCTATGTGATCACAGCGTAATCTTTTGTTTTTAACCCCGCCCCCCCCCCCCCCCCTCGCCTTGATTACGTAATCTTCGTCCGTGCTTAAAATGTTTGCTGTTTATTAGCGCTGACACGTATGTCATGTTTACCTAAACCTGTTTTTTGTGACCTAAATTTTAAGGATGAAAAATTCAAATTTAAATTGGCTTTACAATAATGTTCTCAGGTGGATGACTAAAGTAATTTTATTACTTTTCTAATTAAAAGTATTTCTAGCTTCTACAACACCTTTTTCATTTTTTAGAAAATTTCTTTAGCTAACAAATTATAAAATGATGACGTAATCATGGATTCTTCCCCCCCTCCCCCAAATAATCCAGATGTATATAGCACTCGACCCCCCCCCCCCCTTCCGGTCACACGCGTAATTGTTGAATGATCCCTATTGGAATATTTGAATAAAATTATTAGTTTAAATTGATTGCTTACACATTTAGCTATACAATAACACTCTTTGCTTTTTCGTTGCGCAGACACCCTGTATATGTCATGTCACGTCACTATTGGTTCTTGGACCAGCCTCCATACATTTTTGCCGGTCCTCCTTTAAATGATAATGGTAGTTGTAGGGCTACCAACTTGCTAAGCGTCTTTTAAAACGGAATAACTAATAACGGAATATTCATTAATACAAGTGATTCGTCAACTTGCAATTACGTGCCGAAATTTAAGGAGAGCCCTCATCAAAAATGTATGCTGGCTTTTTGCCTGTCTGTTGATTGCCTCGTGCTGTTTTTGGGTCATAAAAGGTCACTTATTCATTTCCTCGAAGCGCAAAAAACATGTTTTCTCATATCTGTGCTCACACGGAGCGTATTTTACATAAAATAAGGCTAGGAATTAAGTTCATAAAGGACTTAAACTAATCAATATTAGACACAAAAGATCTTCTACATATCAAAGCCGACATTGTAGATTTAAGTAGGTAGGTACTTACCCTATTTATGAAAAACACATGCCTACGAGGGTTAAACTGAAAGTTCTTAGAAAATCAAAAACTGAACACACTATCAAGTTATTAGTTTTATTACATCTTTTCAAAATAGTCTCCGTGCACATCAATACATCGCTGCATCCGATGGAACCACTGAGAAAAGCACTTTGCCCACTCGTCCTTAGGGGTCTTTTCTATGGACTTTTCGAGCTTCGGTCAAATTATGAGGTATCCACCGAGTAAAAATCTTCCTAAGCGCTAAATGTTCATGAATGATTTTGTGGACTTGACTCATACCGATGTGGCTCAGCAGATTCGCACAAGCTTAGGTTGTGCGAATCTGCTGATAGATCACTCTTTTGTCAGTCTCTATAATACGCCACACAACACTGATGTTATCTTCAGTCGTCGCCGTAGAAGGCCGTCCCTCACGCAGATCATCGGTGAGATTAGTGCGACCACGTTTAAATTCATTAAACCAGTTGTAAACAGTGGCACGAGATGGAGCTTCATCGTGAAAGGCCAATCGAAGTCTATCATAACTTTGTTGTTGACTTAAATGACATCGAAAGTGGTAAAAAATCATTGCACGGAAATTTTCTCGCGTTAAATTCATCCTGACGTAACACAGACAATTTTCAATTTGCCGCCAAATCGCGAAACAAATGACAGATGAATGGAATACATAAGGTAATGGCGCCTATTACCGTGGTATTTAGGTAGTTTTCAATAAATGATGGATATAAGATTTTTTTTTTTAGAGTGTCTATTAAACTTTCCGAATCGCTACTTTTTGAACTTATTTTATTTTATTATGTTTGACAAAATAATTATTGAAACCAGAAAAGGAGAATCTTCTATTACCGTGGTAATGAATAGGATGTAATTCTATTACCGCGAATTTAGCTTCTAATACCGAGGCTACAAAAAGCAGCATTTTTTACCATCGGTAATAGTAAACTGATACACAATTCGGCACCCAATACCAAGGGTTAAATAATATTTATGATTTTGGTTCCGTACATTATTATTATACCTACTTGTAAGTAAGTACATCAAGATTTTTGGAAATCAAAACAAAATGTTATGTTATGATTTATTTTAAGGGAAGATTGAAATGTCACTCGGTAATAGGTCCTTTTGTTATATCTATCACCGACCCAAACAAATATTGAATGGGTCGCTAAAATATTCCCATAAATTCTATTACCGAGTGTCATGTGATCGTACCATCGGTAATAGACTTCATTTGCATTTTCATAAAATCTAATTCCGACCCATAAGAACTTTTGGGTACAGTTGCAATTTCATTACAAATCAAACATAGTTTTTATAAGCTTGCTATAAAACCAAAATCAAAAAGCTGGTATGTAAATATAGTTAATTATTACAATATTTAAACGACATGACAAAATCAGGGTTTCCATAGAAACTGCAGATTCAGTACTGAAGTTTTGGTTAAAAATTAAGGGTTTCTTCAATATATTCCATACCACGGAAATAGTTATTTAATAGCGTCAATAGATCAAAAATTAAATAACTGTAAGAGAGCATGTAACCGTCAACATATAGAAAAGATAAAGCAAAAAGAATCAAATTACCATCTTACCTATTACCGAGGTATACCACGGTATTAGTTTCCCCAACCAAAAATGGCATCTATCACCGCTGTATTTTATTTTCCAATTTAAACGCATTTCCAGGCCAAATAAAATATAAAGTTTACAAGTTGTGCACAAAACTATAAACAACCATTAAAAAGTCATAGCATTCGTTCAATGGACCCGAACCTTATTTATTATTTTACGTAATAGCTACTTACGTAATATAATAAATAAGGTTCGGGTACACTTGTTTGTGGCGTGACGCGTTAGTACGACACAACCTCTTTCTACGACGCCGTCACGGGTACTAACGAATTGCGAGCTTGTAGTTACAATCACACACACTTGCATAAACAGATCTGTTAGTCAACTAAATAAGCTTCATTTTTGTAAAAATATGTTTTATTGTAAAACGAACGGCTTGCTTATAAAACGCATATTTTTAAATGCCGCGGTAATGGTCGCCGATTTTGATACCCCCGGTAATAGGCGCCGTTACCTTACACAATAATATTAACAAAGAGTTCCATTTTCAAATTTAAAACTTATTTTTTCATTATATATTTTAAAAGTGGCCTGTTCTAAAAACTTTCAGTGTCGCCCTCGTATTATCATTACGGGGATAGATTATTAAGAAAAAATACAATATTGTTCACTTGTCACGCACCTGTATGCTTGTATATTTTTATCCACTAGTGCAAAATATAAATACGGGGATTACTCATACTGCGACGTGTACACCGTCCAAGCGCGCTACTTGTCCGACATGGCGCTGGCTAGGCCGAAGCATTCAAAATGGACGAGTGTTACTGATGTTTTGGTACCATTCTGTTCTTTCCTTGCTATTGAACTAAAAATAGAGTTAAACACGGGACTAAAACCTATTCAGACACACGGATTTTAATCACTGCATGTCCAAATGCAAACACAATAATACCATAACAAATAAGGAAGAAATTAAAAATAACAAATTTACGTAGATACGTTGACATAACATAATAGTATGTATACCTTCTACATATATAATAGGTATGCTATTTCAATTATGAAGTATACGCGACCCTAATCTTACATTGCCTATTTTTGTCTACATCACAGAGCACCTCTCATAAAACAAATATCAGTATTTTTATCCATCTAAAAACCCAAGAGTTTTAACTAGTTGTTGATGAGTGAGTCACTCGGTGATTGAATGGACTTTATTAGGTAACTGACTTATCGTACAAAATCTATATTCTCCAACCAGAGATTGATATTGCAAGATTAAAGCGCATAATAAGAAAAGCGCCTTGAAATGTAAACAATGTCGTGTTATTTTATTTCGCCGAGTCTAAAACGATTCTTGTCAGTTTATACCTATGAATAATTCAACAAGACTGCAGACCAGGATCATTTAATATTGTTAGAGTAAAACCGGGATCGTGAATGCAAGTTCGGAACAAAATAACAATGATAGAAGCACAAGCAGAGATTGTTAGAAACGTTTCTCGTAAAAATCTTTTATTTCTGCCTTTGCAAGTCTCAGATGTTATATTTTACCTGAAAGGACCGGGTAGCCATAGAAACGGTTCTACCAATTAATGTGAAAGCTGTATTTTGAGATGTAGGTAATCATATAAATTCGTAACCGTGCCGTGTATCAAGTTGTCTTAAATATTATACTTGCCTCTAGATAAATGAAAAACGTTTCTAATTAGTGAAAATGCTCATTCCTAAAGTAAGGTGAACAGAAAATAGGCACACGATAAGATTTTTACTTAGGTAAATGTACTGTGGAGAATGTTTCGTTAGGCATTTATTTTATGGCCTTCAGCATTGTTTACATAGAATTTGTTTCTAAAAACAGAAGAGCTTTTTGCATAGCTTATTTTAGTAGAATAACATTTGCAAAATTGACCCTTGAGCATAAAGTTTTGACTTTTATGAAGAAGAGAAATTCTTTTAATTTGACCACCACCATTGCATTGATTTGGAATTCAAGATTAAGAACAAAACAAAAACAAAATGGTTCTATTCTTGCTTGGTAATAAAATGCTATTAATAAATACAAAAATGGAATCTTCATTAATATTTACATATGTTTAAATAGAAACAAATCTACTTTTAAGTTAAACTAAATAGCGGATATCAATTGATAGGTATAACCTACATAATATCTACATAATCCGTTTAATTAGGTACAATGCAAATAGGTACCCATACTTAATTATACTGTTATTTATAGTATATACAAATATTATGTTCAAAGAAAGGTACGACAGATAAAGTAAACATTTTAGTATTTCGCCCGCTAATGCCTCATTGTTGACACTCTGCTGTTACCTACTGGGACAGTGTCAAGCACTCGGACATCTACCTTACTTACTTCGAAATTATTTCTGCAAAAATAAGATAGATATCGATATTTTTGTTTTACCTACGTCGGACGGAATGTCGTTTCGTTTAAGGCAGACGCGCTATTGTGTTCGAGCACAACTACTCACAGAAGATGTCGCAATTTTGTTACGTTTTCCTGCTTTAATATTTTATTTAGAAAATGGAGCCCCTTTGATCGACGTAACAGAAATATCGGGAAGTTGTTACAGCCCAATAGGGATTGTAAACCGGACTGCTTTTCAATCCGGCCCAATAACTTGTTAAATTACTCTGTTATTAACAAGCATTGTATATGTCAGCAGCAAAAGCCCAAAGACCTTGTTAATTTATAAATGTACCTACTTCCTTTTTCATTTTCCTTGACTTTTATTTTCCCGGACATACATTGAATATTTATATGAAAAAAACTATAATACCACCTCCCACCTCAACGAAACCAGTGCCCAACGAGGTGCGGCGGCGAAAGCGGCCGAAAAACTAAAAAGCCACAAATACTACTATAATAGGGTCTCGGCTGCGAATACATAGGTAATTAACTGAAATATATAATACGTTATTTATAGGTGTCTATCTAAACGTACTAAAATGTTTTTATTTTTTGGTTGTTTGTTTGAAGCTACATCACGCAAAAAAGTCTGAACCGATTTCAATATTTGTTTGCAGACGTTAAGAGGGATTGTTTATCCGACTACGGCAAAGCAACAATGAGGGTTATAACTTTCTAACCTTCGGTGACAAAGTCGTGGACTTGTTCTGGTTTAGAATATAACCACTGTTGGGGTTCTCTAAACAAGACATAAATATAATTGTGACTTATAAATGTGGCCATTTGTTTTCATAAAGTTGTCAGCTAAACATGACTAGCGGAGTGAACTTTGGGAGGGGGCGGTAGGTAATCCACTAAAGTAACTTCCGAAGGTACCTTTGTTTCAAATTATAAGTTATAACAATTAGCCAGGAACAAGTGTTTAGTCCATATATATTTAATTTGATGACACGTTTAGCATAGTGGGAGTGAGACAGCCTGCGAAGCTAGAGTGCCCGTGTTCAAATCCTGGTAAGGACAAATATTGGTGTGATGAGCACGAGTATTTGTTCCTGGGTCATGGATGTTTCCTATTTATTTAAATATTTTTTTATCTATATAAGTTTGTATATTGTCATACCCATAATACAAGCACTGCTTATACCCTATTCCAGATAACATTAGAAAAATCGTACCTTTTTCGTTATGCGATTTCAAGAAAAAAAATTTGGTACGTAAAAAAATTTATAATGTTATGTTTGAAACGTATTTCATAATCGGAATAAGTAAAACAAGAGGAATGTTTTTCTTTGATATCGTAGAAAAACGAAGAAACGTAGACGAATCTGTCCGTTAGAAGTCTAATGTTATCTGGAACAGGGTATAGTTTGGGACCAGGTCGATTTGTGTAAGATGTCCCGTTATATCTATATATTTAAATTTAGTGAATAAGAAAGTCTGTATTGAATCATTTGAAAAGAAACATATGGTTGGAGATAAATTTAAAGGCCTGATTTATTTTTAAATTTGAAATTTTATCGCAATATTTTTAACAAGTAGGTAAAAAGTAAAACCTTGATTGTACGAGCCTATAGGAGTATGTAAAATCTGCGTAGGTAAGCTTTATTAAAATAATCATAATCGTGATGAGCTTTTGCGAAGCACGTGTAAGCTTATAAGGTAACGGTAAACAAAAGGTACGAATATTACGTGTCCTCATTGGCTTCCCAAGTCGTAAAGGTCAAAATATAATATTTCAATAACTAAATAAACGTTAGGGAAGTGCCTAGTCTTTTGCTTTGGTACTTTTAGGGGCCGCCTACGTAAATGTTTCGATACATTAAAGATATTCCGGTATTTTTACACAAGATTTTATAATAGGTACATAAAAAATCTTGTGTAAAAATTTAGTCACATTCAACCTAAATAAACCAACAGTTTATTGTGGTTGATTCTTTATCATTCTTGTCCCCATGATGATAAAGAATCAATGATTTATTTATTTAGTCGTACATGGTATTATAATATAAAGCAATCATAGTATGGCTTTGAGATTGATGATGATGCCGGCAAAGATTTAAAACACCCATTTATTAATAAATGCGTTTATTTTATTAGAATACGAACTTAAACATGTAGGCACAAATTTAAATAAACTATATTCTTCACATGACACGGTTAACTTTGGTCTGTGTTATCTAGAACACAGGTTTAGTGCAAGCTCTAGTATAGTATAGTAAAGAAGTAGATACTTCTTAATTTATTCAATCACTACCTTGGTACCTCCTAGATAGTGACAACGACCTTTAGGGCGGCCGCACATTAGGCCACTAGTCGCGGCCACTAAACGCGTCCACAAGTAAAGAGCGCGCGCCACTCACGCAGCTTGTGTCCCGAATGCGGCCATTCGGACGGCCAGTGTGCACCGATGCTATACAAAATGTATAAAAAAATTCCACCAGTGCCCCAATGTGAGGGGCCGCTTAAATATGCATTTGTCACGGGACGATTCATGATAGCGTGCCTAATAAGGTTCCTAATAATAAGAATTGGAATGATTACGTCACAATCGGCAGGTCATTACACAGAGTAAGTTAAACCTTTAAATTCTTCATAAGTCGACATATCTTCAGTAAAGTCTGTACTTCTTCTATGGCGTCCTCGCCCACCGAGACCGTCCCAGGGACTTGTTTTGATATGGGGATTCCAATTCGGAATTATCACATCACGATGGGTTGGTTTTCTGAGCAAACCACCAATTTGAATATCTCTCGTCTCTCTCTCATGAGGAAGATCGTCGAATTCGGCATTGTTTATCGTCTCCTCGGTCAAATCTATACTTCTTGCATGGCGACGCCCTCCGAGACTATCCCAAGGATTTGTTCGAACATGAGGATTCCAGTTGGGAATAATCACATCACGGTGAGTGGGTTTCCTTATTCCAGGGAACTGAATATCGCGCGCTGTTCTAACATAAATCGGAATGCGAGGAACAGGCGCCGGGACACTTGGCCGAGGAAATAAAGGCTTCGGTCGGAGAGGGTTGAGATGCCCGGGCAGTCTTATTTCTCTTGCATTGCGTCTGTTGTATCCAGGATGTGTGGCCCCGGTGTCACGGCTCCCTGATGAAGTTGAATGACTGCCACCTCCGCGTTTCGCACCGGGAGAGTCTAAGCTTCGCGCGGTCCTATCTAGCAACTCCACTTCATTTATTGATGAGACCGGAACATTTTCTGATGATATTGATGTCAGCTCACCTACTTCTCTGGCTATCCGAATTGGTTTTAGCTTAGAAAGCGGTCTCGGCGGCCTGAACGTCGGTTGAATGATCTTCACACTGGTTGACTCAGTTACAAACATCACTAGGACGACCCCCAACGCGAGAGTTGCTTTCAGCATCTTGTGTGCTCAAATGTTAAACTTAAACTAATTATTGCAGGCCAGTGATGACTATTTATACAGCAAGTTGAGGAAACACAGGTTCTTTCCCGGAGGTATGTCAAGACAATAAAATACAGGGGACGGCCTGTAGTCTCTTTGTTTATTTACTTTATTAGCATAGCTAAAGCGTATCGCGTGACGCGTGACCTATGTGACTGAGAAGCACTCAATGTTATCTTTAGAAAGATTATATTATGACGCATTTCGGGTGATCAGTGGGGACTTTTCAGTGATTCGGAGGCTATATCCATCTCGAGTACCTACAGCTACAGATCCGCCAAAAACTAAAACAAGCTGGAAAATTCCGAAGCGGAATATAATACCTATGTAAGAACGGTGTAGTGCTTTAGGGCATGGCATTATTGCTATTAGGTGAGACATACCCGGATCTAAGCATTTCTGTGCCTGGTATGTCGGTAATAAAACGACTTGCCACAGGAAAAATCTTGGGAATACTTAGGCAATACGTTTTATAGCTTTTTAAGGTTGATTAAATTTTACGACATTACGTTGGTTAATTAGGGTTCCGTACCAAAATGGTAAAAAAGGAACCCTTATGGTGCGACTCTGTCTGTCTGTCCGTCTGTCACAGCAAGATATCTCAGGATCTACTGATGCTATCGACTTGAAATCTGAAATAGTGTTAAAAACCGCTAATCCGAGTCTATGGGACAGCAAAAAAATCTTATACCTTTTTTACTTTTTTTTTAAAGGGGACCGAAATGGGATGTCGTAAATCAAAAGTTGAGCTAATATATCGAGTGGGATATCAAATAAAAGGGCTTAATTTGTAGATTCCAAAACCGTTTTTATTTTTTTTCTTAGACATGTAGTTTTTGATTGAAGATAAAAAACGTTAAAAAAAATACCATCCCCCCCCCCCCCCCTATTATCTCCGAAGATACTGAACAGAAAAATCTGTAATAATTACCGATTATTAATATTATCCTAAATATTACAGGAAAAATAAAACGGTTTTCCTAACTTCCAGCAATTTTTTAAGGGGTCCGAAATGGGATGTGGAATAACAAAAGTAGAGCTGATATAATAGCTCTACTTTTGTTTTTCCACATCCCATGTGGGAGTGTGAGTGGGATATCAAATGAAAAGTCTTAATTTGTAGATTCCAAAACCTTTTTTTTTTTTATTAATTTTGTACTCTTTGATTTATGACCAAAAACGTTCAAAAAAATACCATTTTCTTTATTATCTTTGAAGTGTCTGTAATAATTACCAATTATGAATATCATCCTAAATATTATAGGAAAAATATAACGGTTTTCCTATATTGCATCGGTTTTTAGAAATTCTCAAAAATCGTAACACATACTTATTTGCTCCTACTAAGCTAACCGCCATACAGTTTTTCTTGAGCTATTCACGTATCTACTTACGGGTTTGTACGGAACCCTCGGTGCGCGAGTCCGACTCGCACTTGACCCGTTTTTTTTATATTCATAAACTCAAGCCCAATCGGGCGTCAGGAAGTGGCCCTAACACTACAGATGAAAAAAAAAATTGTTAGAGTCTGTGCGGAAAGAGAATAGGCGTGGCGAAAAACGGAATTAACGTAACCAGTATGGCCACAGAATAGAAAATACGGCACATACGGTAGAAAAGCATTACAGCGACCCCCAATATTATGTCCTATTTATTCTCTTTCCCATGCCTTATATGCGTAGCAACTGGTCGCAAAAGCTGACCAAGCTACTAGCTAAGTAGCTAAGCTTAAAAAAAAAACTATTTATTCTCTTTCCGTACAGACTCTAACAATTTTGAATAAGTTGTAAGATGTAAAAAAATGGCTAATTCTCGACGAGAGTATACAGCCCGATTAACTTCAGTAAATTATTCAATTGAAAAATGCATGATAAATATTATGTTCTGTTAACATAATATGTTCAATTGTTTCAATTTACAGTCCCCTCGTTGATTTAAGATTATAGGAGGTTTGTTCTTTTATAATATTTTTTTTTTAATTGCATCTGACAACACCGCACTTAAACTGTCAAATGTATAATGAAATTGATTTGTTGATGGTTCTTGGAAGTTGCATTATTTAAATTTCCAAATAAAAATAATGCTGAAAACCGTACGAAAACACTAAAGAATTTTGATTTTAGTGGAATAATAAATCATCCGCCATGGGTGACGGCCAAAACGGTCTCGGTAAGTCTTGTGCACTGCTTATTTTTCGCATGGACTCTATTCTGGGTGTGGATTACAATAATAGGCATAATACACTGTTAATAATGGTTTACAGAGGACAATGAGATGCTTCAGGCGTTGTACGATTTCGAGGCAACGTTGGCTAAAACGCTGAGCTTCACGGAGGGCGAATTCTTTTATCTGCAACAGCAAAACGTTAAACAGCGAAACTGGTGGCATGTTGTTAATAGAAAAGGTCAAGTCGGCTTCGTGCCCTCCAATTACGTGGCTACAGTCAAGGTCTGACTCGTCCCTGTTGCGAGTTGCAATTAGAGCCCAATTAGAATGGCAATTCAGTGTGGTTTATCTTTTAGGTGGAGCCGGAGTTCTTTCTCGCGTTCCTGAATAATTGCATTAAAGCTTTACATGACGAGAACACCATGTCGGGGCAGAAACAAGAGTTGTTAGCTAGATTGAGTGAAAAGAAAAAGCAGCTACAGGTGCAGGTAAAGCCACAGAGCAAGAAAGCTCCAGCGCCCAAGCCTCCACCACGCCTCGATGATGCGACTCCTCCAAATGGTGTGTCACCGTCTTTTGACTTAAGACCGGTGGTGTCACAGCAGTATATTAGTGAGGAACGGGACAGCTCTTCTCCTAAATCTGTAATTGGTGAGTAGCAATATTCCCTAGTGGTACAGTAAAAAGTAACTTTGTTTTGTATCTCTAGTGATAAATTTTAAATCTAATTGGTGCCTGTTGTTTCATCGACAAATGTTTCATCAGATGATTTATTTCATCAGGATTACAGGATTTTTTTAAAACTAATCCTGTACTGTTAGGTTAGGTTTGTTTTATATTAATTTCAAGAGAAATATGGTTTCAGAAAACATTTACTTTTGATGAAATGACATTTTGATGAAATGATATGTCAATGAAACGTTTGTTGACCATTCAAGAGTAGACCAAATCTAATACATATAAATCTGTTCAGTATGATTGTGATTTAATATTGAATTTTTAAATTGGTCGTCCTCAAGTCTGGATGCTTGAGCCAGTAGTCGGTTTTTGTTGTTACATTATAATGTAAAGCAGATAATGAAATAAAAATATGGACAATAACCATATTCTTGATTACTTTTTTTGTACCAATATGTTTTTCATAATTAAAAAAGATTAAAATAATTTATTTCATGTAACCTGGACACATAATGTGAACTGTTCTTTTTTATAGACTACTTTGTGTCCCACTGCTAGACAAAGGTCTCCCCTCTCTTTTTCCACCCTTCTCTAACTTTCAAAAATTAATTGATATATTTTGTTATTAGAAAATGATGACAATAGCAAACGGGGAAACATCACTAAAACCTCATCAAACCAGCTGTCCTCAGACACTGACAACCAGGACGACAGCCAGGACAGCAGTGACAGCATCAAACCTAATGTTATCTATGACATTGTGCAGTCAGTGCGTAAAGAAACTCAGCTAAGTCATGAGATGTCCAAAGTTGCGGTTGAGACCGTACTTATCTCTTTAAGAGTAAGTTGCTTAGCATGAAAATTGAAAACACATCATAGCTTAAGAACATATAGTTGATTAGGATTGCCTACCAATACCAATCCAATCTTAAATGGTTGCATGCCATAATTGTAATCACTGGATTTCCTATTTTTCTACCCAATTTTTCCTTCTTTATAACAGTTTAAAAAGTTAATTGTTGTAGTATACAACGTCATTCTTTGTTGAAACAGATTTGAATCAACTAACTTTTGATATTATTAACAAGACTATTACAAATACAAATAAAGGACCATGGGCAACTTTGTATGGGAAGTGGACCCAAAACCAACAGAGCTAAGAGTTATGTCATTAAAAAGGTCTTTACGTGTTCTTCATTTCATTATACGGGCACCAAGTTCAATTCCATTGCAGAACTGAGATATTCATATTTTAGTATCTATGAGAAACGCCTACGCCAGTACGCCTACGCTGAAGCTTGGCAACTTTGTTGGTGACCGCCAACACGAACGGCGACCGACGGAGGCAGCCTCCGGAGGCCCCCGGTCGTGTTGGCGGTAACTTGTGTAAGTAGTTACGGCTGCACAGAACAAAAAGGACACAGGTGAGTGTCACCAACGAAGTTGCCAAGCTATAGCTGACGCGGGTGCACGGAGCGGGCGCACGCGGCGGCCAAAAATATGGCACTCGCGCCCGCTTCACTTAGCGCTGCTCATACAATTTTGAATTTGAATATCTCAGTTTTGCAATGGAATTGAACTTGGTGCCCATATAATGAAATGAAGTACATGTCGAGACCTTTTTAATGACATAACTCTCAGCTCTGTTGGTTTTGGGTCCATTTTGACGCATGGTCCTTTCCAGGAGTTTCTCCCAGGTGGCGCTGCGCGCTCTATCATCGACGCTCTCCTCCGGGAAGCCAACAGCAATATTACATGCCCTAAGAACGCAATAGACGCGGCACCAGACGCGCTGCGTATGCTGACAGCACTCAACGCGTTGTCGAAGGCGGCTAACGACGCGCAGCAGAGGGGCTGGGCGCTCCACGACGACGCGCACGATATACAGACGCAATTACTTGAGCTGATCTCTGTCATGGTATGTTTGGCATTTTAATGTTACATAACCAATATACTCTGTGAAGCCAACAGTAACATCACGTGTATGAAGAACGTTGTTATCGCTGCGCCAGACAGGTTGATCCGCTTCATCCTTCCCGCTGGTCCGCTGCTCTCTTTGAGCAATCAGCGAAGAGTCTAGGTGTCCCTGGCCAAACGACCTGGTTCGACTCCAGGCGTTCAGGCCCCCACCTAGTCCGACCCTATCGAGGTGGACCGGGACATGGCGACCTGGTTCGACTCGAGGAAACGTCACGGACGACCACCCGGTCATACTATTGCCGGTTGTCGAAGGCAGTGAATGACGCGCAGAGGGACTGGGCGCGCACGATATACAGACGCAGTTGGTTGAGATGATCTCTGTCATGGTATGTTTCGTACACATTTCAATGCTTGATCGTTCATGCACATGGTCTGCTGAAAGCCAAAGAGGCACTTTATTTTACGGTAGCTTTTACACTCTTCATCGATCATCGACGCGCTCAGGGAATTACGCGACGCATTACAAACCGACCTGAATGCCTTATGTTCAATTTTTGTTTATTTATAGTTGTGAACTAAATATGATAATTTGAAGGGAAAGTCAATTATAGTTATGTTTGTTTCAGTCCAATGCGGATGTGAATATTTCGCAACATGTGCTCAGCAGCCACCGCTATGGCTACGTCACGACTCTAGTGCAGTACTACCAAATGGAAACGCGATGGCCGCTGAGACAACTTCTCTTGCAGGTACCTTTTGATAGTAGTCAATTATCTTGACCAGCGGTCGGCAACCTGCGGGCCGTGAATCACTCGCTTGCGGCCCGCGAGCACTCTGGCTGTTTGTATGTAAAGATCGATACATTCAGAATTGTATAAAATCACCAATTATTAACATAGTGCGCCCCGCGTCAATTTCGTTAACTACTATGTGGCCCTTGGCTGCTAAAAGGTTGCCGACCGCTGATCTTTACTATAAATGCTTGTTGCGTGAGGGGCAGTTAGCGTTTGGGCTATAAAGAACATAATAATAGGAAATAAAAAGTGAGTTGGGCGAGATTGTTGACACCAATACTTAAAACCAATAGCAAATATACGTATATTTGTTCAATACCATTCAGCAATCGGTATGTCCTGTTATAATGCAGTTGCACTATTATATAAAGTTTAATCAACCCTCATTTTCGTTTCCCAGGCTTTCGGCGTTATGTGCGGCCTGGAGCGCACAGCGCTGGCAACCCTAGCTCTGTCGCAGTTGCCTCCAGAAATAGCGCGTGACATGCGTGACAACCCTCGCGCCGTCAGTCGGCTCTCGCATTCCGCTCTGCTGCTGTCTATGGTCTTGTCTATGGGCGACAAGCTGCCGGTCACACACTTTGGTAAGTACAATGATAGCAATCGGGTCTGGTGCGACACGTTAGCAACCTTAACTAGCCAGAGAGCCCATGCGCGACAACCCTCGCGCCGTCAGTCGGCTCTCGCACTTCGCTCTGCTGCTGTCTATGGTCTTGTCTATGGGCGACAAGCTGCCGGTTACACACTTCGGTGAGCACAACGATATCCTGCAGTTTGGTCTAAAGCGAGCCATAGGCGACCCTAAACGTAAATAGCAACAAATAAGTGCGACAACCCGTCAGCCGGCTTTCGCACTCCGCTCTGCTGCTGTCTATAGTTGACAAGCTGCTGGTCACACACTTCGATGATCATCTATCGTATACAAGTGAGAGTTCCCTCTGGCACCCTTATCCCGTGGTTTAGGATTATAACATTACAACACAGTTAAACATAAATTGCATACATTTTCACGTATTTAAATTATACCTTCTTTTGTCTTTTTTTTTTCAAATCAAATGGTTTATTGCAAATCATGTGTATAAAGGTCTTATAGGTGCTTAAACAAGTGCAAGAACATGAACCCTGCAAGGGCACAGCAATCTTAAAACTAGGGACATATTTTACAACTAAATATACACTAAAGCTATGTCTTACGGACTATACATCAGTCAAGAAGTCTTGTGTGGAGTAGTAACATTTCCCAAGCAAGTACTCCTTTAGCTGGGCTTTAAATTTAGTAAAATTGCTTTCTTTTTTAAGAAAGTCCGGGATCGCGTTGTAGACTTTTATGCACATGCACATTGCGAAAGGGCCAGAGTTCACCATGTGTAATTTTGAGAAAGGTTTGTCCAATTTGTCACGACGCCGGAGATTTTGTGGCCGAGAGTATTGCGGGAATAATGGCATATTTTTCTTAACAAATATACATGCTTCCATAATATACATTGATGGTAGTGTAAGTATCTTTTGTTCGATAAAGTGTTTTTTACAGCTTTCTATCGTCTTTATATTTACTAATATTCTAAGGCATCGTTTTTGGAGCCTAAAAAGATGTACAAAATCTGAACTTTTACCCCACATCACTATTCCGTATTTCAGCCAAGCGTGGGCATAGGCGTAATAAGCACAAGTGGCTGTTTTTAGGTCACTTGATGTTTTTAGTTTATAGAGAGCATAAGTAAACCTATTTAACTTGGAAATAATTTTATTGATGTGTTCTTTCCAGTTTATTGTTGTATCGATGGTGATACCAAGCAACGAAAACGTATTAACACATTCTAATTTGGTGTCTTTGAACATATATTCCATGTTTATCGATCGTCGTTGGTATGGTTTAAAGTGAATCAGTTTCGTCTTTGTGAAATTTACTTCCAAGTTGTGATCGGCTAACCAGGTCGTGATGTCTAATAATACAGAGTCAAGTTGGTTTTTTAGGTTACAGTCTTTTTCACATGGTATAACAATCGATATATCTTTTCAGAAATACTGGGCGCAGAGTTCGCCGAATTCCTTCTAGAGTTAATCGAGGACCCTCCAGAGACAGACGTGGACGAGCAGATCCCCGATTTATTCCTGACACTGCTGTTGGCATATAATCTACAGTTTGAAACCCTCGTAGACAATCTACTGCTCACCGCGTTGGAAAATCGGGACAATGCGAAGACGTTTTGTGAGAAGGTGCTTCTGTTACTTAATCGTGAAGGTATGCTCTTACAATGCAAAATACGTTTTTGAAGATTATTTTTCATTGCCTTTTGGGGAAAGGTATAATTTTTGAAACTACTCGTACATTCAAAATAAACATAATTATGATATAACTTGAATACAATTCATAAAGAAGTTTCATGTCATGAAATATATTTCTTGCTATCGTAGTTAGTAAGGATTTTGTAGTAAAAATACGTTCTTTTACCTCCGAAAGCCAAGTTAATTTATTTGATCTTTATTCTACAATACAGGAAAGTACAAATTGCGGGCTTAATGCCTTATGGAATTCTCTACCAGTCAACTAATGGACTTAACTTGGTGCAGGGCCTAGTAGTTTAGTGAAATAATATGAAAACAATCAACAAACAATAGTACTGTTACTTTCTATCCAATATTGTCACATTCTCTTTTACCACATCCTAACACTTGCACTTCCACAAAACATACCACACAATCTCTTATGTCTTGTAACTGAAATCGCTATTATTATTCCAGACGACCCGGTCCACATTTTCGACCACGAGCCAGCGCCGGCGCACTCCGTGCTAAAGCTGGTGATAGACCTGTTCTCGCGCAAAAAGACCGCCGAGCATTTCTACACCAACGATGTGAAAGTCGCCATCGATATCATAGTGAGACAACTGGCCGACCTCTCGCCTGGAGAAACGGTGAGTTCATTAGATTTACGTAGAATGTTGCACTGAAGTGAAAAGAGAGAGAGACGGTCGGATCCAGTGCGTTTCGTCCGGTAGTCGGACCTCAACGACAGATTTGTTAGAGAGAGAGAGACTTCTGTACGAAGTACTATTACTTATTATGTGGTGGTATGAGGTTATGGGTTCATAAAGGCCTTTTTCTCCTCCTGTACTTTTATGTGTCTTTTACTTGGTCACGAACACTAATATAAGAACATACATGGGTTCAGAGAAGTATATACTCTATTCCCCATAACAGCACTAGTGTCGTTAAAGTCGCAAAACGATACTGCAAGCTGCCACAGACTTCTAAATCTAGGTTAAATAAGTTTAGGTTAAGCGATCAATACGAACTTTACAATAATAATGCACAACTACCAACTTAACAAACAAATAAATTCATGCGGTATTGTTATGAAAAACAAAACTTTCCGAACTAAATTATTTGATGCCAACATAAAAAAAAGTGTTTTTAATATCGTCACTGCGTGTCACTAGCGGTATACGTCAAATTAAAAACAAAGTTTACCATAGACACATACTTATTATATTGTCAGTCATATCGTCGCCCCCATGCTAAACTTACAAATCTGAAATTTTGGTGAACTTGGATTTTAGACCTAAACCTATACAGATTATCATCAATTTTGCGACTGTCTCAAAGTGGTAGATTTGTGAGTTTAGCATGGGGGCGACGATATGTCATATTTGCCTTGTTTTCGCGCCATGTTTAATTTTGTATTTTATATTTTAAAACCTAGTCGTATAGGTAATTTCACGAAAGTTGAGGCCACGCACACAACAATACTGTCATGTAATGACAGCGGGATTTTGAAATTACTGTTCGTTTTTCGTACCGATAGCAGGTTCAACAGTGAATTGCAAGATAGACCAAAAAGTTTGTTTAAACTATAGCCTTGTGTTTATTACTCACTCATTCATTTCATTCATTCACTTTTTTTGCAATGAGCTGTGTGTGTAACCATTCACCTCAACTCTCGTGAAATTACCTATAGAAAAAGTATTGTATGCAACGTTGTATAATTCAGTCAAAAACACTCATGGCGTCTCTATTTGCGATACTCGCCGCCGCGGCGGCTCGTATCGCAACCCACGCCATTCGCGTATTTTGACCCTACTTATACAACTGTTGCATAAAATACTATCACAAAATTATTTAGTTTTTTGAGAAACCTACGATTTTATAATTAAGTGTAACGGGAATGTGGTAAGACAGGAATCTGATAAATCGAGAATCTGGTATTTTAAAAAATCAGATATTTTGGGAATACGGTATTTTAGGCATGAGCGGGCGGAACGACCCGAGTCACGTGTTTTTTTTGTTTATCTTTTTTAATTACCTAAAGCAGCGGTCGGCAACCGTTTAGCAACCAAGGGCCACATAGTAGCTGAGGAAATTGACGCGGACCGCACTTTGTTAATAATTTATGATTTTATACAATTCGGAATATAGCGAACGCAATACAGACCGGAATATGGGCCGCAAGTGAGCTGTTCACGGGCTGCATGCTGCCCGCGGGTGGCAGGTTGCCGACCGCTGATCTAAAGGTACAGACTATATAGTATCTCCTTGGTATTTCAGAAGCGTCAAGAGTACCTCAAGATCCTACAAGGCATCATTCGGAACACGGACTACGGTTCCCACATGCACCGACGGGACGACTTGCTCCGTTGCTTCGCTCGCATATTTTGCGAAGAGGGCGAGTCGAGCCGAGACGACCAGTCCCTCGTGAGAGCTATTTCCAACGAGTTCCCACAATTCTTCAAGGCCTAAGGTTAGTGCGAGTAGGATAATCACTGGTATTGATTGGAATGAACCTTGATTGGTTACAGGGTTTGGCAGGGCCTAAGTGTTCTAATACGCTTTTGATGATGATGGGGTGATTTCATTGGTTTTTGCTTAATCTTCTAGAATAGCCAATACATTCCTGATGCATTTGGCGTTTAGGAGTGTCATAGTAAGAAGACGCTAGAGCTAGATAGAAAGTAATGGCATGGGTAACTTTAGCCGTTGTAAAATGGGAAAAGTAAGTGCTCCAGAATTTTTCAGTGTGATACCTACTTTTTTATTTGACTTATTTCACATTTAGGAAGTGTTTTTATTCACCTCCAGCCGTCGCGTTTTTTGATATCCGATGACAAAGTAATAGTATAGTAAAAATAAAAACAAACAGGAGTTCTATTTGAAATATTTTTTCACACCACTTTATTGAAAAGACAAATGCACTTTTTTGTTGTTTTTGAATTTCGTTTTCGTAACAATTTAAGTGTAGTGCGAGCGGGAATGAAATAAAATTTATACAAATATGGTATTCTATTGCGAATATCACAGGTGTTCTATTGGAAGGTAATAAGAATGAATTTTTCAAACGCATATATCTTTCAGGATTATAATATGTACTCATCCGTTTATTCGAATCTTACTTTTCTTATTATACTATGCTAGTGAAGATAAATAGGTAGTAGCTTAAAATATTGTTCCTTAACTCACAAATAAACTGCTACGTTTAAAAAACTATGCAGCTAAATCGAACTTAAATGAAAATGCATGAATCGGTAGACTTATTTACTGGCGTAAAAATCGTCTATAATGCGATCGTTTTACCTCGTTATATTTCAAAAGAATTTATGTCTAATAATGTTATAAATGTGTGTGTATGTGTGATTTGCTGGTGTCATAAGTAATGTGAGCAAAATGGTATATATACGTAGTTATGATATTACTATGATATATAAAGCATTCTGTATTTGTTTGTGATAAACCCTGATGGTATTAGCACTTGGATAACGAAATCACTTATTTTGATTATTAAATACTAGGTATCAGAAACTGTCAATGTATGGGCTTAACTCAATATTACAAATGAATTGCTGTTTGGGACAGCATATTCCATACTTTTCAACCATTCGTTGCTAATCATTTCATTAGTCTTAGTGTGTTGTTTTCGAGCAATATTTTGTGATAATAAGGACCTTGCAATAAGTAACCTGCTGCTATGAATATGCAGTTAGTCATCCTCATTATTGACAATTGAAAAAGTAGTACTTTTTGCCTGAAAACTTCACCTATCAGCCATATATTACCAAAGAGTTGTGTTTGAATATGTATGATATTGGTAAGTCAATTATGAAATGCTTTAAAACTGTCCACACACAAATAAATGCACCGGTAGCTCATCCAGAAACACTACTGGCCTAAGTACGTTTAATATTTAATTTTAAGTATAACTTTAGTAAAAATCTTTTGAAGAATGTATTTTTAACCCCTAGCGCAAAAGAAAGCAAAACGTGTTATTCATCTTTTCCACCTATATGTGTCTGTCTGTGACAGCATAGTTTTGTAACGTATAGACCAAATTAAATATGAGTGTGGTTTTTATACAGGGTGTCCAGAAAGAGTATCGGGTATTTGTTTTAGCTTTAAATTTGAAACGGAGTGGCGGAGAGGAGCGGGAAGGAGATCATGGAGTCCTCAATTTCGTGCAGTTTTAGTCAAAATGGAGCAGTACCCGGGGACGCATCGTGCTTTTTGCGTACGTGCGTATTATAGAAACGCTGATTCAATAGCCACTGCCCAACTTTTGTATCGTGTGGAATATCGAACACGCATTGCACCAAGTAACGATAGCACTAGAAAATGCATACGGATGTTCAAAAATACAGGAACGACGGTAACAATTCAAAATTTTGATCGCCCTCGTCCAGTCCGGTCTCGGTCTCCACGAAATTGCAGACTCCATGATCTCTCCGCTCCTCTCCGCCACTCCATTTCAAATTTAGAGCTAAAACAAATACCCGATTCTCTTTCTGGACACTCTGTATCAATTACCTACTTTCCTTATGGTGGTACTTAGCTATGTTTGTTGAAGATCAGTCAATCAGATGTTCTCAGGGGATATTTTTTTTATTTAGTAGTTAAAAGAAAACTGTAAATCCCGTGATCGTTCTATGCTCCTGCAGTCTATTATATTCGCGTTATATCGCTGTATGACTTGACTGTAACATTTTTACGACCAGGCGTTAGTAACTTTTGGTCAGATGCCCGCCGGTTTTGCGTTGCACATTATTTAGTTTATTATTATACCGGGTGTTGTCTATAACAGTACCAATCATTAAGACGTAGATTCTATTCATCAAACAATAAAAATTTCTTTCAACAACTTTTAAAAATTATGTAATCTTTAGATTTTATCTTTTTCATACAAATTAAATAGTATTTTCAATGTACGTTAACATCAGTCTAATTGACGTCGCTTGTTACGCTACAAACATAAAAAACATCGCAATACATTGCGGTTTCAAATAAACTTTAAAGTCTACTAAAAATTAAAACATAAGTTATTTTTAAATGTCGCCTACAAATTGTTCAGTTTGAGGAGTACAATCTACGTTTTAATTATTTATGCCACACCTGGCCATAAAGTGGCTTTTCCCGCACGCTACGCGTATGGATAAAGTCGCTTTCTGGCCATGTGTAGACATAAAATTATGTACACGGGTGGATTTCAAATATCAGCGTAGCGGTACCTGTCGGTCTTTATAAAAAAAAGTACTAAGGGTAGAGTATCGAAACTTTTACATTTGTTGACTAGTACTTTTATCTAAATGGCGCTTCAATAAAATTCACCGACAGTTTAATAGTTTTTTTATAATACAACAAAACATATGTCAAAAATCATTACCATGTAGCAAAAAAATTCAAACCTTCATGTTTCTTGTGAAAAATTTCAAATACGCAACGTACGAATCCGAATTTTTATTTATTTATAATCTCTCCATACTGTATTCTTATGTATACAAAAATATAGAATTATTCTTTCAACAACTAAGTATAAATAAAAATATTTAAACTTTTAGTACGAATTTTCGTCATCGCCCTAAATGTAGTGTCAAAGTCAACACAGTTTTGTCTAAGAACGGTGAAATACAGTGCGTATACCCTCTCCTGCTTCCTTAGTTCAGTTCCAATCACGACAGAGAGTGCATGTTGCTGCATGCGCGCACTGAGCAAAATTAACGACAAAAGTGTATCCGAGGAAGTTAATTGTCACGGCTTCGCGTCAACGCCATATTGCAAGTTATTTCAAGTAAGTACTTGTATAATTTTAAAATTATTTATCTACAAATATGTGGCATGAAATGGAGATACCGATCTAGCACCGTCCATTCAAATAATATTAGGCGTTCTAGAATAATCTACAATAAGAACGCATATCGTCATCACCTTAGCCGTCATCTCCGGTGCTCACACCATGTATGGTGATGATCCCGTATGTATGGTGATGACGATTCTGTTTATTTATTAAGTTATATCAATGTTGTTAACACTGTCATATAAGTAAATGTTCTCCAAACAATGTACCTAACGGATATCGCGTAGTTCCCTGTCAAAGGACGGCATAAAATTAGACTTTATATACGACTTCGCCTGGCTATACATTTTCCTGTCATGGTTTCAATATAAATTAAGCATTTGTTTAATTAATACCTTGATAAGGTACATATTATTGAAAAAATAACGGATCACTCACGTCATCAATTGTCGAAATTCACTCGACATGTTTCGGGTGATCTCGACGCCCTTCTACAGGAGAAATTGCGACGGCGGTGCGGCGAAGACTACGGGCCGCCGCTCTGGTAATGGTAACCCACCCGTAGTCTTCGCGCCCGCGCGGGCGCAGGGGGAATAGGCTAAGAACTACTCACATTGTCAATATCAACCGTACGGTTGCAAACAACACTGACCACATCAAATTCTAAGGGCGCGTCACCATTAACCACGGGCGCACTACGTAAAACTGTCTTCCAACTATGGGGAACTGACCATCCACTATCCCGATTGAAATTCGGGCGACGACTAATCTCGATGGCCTCACGAACTTTGCGAGGGATAAACAACTTTTCTCTCGCTAACACGGAAACCTTATCAAAACTGATATAGTGCGTCGTATCCGAATTTAGCGAATGTTCCGCCACTGAAGAATGCTCTCCAGTTTTTTCATACTTCGTATGTGCTCCGTTAGCCTTGCGCACTGTGCCCACTTGGCTGTGCCCCGAGCATATTGACCCCTTCGATCTGTTTTGAAGGAATCAGTGGAGTGTCTGCTCAATGTGTCTCTCGGTGCGGGCCAGTGGGACCAAACTTCTCTCCCTATCCGGAACGGTGGGCTGGGCGTACGGCGCGCACGGGATGTGAGTCTGTCGGCTTTTTTAGCATCGGCTGGCAGAGTCGTAAATCTCGTTTCCGAAATTTTCGCGCTGAGTGTTGGCAAGGCAGCCATTCCGTACGCGTCTGAAGCCCAGGCAGCTTGGACGGCTCTCAACCCAGGTTCGGTCCTACCGGAAAAAACTGGAACGTCAGCGGGCATGGGATGACGTAAGGGGTGAAGCGGGTTATGGATGGCCTGTTAGAGGGTGCTTTCGATGTGGAGAGAGTGAGACTGAACGCTGTAACGAGGCCCGAGTCCAGGGCATGACTGCAAGCGCTTCCCTCTCCACACCTGGGTATGGGTACCCTCCTTGAAAACGACTCGTTAAGGGTGGCTGTGGCTCTCCGCCTGGGCTGCGATGTTTGTGAACCTCATTTATGCATCTACGGCACCATGGTTGAGGGTAACGGTCACCATGCCTTGAGTTGTTGTCGTTGTGCTGGGAGATTTCCTCGCCACCATACCCTCAACGATATCAACCGGAGGGCGTTGGTATCGGCAAATGTTCCGTGTTTGTTGGAGCCTCCCGGTGTTAGCCGGACAGATGGCAAGAGACCTGATGGAATGACCTTGGTACCCTGGTAGAGAGGTAAGTGTCTACTGTGGGACGTTACATGCGTCAGCACTTTTGCTGCCTCGCATCTTGCTCGTACCACCAGCACCAGGTCTGCGGGAGCAGCCGTTGAGGTGGTGGCTTGTAGAAAGCGCGATAAGTATTCGGTACTTACGGGTTATGTTTGTCCCCTTCGCGGTAGAGATGACCGGGTGTTGGGGGTCTGACGCTAAGGCCTTTGTCGCAAAGATTGGGCGGCGTTTGCGTGAGAAGGGTCTTGACCCTCGTTCCGGGTCATTCTTGGTGCAAAGATTGTCCATCGCGATTCAACGCGGTAATGCGGTAAGTGTGTTGGGCACCTTTGCGCCAGGAATGACGCGGGCGGCTTACTTGACTAGTCAGATATTATTGTACTTAGACTTTGTGTAAATTTTGACCGTGTATTTTAATTGAATTTAAGTGTTGTTGAAATCCATAAATGTTTGTTTATTTGCTTACCGGCTGTTTTTTTTTATCCTATTACCTATAAATCGTCATTACCCTAAACATAACATCATCACCATACCTCATAAAATCATTACCATAGCTTAGTCGTCATCGCCATAACAAGGTTTGATTTTTAGGAGCTCATAACTCCGAAACTATGCATCAAATGATTGGCTAATTATACAGACATTAATAATCAAAGTCTCCTTAACCATTTATGATAGAAAAATATGCATTTCCATGAGTTTTTTTAGAAACCAATTTTTTGTATGGTGAAATTTAAGTCGATGAAATCCACCCACACAACACGGGAGGTAATAAAGAAAGTCCTCGATCGCATATTTACGTCCCTCGCTTGCAGCTTGGGCCGCAAAAATCTGCGATCTCGGCCTTTCTTTGTATTACCACCCTAGTTGTGTAGTGTACTATTATGATCAAATCAGATGATATTATTTTATTGAATTAAGATTATTGAAAGTCGTTTAAACTTGCACCGTTTCTGAATTACACTTCTATAAGGCTTAAATTATTGTGGATGCCATATATTTAAAACATTTATTTTATGTACTTAGTGTAAAACAAATAAGCAATATTTTTGCTAGTCATTGTTCATTATAGGTACTTACACAACTCAGTATGAAATATTTACCATCAAAATAATTATAGTATACACCGAGAAATAATGTAGCTCTCTAATAATATGATTTCTTTACGATTACTTAATTAATAGTTAGGATTTGCACTTGTACTAATATTAAGATAACTTCAAAGAAAATATTCGATATACATTTTAAGTCTTCTATTAACTACATTTCTCTACTAATTCCTTTTATGACTAATTAATTGGTTTCCTTAAGGAAAAGATAATATTAAAATAAAAATTCTAGACATATTTCATGAATAACTAAAGCTTAATTTCATTATAATTAAAAAGTCTAAAAAAACTTGCGAAATTGTTATTAGGTTTAACGCATTTCCTATGTTGACAAAACTGATGTCGTTAATATAGATTATGCCACACTTGGCCATAAAGTGACATTTACCGCCCGCTACGCGTACAGAAAAAGCCGCTTTCTGGCCAAGTGTAGACATAAAACGATGTACACAATACGGGAGGTAATAAAGAAAGCCCTCGATCGCATATTTACGTGCCTCGCTTGCAGCTCGGGCCGTAAACATCTGCGATCTCGGCTTTTCTTTTGTTTTTCCGCCCTAGTTGTGTAATGTACTATTGTTGACCTCTTGTCAGTGCGGAGAACCGAGTGACTCTAATTACCCTAATCGGCACTGTTAAAAATATTTAAGGTTTACAGGTGGCGTAATATAGCTATTATTGGATCATTTCTTTCTGTAACATTTGTTTGTAAAGGTCATTGAACTACGCACAAAATCCAATAATAGTGACATCTGTATCCTAGGATCTCTGATCTTTATTGTTTTAGAATATCGCTTATTTACTATCAAGCTAACTTTCCAGTATTGACTAAAGAAAAAATAATATGCCATATTATTTCCAATTGGCAAGTACTATTAGATGAGCAGCTTTTCAGTCTTTCAAAAGACATTTATCTATTTATTTATTTATCTTCGTTTTATGTGTTTGTCGATATGATATTTAATTTACGTCTATGATTAGTAATAAAACAACTTAAACGGATTAAATCGCGTATATTACTACATTTTAAGTCCCGACGTTTCGTAACCCTTTTCAGCGTTCGTGGTCGCGGGTAGACTGAGACAATCATAAATTTCCTCTGTCAAAATTAATGTTGTGCAAACCTACCCACTTTAAAAAATACAAATTCAATATTAGTGTTGCCAGATGGGCCTAATGTGTAAAGATGTTCACACACAAGCCAGAAGGGCTTAAAAACATAACTTTAGAAAAACTAGTGGCGCTTCCAAAAGGCATACTTGATAAGAAAGAAGGCCAAGGAAACTTATCAGCCACGCCTTATGCAAAAAAGAAAATAATTTAAGCAAAAGACTCTAGGTATGCTATTTTTGGTAAAACAAATCAAAAAAAAGGTTAGTGTTGCCAGACGGGCCTAATACGTTCACACACATGCCAGAAGGGCTTACTATCCTAACCTTAGAAACTAGCGGCGCTTCCAAAAGGCTTCCAAAAGGCCTGGATAAGAAAGAAGACGCCAAGAAAACTTATCAGCCTCGCCTTATGCAAAAAAGAACATATTTTAAGACTCTAGGAATGCTATTTTTAGAAGAAACAAACGCCGTTCAGTGTTAAGGTTTTACAGTGCTGTGTCTCGCCCGTCCCTTGATGAGATGTAATACAGGATCCCAGGCAGGTGGTAGAGACAAACAATCATCTCTATTGAAATTAGGATACTTTTTGATTTCAATAGACTCCCGAAGCATCCTTGGAAAATAGCGCTTCTCCTTAGCGAAGATCGAAGCATCATCAAACTCGATTGAGTGGTTAGGTTTGTCCATGACATGCTCGCAGACTGCAAACCTTTTACAGCGACGGTGTTTGACATCAGCCGCGTGCTCCTTCACCCGAGTGGAAACACTTCGTTTCGTCTGGCCAATGTATGAAAGACCACACTGACAATCAAGCTTGTATACACCTGCACTTTGCAAAGGGATGTTACACTTCACGGGTCTGAGGTATTGTGACATCTTCTTCAGCGGCTTAAAATATGTCTTGATAGAAGCGCGCTTCAAAATGTGGCCGATCTTATCTGTAACCCCTTTGACAAAAGGTAACACAGAAGGTTTCCGCTCAACCGTCGGGGTCTTCACACGTGGTTTCTGACTGGCACGAGGTATCCTGAGACCATTGGCTCGAAGAGTACTCCTGACATGCCGTCGCTCTGGCATGTGTGTGAACGTCTTTACACATTAGGCCCGTCTGGCAACACTAAACTTTTTTCTGATTTGTTTTACCAAAAATAGCATACCTAGAGTCTTTTGCTTAAATTATTTTCTTTTTTGCATAAGGCGTGGCTGATAAGTTTCCTTGGCCTTCTTTCTTATCAAGTATGCCTTTTGGAAGCGCCACTAGTTTTTCTAAAGTTAGGTTTTTAAGCCCTTCTGGCTTGTGTATGGACATCTTTACACATTAGGCCCATCTGGCAACACTAATATTGAATTTGTATTTTTTAAAGTGGGTAGGTTTGCACAACAGTAATTTTGACAGAGGAAATTTATGATTTTCTCAGTCTACCCGCGACCACGAACGCTGAAAAGGGTTACGAAACGTCGGGACTTAAAATGTAGTAATATACGCGATTTAATCCGTTTAAGTTGTTTTATTACTATGAGTGATAATCGCGGAAACCGAAGACAATATTCCGTCTATGATTTTTAAGGTGCTCAAATTTGAAGCCAAATTTTAGTAGTTTCTATTTCTATGTTTGGTAGCGTTTAAGGTTGGTTTACATCATGATTGCTTAAAACTGTTTGTAATGCCGACGAATTCATTTTAAGTCGGCATAAATGTTGAATATCTTAAACCATAATATATTTTTTGCAAGCTCGTAATTTTGGTTTCCAGGGCAAGTATTGTTCGAATTTCTATTATTACTTACTACTAGGTACTCGTTTTTCGTTCATCGTTGCCGGTGGGACTGGTGCCTAACGCACGGAACGAATATACGTGTTTGTTCTATGACTATAGTATAAAAAACACTGTGGGTACCCTGGGTTAAATTATTGAACAAGTACTATTAATCAAACGCTTCTTAATAAGTGTTACTATGGAACTTACGAGCTTGCAAATATTATCGATGGCATTGTTGAAAGTTAACGACCAATCATCCCAGAGCTTGTACTTGTTCTGTTTTGACAAATTCTATCGAAAACATCAAATGTATTTACTATTTGTAGGTATTCATAGAATTGTATTGTTAGTTTTTCTTGCGCAAATTTATTAATTATATGACACTCTTATCTAATCTTAGATTGAAATGGTCTAATTTACGTATCTAATAAAATTATGAAATAAAGACAACGTTCGATCGTCTATGTATCTTTTATTCACTTCTCCATGACCCAGTTTTACTAGTTTCCTCATGTTTGGTGTCCAAGTAATTTAACGTGTTTGTTAATTATGGACCTAAACTAAGTGTATCCGGGCATTTCTCCAGGAATATGTCTGCGACTCATTCATCTGTCTCCATACATTTAATATGAAAAAGGGCCAGATGAATGAGGTGACCGCAGACATATTTCTATATATAGAAATGCCCATCAAATCTTAGAATTCGATTTTTACCAACATCCGGTGACATTTTCGTGCATCGGTAATCGTCGCCGTGATACTATGTTCATTTGTTTGTGTAGGTACTTGCGTAACTTACATCAATGACATGGTCAATGTTACATCCATAATATCACATCTTCCGTGTTACTCTAAGATATCACATAAGTAAATATATATGATGCATCGTATGTTGACAGTTAAATCTTACCTACGAGTACTAAAAGATCAGTCGGTGTCGGTTCACATTTGTTTTATCCATCATAAGCCATAGTTGTTTATTCTGTTAGAGCCCTCCCTGCGATACGTGACTGCATCGGCATCCAGATCCACGATACTAAAAAGGGACAGGAAATGCAGGACAACGGAAGAATAATAAAACCAACCAGTTAATACAAGTATTTAATGTACCATACGATTGCCGTATAAATATTTCAAAATGTAAAACAGTGATAAAATTCATAGTAACCAATATAACCGTCGCCAACGCAACTAAGCGAAATAATTGTTATCAATTACTTAATAGTAACAGAATTCAATATTTCAAATTAAACTATCGAGACTACGCAACTTATAGGAAAATTGGAAAACGATTATAAGTCTAGTTTTACATTAATAAGCAGGTACTGTATTAATTCTCTTGGTGCGTTCTAGAAACGGAAAACTTGAAAATCTATTTGTAACATTTTTTTGTATTAAAAGGGTGCCTAACAAAATCTGTTGCAGCTGTACAAATGGGGATTCTATAACAATATCAAAACTTGGCCCCAATATTTCAAAGGGATCCACAAAAACGGGAATATTTAAAATTTGTAAATACGTCTTTGTTCAAGCAAAAAACGATCGCAAATCCTGTAATATAATACAAGAGGACCTACTTATGAATGCAGTCTTTGTACGGATTGTATATTTTCAGAAAGAATGTTATAAGCCCATCAAATGCTTCATTGGAATGCAAATTTACAAAATGGAATATAGATAAACTTTATCTAAGTAATAGATAAATTACTCAATTTTCTACAAAAGGAAAGAATATGTACCCCTCGTAAATACCTTGAGCATTATCCTACATTATTGATAAACACGCTACACGTAGGTATGTATGTGAATAGCACATTAATAATTGATTAACAAATTATTTTATCGCACATTACCACTTTACAACGAATTTGGCAACTTGGATGAACACTTATACATTATGTTCTACCACAAACAGCATGACAACGCAAGTCGGTCTGAGAATCCGCCGTCTTCAAGTATACATCAATCTGTACCTTAAAGATATAAAATAAATATTACTAACTTAAAATACTGTCTAGCCAATCTCTGTGGTACTTGATGGATCAATAAATATTTAGACTGTAAAATTTCACTACGAAACTACAACTATCGAACACTCGCACATTACATTAATTAGAATAAAATTTATATACAATTACACCTAGCATAACTTAACTATTCGTCATAAAACATACCGGTATATTATTAGCATGAATTTATGGAACCTATATGTATGTATGGCATCTAAAAACAAAGTTTGGGATTGCATATTACGCCCGGAACTATTTCAACGCCAATCTAGTTAAATATACATCGATTTCATTTCCTCAGTTACCTACCTTACTTACCCACTTTAACGTACCTACTTACTATTATGTTCTAGTAATTAAGATAATTATTTACCACAGAACAGCGAGTACAATGAAGTTAATCAAATTTCAAATTGTTACACATGTTTTTGCAGGTAGTTAAAGTTATTCCTTTTTGTTTCGTTTGGTTTCGATTTAACAGCGGTCCTAACACGATTACCTACGCATTCCTTAAATAGTTTTGGTTATCATATAAATAATATTTGAAAAAATGATCTAATCCCAATATCAGTCGAATCAATTTTGCCTAAGACGGAATAACTCACAATAAAGGTAGATTTTCACAATAGAACAACGCACAACCGCAGAACAATCATAGTGTCACCAACCGATATAGAATTTGTAAACCTAAAGTCAACAAATTGAGCTAAAAGATATAATTTCATCAGGGTTTAATTTTTCGAAGTATAAAGTCAATCTCAAAATCGAATCCTTCTAAAGATATTGCTTAACTAAAGTAAGTTCGTAAATAGACATCCGTTTTAAAGTTACAAATAGGGCTTCCAAAGATCTTAAGTGGACTATGATATTATAATGTTCACTGGATTTTGAGCGGAGCCTTGGAGCCATGGTAAAATTAATCTAACTTACACTTTACCTCCGCTACCCCTACTCTTACCCTTTATGCTTTTAGTTACCACTAATTCATAGAGTACGGTGTTACCTCATTAAGCATAACATCAAACTTACAAACTGTTTAAAAAATTGCAATTAGAAAACTTCGTTTGGAGACAAATCGTAGTTTACGTGTGACATTTGAAACATCGATGTACACAATAATTCTGAACTACATGAATGTACTTGTAACTCCTGCAATCTTAATTATTTAAGCTTCAGCAGTTTAAAGGATCACGAATTTACAGAGACTCAACTATTAAAAGTCCAATCAATGCAAATTCAGATTGATAATCGTGATCGCAAAAGCTACCGGATACTAGGATCAATATGCGTTAGGAAATGAACCAGGCGTTTCAAACTGACGTTTGTCGCCAAACGTTTGGATGGCGTGTATGGCTAGGTGCGCGGGCGCTTAGCTCGGATGGTGCGCGGCGACCTTGCGCAGGCGGTAGCCGCCGGTGCCGCGCACGGTGTACAGCACCACAATGGCCACTGCTATGATGGACGCGCCGATGGCGTTCATCACGATCGACTCTTCGGACATCGCTGCGTATTTTTCGGCCCTGAGGATCACCGCATGCCCCATGGTTAGTATCATAATATCACACCCTAGTAGGTATGCCATAATTTTATATGCCATTGATCGTTTCTTCGCCTACCGATACCGGCACAGATAAGCCGTCTACGACGTAGTTGGCGACGACATATCAGTGCCGGTATCGGTAGGTAAGGAAAGGCTCATTCTTGTATCGTTTTTGCCATAAAAAGTTTTCTTAATCCTTTTCAGGATATTTAAAGATCTTCTAAAGCCTATCTATTAGGCTAGATTAAATTTGTTTTTATAACAATATGTGAAAGTTTTCCAATACCAAAAAAGACACTTTAGACACTTTAGGGCGAATACTAATTATGGCATTATAATTATAGAATACATTAGTGACCCAAAATATTAGCCAGCAAAACGTACAATAATAATGTCAGTGAGTAGTTCTGTTTTTTCTGTTGTCACTTCGTGTTTTCTCCTAAAAATAGACATTTTAATAATGATTAAGCATACTCGGAGAAGCATCCATATCAGGAGGGCTAGCACAACGCTGCGAGTTCGCTTGTCACTTTCGCACTTTATTGAATAGATAGCGACAGGTATCATTTATGGCACAGTTGTGCTACAAATACAGGTGACAGAAAATGGCTCCCGCATAATGTAAATTGTTAGTATCCGTGTATAACGACTCAATTTCATGTAAGTATGGGCTATAGAATGTGGTCCAGTACTAACAAATAGCAAGTACAAAATACTGACATGATTATTGACTGTGCTGGGCCACACTAGTTCCTTTTAAATACAGGTACAGACGAGTTATTATACTTCTCAGCTAAATTTTGATAAAAAATATGCGAAGACGACTCTATTGTTAACGGCGTAGAAGCGTATTCAGATATTTATGATTATGATTGAATTTTTGCTTAGAAGTATAAGAACTTGACTGTACTACTAAGTCAATTCAAGGCGTTCAAACAGTACTTATTTGAACTATCGCTAAGAAATATCTTAGAGTTCAGATAAGTAGGTATTCAGTTTTATCTATATTAGTTTTAAATAAAGATAGAGTTGATTATTATTGTTAATTAATAAGATTTAGTCAATAGTGCAAATATACTTCTATGATAATGCATCTAACACCCCAAAAATGTATATAGACATGCATATGAGTGAAATAAGCTTCCTAAAATGTTTAAATAAATATTAGGGTTTACAAAAGGCAAGCACATAATATAAAATAAAACATTAGCATTTAAAAATAATGTTTAATCATATAATTTGTAGATTCATTTGTAAACAATGTCTAAATTATGTTTTAGTAGTTAAACCTAAACAATACAGCATTCTGGTCTGATACAGACCAAAATAAATGTACTACTGTGAATAAGTAAATCTACTTTACAATAGAGCCTCCTTAATAATACACATAAAGTTTTCTATACGAGTAAAAAATATATACTGATATAATTCTCATAATAATATACTGAAATATGGAATGAGATTCTAACCTGTAGTTCTTTTACAGTTCAGTCATAGATATATTACAATAATGGACGATATCTATCTTATATGGACGTACCTAATTCCTACGTAAAAATGTAAATGCTACAGCGAATTAGAAGTACCTACATATAATTTCCTAACTTTATATGCTCAAAATTCTTCGAAAATGCATGTTTATGAAATACCTACTTTGTTGACCATGACGATAACTTCTTTAAACCAACCTATCTTAATTTTTTTTTATTTTCATTGTATACGAATACGGGAAAGTTTATCTCTTACTGGTCATTTTACGTACTTTTAGGAAGGTGCTAAGATGTCTACTTTCGCCAATTGTTATACTTATTTTTTTTATTTTTGATATAATTTGATCAATAATTGGCTTTAGAAGCCTGTAGGTCGAACTAGATTGTAATAAACAACTAGCCTTTGAATCATGCATCGCATAGGTACGTATGTAAGCAATTCTATTATTAAGATTCTAGGTATCCGTACCTAACCAATAGGAAATATTCATCAGAAAGATCTGTTCCAATTATGAACTTTTCAGGCCTCACAAGTTCATCGTGTACCTGGGCGATTCTCCGATCCTTTTGACCGCGCGGTTTGACAATCATTGTTGTCCGACGATTATTTACTATAACGAAAGGACAAATCGTGACAATTTTGGTAAAACTAAACTTAAACTCGGACTGTTTTTCGGTTTCATAAAAAGTTCGTTCTCAGGCATCGTTTTTGAACAATATTTACTGAGACAATAATGACGAAAATAAAACAGCGTAAAAACGCTGAATATTGGCCCACCTATTATACGTTAGGTTAGTCATGCATTGCATTTTGGTGCTATATAAAAAGTTAGCAATCTTAGAAAACCCTCGGGTGTTTTCAAACGAATTTTCGGATAACTGAGCCCAATTGTCGGGTCGTTCGAAATGCATCTGCCCAGCATGCCCTTACCGGTCGGGGTAGGATTTTCGTCATACAGCTAGCAACTGGTCGCGGTATGCAAACCAAGCTATAAAATCAACTATAAAAAATATAACTACGAAATTATATTGAATTTCAACGTCACTTGTATAGAATCTAATAGAGATGCAATATCATTGCGCCCAAGAATTGGGCTCCTAGCGTCTTGATTTTGTACTATCTAAGTCTACAAATCAACGGAGGCTCTTATGAGTCCGTCACGAGACTCCGGCGCCCGAAACTTGTCCCTCGACGCGATATACATGACGGTGGCCAGAATAGCGACGAGTGCGGCTCCAATGGCGTTGACGATGATCCCCTCATCTGGCATGCTGCTGTACCGATCCGCGCTGTAATACGCACACATAAGCGACTGACACAAGCAGTGAACATGCTGACTACGTGCAACATTCACACAAATGAGGTGATTAACTATCGCGACACTTAATAACTTGTTAATGTATTCTTTACACGCGCTCGATAAAATCTTATGCTCCTTTAATGGTCAGTTGTAGCAATAAATTGCCCCTTGCATGATAGTTCCATGAAGGTGACCTGACACCAGCTACTGACATGGTTGTCACCAGTCTTGTCCATGCAATAATGTGTCCGCAACTATGTTATATGCATCTAAAAACAAAGGAGCTGAACATAAGTACTTGTAACTTTCTTGTTATGGCCATTAAGCATCGCGATCGTTAAATTGCAACACAAATTTGAAAGTAATGGTTACATCATTGCAAATTAATGAAATTAAAAAAAGTTTATATCACGAAGAAACACAATGCAACGAGACATACGAGTAGGTAAGTAATCTTAACAACTGGCATACTTGTTTCATTCACGCATTCAGCGTCAAAATACTCTCACAGAATACAAGTTGTTAAAATCATTATGAATATCTCACTAATTGTGCTTTAAAAAGTCTTTGCGGGTTTATTTTTATGTCAATGAAATAAAGAGTTAAGTAATGCCTCAACTCTGATAGTGCAAACTGTAGTGCAAACTTTGTTCTTTGCCTATGTCAGTATTTTTCAAACTATTTCATGGCACGACCCCCTTTGTATGTGAAAATATTTCGCGACCCCCTGTCCACCACGATTTTTAACCTGAATTTTATCACGTTACGATTTTCTTTCTGTATTTTTTTCCGTTTCTCCTGAAGTTTCTCGACCCTCGCGACTCCCTCCTACGGGCTCTGCGACCCTCCAGGGGATCGTGACTTAGTACACTTTGAAAAACATAGATGTTCGTTCATGAGTTAAAATTAGCACACAGTCATAGGAATAGAAGGTGTTCAAAGTTTCTTGTTCTGAGCTTAGTTAAGCTGACAAGAATAGGTAAGAATGAAGAAAATTGCGATAAGCTATAGCTTTGTGCAGTGCAATTTAGGTATATGGTATTCATTTTACCAATGTTTGTCAAATACTGTAAAACGCATGCCTTTTTTACCTCAAAGGAGTAAGATACAAGAGGAATATCATATCGTGTTGTAACTTTTTCCTTTGACGTAGAAAACAAAAAAGACGCGGAAAATATTGAGCTAACTATATCAAGTGAAGGGTACACGGAAAGAATATGTCTAGTCACTTAAGTAACTTTTTGGATTATAGCGGTTTGAAAGTTAGTTATCATTATTACGAACAATTACTATGGTAACCATTTCTTTAAAAGTGAAAAAAATATATGTTATTTTCAGATGTTTATATTTTATCCAATGTTAAGTTATAGTACTTTGCGAGATCTAGATTTTGAGATTAAAATCTAATTTTTCAAAAAAGATGACTAGACATGTTCTTTCCGTGTACCCTTCAAGTATGCCCTTAAAAGTATCTAACATTCTACTAATCAAACTAGAGGAAACCAGTGAAAGTGCAACATACCCAATGGTAAAAAGTGCCTTCTCGGTGAGTCCAGTGAGGCAAGCGGCGACGCCGAGCACGAAGGTCAGGATGCCGAAGGCGGCATGGACGGGCACCAGGGAGGCGCGGAAGCCAGCAGTGCCCTTGTTGCAGATCAAGAGGAGGAGGAAGCTGAAGAAGCCCACGGCGTACTGGAAATCGAGGCAACAGCACAGAATAAGTATTAGTATTTAGCACTACGTACAGAAGCTTCTCTCTCTAACAAAACTGTCGTTCGGGTCCGACAACTGGACGGAACGCACCGCATCCGTCTCTCTCTGTCGCATAACGCGTGCTCTTTCTGGTCGCTGACTAAAGCCAGGTGGCTTTTTTTTTTAAAGTCTGACTAACTTGCAACCCTAGTGGGCGTTGCAATTATATGACCGGGTGGTCGGCCGTGGCGTTCCCTGGGGTCGAACCATGTCGCTAGCCGGACCACCCCGAGTGAATCGGACTGGGTGGACCCACAGGTGACCACAAGGCCATGCAGTGAAATCGCGGATTGAGACACTCCCGGTAACAGTGATGACAAATTCTATCGCGATTTGACGGGGTAATCCTGCCAACTGCTAATGGATACTTATGGATCAGATACGAGTACTTATGACGCGGGGTGGAACTTATTGTTCCTTGACCAAAAAGATTACAGATTGTGCTTGCTGATTTTTGTGTTATGTTTATAAACTTTACCTGTTACTTTTATCGGGAAGGATTTTAAACTTCTCTCCGGAGTAGCAATTCCTAGCAAAACTAGTAAGAATTTATCACGCAGCGATAAGCGTTTTTTGACATTATTTCATCACTATGAGAGTTCTTTTTTTTTGTTCTCAGGTGCCTGTCGTGTGATGTGATTGGAGGAAGTTAACATTCGTTTTCGATAAAATTTGGCGTTTCGTGGGTAAAGGAACCTTGTGAACTTTCTCACTTGCGTCGTACCTATCTAACACCGTTACTATAGTATGACAGGACGTAAGCAACAACGTCCATAAGTCACCTTTACCAGCGAAACACAGAATCTGTGTCATGCAATAAGCAAAAGACGTCAGTTGTGCTGACCATTCAAGCCTATTTAGATACGCGCAAAAATGTTCGCCATGTTACATTTTTAATGTGCCTGTCTACGATGAGAGGAAAGATAAGATATCAGGAGCAGACCTCGGCAGGGGTGAGCTGTTTTCAGAGTTTGCATAAAATGGGCATACCTTGCCATTCAATGGTAGATGCGGTGTAATTTAATAATTAATGAAATTATTTTATTCGATCGATACGATCTTCACGTCGCCATCAAAACAAATTAATTTTATGACAAGCTTTTAATGGACAGTATTTTCATAAAAAATAAAATTTAGAATAATTAAAATACTTACTACCTACTCGTTTTGTAAATTATAAATTATCATTTCATTATCATTTTAGTTTAATTATAATTAATAAAGTTTTATCTATATTAATATAATATCTACACTTGACATTAATGACGTAAAAATGGCTTATCCCTACCGAGGTTTTCTGGACTAGCATAACTAGGCGCGACAGAGCATCACCTGACACTGTCACACTAGTTCAATGGAAAGAGATAAGTAGCATTTGTCGCGCGACAAAGAGTCGCGTGTCACAGTTCATCATGAGAGACCCTCTGTTGTGTGTGTCTACTTATAACGCGGGGTTGCATATTCCGTCTGACTTGTAATTTCTTTGAAAATTGCACCTCTAAATGATATTTGACGAAAAAATGTGCTATGAGATATCGTTTTAGATATTGGGTTTCCTATAAAGTGCAGGCGTATAAAACCTGTTGTAATGTTTTGTGTGTAAGTAGTTATCTATGTATACCAAAAGAGAAGTATTCTTGAAATGATAGGTTAATTTATTTATAAAAATAGTACATTCACTATTTAACTCCCCAACGCAGACTTCATCAGGTGGGTAGAATCATAAATATATCTTTAATTATGTTAGTTATTTTATTTGTTACTACCTGATTGCAGGTTAACGCACATAAGAAATTATTGTGAACGTAAAATCCGTGGGAAATGTGTGCACTATGTAAACTTGTTTGAACAAACAGTCTATTGTCGTCCAAAGGAAACAAATAACATACAAAGAACGTGTTACAGTTTGTCTCCAGGCTGCTTATATAATTAGAGAGATAATGAACTGTTATCACGCGATGCTAAACAAATTCACAAATATATTTAAACATGACTAGAGTGTAATGACCTATTTCGCCGAGGATATATATAATTAACAGACTCAATTGGCTGCGCTCGTGACGAGAGAAACTCGACTAAACTACTAAACCACTCGACGAACGAACGCGACACGAAAGACTGCATAACTACTACATGTAAGTTGTATCCTGAACAGTGGAGTAAGCCCGCTTAACGGCTTAAAGCATCAAGCGAAGATGCTACGTTTCCATCCAAACAGTTTTCTTTTCATAGCACGACAAAGTACAGTAGAACCTATAGTTTTAAGGTTAAGGTTGTATTTCGAATGAACGTTACATACGAGGGCAAGTAGGGAGATGATGTTAAGCACTCTTTGGTTCGGGAAAGTTGATAATAGCTAAATTGTGTCTGCATGACGGTGCGTCACATTCGAGTATGCTGAGATTTTGAGGGTGGATGGCTTTACTAACGGTTGAGTGAACTTTCTGCACTAGAGAGGCAAATTTTGTTATTAACTACGAAGTTTTAGGGTTAATTATGAGCGCAACATAAGTAATGTTGCGCTCATAAATAACAAAAAAGGATCCTGAGGCAAGATTTCTGAGACAGAAAGTAGAATTAATGCATGCGAATGTTTTTTTTATTTTTTCCTTGTATTTTTAGAGCTATGGTTATTATGTAGATTTACGCAGGCTAGTTTTCCGCAGCTCGACAAAGATATGCGCCTATTTTGCGCTAACATATTATAATTAACATAACAGAGCTAACAATACTGATATGTAATGGTACAACCCTCCAAGGTTGATGACGACGAAAATTCTATTGCAGACAGGAGATTACATGAATATCCCATCCATAGTCACAGATGGTAGGAACTCAATTGCCAAATCGATCAACTACAATAGAAGAGACCATGTGCAGCACTAGACTAATCCTTCGCATACCTGGTGGACGAAAGTCACATAGTATTTACTAGACAACCTGGATCGTTCAGACCCTACCAGGCATGCGAAGGCCTAAAATAAGCTGATTATGATGAAGAATATCACCTGTATTCCAAACAGTCCCATGGCAGTGAGGCCAATCCAGCTATGCAGCGAGTAAAAGTTATTGATGCCCTTCTTGTTGTGGTAGTCGAGCACTGCGAGGAAGCCGATGACGATGCAGGGAAACGCCAGGGCGTGGAAGATCGCGTGAAGCAGCTTCACGTAGATGCGTCGGAAGCATCGGCAGATGCGATACAGCAGGACCGCTGGAAATAACAATTATCATGCCTTATTTGGGGTTTATTCAGTTACACTACGTTAATTACATATTTTCAATGGGTTGTTTTTTCTCCATCAATACCATGAGATGAATGATGTATGTCCTTACGGGGTAAACGATCGGCAAATTTCAGATCCAGAATGTTACGATTTTGTTACAGGATTTAAGTTTAGCAAGGGCTGGATAGAGACATCGCCCCGCAATAAAGATCTCGGTTTACTACACTCAAATAAATGCCAATCACAAGTTGATGATCTTTAGTGTCGTTATCTTGATAGCCGTGGGATGTATAATTGCTTAATCAATATCAAAGAACGAATGCACCACTTACGAGTTAAAACAGTAAACAAATCATTAATCAAACAATCAACTCTATTGAAGAATAGTGTGGAATTAGTTCATCATCATAAAGGTCATGATTATAATTTACTGATTGACTTATTTGTACCTATCTAAAACAGCAACTAAGTCAGCCTCGTCAAAAACTTACTTCATTAATCATTGTCGGCTTCATACATTACAGTCGTGAAGTTTAGTGGCAGCTTATGGGCAAACTTAGTATTCAAAAGCCACCAACTGACAATATGATTACTTGGACCTTTGTGAATCAAGGTCGGCTGGTGAAATACTATTTAAACGGGCACATCTACCAAATTAGATGCCATTGAGAGCTTTGCAACTTCAAAAGATGCAATCGTGGGTATATCGTGGAAGCTCAAATTCTTGTTACTTTAATGCCAATCAAATATTTATCGACTGTATTCTATCTAAGCTTTGAGTAATTTAAAATTCGCGAGACCATGGTCCAGAAGAGTGTATAACCAAGTATCAACAGGAAATCTAACGAACCGAATAAACACAGACGTAGGTAGGTTAACATGAAACTCAGGACTTGATTTTGATTTGAGCATAAGGTCAAAGGGTAGCAAATTATGACCAAGGAATCTTAATTATAATACCAGCCAACAGAAAATTACAAATAAAAGTTGAGGGCGCGTCACGTAAAACCAAAAGCAAAAAGCAAAAGAGTCCATATTATGTATATTGGCTTGCAGAAAAAAATGAAGTCGTAATGTTAATTTGTTTTTCTTTGAAACCTTTTACTCGTCAGAATTGTTATAAAATAATCCTGAACATGATCTGACGGGTTCTACAGAATGATATTTTCGAAAATCCTGCAAAAATATACATTTAACTTATTTAACCTCCGCGAACGAAGTCGCGGGCGGGTCCACTGGTTTTAAATAATTATGGAACCAGATGAACACCGTAAGCAGACGTCGGCTTCTATAAAACTTTCCGTTAAACCGAAACCGTGCTTAATTCTCTAATGATAAAATGAGATAATACCAATCTATAAAAACTTACAGAACCCGCTGAAGGTAATGAACCCAGCGACCATAAGCGTAGGATGCAGGTTGAACTGCTTCTCGGGCAGATCATCGACCCAGGCGTAGCCCTCGCGATAGAACAGCGTCCAGAAGATGGTGAGGGCCGACACGCCGATGAGCAGGACGGTTGCGAGCGTAATCACCAGCGCATACTCGCACCATTCGCACGCGCCTCGCTCGTTGTCGTCGGAGTCGTACGAACGGCTCCGTTGGCTGAAAAGTAAAAGCAATTATAAATCCATTGTACCCACTTTTATTTAGATGTGTCACTTTAAAACTAAGGACTTATTAAAACTTATTAAGAACGCGTCCTAAACTCGTCTCTAGGTTACCTACTTGGTAAATGTTCGCGATAGGGGTTATACTGTAACATATGCTCCCTCCGAAAGTCACAACTTATAAATTGATTGATTCTGCCAACCAAAAAATCTAATTGTAACTACAAGCTAAAATACTTCCTGTTAAAATATAGGCTGAAAATGGCCTGAATGGCTTCGAGAAAAGGATGGTATGGTGCCTTTGTTTTGCTCGACTTGGCGGGGGCACTGCCGTGCCCCCAGATAAAAGTGTTTATTCAAAATGTAAGGTACAACAACAAATCTGCGTCATTATTTTTTTTACAAAATGTAATTGCCGTCATTGTCACGTAAAAATGTAATTACGAAACAAATTACCTAACAGCTCCTCGTAATTCGAGGACCGACGAAAGATGAAATTTAATTTAAAAGTTGTTTCTAACGTAACAAATACTTCGTTCTAAAGGCCTGGAACGCTTTTGTTCTAACGGCCAACTAGCAAACTAAGCATAATGAAACCCGTTTGATTGAATTGATCGAACTTTTGATAGAATAACGTCGCATGTGTAAATTGAGTATATGGGCACGTGGGACCTTGTACTACTGAGCACACTAGATGTATCCGAGCGCTGGGAAGCGAGGCAGGAAACCGCAGTCGCTGGGAGATGTCGAAGGATAACTTTCGCAACTCGTATATGTGGCTATTGCGTTTGTTCGAATTTAAACTTTATCTCTCTGCACTATGGATCTTTACATAACAATAACGTACATAGACATATGAGTTTGCGGGAGTTATCCCTCAGTATATGTGCGTTAGTAACGTAAAACGTATAGGTAGGTGGCCGACCGCATGAGGGTGTCAGGTGGCTTGAGATCACTGATACTGATATAACGCCGGATGTTCAGATGAAGTCACTTATTGGAACGACAACCTGTTCCTAGAGACCGAAACATGTGTTAGATTCTTTTTCTTTTATCCAGTCACAAAGCTGGTGAAATAGCAAAAGCAAAGAGATGAGACTGATTTACTTATTGTCGAAAATTAAACTTTCTAAAGCATTAAAGTATCGAAGCAGGTTCCATTGTTTTGTTTAACTACGTCTTAGATTCGGCGTGATTGGCCGGAGTCGCAGAATCTTTGCTTATCTTTCGAATAAGACCGTCTGAGCTCACTCCTAACTTGTCTTGCGTAAACACCACCTTAAAGGAACTGTTTGTTTTCGCTCAAAGAAACATCGGCCTAATTTCGCAGTCCTGTATATTTCTTACGGGTGATTGGGCACGATATTTTTTTCACGTATCCTTTTGCATGTACATTGTTACCGATGCCGAACTACACGCGTTGCTTGAATACGAATTAGGTGAGCTACTAAACGATTTGTAAAGTATCCTGGCTCCTGATCCTTGAGTTTTGTAGAAATAAAACGGTTCGAGTGACGTAAATACCTACCTACTACCTCTAAGAGGTCTATCCCCAGCAGTCTTCTGTTAGGAAACGCGGATAAGTTTATGAAATTACATAGCTACGTTGGTGTAATTTATTTATTTTCTTAGTTTTATTAGGAGAACAGAGTTAAACGAACACAATAATAGTACAGCTGCAAGTGAGGGACGTAAATATGCGATCGAGGGCTTTCTTTATTACCTCCCGTGTTGTGTACATAATTTTATGTCTATACGCGCAGCGTGCGGAAAAAGCGACTTTATGGCCAGGTGTGGCATAATAGCTTAAACTAAATTATAATATTTATTTATTAAACATGCATGGAGTCACATATCATGCGAGGCTTTGTCGATCGATAAATAAATGATAAAGCATCCATCACGTTCTAACAAGTATGTGTGTGAGAGTGACGGATGTTTTATCATTTATTTATCGATAGACAAAGTCTAGCATCATACACTTACTGACTGACCAAGATATACCTACAGTTTAATTTAGTTTAGTTTAGTTGATTCCTGTTCCCCATAACAGCTTGTATTAAAAAATAGTTGATCTATAACAAATGCAAATGCAGACAAGCATGTAGAACAATTTCGATAAAACAACCAATTAGGTTTATTTCAATTTACATTACTAACCGGAACCGGAGAACCAGTATAAAAGTACCTATGATAACTGCAGTACTGTTATTAGATTTAGTTTTCGTTCCATATTGATTTATTTTCATGAAGTCGATCAATTTATCTCTATCCCAATTCAGCTGCGTGTCGAATGTACCGCGATTCGTCAACGGACCTATGATTGTATTGTCCGTGAACCATTATGCCAGACGACCGTTGCACGATAAATATTTATAAGTATTATTGATGTTGGAAAGGTCAGTGTTATTTGAAAAGGAGTTGGTTAACCGAAGTGCAATTTTGGGGGAAATGAATGAATTAACTAAAAAGATACAAGTTCGTGGCCGACTACAGGCAGCAGATGACGTGTCGCCGCGACACTAGGGTTTATATGTATTTTTATATAAACCACGTGTAGCTATGGAAATTGTATTTCTCCAATTTTTCTATGTCTCTTAGAACTGAAGACGAAAAAGCCAACATTGACAATCGAACTAATTTTTATTGACCATGAAACCGGTTTATTCTGGTAATAAAACTTCAGTTAGGTCTAGCTGGCAGGTACTCTTTTCATTCATTCAAATCATTAATAAAATTAGTGCTATTATCTGCGTAGTTTTTATAGCGCTTCAGTTAAAGTAAAAAGTGATAAAAGCGAAGAAAAAGCAGAGTGCTCGTTCGAGAGTAGCTGCGGTTCGCTAATTACACAGGATTCAGATAATAATGATATCAAAAGAAAAGCTGAAGTCTGAAGAAAAACCTGAGTGAAGTATCGCATTCGAGAAACATTTGTACTGATAAATATCGATGAGCTTATACCTACGTGTTTATCAATACAGAAAAGCTCGCAACAACTTTGAAAACTGCATGTAATTGGGTATTTCATCTTTCTTTGTTCGTTACCGTCCGGAAGGCTCTCTAGGGAGGTGCTGGTGTCTTTCAACGTTTTTTTTTACAACTCTGACGTGATTAGTCAATAAATTTTAAGACGTTTAGTTTTAGTTATGCACATCAACTACTAGTTCTGGTATATCGGAAGCATGTCGTCAGCCAATTTGCCAATTGGAACCGAAGTGACCGCCGCTCGTGATAGGTCAATCGTGAAAGTGGATGGAATGCGGCAACCACCTTACGCCGCAGTGTTTGTGTTAGAGAAATGCCTTTGTATTCAAATAAGCCATGAAGTTATGATGCATGATGTGCAGTGTCGTGGTCACTTCGTCCGACTTTCGTTTGTTTTGAATTTGATATTCTGAATTCGAAATTGCAGTGGGTGCCGTACGTCTCACGCATCAGTCAGTTCAGTATTGGTGTGCCTACTCGATTATACAGTGGTTGTATGTCAAAAATAGTCGAAGTGAGTCCACTGACGGATGATGAATGGGTGGAGATATACGTTTTTCTGCCTATATGAAGAGAGCGTCAAAGAGAAGGCTGATTTTCCAAAATATATCAACTTGGCCTCACTTAACCATAAAAACCCGCCATAGGTGTCCAATAATATGTCGGAGCTCCAAATTTAGGCACACTTTACTTCATCTCCTAGAGTCCTACACCTCCACCACTCCTAAATTTTCGTAATCCAATTTTTGTCTACATCTTCTATTTTAAAACAATAAATGCCTTTATTACGTTATATCTGATAAGTAGAGACCGGATTTGAAGTAGCGATCTCAATATTAATATGTGGATATGAATAGAGCAATTTGTTAAATACATGTCATGTTGGTTATATAAGGTCTTAATTTTTACTGTGCATTGTGCAGAAGAAACATTAAAGAAGAAGAACTTAAAAAAAAACTATTTCAAAAATTAACAAACCATGTTTTTATTTATTATCATCATATTTTTGCCCAATATTTACAAAAGCTTCCAAAAAGGTTTTTACTTTTTTATTCCGATAAGTTACATTATTTTTGTGTGTAAAAAAAAATAATAAATTATACCAGTCATATCCATATTAAGGGATCCTGCCGTTTTGCCAAAATTATTTTGGTCAAATTTCATTTCCCAAACAAATATTAGCAACTGTTTTTTTTGCCAATCAAATCTTTGGCATAATTATAATACGCAAATTTTCGTTTGGTCAAATTTTTATTCAGCATAATATTAATACGGAAAATGGCATTTCGGCATTTGGTCTTTTAGCAAATGCTTTATTAAGGCAAAAAAATATTAGTCAATAAAAGTTTAGTCAAATGAATTGTTATGACAAAACATAAAAAGTCAAAAATCGGATTTCTTTCATAAACAGAAGGGTAAAGGGGGGACTGGGGGGCGAAGCCCCCTACAAGGGGGCCTCGGGGGCGAAGCCCTCCGCATTAAAAAAAACTCAATAAAAAGATTCAATTAGGTGGTTAGGTTAGGTAAGGGTTTGAACTGCGTCCCCCAAAAAGAACGAACTGCTACCAAAACAGTAGGTTAGGTTAGGTTAGAACTGCGACCCCCAACAAAACTGAACTGCTACCAGAACACTAGGTTAGGTTTGGTTTGAACTGTGACCTCTAATAAAAATGAACTGCTGCCAGAATATTAAATTGAATATTGACGATACAAATTATTTCTCTTATTTTTTTTGCGTAAAATATGTTATGCCAACTAAAACATTTGACTAAATGAAATTTGGTCAAAGTACCAGTTGGTAAGCGAAACATTGCCTAAATATCCATGTGCCAAACATCAGGTTTGTGTAACAACAATTTGGCAAACGATTATTTGGGAAATGAAATTCTGCGAATTTTTTTTTGGAAAGTGATAATTTGTCAAACATATTTTGATAAAACAAAGGTAACCACCATATTAATATTGAGATCGTTACTTCAAATCCGGTCTCTACTGATAAGCAATACACAGAAGCACGCACCTCCCGTTTGTTTATACATTGTGCCGAACCAGCGCTACACTTGAGCAAATGTCTGTAATAATGCTTCACCTTTTATTGCGAACATGGAGATGATAAGAACGCACGAATATCGCTGTAGTAATGCTATCAACGGACAGAGTTGACATAAGAATTTTGTTATCTATGAATTTCAACTTTTCGTGGTTCTACCATTATTAACATTCTTAATTCGCAATTCTATTAGCAACTGTTTTCCCAAGTGGTAAATAGGACGGTACAAGATTATAGACAGCTTCTGTGCTACTTGGGTTTTTTTCTTTAACGTATATAGGAACTTATTGTAAACACAATGCAAGGCAGAAAATTTCCAGCTTTGATTGAAAGCCTCGAGCCATCATTTGTTTCCATCAAATGATGGTCTCGATATTGCTACCTCACACCGTAACGCGAAACAAACGCTGTGATCATTGATCAATGATCATATGAGTTGAAGTAGGTACGTATTTCTATTTTGGTAAGCTTTCTATTTGCTTTAGATACTTGTGTTTATTATCAACCCTCAATGATCGAAGTAATCATAATCGGCATAATTATGTGAATCTGAGGACAATGTGGCTTAAGTAAAATAGAACAGACACCCAACAAAGTGATTCTGTAGGTAAGGGTTCCGTTTTTTTCCTTTGGACGTGCAGAACCGCAAACTATTTGGTTCAGAAGAATACAATAGAGTTATTTTGAACCAAATAGCTTTCAACGCCAAATACCTGCCAGACAAGTAGTATCAAGTTGCAAGTTATTTCAACACACAAACTCTCTATTTGTTTTGTAGCGTGCACTAGTTTCTAAAACTAGTTACTGAACAGATTCTTCCGGATTCCGAATATACAGGGGTTTCTAAAGAACATTCCCGTTATATTGACTAGTGTAGCTGCAAAGTTATGCAGGTCTTTTTTTATCGTTTAGCCTTTCTTTGTATTATAGGCTAATTGATAGAAGCCAATTAAGCTCCGCTAATACTTTCAATATAATTAAAAAAGTGGCCCGATTCCAATGTAATTTAAATCGTATTAAGAATACTTCCTCCGCTTACCCGGCTGAACATGTTCGACCGAGGAAATGGCCAATCATTAAAACCACATTGGCAAAGCGTTCTAAGATGAACCGATTAATCTGACTCGATTCCAACCGCGAAACAAACCAGTAACTACCTCATTATATTACAAAAACTTAACATAGTAGGTACAGATAAGTACAAGTAGAGAAATTGTTAAAAATAATGCGGTAATCATTATATTGGAGTCCGTTCATTTATTTCATAACATTGTGATATATTTTACGCTCAGATAAATTAAATGCATTCAAGCGGTTAACAAATTAGTTCATAACCAAAACGAATTTAACAATTAGTGGATTGTATAAAACTTCCATTTACGATAAAATACTATGTTTCGTCGTGACCTTAAGCATGATAAAACAAACGATATTTAAGAGATGCCGTGGCCATATCTGGCACTACTTGCGGATTGTTACGTACAAGGAAAAGCACATTTTGAAACTCAACAGGCCAAGTTTTCGTAACTGCAGCGTTGAGAAAAGAACGATAAAACCCGACATTACTTTCTCCAACTATTCAGAGAAGATTCACACATGCTTTGAACACGGCTATAAAGCAATTTGTGGACCATTTAGTCATAGAAAGACAGGTTTACAACTAAATTGCACACGTTTTCGACTAAACTCTATTCGTTCTTCCTTGAATATAAGCATGTCATCGATACTTCCAAGTTTTAGCTACATGAACTCACTGATAAAGGGATTGGAGAATGCATATATTGCCTTTTACATTGCGCTGGAGTGGAGAAATGTAGTAGGACGAGGCGTAAGCAAAGGGAAAGGGGGGGGCACGGTCAATGACCCGTCCGACCATGGTACTGCTGGCCTACATAGGGCACGATGGTCGAACGATCACTTTACCATAACTGGTATTCATAACATCAAATTTTATGTATGAATTTCCGAATACCTCCATGTTGGAAGACTTCTTCTAATCCTGTGCCAACAAATAATTGAGATTGACTATGTTGCTAAGAATCGTTAAATAAACCACATTCGTTGGGAAACTTCTTGGAATTTGCTTCCCCTTCGTCTAGAGTCCTCCGAGCGTAATTAACCTCAAGTTAATAAAGGACTTAACAGACGGAGACTACTTCTGAATTTGCTCTTTGCTGCGGATTTTACAAGGGTTCCTTTACTTCGCTCTATTCGCTCTTATTTGTTTCAATAATTCCAACGCTTAATTGGAACAGAGTGTAGAAAATTACAAGATTTGCAGTTAAAATGTGTTTTAGCTAAAGTGAAGGGGTCGAAAGATAAATTTGGTTTCTGCAAGAATGTTGTTCACTTCAGTCGAATTTCTTAGCATTTAGACAAGTGCTTTCTTGGCGAAACTGGAACATTGTTTCTTAGTGTTATGTAAACAGAAACAATATCTATACTTTCAGTACATAATCAATGTTTTTATGTGTTGTTTTATTTAAATATGGCATTATGTTGTTCTATTAAGAGAACATTAAAAATATGGATTTATAATATGCTCGAAGTAGAATACAGTAAAAAAATTAAGATCCTGCAGATGTGAACGATATAGCAAATAAGGAGTGAACATGAAATAAAAGAAGGAATGCGATGTCTCTCCTCAGATCGCTTGAAACCTGCCACAAACTAGAGAAAGCCAAGCGCAATGGTGAAATCTAGAAAAAGTATCTTGGTCTTATAGTTAAAATACACTCAATAAAATTACAGTTGCTGCAAATACTCGGAATATACGAGCTCTTTTATTGAAAGCTGTCGAGGTTAGTTATTGCGGAAACGCAAGAAACACCACAAGGAAGCTAATAAATGCAGACAAATTATATTGCACAACTTTGTAGGACTTTCCTCGGAGCTAGCTCTTTTGTCTCGCCAGAAACTACTGAACAAACAGTACTCGCTCCCTTTAATAAGGAAATGCTCCAGAAAAACTACATACCAATTATTGTTACGAAACGACCACTGTGCTGAGCTCCACTTAATTTGAATAGTAGACGCAGAAAACATAATAGTGGAAGCCTGAATACAAGCAAAACTATTGAATGTAAGTAGTAACAGCAGTAGCAGCTCGATATTTCCTAAATCTACCTTATTCGTTAGAAATCATCTTATTGCCATAAAACGAAACATTAGCACAAATTACACCAAATTTTACTCATGCAGAATTCATGACGGTCAGTGATCCTAAATCGCATGCAGTGGCTATAACTAATAGCGTTTATGGCTGATTGAAAACTTATAATAGGTACGAAGGTATAGTAAGAAGCAGTTAGAATTCTGGACTACCATAGTTATGTAGCCGAGGTGATCCGCCTGCATGAGCGATGCACAATCGACGTCATTAGGCATTCTCGGTACAACCAGATAACAAAGGAATGCCAATTTTGGTTACCTTTGTTTCCGCTAAACTGCCTTTACAATTGAAACGCAATTTAAAGACGTTACATGACTGCCTTTCGCAATGTGAAATCTAAATAATTTTCAAGGAGAACTTTTTCAACTTAAAAATAATGATGTCGACCCGCATGTTCGCAAAAAAGTGAATAAGAAATCCCGGCGCTTCCATTATCGGCGCTCGCGTTATCATAAATTTTGATGATCGTTTTTACCGCTCTGGAAGGAATAAAAATGACACTTATATTTAGTAGTTGACGCCGGAATTAAGCGTATTATTGGTACAAATCGTGATAGTAATGGAGCCATTAATATTGTCGATTCAATCATCATTATTTCATTGAGTCGGGAGGCTGATATCGTAACTCATGCGGGCTTACGATAGTCGTGTGCTCAAGGATAGACGCATTATTGAGTAGTGTGCTGGAGACAATAGTACATTGTGTATCTAGGGCGTTAAGTAAGGAATTGCAAACGAGTGTTTGTTATAAGCCCGAGGTGAAACCGAGGGCTTTAATAACACGAGTTTGTAATTCCTTTACCGCCCGTGGCACACACAATGTTTTTCATCACACTTGTGAGGAAATATTAATTAAAATAACCTTACTTAACCTAAATGGAATTGTAAAACAGACAGCTGACAGTGACATTAGTGACATATTGTATCCATAGACAATGCGAAAGTTAATTCACGTTCGGAAACCATAGCGGTAAAGACCTAAGACGGTTGATTTTATATTTACAAAATACTGGAATACACTATTTAAACATTTAATAAATGTTACAGCAATATGTGTTTACATGTATCTGCAATAACAGTTCACTTTAAATAAATATTTCAGTGAAACAAGTTAAAAAAGTAAGTTTTCGTTTCCTTTGAAGATGACAAATAAAAGTAAAACAGAACCAGCGTTTCAAATTTAAAAAGAAAACCATTACGCCCTAGGGCGTAATAGGTCATTAACGGCCCGCAGAACCTACGTGTAATGACACCATTTTCGAGCAAGTGTGATGAAAATGTTTTTATGCCACACCTGGGCATAAAGTAGCTTTTTCCGCACGCTGCGCGTACGGAAAAAGCCGCTTTCTGGCCAAGTGTAGACATAAAATGATGTACACAACACGGGAGGTTAATAAAGAAAGCCCTCGATCGCATATTTACGTCCCTCGCTTGCAGCTCGGGCCGTAAACATCTGCGATCTCGGCCTTTCTTTGTTTTACCACCCTCGTTGTGTAATGTAATATGAAGTTCATTTGTGTAGGCAGAATTTTGCGAATTCCGACGACTTTCAGCAGCGTAGATAAAAAAGGGTTATTATAGACAAAATTCTACGAAGGTAAGTCCGAGTAACAGGGAAGACAAACAGCGTTATTTACGGAAACAAAACGTGTCGCAATGGTCTCTTCCGTGTCTACACCATACATCAGTTTCCTACTCACAAAACGCAGAAACTGGTGGAAATGATAGGGTTTCTAGTGAGTGCAGTAATTAAACTTGCTTTCTTTTTAATTGTGACACAGTTATAAGCCATCTTCCCCGGCGTTTGCACATGCCTAGGTACCTATTTCTGCTTTAATCGGTGCGTGAGAGGTTTTAATCGTAAAAGAGCTTAACTGACGTCGTATTTTATTTATATTTTATATCACTAAGTGGAACTAGCATGCAGCCCACCTAATAGAAAAGAAACGTATAACTACAATGTTACAAAACTAACTCTCTTCAACGTTTTTAAGTGGTTGCTTATATGCTAACGAACTTTTGGGAGATAGTAATTGGGCGGGTAATCATCACTCTTCGTGTAAAAAAAGCATACTGTTTATAGAATCCATACGAATCGTACGCAGAAACTTTCCCATTTGTGATATTATTGGGATGCAGAATCCATGGTGACTTTATGGCCCGATGGTAAAAGTTCGCACACTAAAGTGTGATGTACGGGTCAGTAAAGCCGATAAGCTAAATTGAATCGGTATGCAAACAGCCACCAATTCAAAATGTACATATCAACATTTGTACTTTTTGATTTGCGAATGAGATGGTATGGTTGTCTCACGGGTTGGTTGTCACAGCAGCCAATAAATAATACGAAATGAAGGAATAAGTGCATCGAATGGTGAAGAAGGGAAGGAGGTGAAGCTCTTGCGATCTTTTAACACCGAGCAATGCAATTATTCCTTCGTTTCGTATTATTTAATGGCTGCTGTGACAACCAACCCGTGAGACAACCATACCCGGTCTCCCCTAATTATTTGATGTTGATGACTTGTGTGTTGATTGGTTCCTGTTTGCAGAATCATGTCAAATTGGTGTCAATATATTGGCGGTTTTACTCAATTAGCTCTTAATTAATTTTCGAATGCAATTTTGATTATCAACAACCTGCACAATTTTTGGCAATTAATTGAAATTTATTCGCGTATACTTGCGGCAAGGTATTTTGCGTAAAAGATAAAAATGTATTGATTAAAAGTTGCGTGTTTAAAGCAATTATGCAAAACTCTATCTGTTTATGTGATTGTGTGTAATTGTTTCCCCATTCACAGAGAAATTGTGTGTTTACGGAACCTAACAATCCAATGATTACTTATTGATAGGAAATATAATGGGTAATTGTAAGATTTTAACTGCTAGGTCAGCATAATAGCAAAGAGAAGGACTCAGAGTTTGTTTTTTTATTGAAAAGTTTTTCGATTCATTAGAACTCGGAAAACTTGTGTAACTAGGTACCAAGCATTAATTCGATTTTGTCGTCCATGCTCAGTATAAAATTCATAAGAAATCGTTTAAATTGACATGTCGATATGTCCGACTATAAATTTAAATGCCTATCTGCCTTACGTATTAGGTATACGCATAAGTAATCTACAATACCTTTTTATGAATATTATATTTTCGACCAATTATAATTGCACAGCATTAAGCATTATCGTTAAGTATGTCCAGTTGGTCTCTACAATGTTGTTTGTCTGACGGACCAATGGGTCTTGGGCAATGGGCGTTATTTTCATCGTTTAAACTTTGAAGAGTTATAACCCGTTAAAACTGCAGTAGCAGTTGGCGCAACTTATGAATAAAGCGCAACTTAAGCAGCTGCTTAAGCTCTTGTAATATTAATTAATCCTCAGCCCCATTATAAGACCTGCCGCAACCCGCGCACCTTTTAATTAAGATTAAGCGTACTTGAACTTAAGTGCTAACGAAGTTGTTAGATGCAGTGATTACCTCGCTCAGGTTACAGTTAGGTTGCAAAACATCACCACAGTACATACAGTGAGCCGACGAAGAAGTTTAAACAGAGCAATCGCGTGGAGGGCGCAGGGTAAGACGTGGACGAGCCCTAGGTTAGGTGCAAACATCACTATGTTTAGTAACTTGGGATATCGGGCATCTTCGAAGACATTGATAGATAAAGGGCTAAAGAAGCCCATAGCTGGCCCTAAACAAAAAACTCAGGACTTTACTTTCAGAGCATGCGTATTAGTTACTGTCACAAGCGACTGCGTCAACAGATAATGGCATGGACAACTGTATGTCCTTAAACTGTGACATCGCACGCTGACAATAAATCAAGACAGACCCCACCACAAAACGCGACAAAATGTTTGGAATCCACGTGTCAATATTTACCTGAAAACTGTATTTCGAGCATGTTTTAGTTTGTTTGGATAGGTACGTCATGTAGATAATAAGGTTTGAAATTCAAGCAAATTTATTTGAAATTGGGACCTACAATATGCCACTTTCGTGGTATTGCACATCCTACACATTCCACAGCATACATGTGGGATTAATTAACATTACAAACCCTTGATTAAAATAACCGATCAAAAACCTCACTCCTAGAAGGAATTAAAATAAATATGTTCTACTTAGTGCGAAAAAGTTCGCCCGCTTTAGTGCGGACTTGCGGACATGTGGATAAACGTTTATTTCCAAAAGTAAGTTCAAGATTAAAATTTAGGAAATATTTTTGATAAGTACTTTGAATTTGCTCTACATCTATATAATACTACGTGTCAACAGCAATACAATGCCAATGGCTTCAAATAAAGGTCACTCGTGTTGTGACAATTTGTATTCTTATCTGTGCCATGATCAGCGTTCGCGCCGATTCGTATTCCATGCCATGCGCAACCGCAGGCGTTCGGAATGCTGTTGATTTGGTTCCGTTGCTTGTTTTACATGTGGCGGTATATTTCAAACTTACCTGATTTAAATTCACTTAATGATGTGACGTATATATTTCCTTGGTATGGGGATAAGGCTCTGGGCCTCTAATTCGGTTTGTTTTTTGTTCATTGACTTGAGCTGCAAGCCGAACGAACGGGCGCAACGGAATTTGGATTTGGTCAGAGTCCCCGTCGCCCGCAGTGCGCATACTTTGGCTGGCAAAAATGCACCTATCATTAGTGGAGGTACAATAAGGGCAGGCAATACCGACCCCCGCCGGCGGGCCGGCAATGCATGCCCTAGGTACAATGATTGAGCTATAGGAAGAAAACGTCCTTATTATACCAGAAATGCTAAGTTTATCCATAAGATTGTTGATTTGGCAGTACTCAGTCTCAAGAATTACACCTGTCTAAATACGAAGTCCTAGGCTTTTATTTTAATCTCCACTGCAGAGTAATCTAATACTCTTGTAATAATGTCATAAATAATTGTATTCGTCTTGTCTAGGCGTTTGTGTGTTCCATACCCAAAATACTAAAGTGGAAAGAATAGTGGGCTTTTGCAATTGATGGTTGTTTGACATTGTTATATGTGCGAAAAGTCCGTTACTGCTTCGTCACACCCCACTGTGACCAACCACCACAAAATGCTCGCTGAACTGGCTGCAATGTGGCTTGTTTAACAAAGCTATAAGTATAAGTTCTAATTTTACAAGTCTAAACTAGCAACATTGGCCAAATACCACAACACCATTGATTATTTTGACCAATGTTGCTAGTTTAGACTCGTAAAATTGTTACTTGTAGCTTCGTGAAACGGGCCCCTGATCGTTTTCCAGATTCACCATAATGGCAACTATGTTGTAATTTTACACTCGCACGCCACATAGCTGTCTGTGTCTAACGAGGCGATGTAGGTACACAAGTGTGCAAGTGTCGAGGGCGGGACGCGTTAAATTGAATGCGCGCCGCGAACATCGATATCCCACGCTCGGATGCCTATATAACTGCTCTAGACTCCGGATGTAGGCTAATGACAAAAACTTTACGTCGACTCATTAAGAGCTATATTCGAATAGCTTAAGGCGTAATTTTAAAGCGGTATAGATTGCGTGTGTAAGTATTTTTTACTCGACAACATTAGGTTATTATTGCTCCATGTGAACGACGACGTATCCACGCTGCGTGTTGCACAGTTGTTTGATCTAACTTTTGTCAAGACAGGTGCGATTTACAATTAATTACGTATGTTTTCGGTTGTATGTCTTAATGGACGATAACCGATCCTTAATGGAATTTCGATATTATACCTATTTATTATTAGCATTAATGTTTTTTGTGCTAATTCTGTAACAGGATGTATAGAAGGATTTAATTACCTTGTTTAAAATGGAATTCCCACTATTAAGGTTTATCTATGAACCATTTTGGTGCAGAGTTAAATGAAAATGATGACCGTGGGAAATCATTTGACACATTCGAAACGTGAGGCCGAGTACAGTAAATGGGATGTTTATTTATAATAATGGCTTCACGTTATAGATAATAAGATACTTCCCATCTAATGCGATAAGATAAGGGATCTCGCTTGAAGCTACATAGGCGCAACGTTTACGAAAATGTTCATACAAATTCCGTTCGTTTAGGAGAATGGTCATAAAAAATACAGATAATAAATTCGCTTAAGTTTAGCAGAAAATAATACAAAAACTACCTAAGTTTCAACGCCTTCTGAGCAACTAAATAATTGTGGTGATTTGTCTATCACAAAAACTATGAAGCAATGAAGAAGTTTTCGCCTCCTTTTAACGCTCATGAGAGATAATGAATTAATGAATGAATAATGTTTATTTCAGATTTTTAATTCCATATTTTTGTTAGTAGGTTACACGGTTTATATTGGTTAGGTTAGGTTAGGTTAGGTTAGGTTATCTAAGTAAATAATAATTATCATAATATACCTATATCTAGTAATATTTTCGGGGTGAAGCGACTTAAATAAAGTGACGTGTGCGTCTTCACCCAGAACAACAGATAAATAAATATTTTCAGAAATATTTTTTTGGTGTTCATCAACCAAAATTCTGTGCAGATTTTTTGTGTGAAGTGGAAGAGTGTGGTTCATTTACAATCACACTTATATTATTCTATTACGCACACTAGTGGTCCTACCCGACCACTGCCAAGTCTTAAGTATTAATAAATTCTCATTAGGTAACAAAAATGTTAAATAACAGAAATTAACTTGTCCAATTCTTGTAAAGCAATGAACAATTAAAGACAGTTCTACATTTCTCTCAGAAAACCACTTGTATTCGATCACGTAAAGGCGGTTGTATGACAAGAAGTTTACACGAACCGATAAATGGTAAAAAGTGGCCCACTGACCGCTGCCTTAACGGTATCCGCTACGCAGTTTAACTGTGGATTTGACTATCGGCTTGTGATTGACTAGTTACATCAAAGGGTCACGTATATTGTAGCCGTAAAAAAGCACTTAAAAGGGTAATACAGGTTGGTTTCGAAGGGTAAAGAGTTCTTTAGGGTTATCAGCGGTAAGGGACGTTATTGCGGATTTTTACGTTGTAAAACGATAGAGATAAGCAGTTTTGCAATTTTGTTTCGCTTCAATGTCATCATCGGATTGATAGCTTCAACGTTATCGACTATACCTATGTTTGAATTATTTTTCTCTGGCACAATGGGACATAATAATAAAATTCAATCTTTGTGCAAAACCGTATAAGTAAAATACGCTCGGTGACTTTTTAATAAGTTGACTGTATTTTTTTCGTATGGGTAATCGCAAACTGCGTATCAAGACTAATCAAATGAGCTCAAACACAGTGAATTTATCGTATGTTATTTAGATGTTCCTATGACCATCTCATCTCGATCATCGATAGTCACATGATCTCTGATTGTCATCGAGCTTACATAAGTATGCCAAATTTCAGCTCAATCGGAAACCAGGGCCTCGTTTCACGAAGCTACAAGTTACACTTGCAACATTGGTCAAATACAGCAACGCCATTGGTTGATTTGGACAATGTTTCTAGCCTTAGACTTGTAACTTGTAGCTGCGTGAAACGGGGCCCAGGAAGTGGTTGAAAAATGGTTTGCAAATTTTGAAACCACAACTTACATACATACTAGAGTACTTACTTATGTATACGACCGTTGCAAGTTAAATAAAAGCTTGTAAAAAGAAAGAAAGAATGTTGTTAGTGTAAGAAGGAAAAAGTTGTTCATTCATCTTCCTTAAGTTTGGAATAGTTTTTTCGCTAAAAAGGCAATGGGAGGCAGCTCTAAAGTTGTGCGGAGAAAGAAACTACTCTAAACTTTTATCAGAGGGTCACTCGAGTCACGTCAATATGCAGGATAATCTTTAGCTATTTATTTATATGACTTATTGTGGCGCTACAAACGCAGTGCAAAGTTGGTGTTACCAGTAATTACAGGTAGTATTTACGTAGAAGTATTCTTTGTATTGTTACAAGTACGTTCATTGATCCACCTTGGATGGTGAAGATCCTCACGATCGTGAAGTGCATGATGCATACGATGTAGGACGTGGTAGAAGCTCCAGGTGATTCGACTTTACGGAGAACCGTAAAAAAGCGGTTAAGAATCCATTCTAACAACATCAAATTTCGTTGAAATTTGTCTCATTTAGCTTGATATGTCTGCACAAAAACAACATGAGACTGCTTACACATAGCACGCAGTGGCCTGGCGTCTATAGAACCCGACTTCCACCGGAATGCCTATTTTAGGACGTATGAGCACTTCATTTTACTGCCTTAGAGGTTAAATAGTGAGGTAACTTTACTTCAGCTTGCACTTGCACGTTTGACACCACGCCGCTGGTAGGAAGTATTTGGTTTTTGTCATAAATTATTAACAAATAATAAAGATATAGTGATATCGATAAAGTGGTTTGTGATCTGTGGTCATGCATGGTTGAATTTATGTGTTGGCCGATACCTATTGGCACAAATTTGTGATGTTAAACGACTTGTGTCTCGGTTACTTCCTATCGGTTTACCACAATACTCTGTTAATATATACCTCATAGATAAACCCGCAAACCTATTATTTTACAAATGAAATTAATTCACATTCCGTAAATTTATGTGCATTTTGATGAAGTCGTTTGATCCACAATGATAGCGCAAATATACTCTTGAGCTATGAATACCGTCCTAACTACTCTAAGTATAGTAATTCAGTTGTTCTACATACATATGAAGTCGTCTCGTATACTATCTTAGAAATTAGTTAGCGAACGAGTGAAAACTGGCAGTGTACACGAAAAGTGTTAAATGGTCGGTGTAGCGGAAAATACTGTTACAAACGAAGGCTGTATTGAATACCATACATACAAATTGTCCTCAATGCCTCATTCTGTACGTAGTGGATACTCAAAAGGCATTTGCCCTTCTAGTGACCTACAGATCGCTTGTTTTAAGATTTTGAGTATATTTAGTAGTACACCAGTATAGATACTTTAAAATGGGATTGCCATATCGAACGGTCTAGTTCACACTCGTACTAATTACATTTTTTTTTGCCAATGAAATTGCAACTGTAAGATTAGTGTACTAACGTGCCAATTACGAAACTTTTTTTCTCTTAAATAGTACGACTGTGAATTAGACCATCGATATATAAAAAATGAAGAATCCTGAAAAAAGGTTGATCTTGATACCCATCGAAAAGTCCTGGCATTTCTCACAGCTACGCGCGAAATTACATAATTTAGTGGTATGTAGGTGGGTGGATTTCAAATATCAGCGTAGCGGTACATGTCGGTCTTTATAAAAAAAAGTACTAAGGTTAGAGTATCGAAACTTTTACATTTGTTGACTAGTACTTTTATCTAAATGGCGCTTCAATAAAATTCACCGACAGCTTAATAGTTTTTTTATAATACAACAAAACATATGTCAAAAATCATTACCATGTAGCAAAAACATTCAAAACTTCATGTTTCTTGTGAAAAATTTCAAATACGCAACGTACGAATCCGATTTTTTATTTATTTATAATCTCTCCATACTGTATTCTTATATATACAAAAATATTGAATTATTCTTTCAACAACTAAGTATAAATAAAAATATTTAAACTTTTAGTACGAATTTTCGTCATCACCCTAAATGTAGTGTCAAAGTCAACACAGTTTTGTCTAAGAACGATGAAATACAGTGCGTATACCCTCTCCTGCTTCCTTAGTTCAGTTCCAATCACGACAGAGAGTGCATGTTGCTGCATGCGCGCACTGAGCAAAATTAACGACAAAAGTGTATCCGAGGAAGTCAATTGTCACGAATTCCAGTCATTACCATATTGCGAATTATTTAAAGTAAGTATTTGTATAATTTTAAAATTATTTCCCTACAAATATGTGACATGAAATGGAGATACTGATCTGGCACCGTCCATTCAAATAATATTAGGCGTTCTAGAATAATCTACAATAAGAATGCATATCGTCATCACCATATCCGTCATCACCGGTGCTTACACCATGTATGGTGATGATTTCGTATGTATGGTGATGACGATTCTTTTTATTTATCGAGTTATATCAATGTTGTTAACACTGTCATATAAGTAAATGTTCTCCAAACAATGTACCTAACGGATATCGCGTAGTTCTCTGTCAAAGGACGGCATAAAATTGGACTTTATAATACATTTTCCTGTCATGGTTTCAATATAAATTGAGCATTTGTTTAATTAATACCTTGTACCTACCACGTCATCAATTATCGAAATTCACTCGGCATGTTTCGGGTGATCTCGACGTCCTTCTACAGGAGAAATTGCGACAGCGGCGCAGCGAAGACTACGGGCCGCCGCTCTGGTAACCCACCCATAGTCTTCGCGCCTGCGCGGGCGCAGGGGGAATAGGCGAAGAACTACCCACATTGTCAATATCAACCGTACGGTTGCAAACAACACTGACCACATCAAATTCTAAGGGCGCGTCACCATTAACCACGGGCGCACTACGTGAAACTGTCTTCTAACTATGGGGAACTGACCATCCACTATCCCGATTGAAATTCGGGCGACGACTAATCTCGATGGCCTCACGAACTTTGCGAGGGATAAACAACTTTTCTCTCGCTAATACGGAAACCTTATCAAAACTGATATAGTGCGTCGTATCCGAATTTAGCGAATGTTCCGCCACTGAAGAATGCTCTCCAGTTTTTTCATACTGCGTATGTGCTCCATTAGTATTGCGCACTGTGCCTACTTGGCTGTGCCCCGAGCATATTGACCCCTTCGATTCTGTTTTGAAGGAATCAGTGGAGTGTCTGCTCAATGTGTCTCGGTGCGGGCCAGTGGGACCAAGCTTCTCTCCCTATCCGGAACGGTGGACTGGGCGTACGGCGCGCACGGGATGTGAGTCTGCCGGCTTTTTTAGCATCGGCTGGCGGAGTCAAAAAGCTCGTTTCCGAAATTTTCGCGCTGGGTGTTGGTAAGGCAGCCATTCCGTACGCGTCTGAAGCCCAGGCAGCTTGGACGGCCCTCAACCCAGGTTCGGTCCTACCGGAAAAAACTGGAACGTCAGCGGGCATGGCATGACGTAGGGGTAAAGCGGGTTATGGACGGCCTGTTAGAGGGTGCTTCCAATGTGGAGAGAGCGAGACTGAACGCTGTAACGAGGCCCGAGTCCGGGGCATGGCTGCACGCGCTTCCCTCTCCACACCTGGGTACCCTCCTTGAAAACGATTCGTTAAGAGTAGCTGTGGCTCTCCGCCTGGGCTGCGATGTTTGTGAACCTCATTTATGCATCTGCGGCACCATGGTTGAGGGTAACGGTCACCATGCCTTGAGTTGCTGTCGTTGTGCTGGGAGATTTCCTCGCCACCATGCCCTCAACGACATCAACCGGAGGGCGTTGGTATCGGCAAATGTTCCGTGTTTATTGGAGCCTCCCGGTGTTAGCCGGACGGATGGCAAGAGACCTGCTGGAATGACCTTGGTACCCTGGTAGAGAGGTAAGTGCCTACTGTGGCACGTTACATGCGTCAGCACTTTTGCTGCCTCGCATCTTGCTCGTACCACCAGGTCTGCAGGAGCAGCCGTTGAGGTGGAGGCTTGTAGAAAGCGCGATAAGTATTCGGTACTTACGGGTTATATGTTTGTCCCGTTTGCGGTAGAGACGACCGGGTGTTGGGGGTCTGACGCTAAGGCCTTTGTCGCAAAGATTGAGCGGCGTTTGCATGAGAGGGGTCTTGACCCTCGTTCCGGGTCATTCTTGGTGCAAAGGTTGTCCATCGCGATTCAACGCAGTAATGCGGCAAGTGTGTTGGGCACCTTTGCGCCAGGAATGACGCGGGTGGCTTACTTGACTAGTCAGATATTATTGTACTCAGACTTTGTGTAAATTTTGACTGTGTATTTTAATTGAATTTAAGTGTTGTTGAAATCCATAAATGTTTGTTTCTTTGCTTACCGGCTGTTTTTTTATCCTATTACCTATAAATCGTCATTACCCTAAACATAACATCATCACCATACCTCATAAAATCATTACCATAGCTTCGTCGTCATCACCATAACAAGTTTGAATTTTTAGGAGCTCATAACTCCGAAACTATGCATCAAATGATTGGCTAATTATACAGATATTAATAATCAAAGTCTCCTTAACAATTTATGATAGAATAAAATGCATTTCCATGAGTTTTTTTAGAAACCAATTTTTTGTATGGTGAAATTTAAGTCGATGAAATCCACCCAGGTATACTTTTGGCTTCAAATGCAGAATGGAAGAATCGAACTTCTTCCTCTCTCTTCATTGCATACACAATGGGTAGATCTGAGTCTTAATTCGCTCAAAATCTCTGCATTATATAGGTATCATAAAATTGTGTTAAACCTTAAAATTTCTTCAAACTGAGATATATTACGATTATTTACTGTATGTTTTTAGGAATTTATTGTAAAATCCTGACATTTGCCAAGTTTGCCCGCAATGCCGACATTTGGCAACCCAAGGCACTCTACAATGCATGGTGACTTCTTGCAAAAAACATCCATCATATTGTTACAAAAAACTATTATCGTACATCTCGAAGCAACACACCCAAAACTTCCTACTGATAAAAAGAGGTCGTTCATCACAATCAGTCCTGCGAATACTGATAAAGTTTAAGATGACTTAGATTATTTATCTCGACCTTGTGGCGATAGCAAAATCAGTAAAGTGAATAATCTGTAGCACTCTTCCATAAAATGTCCCACGGTCATGGCAAAATACGCGTGACTTGTGACGTATTTATTTAGTTATTTATTTGGTATTACTAACAACATATGAATTAATTTTGTCCGAAATAAATGTTTTTTATTTATTTATTTACAAGTATGGTAAATTTGCTATCCGATGACACTCTTTGAACATGATTGTTGAAATAATATAATTGATAAAAGCTTTTCCACTTGTAATGTGATGCTTGATTGACTCATACCGTTATTTTATTCAAAATTGAGCAGTGAATGATACCAGCTTCACTTTATGGTGACTTAAAAGCTGAAGATTTTAAGTATGTACATTTGCCACATTAAGAACCTATTCACTTCACTACACATGTTTCCTCTTTTCCTGAAATTGGAACTTATAAATTAAAAGTTCCGTCACCCTCACTGGAAATTATTTATTTAGAACTAAAACATAACAACATAAGCATCCCTTGTTTGAGTCTTTTCAAAGGAAATACGAGACAGTTACATTCAGTAATAACACAATAAACATAGTAAATTTGTTAAAAAGTTAAATAGCTTGTTCCATCCAACTATCTGTTCTTCGACTTCTATAAAAACACCGCCGTATCGAATTAACTCCCATACACTCGTCTATACAAAGCTGTATTTACATTGTACATCTCGTAATATATAGCGTAATAAATAGAAGCTCCACTGTTTCGAGATGGAAGCTGGATAAGATCGTATCGGGACCTTTTAGAGGCTAAATGTAACAACGTACAGCTCGCTACGAGAGTGCTTTTACTCCTTTCAAAAGTGGATTAAATGGTTGCAGGTGAAACTTTAGTATCTGGGTATACTGACTTCATATACTTTCTTGTGTGTCTTGAAATGAAAAGGTTTTATTTAGCTTGACCTCGTATATTTGTTTCAAATCTTGCGACAGCTTCCCAACTACTTCTACTTAACCGATTCTTCTGAAACTTTGCGCAAACATTGAGTTTCCGTGACATTATTATGATAATTTCAACTTGGTCTAATGAGGGAGTCAGAAGGTGGCCAGTAAAATAGCTGATGTTTTAAAATCAATTGTTTAGTTTAAAACATTTTAAGCTATTTTAATCCCAAAAATACAAATACATTTCAATGATTATACTTAGAGAGTACAACACTAAATGAAAATAAAAAGACCTTACGTATTTAAATATTCCGTCCATCAGGTATTGACGAGTTTGCCTTTCCCAAATTAAGAAAGGAATTTACGAACTGCTTAAAGAAGGAAAACTGAGTGAGTACTGAAACATTTTGTGATATAATTTGGAGATAAATGGAAATGGAATAGAGATAAAATTGAGGTTCTCGTTTGTAACAAAGTAAAGACCGATACTGCGCGTCTCAATTAAACTCAAGTGTAGTGATTCGTATCCCGATTTGTCCTTGACAAAATGCGAAAAAAACTAAGTGTCATACTTTGCCGCAGAATAATTACAGTATTTATGAATTGACATCTATACCTTCGGCTTCGTCCGCGTTATTTATCTACATTATTATTCCAAATAAATCCCCTTACATTATAATAGGATATAAAGTATCCTCGACCGGTTTAACCTGGTGGTTAGTGACTCTGCCTAAGAAGAACTGCCTAAGAGCAAATATTATTTGCGTGGTGATATTTGTTTCTCAGTCTTGAATGTCTTCTATGTATTTAAGTATTTGTATCTATTAAATAAATCGTCGTCTAGTATCCATAACAAGCCTTATTGAGCTTACTATGGGACTAGTTCGATTTGTGTAAGATTGTCCCCTAATATTTATTTATTATATTAAGTATCCTATGTTTCAATCCTGGACTTTGTATAGGTACTTGTATGTCAAATTTCATCTGCATCCATCCAGTGTATAAAGCATGTTTTATTGTATTGAATTGCATATTATTTCAAGTTGAAAGTGGTGCAAGCTACAATTCTTTTACTGTCAGATGACCGACAAATCCTAAGAGTTGTTTCAATATCAAAAATTGGACAAAGTATGATGTAACTGAAGACAGATAAAAGGTGTTTTGCCGATGGCGTTGCTAACTCAGGCTGGACCGTGACGACTAGAAGTCGAATCAGTCGCGCCGACTATTTCTGGTTGAGAATAAATTATCTACTGAAATACAAGTCCTTTTGACAAACACAGAATTGAAATATTTTCGTTGTGAAATTTATTTATGCTAAAGTTACTGCTCCTTTTAGTGTCTAATAGTGAGATTAAAATTACATTTATGCCGTCAAAAAGTTTGTTCAACAGTAAAGCATTTTTCTAGCATTTAAATTACTTAACCTATCTGGCTTAATTAATCCTGCAATAGCGAGTACTTCCAAAGGTCTTATACTAATAGTTCCGAATGCTACTTATAACACCTCGACCCACCCGCAATCACCCAATACGATTAAATATAATTCAAAATGAAAACGATTTTCCCATAGTTAAACTGCCAGAAAACAGTTGAAGCTAAATTGAATGTCATTTAACTTATCAAGCAGAGGTTAGATAGAGATAATTCGCTTAGTATTTTGTCATTTTCAGCACACATTATAGTAGGTATCTTGTTCCTTTACAATGACGGTACAATCGCGTACTTAATAGTGACAACACCGTCAATAACACTGGGCGTTCCCCGGCCCTGACTGCAGGCTTTGTCGAGTAACGTATGCGCATACATCAGCCAGATGTCCGAGTTATGAAACACGTAACGCGGTGGGACGCGATTCCTGTTGTCACCAACTTGTTGCAAGGCGAACAGCCTGCGTAGGCGTGAGTGCCTAGATCTAGGGTTGTACAATAGTTAGGTTTTACGCGGCCTGTTTTCCGCAACTCGACATCGTTTTCTGCGCTTATTTTGCGTATTGTACATTATTGTAGTAGTACATTACACAACTAGGGTGGTAAAACAAAGAAAGGCCGAGATCGCAGATGTTTACGTCCCTCGCTTGAGCGACCCGAGCTGCAAGTGAGGGACGTAAATATGCGATCGAGGGCTTTCTTTAATATCTCCCATGTTGTGTACTACATCATTTTATGTCTACACTTGGCCGGAAAGCGGCTTTTTCGGTACGCGTAGCGAGCGGTAAAAGCCACTTTATGGCCAGGTGTGGCATAATAATTATTTTAACGTGTACGAGTTCACGTTGTAATGATAGCGGCAAATGAATGCTTGAAGGTTAAAGTCTTCAGATGAAGGTCTATAATATCACATGCCGAAATATGACACTTCGCTAAACTCGAAGAAATTGATGGTTGAATTCTATCAATGATGCATACACCAATAACAGAGCAATGCATAATCGTAATACAAGTAACAATGTATTTATGAAACAAAGGAAATCACATTTAATGCTCTCATCGTATGAAAAATAGGTATGTACTAGCAGTATTGACATTGACAAGTGCAAGACAACCTGCAAGTAAGTAGGTTACTTTTCATAGAAAGGAATACAATTAATTATAATTAATTCATTTATCTTATAAGAACCGGTACTGATAACGCTGCTACCGTGTCCAATAATCCCATGAACAGCTCACTTCCGACACATTAGGAAATAACCTTGAGCATATAATACCAAAGTACAGAAATATTCACAATTTTTCGCCAACCCTAGTGCGGGGCGGGAGCTTCGACCCCGAACGTACTTGACCGACGACAAGTGTATGTATCTGGCTTTCTATTGTGATGTAACGCTCAGATTGGACTGAACAAAGCTATCACTTAACCGATTTAGTCGTCCGATTGCTACAATTGGCTAATCGATCACTTTGTAGCGTGGGCACTGCAGCGAAGATGGGATATCACAATGAATCACACCTATATAATTCTATTAGAAAAGCACATCTAACGTGAGAAAGCGAGCTTAAGTGAGAAAGTGAAATTGTTTCTTATCTGCCTTTCTGTTTTTCACCGACCATACTAAAGGGCCGCCTCGAGTTCTGTGTCTGTCTGTCAACTTGTCTGGGTTATATGATCAAGTTAAATTTAAAGGTCATAGATTACTCACTCACTCATTCGAGGAATAAATGTGTAAATATATATAAAATCAATAAATATATATTGCGGGGACAATCTTACACAAATCGAACTTGTTCCAAACTGAGCAATACTTGTGCTGTGGGTATATAGACAACGATATACACACTTATATAGAGATAAATGTATACTTAAATAGACAGAAAATATCCAAGTCTCACAAACAAATACTCGTGCTCATCACACAAATATTTGCCTTTAGCATGATTCGAACCCGGGACCTCTAGCTTCGTAGGCGGTATCACTTCCACCAGGCTAAACATGTCGTCGTGTCATCCTTAGCAAAATACGAAGCTCAAATGTAGGCTCATACGAAGATTACCCAGCCCTGATAATGTTAAGGCGCGGTAGGACCTGGCTCGCATTTCACATACAAACTAGGGTCGGGCGGAATGCAGATTATTGCAGATTATCTTCGATTTCTAACATAAAAGTATACGTTATCAACCCAAACATGAGAGGATGCCCTGCATGACTGTGAAATCATGATTGTCAGGTATTAATTTTGTCAGAAAAGGTAACTGGTGATGAACAAAATGAAAAAAAATGAAAAAAATACTTTATTTTATAGTGTTTTCGCGCTACTTTTCTATCGAGCGAAGTGTTCGCTATCGTGTTCTCAGTGAGAGGAAGCCCTAGATACAGTTCTGAATATTATTATATATGTTTTACAGTGACCTAAGAGTCAAATAAGTGCTCTAAAAATGATTTGGAAACTAGGCTTCCGTGCCCGATTCTGGTCTCACCTCGCCTTAAATTAAAGAAGGTTCCGTAGTGGGCGACCAATTGAGCTTAAACTGCCCCGTACGCCTTATTCTATCAAGTAGTCAAGTTAATAGTAATTTTACAGAAGAGGCGAAGCTGCGGTGTATTTTTAGACAGAAACTTCTACCGAGGCCTTTGAAACCCATACCATTGACCCGTGCAAACCGGTAAAGGATGATAAACTAACACTGATATTATTGCCTTGCATACGCCTATTAGCCAACCCACCTACCGCTTGGAAAGTGAAAATGGGAAGGCTTTTTATGGGATCGGTAATGTTACGTAATTATGGAGTGCACCGGCCGTGGCCAGTCCGTCACCATGGCAACGCTCTGATACTCCAAGAAAGTGAAACCGGGGTCGGTGACCCGATGCTATATGGTGTTTAGTATCCAATGTACCTACGTGTCAGATGACTTGCGAAATAAGATGTACAGGTAGAAAACGTTTATTGCAAATGCTTCGAACGCCGACGCCTTACGAATAATCACGTACACACAGGTAAAATGTTTCTCTTCAAAGAGTAATTTTACCAAGAGGATGTTCTTTGTAGTGCTTGGTAAATTAATAGTCCAATACATGCATCACAGTTTGCTTGTTTTGCGTTGGAAAAGTTTCATGAAGACTCTTGGACTGCCTAGTACTAGCAAGTCCGCAAGACTTGTTCAAGACAACCAATCCATTGAAATTGGACGTTTCTAAATTTGAAGACAACTGATTCTTTTTCTAACAAGATTTATCAAAAAGGTTGAATAGGGTAATTTGACCTCTTCAATAAATTATATCTTGATTATTTTGAACTGTATAATCGCATTTTTGCCACAAGCCAGTGAATGGGAACCCAGTACCACTGGCAAAATTTGAAATAGCCAGTGTTATGGCAATGAAAGTGTTGCAACGGACTGCGCAACGTCACGACACGTCTTTGTCTTGCGCGTGAGTTGTTAAAACTCACTTTTCTATAATTGAACTGTATTCATGGAAATATTAGCACAACCCGACCATAGCGGGTTTAGAGCAACCTCCCAGAAAAACAGGTAGGTACTCGGACTAAAACAGCAAATTTTTGTAACGTTCTCAATAAAAACTGCCGTCTTGTCTATCTAATTAAATGCTTTGACTTTAATTTTGAGTTGCATTTTATGACTAGGTCCATATTGACAATAGTCTGAGAATTCCACTGTGTGTCTGGAATAGCTTGGTCATCGTACAGCGTTATTATTTAACGAAAGTTCTGGGGATGGCGAATTAGTAGATTGTGTCACAAGGGAGCAAAATGGTGTATTTACAGCGAGGGCGTATATTGAATCCTGAACGAAGCGAAGGATTGTACAATAGAATCCCGAGCGTAGCGAGGGATTCTAAAGTATAATCCGGAGCGTAGTGAGGGATTCAAGTGTTAACGCCCGTGGTGAAAATAATTTTGCTACCATGTGATACATACTGCTTTTCACACCGACTAGGAGGAAAATTCAAATACAAAACCCGAATAACGAAATGAATCAAAGAGCATCCGACATTGTTATAAAAAATTAAATGTTGAATTTATATTATAGTCTATTATTATTTTATAAAACGATTATTATTTTTTACGGACGGGACGAAAATACCACTTCCATATTATATTTATGACCCTCGCCTGCGGCTCGGACCGCAAACACCTGTGATCTGGGCCATTCCTTATTATACCGCCCCCTGCGTGTGTAATATATCAACAAAGCTGTCTATGGTATGGCATATTCTAAGTAGGTTCAAACTAAAAATACCCTGTTACAGGGGTCTCAGCCCCGAATACATGTTCATGCCATTCGGCGTCGAGACCTTCGGCCCGTGGGGTCCCTGCGCGCACACGCTCTTCAAGGACTTATCCAAAAGGCTGGTCGACTGCACTGGTGACCGAAGAGCTGGCAGCTTCCTCGCACAGCGTATAGGCATCGCTATACAGCGAGGAAACGCTGCCAGCATATTCGGCACCATGCCAAGGGGGCCCAATTTATTTGATATTTTGTAATATACACTTTAGTCTTAGTTTTTTAGGTTTAATTTAATTATAGTTAATTTTAGTTTACTAGTAGTTAGATATAGTTTTTAATAATAATAATAATAATAATAAGTAAGTCACAGGCCTTGAGTATTGCGGACAGGGACACTATACAGGCGGTGAAGGAGCGCTTCTTCTGTCGCTTGACAAAAGTACTTAACAGTCTTTTGTCTGGCGGCAACAAGGTGCGGGCCTTCAACGCTTGGGTGATGCCCCTGCTCACTTACTCCTTTGGCATACTAAGGTGGACTCAGACTGAGCTGGACGCCCTGGATAGGCGGGTCCGTGTGCTGCTCACTACACACCGCATGCTACACCCACGCTCGTCAGTTATGAGACTGTACATCCCGCGTAAGTGTGGCGGCCGTGGCTTTTTAAACGCCAAGGACCTCCATAACCGCGAGCTGTGCAGCCTCAGGGAGTACTTCCTAAACAACGAGTGTGGGATACATCGCGATGTAGTAGCAGTAGACAGAAGCCTTACTCCTCTTTCCTTGGCAAACGAGAACTGGCGTAGACCTAAGGTGCTTAGCACCGACGACCGCAAGGACATATGGAAGAGTAAGGAGCTACACGGGCGGTTCTACAAGGCCCTCACGGGGCCCGATGTAGACCTGCTCGCGTCGGTGAACTGGCTACGCTTCGGTGATCTCTTCGGGGAAACTGAAGGTTTTGTCTGTGCAATTGCGGACGAAGTTATGATGACGAACAACTACCGGAGATATATCCTGAAGGACGGTACGGTCGACATCTGTCGGGCATGCCGCCGTCCCGGAGAGTCTATCAGGCATATTATCTCCGGTTGTTCCCATCTAGCTAACGGCGAGTACTTGCACAGACATAATCAAGTAGCCAGGATCATTCACCAGCAACTTGCTGTTCGATATGGTCTTGTGGGGTCTGAGGTGCCGTACTATAAGTACGTACCAACGCCGGTTCTCGAAAATGGTCGCGCCACGCTCTATTGGGATCGATCTATCATCACGGACAGGACTATTGTAGCCAATAAGCCTGATATCGTGCTGATAGATCGATCCAAGCGCCGTGCAGTGCTCGTCGACATCACCATCCCCCATGACGAAAACCTCGTGAAGGCCGAGAAGGACAAGCTCAGCAAGTACCTTGACTTGGCTCACGAGGTTACCGCCATGTGGGATGTTGATTCGACGATCATTGTTCCGATAGTCGTTTCGGCGAACGGGCTTATAGCGAAGAGTCTCGATCACCATCTCAAGAGACTCTCGCTAGATGGTTGGATCAAGGGTCAGATACAGAAAGCGGTACTTCTGGACACGGCGCGCATCGTCAGGAGGTTCCTCTCTCTGCGGCCCTAACCACCGGTAGCTTGGGCCCCGCCCCGCTGCCGGCGGCACTCTAGGTTAGGTTTTTTATAATGTGTTTATGTTTTGTAATTTCATTTTGTATTTTACTTTTTATATATATATATATTGTAAAAAACCTAACTTAAGAAAATAAATGTATACTGAGATAATAAATAATAAATATTCTTTATTTCAGACAGATAGTTCATACATTTAGTAAGTTAGTAACAATTAATAATATTTTGAAAGACGAAATAGCCCGACTTTGGCACCTCCAAAAGGTAACAATAGTGCCGATTGTCCTGTCTGCTACTGGCGTGATACCTAAACAGTTACACCAATCGCTAAAAACCTTAAAACTGCCGCCAAACACATACAACCTCCTCCAGAAAGCCGTCATTCTCAACACTTGCCGAATAGTCAGGAAATTTTTACAAACTGATCAGGAACATAACGCTTCATCCTCAGCCCCGGTCTCAACCGCCATAGAACTAACCACTCAAACAAACTTACCTGATATGCACTTGGCTTAGGCCCGTGCACAACAGTACACCGGTGAAAGCCGAGAAATAAAAAATAACTAAATAATAATAATAATAATAAAGCCATTTATTCCTTAATATCATTCGCATACACATACACATGCATTTCAGTTTAGATTTAAGCATAGTAAACATTATTATGGAAAATACTAATATTAATAAGCAAATAAATTACATTATTCATAATAAGTTCAATCAATTACAAATATTAATTAATAAAATCTTCATAGAATTTCTAAAACAAATCATTTCTTAACTAATTATTACTTAAATATTAAGGACCTCTCTCGAGTACAGGCCTCCTCCAACTCCTTCCATTTTTTCCTATCTTTGGCTTTTTCCATCCAATTTGGTCCTGCAATTTTTGAAATTTCATCTGACCATCGTTCTAGAGGTCTTCCTCTTTTTCGCTTTCCTGGCGGACCAGACCATACTGTAACTGCGTTTGTCCATTTTTTATCACTCGTGCGTAGTATATGACCAGCCCATCGCCACTTTAATTTTTTACAATATGATAGAGCGTCAATAACATTGGTTTTTTCTCTTATTTCTATTATTTTCTTTTTATCTTTGCGTTTTAGGTTAAGGATGCTCCGTTCCATACTTCTTTGGCATGTGTTAAGCCTATTTTTTGTATAGTTATTGAATATCCAGGTTTGGCATCCATAAGAAAGACATGGTAGAATACACGTGTCTAAGATCTTCTTTTTAAGTTTCAGTGGCAAGTTTGATTTTAACAGTTCTTTGTAGCTCCAGTATTTGTTCCAGGACATTTTTATACGTCTATCGATTTCATCTCTATGTCGTGATTTTTTGAATGACATTAGTTTACCCAAATATATGTAGTTTTCAACATAGTCAAGACGTGTATGGTTTACTTCTATAGGGTCCTGAACGTGGTTAGTCATGACTTTTGTTTTGGAAGTGTTCAGTTCAAGCCCTATATTTTGACTTACAAAGTAGATATCCTCGATCATTGACTGTAATTGTACGGGTGATTCCGAGAAAAGTACTATGTCATCCGCAAATCGTAAGTTGTTCAAAATTTTCCCATCTACGTTTATGCCTTTATCAGCCCAATTTAGATTTTTCATAATATTGTGCAAAACTGTTATAAATATTCTTGGTGATAAGGGGTCGCCCTGTCTTACTCCTCTGCATATATTGATTTCGTCGCCTATTTTATCTAATTTTACTCTGCTAACGCTTTTAGAATAAATGTCTTGGATTAGCTCTATCGCTTCTATTGGGACATCGCATTCTTTTAGAGCGGTCCACATACTGTTGTGTGAGATAGAGTCGAAGGCTTTCGCGTAATCTATAAATGCGAGATAGAGGGGGCGCACTTGTTCCTGATATTTCTCTATTGTTTGATCCAAAACATGCACGTGATCCATAGTAGAGAAGCCTTTTCTGAACCCTGCTTGCTCTACTGGTTGGTGCTTTTCAGTGAACTCTGCGATTCGTTGTTCTAACATAGAGGCGAAAAGTTTGTAGAGTGTTGGTTGTAAACTTATTGGCCGGTAGTTACCGATATCCGCTGGGTCGCCTTTTTTATATAATAAAATTATGTCCGACTTAGCCCATTCATTGGGAATTGTTCTGGTGTCCAAAATTTTATTAAAAAGAGACGTCAACGGTAGAGTCAGTAGAAATCTTCCGGTTTTGATTGCTTCATTTCTGATGTCATCAGGACCGCTGCTCTTGTCTTCCTTTAATGATTCTATCTTTTTTAGTACTTCTTTTTCAGTGAATCTGTTTATGTTTGTGCTGTTAGTTATTATTTTATCATGATTAATTAAATTCGACGATAAGCCAGTGCTTCTTTGGGAGTAGAGATTCTTGTAAAATTCTGTAGCTGTGTTAACAATTTTGGTTCTTGAATATAACTTATTTCCTGAATTCTTTTCTGTTAAATTGGGAATCCATTGTTTTGATTTGTTAATTTCTTTGAAACCCTTTTTTATGCTTCCTGTGGTCGTCAGATGTTTTTCTATTACATGAAGTCTATGTTCTTGGTAGTCTTTTTTGATAAGTTTGTGGACGTTTTTGTACAAATTGCTGAGCTCCTGTTTTTCATCCCTGGATAGCGGTTTCTTGCGTTGTAACTCTTGTCTCCGTTCTAAAAGAGCCTGTGTGTTTTCCGATATAATCTTATTTTGCTTTGGTTTTGTGTTTGAAAAGGTGGCGACATTTAAGCTCTGTGTTATTGCATCTTTAATTTTTGAGTATGAAGACTCTACTTCCTCACTGTCTTCGAGCTTCAATGTTTCAGTGTGCTGTTTTAGTTTCTCTAGGTAAAGCTTTTCTGTTTGAATGTTTTTAAGAGTGTGATTAATATTTTTGTACTTAACTCTACTTTTCTGTGGTCCAGATAAAGTGTATGTTCCTCTTATAAGTCGATGGTCGCTGGAAAAGTTAAATTTATCTATTATTTCAATATTGGTAAAATTTCTTCTTGTATTTGTAAGAATGTAATCTATCTGACTTTTTCTGTTTGATGGTGAGATCCACGTCCACATATTGTTAATTTTCTTCTTGAAAAGGCTATTAATAATAACAAGATTGTTTTCAAGTGCATGTTGTATCAGTTTTTCACCTCGTACATCTCTTTTTCCATAGCAATATGAACCCAATACACGTGTCTCAGCGGTCTTTCTCTGTCCGACACGGGCATTGAAGTCGCCCATCAATATGACATTTTTAGCGCTTGAAACTTGAGCTTCTTGAAGTAGATTATAAAAGGATTCAATTTCGGAGTCGCTAGCGCTTGTTGTAGGTGCATACGCTTGGATGATTGATACTGGTGATGCGTTGAAATTCAAATTAAGTATGCATATTCTTTCAGACTTTGCAACAAAACTCTCTATATGTGGCTTCAAATGTTTCTTTATTAAAAAGCCTACACCATATAAGCCTTTGGTCTCGCCATAGTAGCAAAAAATATGGTTCTCATCTTCTGAAATGTTGTAGCCGGTTCTTCTTATTTCAGATAGTCCGATTATATCGTATTTAATATTTAATATCGCAGATGTGAATTCAAGAAACTTTTCGTCAGACGAAAGTGATCTAACATTATAGGTGCAAATGTAGAGCGGTTGGAGAGGAGGGTTTTGGTCGTGAGACCCCACGGTGACCAGCCGGGTTGGGGTACTTGGTAGAGAGGTCGCTCCTTTTTGTCAGAAACCGCTTTGAGAGTATTGAGTTAGTGGCGGCGTTCTGGTGCCGGTGGCAGAGGTGGATGATGCGTTGCTAAAGGAGATATCTTTGTTCTTATCATTTATGTCACTATGGTTTCTCATCATGTATTGTTGAATATTTTGGTTTTGTTTTCATAACAATTACTCTTAATCTAATGTCTGTGTTGAGACTGACAAATAATACACTTTGCCGACTTTAAAAAAAAAACATAAAAAAAGTGCAACTGACGATAAATATTTGACGAACATTTTTTGCAAAATGTGGAAAAATAAAGTTAAAAACAAGAAGTTTTAATCGATCGTCACGCATAATTTAGCATGAATCTTGAAACGAAACCTTCTTCCACGTAAGGAAATGTATTTACGATCCGTAGGATTTCGAGAATTATTATCAATTCCAGAGAGAGAATCTGTCCATAGGATTCAGTAAAATATCTGCTAAATCCGATGCAATACTATGAGCTGTGCATATTTGAGTGCAAACTACGACCGCCTTTACAAGTACAGAACTTGATTTAATAAAGTGTAGTTATGTTATGGCATTGACTCAATTTTTTAACAGCCACCCACTGCTTCCTGTGCTAGATTTCTATGACCTTTAGGCAATGGTTAAGAAGAAACATTTACATTTAAATTTCATTACTCAAATTCATAACATGAGAGCCACGCGAAAGTGACTTTCCACTTCTCGTGTTCTTCTATAAATTAAACGAACAATAATTTAATATGTGTACTCATAATTTCGTATGTAAACTTAAGTGTGCACTTTAGAACTAATGCCGATATCATGACAGCTTTTACTACTTTTCAATCAGCTGACTGTACCTAGGTTATCTAGCCATGGCCATTAAAACAAGGTTAATATTGGTGGACGCCTCTAAAAATATTTTAACTTCTGTAAAGTTTTGAAGCCAGTGTTCCTAAAAATTATAAACAGCCAGTTTAACAATCTACCTACGCAAGCATTGGAATTAGCCATATTTTAGACACGCATACCTGAGAAATCTACGGAATGATGTGCCAAGACTATGCAAACAATACATCGTTTAAATCTCCCATTCCCACGTGACTACCTGTGTTTAAGTTGGATCAGTTCACAAGTTTGGGAATTAAGCCAATGACAGCGTTTACTTTGGATGTATAACCATGTATAACGTAACATAACGCCGGTTCTCTCCGCTTTCTCTAACTGCAAACCTATGCTAGACGCAGATTATAATGCAAATCATGCTTTAGTATGTCATGCTGATCGGTAAATCATATACTGTTTTACGTAATACGATTTGTGGCTGACGATTTTCTATGTGAAACATTCAAATCGGTAATTAATAGATCTTGTATTATCTACATCAAAGCTTGAAAATACATAAGGCATATAATAGCTGGTTTGCTAACTGGCTACCTTCCTATCTATAGTATGAGGTATCTGCATTATTCATAAAACCTAATCTAACCTCATACAATTTGTAAGGCCCAGACCGGCCGCGGCCTTAGCTGTGGAGAAATTTAATTTGCACTTTTAAGCGCTCTCGACGTAATAACAACGCTGTGAGGGATATTTTCTCTAAAGTGTGATTAAATTCTAACCTCGCAGCGGAGATGTTCACGTTTCCACTAGTTTCGAGCCGTTAATGTTCTACAGTTTTATACAGCTCGTATAACGCAAGTGCTCCATTTATTTGTGAGAATTCTATGTGCATTTGGACAGAAAAGATAAACTAGACTAGCTCGTAAGAAGGTTTTATTGTTATTATACCTTATCATTTTCATCCCAAATTTCTTTATACCATTTGAAGTTCATAGTCTGGGGAATTCCCCCAATATCTTTAATTTTTTACTCTTGTGACAACTGTAACGACTTTTAAGCAGGCAGTGGTATAGGTAAAAAAACACTATCCCTAGGGCAAATTCACAACCACAGACAAATTAAAAGGTCGGAAGGCGAATCCTCAATAAACAAACGCTATATTCTAATGTTGAAATGGAAAGCCGAGTAATGTACTATATGATTTGCACGTATAAGTTAAATTGACTAGGGATACGTAACACAAAGGAGGGACATGCCCAGCCGAGTCCTACGGGGATCAAGGGTCAATCATAATTGAGTGGAGTGATGTACTCTTCAAAGATCTAATGCTCCCGCCAGCGATCGGCATTATTCGAGGGTCTTTCATACATTCATAAAAGGTATAGTCACTGGCGATAATATTTGAACGCATAAGGAGCTTGAATATAACTGTTATGGTAAAAATAACTCATTTAGCTATAGGTATCATATCTTTTGTGGCTTAAATCTTTCTGGTGATTACATATGCTATATGCTGTTATTCAGTACGATATCGGAGCACTTTTCATCATACATAGCGAACAACCGACTCATTATCTAACTCATGAAGTCTGAGATTCAAATGAGTCTCAAAATCAAAAAGGTATTAAAACAATGACTAACTCCAACTTAGCAAATTCATTATTAAAGCGTTTCAGTTTACAGAGAACCTGTGAAAGTTGATACAATTTGCTGAGACTGTGAGTCTGGAGCCCGCGCTCACAAGAGTAAAGTTACAAAAAGCATTCCAGTACCCTGGTACATCTAAAATTGCCGCCTAGGGAATAGAAAGGAGATTTAAGCAGGCTCGCCCTGAATATTGCAACTATGTTAGATGTTCTGTAATGTAATTGCCTGGAGCTTTATCTCGGTGTTGCAGATGCCCATTGCCCCACGCGATTAGACACGGTTGCAAACGCGATTCAAATTGACCGGTACATACATGTGAAAAGGCCTTATGACTCTGAAATTGTTTCTGCATTAGTCGACGATATTGTAATGGACACGCGAAAGTCACTTAGAATCGCCAGTCAATTATCTCTGTGGGTGCTTCAATCTGATAATCATGTTCTAAAACATCTGTAGCTAGCGGCGCTTAATAAGCACAGATGCATGTTGCGCAAGAGTGCTGTAGCCTATCATCAAGCCGCTGTTAAGAACAAAAAGGCATTAACGATCTATGAACCTTATAAGATGTTATAGCCTTTAAATCGCAGCATTGCTGTATATCATCCCGCCGGTCAGCGGCTTCTGACCTTTAGGTTTCAGGAATTGCTAGAAGCCGCACCTTGCTTATCGCTGCATCGTCAAACAATTTGTTAGCCTCAGGTACGATGCATTGTACAATTTTATGCAAGATGACTCCGTATTACGACACACGTTACGAAACCCGAGGATCGTCGGCCTACGCTATGATAAATTACGAGTAGATTTGAATTTAGCGTAAGCTTTTAGTTATTCAGCAGTTAGCGATTAATGAACCGTAAAACGAAATCTTACCTACCAAGGTCTGAGGTTCTGCATTCTTCCTGCCTTCACCGGACCGCCTTGAGTGCGTCTCGTTGGTTCACTTGCGTTCTTTCAATTCGAGAGGCAAATTCAATAACTGCATTATAAATCTGATATTATCTCACTAATGGTGTCGAAACATTTCACGAATCGAAAATTAATGATACATTTAGGTTGGGTTTGATAGAGTAATTTGGGTAATATTGTTTACAACCGTAAGTAATGCTCACGGCTACATTCTTTATAGTGGTTACAGCATGTGATAATGAATGTAAACTCACGTTTCTGTACAAAGAACATAAGCATCTAATTATATAAAAACCTTGGTAACCAGCACATAGAACTTTCAGACTAGGAAGCGATTTTGGGGTTAAATTAAAGTGAAAATTGATTTTTTTTTGCATTATACATTCAGACGCATACCGTGATATGTTACCATAGCCATATGTTTTATATAGCATTTAAATTTGTATTGTACCTCATTCATCACAAAATAAAGTACCTATTTACAAATTACAACGGTACGATTAAAATTTACAGGTAGGTAGGCTTCAAAACTTGTTTCCCCTTTTCCCACCAGAGGTTACCCAACCAGCAAAATAGTCCATTAAGAAATCATTTTATCACTAAAGAGTCCTATTAAAGCGTTATAAAGGTTTTCGTTATGACCATGTGTTTTATAAAAGCAACTTATATCACTTTTCAGCTGTATAATATTATACAGCACTTTAGTACTGTTTAATAGTGATGTAAACGTTTACATTACAGTCCTAAATCATGCCTTTAACGCTGCACTATAAATGATTCTGTTATACCACTAAAGAGCTTCCTTGTCCTATTAAAGGAACATATATTACCGTTTTAAGGCAAATATGTGTTATTGTCGCTTCCAAATGAGTATTATAGTGCAAGTACTATAATTGTTAAAAGAATACTATTATAGGATAATAATGTACTATTATTGATTTCTTTAACACTGGTATGTATCGGATTTGTGAAATAAAGATTTCCAAATAGCTGCTATAGGACAAATACTATAGTTGCCCCGAGGACACTGTTAAAACACTAAAAAGTCTTGAAATCATTGTTTTGGTAACTGTTACGTCTCATAGTTGTATTAAAGAGTTTGAAATACTTTTAATGGGCCTTTCTGATATATAAAAGTAGCATTTGACCACTTATAATCAGCCAAAATGTCCAATAGTAGAAATTTAAAATGTTCTTTTAGAACAAGACAGACATATTTGTGTATGGTACTATCCTCTTACCACGTTGTTCTAAGCAAGGCCGGGTTCCGTACAAAATAATAATACGAATGAAACCACCCCAGCAAGTAATGTTTAATAATGTTCCAAATCAGATTGGCGCATAAAATCATCTTTTCGTAAAAAGCAGTCGTAATCCATCTTACTGTACGTACTGGAAAAGAAAAAAATATATATTGATCTTGGATCTGGGTATAAGTAGGTACCCAATAATTTGTTAATAATACAATTACTTGTGAAAAGTGATCCTGTAACATATACATTGCAAATTATATAAATATATGGAAGGAACATGTACCACCAAATAATATCATAATGACATCAAAGGTTTCTTATACGGTTTAACAGGTGTCAAGGAACCCTATTTTTGTCATGGCGGCAAATGACTGACCTGATAGACGTTATATAGTAAGCCTATAGTAAGCACGAAGACACTTTTATACCAGCGATCGAGAAATTTATATATTTTCGTGATTTTAATTTCATAAATATTAATAATTAAGGGGGCGCATAAAAATTTTGTTTATAATACTAGTATACTTTGTACGTAAATCTTCAATCGCAAGTAAAAATGGGAGTCTAAGACAATAACACTAATTTCACAAACAGTGAGCAGCCATTTTGCTTTAAATGTGTAGTTCAATCAATTTACTTACCAAGGAGATTTTTAGTTCCGAGCAGTACGCACCGTCTCACAACTCACATCAACTTTACGGATGAACTATAATAGCTCCCTTATCTCTAATATAGGACTTAAAAGTCCATTAACAGAACTCTGATTACTTTTTTGTAACTTTTTTGTGATGTAGATGGCTCAACAATCACTGTTAAAAGCTTAAAAAGTGTTACACGTCGCGGTTTTAGTATAACTATAGCACTAAAATGTGATGTATGGAGCCACAATAACACGGTTATGTCACGAAATTGCGATATAACTGTGCCAAAACCTGCCTGAGTAAACGTTTACATCAACGTTATAGGACATGTATGAAACACTAATTAGTGTTCTGGAAACGTTCTATGGACTTTTATAGTACTTACTTTTGCTAGTTGGGTAACGAATGGATCCAAATTTTGTAATGGTGCTGTTGAAATAATTCTTCAACGGGTGAATTTGCATGCATCAACGGACTCCATTAGCCCTAGAGCGAGGGTAACCAAGGGGAAAATAAACACGACTCCGCAAACACTCCGACAAATGTACCACTTATTTACAAGGTTCTTAACCACGCTCACTTGGAGTTGTTAAAAGTTCTGAGTTATTCTGGGTGGATAGATACCTGTGCGTGTTTGATAAAGTATTTTAGATCATTTTATTAGGACCTAAATAATAACATATATTAGATTGAAGAGACACCTCACACTAACGGGAAATATCGAAATTGTTTCCATTCAGCTCGTTTTCTATTAAGTACCGTCGGTATTCCAATTTACGCACTTGATGTGAGGAAAAATCGGCCCAAACATCTCATAACATTCATAATCAACACCTACTTATCGTCAGAATATGAATAATCACCTGATTTAAATTCCGATTCTGACGATCAAAAAGCATTTTGAATTACATCTTTAGAACTAGGCAGTGATTTATTTCACTAATTAGTAATGAATATAAGCATGTTGAGAACGAAACTGATCCTACTCAAAAAAGCAGATTTGTGGGAAATCGCAAAAATGTTATTGACTATTAGGTTTGTCCACGTTTTTTGCTATTTCCCACAAATCTGCTTTTTTGAGTTGGGTCAGTTTCGTTCTCAACATGCGATATGTAGTACGTCTCTTTTGTAATTAAATATGTAACACTTATGTGATAGAAAAGGATAAATGCTCGATGTTGACGATAAAGACTAAGTATGTCGGAAGAAGTTGGTGTTACTCTCGAAAGATTGGCGAAAAGTAATTTTTGATTGTTAAATCCTGGCTGTAAGTAAAAAATATTGACTGAAGAATATTTTACAAACAACACAAGTTAAACGAAAGGTGTTTTCTTGAATAAATTACACGGCACTTTGAGTCTGACACCTGTACTACACTGACTCAGCTGACAAGACATTGAATTTATTGCATTCCTGGACATTATACATAAAGCTAACATATGCTAGTTTATAGCTAAGAACTTAATTTGTAAAATTATAAAAAAAATACAGTTTTTAAAATAATGAAGCATGGTGAAGAAAAATACCATGGGCCGCTACGTAATGTAGTGATTTTTCATTTTTATTGCCTCACCACGTACGGCAAATGGATTTTTAAGCTAGATAAAGTAGTGTTCTTAGTTCTAACTGCTGTATTAAGGTCATTGTTTGCTTTCAACGAAAACAGATTGCAGGATAATGCCAGATATCCTGTTCATTCTCGCGTGAATGTTGCGTCACTTGTAGCGGTCACGACCGCTTTTTATTATTATTAATTTATTATCCATAATGTAATGTTCCCGTTTATTGGACATATCTTATGTGTTTATTAGATACCTTGCATATAAGTAAGTAATTCATTCATACAACAGAAATCATTCAGAAAAAAATATGATTATATGTTTGCTATGCTAATTATATTTTTATTTACATACTTCATAATCCAACCTAACATATATTTATGATTCATACGTCATAATACTTGATTGTCCATTTAGCCGTGTTAACACTTTCGATAACAACTGGTTTAGTAACAGCCGAAATATTTGATAATTACTGCAGTTTCGCAGCCTTGTCGAAACCTTTCACGCTGGCTACACATGTCAGCCGAGTAGTGCAATTTCCCGATTTAGCAGCGCTTTGGCCGAATTAAATAAAAACATCATGCCCGTAAGTTACCTGAGCGGTTTTAATAGTTATCTCAGTTATCTGTGAAATCTTACGGGGTAAGACATATTGGGAAACGTATGTAAAACTGTCTGAGTGGAGTTTAAATGTGACCATTTCTAATACACTTGTATCGAAACCCTTTTAAGTGGTATGACTCAAAAATAGAGGCGTTATTGTTTACAAACAGTGACGTAACTGTTGCAAAAACTTTTCAGTTTTATTTATTATAATCGTTTCATATATGATATTTTTCACTCAGCCCAATTAAGTTATATACAAATTGTATTACAAAACTAATATAGTTATTACTAAAAAAAAATACTTATCTGACACTGACTCCAGGTAAAAACGCAGTAAGTATATATGCGATATTCGTATGTAACTTTTGACGTTTTTCTGTACGACGTTTTAGATACGCGTTTTTTCAAACGTGACGATATTACAATGTACTTCAAAAAAAGTAGCTGATATCTAACCAGTGAGAAATTGAGAATTGCCACAGCGTGTAATAGTCGCTCGATACGGTTGCATATTTTAATTCGCTCGTAAATTAAACCAACCGCAAGCACTACTGGCTCATCAACTTAATTTATAATCATCGACAACAAACCACAGAACAAATAACCTCACAGTAGTATGCAAAACAGGTGGCTATTATCGAAACAGTGAATTGCCGAAGCATGTAATACGTCGCTCGATACGGTTGCATATTTTAATCCGCTCGTAAATTAGACCAGCCAAGCCGTTGTGCAGAACTGGCTCAACAACGAGCCTTTTACTCGATGATTGGCTCAACTTAAATCTCTACCGCATTCCCATGTAGGGTTGCCAACATCGGCTTTTATTGATAAATTTTTAGCATGACTTCTAAAAGTTTATGAAAGATACCTACTTTTAGAATTAGCACGCACTCTCGTTTTCTTCAGCAGAAACATTTTGGAAAATTTCACAGCGATCCAGCTGGCTTACACTCTAAGTACCAAAATGGAAAAAAATAGTATTGTTGGTACAAAAAACTCTATATTTTAATAAAATTAATTAAATCCCTTCAAGAATTCTATAAAGTCAGTACTTAATATTACCGTTTTAACGATTGCATACTTGGTCAACTTGTTTTAGATTCTGGGAAACTTTAAAACGTAGAAAAATAGGTAGGTGACGTTTTTAAAGCCCAATCTCATCGCTTAAACACACACAAGATAAGATAAACGATTAATTACCCATGTATCAAATAACAACTACTTACATTTTTTTTATTCTACCCCACAGCTTTATGTCAATATTGAAAAAATATAGGATTTTATGCAGAAACATGCGTTGTTATGTTATGTTCTTAAAACGTAAACATTAAACGCGCAGATGCACATTGTCTGGCAAGAAATGCGAGACGGATTTTCATTTGACAACCCTATTTCCGAGCGGCTGCGACACTCGCCCACGCTGTTATCTGCCACGGTAATGAAGTGTCTCTCCGGTGGCTTTAGTTTCCAAATTTCGATACTATCAAGCACTGGACTTACGTAATTTATTGGATAGTTTAGACAAACTAAGGTTCAGCAATTCTATATTAATTTATGCTTTTATATATGTCGCAGTTTCGTTCTGCAAATCAGATATTTCGTCATCTGTGGACATTTTGATGGGTAAATCGCCAATGGGTCCCCTGAGATGATAAAAATAGTCAAATGAGTCCAATACACGATTTGATTAGGTTACACAATATTACAGGTCCATTGTCCTTGATAAATCTCTAACACTAGGTAATAGGGATGATGACTGGGTTAAAAATATGTAATTCTATTTAGTCCGTCAGTTAGATTATGGAAAAATATGGGACACGTATTTTTTGGTTTATCAAAATATTAAAAATCGACAAAGTTATAGATCATCAAACTTCTGGAGTGGGGGCTTGTGACGTCACTCTTGAGTACAAATTGTACTCAAGAGTGACGTCACTCGAAACTTCTAAGCACTCTATCCTCGTCAGTTTTTGTTTGTCAAACAAAACAAAAAATACGTGTACAATATTTTTTCATAATGTAACAGACGGACTAAACAGTTTTTTTTAGTCATCTAGCCTATTAGTCCAATCATCTAATCAATCACTCGTCAACACGCATGTGCGTCCGCGCACGGCAAGGGCTCGTCGAGTCGAATCTCTGCCTTTCCGATCCTACCGCAGCCCGTGCCGGAAGTACCTACTTGAGAATACTTCTACGAGTTCCCGACATATATTTTAGACAGATATCTTCTCTCATCATAGTCGCATCAGTCTTTTGAGAAAATGTAAGGGCTTAATTTAAGAAGTCTTAGTTTAAATTTAGAGACCTGTTTTTTGTTATGTAATATGTTTTGTTGTATTTAATAAAAAATGCATTTCTTGTCAGAACTGTGCATTTAATAAAATGTTAATCTTGTTCAGTTTTGTAACGAAAGTTAACCATATAATTTATATGGTAACTTACTCTACCGAGTACTAAAGATTACCTAATAGTTTTTCTAGTACATACGTAATAAATCTTCAATCGCCTTAGGCTAACCTGGAGAGTTTAACTACAGCGTTTCTTCAAAAGCTGGTTAATTCATACTTTTAAAAAATGCCTTTGTAACCTATTTGCATAATAAATATATAATTTATATCTTTAGTTTGACTTCTATATTTATAGTTGACAGGACTAGGTATCTTTTGACAAATTAACCACTGTCACACATTTCAGTATAAACAAATTACTTTTACTAATTGGAGTCGACATCAACAAATTCACTTTAAAGTAATATACAAATTAACACGTTCATTAATTTTTATACGACGATGAGCCATCCATCGCCATGAACGCATTTTTAAATTTCCCATGAGAGGTTTAATACCGCGCCAGGGGTTAAGTTAAATGAGGGTAAAATATGCAAGACCTAGTTTGCCCTAGTTTTTTGCGGTAAAATTATTTGTTTCAGTGAATATTTTAAAGCGTGCCCTAATTTGAGCGTTATCGGTACCTCACTTGATATTTTCGATACGGGATGCCTTCATAAATACACATCGTCATTTGATTGTATACTGTCACAAAAATGCAAGTATCACATTTTTATCCAAACATTGAGCTTACATTGAGAGTACAGTTGAGCCAAACTTAGGTTGTATCTAAATACATATCAACTTGTGCCGTTTGACATTAGTGACATATAGATTTTGCAGTATGAGTTAAGGTCTCTGCCCACTACACCGTATCGTACCATTACCGTACTATGAACGTTTCATCAAATAAAATTATTCGTATTGAATTGAAAAGGATGTGACTATGCCCGCTAGCACGTTCCGTCACCGATCGGCATTTGTCATACCGTGTCTGATATGTTCATAGTACGGTCATGGTATGATACGTTGCAGTGGGCAGAGACCTTTAAGTGTTCGCGTCTTCTCTGCGGTCATCATATCGATACCTTTAGACTCAAAGGGCGTAAACGCCATTAGCACCTACGGTGTTTACGCCCTTTGGGTCTAAAGGTATCGATATAGGGCTTTATTTTTTCTTGATAAATCCTTATATGTACAATATATGTATTCTACTACTTGATCCTTATGTTAAAAACATAGGGATATGTATTCGCGCCGATAACTATCATGGTAACATCCACGGGAAACAAGTTTATTAACAATATTAATAAATATTATAAACATGTTTACATCTCTGAAAAATTTAGTTTTATGTTTATTGAAATGTATAGCTATTAGTTAAGCACTTGTTTGATTAATTGTATTACTTATTGAAATTGCATTTTCACAATTATTGTAATGCTCAATGTTTATTTTAAAAGATAAACTGGTGAGTTTCTTCCGGCGCTTCTTCTCACCAGAATGTCATTTGCCGAAGCGCCAAAAGAAAGAATCAGACATGTGAAAGAGCCCTTGAGGCCTACTTACAGAAATAAATTATTTCATTTCATTTCATTAAGAACGCGACAGTTTTAGGATGACCACCAACAGCAGGGCCGCGCCGCCCCTGTGTGCGAAGTGTGCAACGCACACAGGCGCCAAGGCGATAGGGGCGCCGAAAGTCTAAACACGACGACAATAAAGAGGTGCTTCATAGGTTTCGCACACAGGCGCTGCCGGGGGTCGGCGCGGCCCTGACCAACAGCTACATAATGGTACAAACATTTTTAAATGAAAATACCCTGTAGAACCCAAACTACAAATTTACCATATCCCTGGATGATTTAATTTGAATCCAATCATCTACAGATTGTATATTCAATCATCCAATTACACACTAAACCGATTTCCTACACCGTACCGGCTACAATGGCACGTTATCCCTCATTACCACGTCCTGTCTAAGGAAGCATTAAACGCAGGATATTCTATTAGCTTCAGAACCCTCTAGCGATAATTAAGTACAATTACAGATGATAACACTTCCCAGAGGATCATATTACATGATTAAACTGTTAGGTATGTATTTTTTTTCCCGGTTACTTTCGATTATTTACGTTTCGTTATTTTAATGGGCATTAAAGATCGATGCCGATGGAAACGCAGCTAAAACCTAAAATAAAACCGGTCAAGTGCGAGTCAGACTCGCGCACCGAGGGTTCCGTACAAACTCTAAAGAAGATACGGGAATAGTTCAAGATAAACTGTATCGTGGGATAAACTCAACTTTGCTGTTGATAAACTGTTGTGCCCATACATCGACATAGGTCGTGGTTAGTTTAGTAGTAGCAAATAAGGTTGTATTACGATTTTTGCGAATTAAAAATAACTGGCCAAGAGCATGTCGGACCATGCTCAGTGTAGGGTTCCATTCCATAGCCGTAACTATAAGGTAAAAAATACAATGTAAAAAAAAGTACAACAACAAAAGAGCGTATCTTCATAGCAATTACGTCCTTTTGTTGAGAAGCGCAGTTTATCGGCAATAACTCAAAAACGGTTAATCCGATCTTGTTGAAAATAATTTTCGTTGAAAGTATTAATTGAGCGTTATCTTTGTAATTTTTTTTATATTTTTCGGACACACGGTTTAGAAGATAGAGGGGGGGGGACACAATTTTCACAACTTTCGGAGCGATTATTTCTAAAGGTATTCACTTAATCAAAAACATTACTTAAGAACCTTAAAATGTTTTCAAAAGAGCTGTCGAACTATGTACCACACGTTGACATTTTGTAAAAAAAAATTTTTTTAGCTTCTGTTACATGTATGGAGTGCCCCCCCTAGATTTTTTTATTTTTATTATTTAACTACCAAACTTAGTTGCGGCATCTACAAGACATCTATATTCCAAATTTCATCAGTATAGGTCTTGTAGTTTTTGAGTAAAATGCCTGTGACATACGGACGGACGGACGGACGGACGGACGGACATGACGAAACTATACGGGTTCCTTTTTAGCCATTTTGGCTACGGAACCCTAAAAAAACGATGCAAGTTAGGACAACCGTTATATTTTTCCTGTAATATTTTTTTCGGCCTAAATCAAAAAGTAAATTATTAAGAAAAAAATAAAAATAATTTTCGAATCTACAAATTAAGGCCTTTCATTGGATACTCCACTTGATATAATAGCCCAACTTTAAATATTCGACCTTCCATTTCGGCCCCCTTTAAAAATAATTTACATTAGGTAAAATAATAGGCTGCGGATAGCGATTTTTAAAACTATTCCAAATTTCAAATCGATAGCAGCAGTAGTTCCTAAAATATCTGGCTGTGACAGACGCCGGACAGACGGGCCCACAGACAGACAGACTGAGTCGCATCATAAGGATTCCTTTTTTACCATTTTGGTACGGAACCCTAAAAAACGACTGACAATCTACTTAAGTTGTTTTGGGAGTGTATTAAAACACATCGATACCTTTAGACTCAAAGGGCGTAAACGCCATTAGAACCTACGGCGTTTACGCCCTTTGAGTCTAAAGGTATCGACATACAGTATTGTGCATGATGTCCCGTGCCTGAAAATATTAGTACAATCTGGAAATATTCCCAAGAACGACACGGATAAAGGATTGGATATTAAAATAGGTATACTTTTAATTATAGGCAACTTAGGCAAGTCCAAACAACATTATTGTATCGTGTATATTGTTTTCAATCTCGTTATAAATAGAAACAACGCATACACTGCATACATATTTTCTATGATCGTGCGTCGACTAAACAATCACATCATGATGATGTCTGCATTGTGTCATAGTTAATTATATCAAATTGTATCTTGCCTTTTCTAAGCACACCATAATAATTTATTGCACTCCTAAAACGAACAAGGAGCCAAGAAATAATACTAACGCCTTGCAACTGTCGTTTTATTGATATAATGCCCCTTAAAATAACATTAGTACCTAATGACCATTTTATGTTAACTTTTTTCATAACTAGCCATTGCATTTCGATATCAGTGAGTGATTTTAGTATGTAAGGTGCTTACTGCTTACAGTAGAAAGCACCTAGGTACATCGGCCATCTTCGGTTTTTTCATAATTCTAAAATTAGGTACATGGTTTTATGAGAAAGGTTAACTAGGTGTGAATATATATATCAATAGCTTCAGACTCAAAGGGCGTAAACGCCATTAGAACTTGCGGCGTTTACGCCCTTTGAGTCTAAAGGTATCGATATTGTAGGTACGTCACACCTGGCCATAGTGGCAATAACCGCCCACTACGCGTGCGGAAAATCCCACTTCATGGCCTGGGGAGACGTAAAATGTTGTATTTCAGATCGCATATTTATCGCCCTTGCCTTCGGCTCGGGCGTCAAATATCAGCAATCTGAGACATTCTTTGTTTTACCGCCCTAGGTAAGTAATGTACTGTCTCTTTTGAAATGTGGCTGATGGCTAGCGAGGGTTCGAACGAAAAAGTGGTAAACAAGAATAGAATGAGTAAGGTGAAGGCATCGGAAAATTTCGAAGATTCACTTGACAAATTACTTTAGCACAATTACCCTAGTAGGTACACTTTGTCACGCGATAAATAAATGATAAAGCATCCGTCATGTTCTGACAATATGTGTGTGAGAGTGACGGGTGCTTTATCATTTATTTATCACGTGACAAAGCGTAGCATCATAGGCCTATAGATAAGTGTTCGGATGCTGGCGGTTAAGTATTTTCTTGGCGAAAAATATACGACGTTTTACTTTTACCATACGGTATATATGTAATATTTGAAGATTGATACTTCATATGACGTAACATATTGAGATTCCTCTTCTTTAACAGACTTTTTTGACCTTTGCCAGGGAAAACTAACCAGAATTGCCTAAAGTCCCTCAAGCCACCAACGATAGGGTGAATAGAGAGCTAAATGGATTTCAGTGTCCATTTAGTGTGTGCTGGGGCTAATGCTCTGTTACTGACCCTAATGCTCTTAATTAGAGACAGTGTGTTCACACAGTCTGCCGTAATCCGATACAGGCTACACACGTACCTACATGCAACATTTCATGCAGTTTATCGGAATGACATTCTTGTTTTATAAGTGCCTTATCACACTTGCGAACGGGCGAGCTGCGGGCGAGTTTCCATACAAAACCCGTCGCGGCTAACTCGCCGCGAACGACATTTGTATGGAACTCGCAAGTATAAGGCCCTAAAAAATAACAGCCAATAATTAATAAAAATAAATAATAAATTGTAATTGTAATAGTAAATTGTTATACATGTGACTAAAATGGTTATCTTCCCGTGCTAAACATTCTACTTTTCACTTAGATCGCGAGGATAATCGAAATCACATCAATAACTGACGTCTATAAAGAACGTAGGTATGCAATAACGTTCCATTCAACATGCATTTTTTTTTTTTTGATTATGGACTTTGTTTTTAAAGACAGAAGGTTGATACTTTGTTTTGTGGATTGGAACGTTATTGCATAACTAACTTTCTTTCAATGCTTCAGCCTAACTGGCTCCATACCCCATGTCAGACATGGCGCGCGCTAGGACCGTGTACACGCTCCAGTAAAAAGTTAGTTTAGTCTGCTAAAGTCCAGGCATAAACAAGCACTATACTGTAAAGAATACTGAACAAAGCGGTGGAAACATTTTTTTATGTAACCAAATCTGACTACGATTATGGCGAAAACGTCGTTTCATGATCTAAAGTGTAAGCAGTTCATTACATTATTGATTTTAGATACATAGATGGCTATCTTATTTAGGTACATATTACTTGCATTGTAGTTTAATCCATCCACTTGAAAGGGAAGAGACTTGCAAGACTATGAAGTTGAATAAATCATTCTAAGCAATCCAGCCAAATTGCAAACTTCCTGTTTTGATATGTCGGTTGAAAAACAGCAACTGTTATTTAGTAGGTGTCTCATTTAAATAAACTATGCATCATACAACCTCATTTAAGTATGTACTTTACCTCGGGTAAAATAGGTAATTATTTTATTAATTTAGGCATGGCTGCTTCTATTTACTGATTCTAGATCTTATTGTAGGTATGTACCAAGGGTTCAGGTAGATTTAGAACAACATTAGCTACCTACAAAGCTCGCGGGATATTCTAGATTCTGACGTCACTCGTAATTAAGGCCACTTACAGTTTATGTAAATATTGAGCTATTTTACGCTAGTGATATTATACTCATGTGTTACTGGCCTCATTAGTACTGATTAGCTTTTTTGTGAGAGTAACATTATTACAGACCTGAGTACAACACAAATAATAGATGTTTAATAGAAATCAACTAATAATTGACTAGCAATACACATTTTAACACTACGGCCTGGATAGTTTCATGTAATTTTCAACAATATTCGAGGCACGGGCCGGCCATAGTCCTCCCTCCTCACATTTTCGACCCAGACTAGTCGTGTTGTATGAAAGTTCATTGCTGGGCCAGCAACCGAAAACCGAAACTAGGTTTTCGGTTGTGGCTGCATGAAAATATTTTTTCCAGGTACCTATCCCAGGAATAGCAACTTAGCAACAGCTATTTTTATGGGAACTGGATCCTGACTGCACGCCGACTGCACAGTTTCTATACAAGTTGCAGCTTGGATGCAGTCCGTCTGTATCGGCCAGGGCTCCAGGGGCCAGGACAGAGCTCAAGAAAGAAACGGTTATCGTCCTTTTTATGAAATTTAAATATAAATTAACGACATCGAATAAATTAGAATATATATCTATAAAGTGGTTTAAATCTGTGACTTTCTCAGAAGCATACTGTGATGGCAGACGTGTATACCTATATTTTCATTTAATTATATGTGATAAATGTTGAGGTAAATGAGTATTCAATTCTTAGAGGCGTGTGAAAAATAACAGCAAATTCACAGAAAGAATTTAAGTTGCAAAGACACTAGAGGTCGCAATAAATTTAGATGTCGAGTCTCATAGCACAAAAAACCAAAAACTTAAGCTTTTGTCTATTACAAAGAATCGTGTTTTTAAATGCATAAGAAATGCGTTAATTGCTTTTAAGACAGATTTATTATTTCAAGATGGGATGGTATGGATATACGACACTAGACAACTAGATATGGTCAGAATGTACAAGGTGACATGTTGAGGTTTTGATGCAGAATATTATGGTTCTTAAACCTAATGGTCTAAGGTACAATAGTGCAAACATGAAACTATCTTTTCGAAACTTACGCATTCCAGGCAAAACCCAAACACGTGTTGGTCACTTGACGAGGGACGCGTAGCCGCTTGGTTTGAACGAGCCACGCCGACAGACGAGACGAGGCGAGGTTGCAATGAAAGAAAAGGACGGAGCAACCTTTCGCTACGAGTGGAAGCAGCACGGCTATGGCGCGGGTGCAGGGAATGACACGAGGCGAAGTAGCTTTGCGAAGAAGAACTTATGTTTAAGAACATAGGGTTTACTATTGTTTGTAAATAAAGATAGTATAAGATAGTTATTTGTGTGTGTGTAGGCGAGACGGTTGGCTTTTCAAAAATGTGAGAGATAGGAAAAGAAGGAAGGCTAGTCACTTGATCTGGAGACGAGACGAGGGAAGGTCGACGGTGCTTGGTGGCCGAGGAGAGGAAGTATCGCTAAAACCATAAAAGCACCAGTGCTTATAGTCGCGAGTGTATATTCTATTATAACTATGTCTATCAAGTAAAATAGATTCAGTGTACTTCAAAGGCGATTCCCGTGTCAAGTTAAGTACAATCTCTTAAACCACGGTTAAAGTTATTTGGAAATAAAGTATAATGTAATTTAGCGATGAATTAATAATAAATGTTATAGTATAATCAGAAGTATTGTCAGATGTTCAAAGAACTTGTTATCCTGGATAATTGTTCAATTAATAAATCCAAATAACCGCGACTAATTCTTTTATGGAATGCTTTTGTGATTTTGAAGGATTTTACTTGTTTAATATTTGGGTTCGAATCCCAGATAAAATAACAAATACGTTAGAAAAGCTGACGGGTTCGATTCCCGTATGTAGTATCTACGAGATACTAATTCTATAGCCAAGTGCTTGTGAAAATTATGGATTTTATTTCTTTAACGGGTTCGATCCCTCGTTGAAGTATGTATTTCAAATAAATACATAATTATATTGATATCAGAGCCAGTACTGATGTGTGGCACAAAATTGTATTGATTGGGCTTTCATTATTTGTAAATGAGAGCGTTTTATTGTGGTATTTTTATAATGTTCATAATTAATATACCCGGATTCGACTTCCGTGGTAGTTTAAACCTTATGTTTGGAATGTGAAATAAGTTGAGTTATTAATGTGTTTAACTCTGATACAAATTGTGGAAGTCTGGCAGCGTAGATACCATATTTAACCTTATAATTTGCCAAAATGACTTGTGTTCAATTTATATGTTTGATGGAAGGTGTTTAGTAATTATAATTAATGTGTGTCTTATGTCTGAAAGCTCATTTGTTCAACTATGTATAAACGTATGTAACTAATGTTGACGTATCGTCTCTCCTTATTTTACAAATAACGTAATAGTCGTTATATAGTGAATTGTTAATCTAGCTTTTAAAACAAAGGGCGTGAGGTTTTTCTCTTTATCTGTTCTGTTTTTCTCCTCACAGAGGTTTTGCCCCAGGGAATTAGAACAGATATCAAATAAAGACTACCAATTAGCTTTATTTGATTAATTAGTCAAAGTTTCGATTAAACTCAGTGAAAATATAACATTATTGGAGTTTACGAATAATAAATAGATTTTAACTCCTTTCTGTATTTCATTACTAGCATTATTTTAGTTACCCTTTACTCAAAATCCCTCAGATCAGATTTTAATGTGTGTACATACGAACCTTCGATTGGTTCGATTATTTTATAAGTCAGAGGTCATATACCTGTACACACTTATATACATACTCATATACTATTAATTAATTATATAGGGGGGGGGGGGAAGAACATTACACGTGGTGCCGTGACCAGGATCTAGTCTTTGTGTCTTAGAACAAATCTAGACTCTAGACACAACTAGAACGAGCTTTTGGTCTTATTAAAAAAAATACACAACGTAGGAAAACTTTATTTTATTTTGACGATCACATTTTAATTTTAACGGGTTCATTATTTGCATAATTTTAAAATCTGAGAGGGGTGTTTTGAGTTGAGGCGTATTTTTATTATATATAAGTTTTATCTGATAATTGGAGAGGGGAGTATAAGTGATTTTAATTTATTATTTTAAGGTTGAACGAGTGAGAGATCAGACATATTTTAATGTTTATTGTATTACATTTCACCTTGTGCATTTTGACCGATCGTATTAGTATATACCGATAGTATTAGGGATAGGTAATAATATTTATGATTCGTAGGTTAATCTGTTTATTATAGGACGTTTTATTAAGGTAATTTGCGTTACGGTATATAAGTAATTTAAGTAACATGGGTAGGAAGAGAAAAGGTCGTAACCCAGGTTCAGAATTAAAGAAACGTAGGATAGCTAAGCAACTGGAAGAACAAAGACGTTTACGGTTGGAAGAGAGTCGTAGAGCAGAAACAAGTAATATTAGCGCCAGTACGTTATCATCGTCACATAATTATGAGGTAGTGGAATTTATAGGAAGGTTTAACGAGTTGGTAGAACGTATCGTTAGCTTAGAATCAAATCAAGTTAATTTACCAGGAACGAGTGCTGAGAATACTCAGTCTAGAACGACCAACGATGTAGGACAATTATCACGTGATAATAATAGCAATCACAATAAATTAAATAACGTTTACATCATGATGCCTATCGTGAGCAAACCAAGTTTTAGCGGAAGAGGAAAATCGAATCCAATGCAGTTTATTAAGAAATTGCATAAGTATATAAATTGTTTGAATGCGCAAGATAAAGCTATTGAGATAGCTATGGACTGTTTATCAGATTCCGCTAGTAAAGTAATGTCGCTAAATAGTAAAAGTTGGCGGACCATAGATGATTTTGAAGTAGATTTTAGACTTAATTACTGGTCAGAGGCACATCAAGAAGCTGCGATATATAGGTTAATTAATGGAAAGTACGATTTCAAGAGCAATTTAAGCATGTATGAACATTTTGCATATCAAGTTAGTTATGCTAGTGACTTAACAGTACCTATGAATGAGAAGACTTTGGTGGATAGAATAATGAGGCATTTTCCGAAGCGTATTCAACAGTTATGGTTTACGAAAGTAGGCGAATCTAGTATTTCGACAGCAGCAGAACTACTTAGAAATTTAGATCACAATGTAGTAAGTACTAATCCAGGCAGTGTTAGGGGAGAGATCTTAGGAGTTAGGCAGAATACCATAAATAGGCTATCTAGGCGTAGGCATTATATTGATTAAGTTAGAGATATCATGAATATGTTGTATAGGTAATTACTTTATTTTATTTTCCTTTTAATTTGTTAGGTATGTTAATAGCAGTGACGTAATTATATGGTAAAGTAAACCTCTGTGTAAAATAGACAGTGGATACGGAAAGGTGGGATGAATGGTGATTTATAAGTGTTCATATTGAATTAGTCATCGAGACGAAGTAATGACAGACTATAGTAAATAATACTATCTACGGGTTCGAGTCCCCGGAGCCATTTATTATTGTTGTAAACACGCCGTTATTTTAAAAATAAAAATAGTTAGACGTTTACAACATGCCGACAAAAGGTGTCCGATAACTCAATACAATGGTTTGAAACAATTTTACAAGCACAGATGTGTCTGTTACTTGAAGCATTTGCCGTGGTAAATTTCATTGAAAGTGGAAGGTGTCGTAAAAGTGCTAGAAAGTCCATTCAAGGTTGACTAGGGCAGGTATAAGTGGAATATTGTACACGTGTACAGGCTGTTGAGACTGAGAGGTGATTTTAGATGTTGATAAGGGTGAAAATACCTTGTTACTGCAAGATCATTCAGAAACCTCGGAATGTGTTAGTTGAAGGTGAATGATGTGATATGTGTGATAGTAGTGAGCTAGACAATAAGTAGCATTCAGGTTACTTTTAAAAATGGGAAGACAAGTTGTAAATTTGAATTGAAACATAACATAACGTAATTAACTAATTGTAACATAAATCACAGATCCTAGCTAGAGTTGGTTTACATTTCAAAGACCTGAGGTCTTTTGGTAGTTTGAAAAGGACTAAAGTGACACTTACTGGTTACAAAGGCGTGACAGTGAGATTTTTCGGATTTAATAGTCCACACTTGATTATATTTTTCTCATTACATATAATGTGTGATATTAAATTACACTAAGCAATAATCCCAGATTTACTCTGGTTGATTCATACAAAAACGCCCAGTACATGCGATACAAGTTATCATGACGTACATACATCAAACAATGCGCGCGAGTTGATTACAAGGTGGCCACCCATATTGAATGCATTCATACAAACAAAATTGTGTTTATGATCAACTCATACAACTGATACGAAATTACGTCTTTCGAAATCTAAGACTGCTGGCGATACAATTTGAGACAATAAATCAACTGATTTATATGAAAAAAAAAAACACACACAATCAAACATTATCTCGAATTTGAGATAATATGAAACCAACTTTACGCAGAACTATTGTTTTAGGTATAGCTTTTTCGCACTCGATTGGACGTGGTGGTGGAATTGAGTGTTATTTCTTGGGTGTATGTTATTAGGGAATGGATGATGAGACGAGATTCTTATCACACCTTTAACTGGCTGGCCGCGGGCAGAAAGTTAGAGTTGTCACTCCGTGTGGTTGTTGAAGGATGTAATAGTGAGAGGGGGAGCCTATCACGCCTCATTATGACTGTAGGGGAGAGCAGTTATAATGAGAGGTACATTAATCATCACTACCGGATTGTGATAAAGTAAGTGATTCTCCGATCGTGCCTCTAAGGATGAAGTGGTTTAGAGAGTTACATTCCTGGATAACTGCTTGAGAATAAGTTAGTGGAACTGTTATTTCCTGAATTATGAAAATAAAACCGCTCAAATCAATGTAATTATCGGTTTTATCTAAGATATTTAAAGTTCGATATGACTACCCATTCAATGGCACTGTAAAGAGCATTGAATGTATTATTATTATTTGGATATTTGATTAAAACTTGTCGTTCGAAGATTAAAATTGATTAACAGTTATATTTTTTTCATAATATATAACTTACCTACGATGTACATCCATTGTTACCTAGCTTGGTGTAAACTATTAGCCACGTAAAGATGAAACACTACTGACAGAATATTGTTGCATTATCAACTCATTCTAGCAAACAGTTATTATTTATGATTGAGAATCAAGTTTATTACTCACTTACAGAAGTCGAAGTGTAATTATTTAATTATAGATAAATGGTTTAAGATCTAGAGATATGAGAGGGGTATGTCTGAGATACAAATTTAGGTCAAATTTAGGTAGGTTTATTGTATGTAGAAAATCAAAAACTACATTTTAATTTTATACAGAGAGGGGTATGTGATGGCAGACGTGTATACCTATATTTTCATTTAATTATATGTGATAAATGTTGAGGTAAATGAGTATTCAATTCTTAGAGGCGTGTGAAAAATAACAGCAAATTCACAGAAAGAATTTAAGTTGCAAAGACACTAGAGGTCGCAATAAATTTAGATGTCGAGTCTCATAGCACAAAAAACCAAAAACTTAAGCTTTTGTCTATTACAAAGAATCGTGTTTTTAAATGCATAAGAAATGCGTTAATTGCTTTTAAGACAGATTTATTATTTCAAGATGGGATGGTATGGATATACGACACTAGACAACTAGATATGGTCAGAATGTACAAGGTGACATGTTGAGGTTTTGATGCAGAATATTATGGTTCTTAAACCTAATGGTCTAAGGTACAATAGTGCAAACATGAAACTATCTTTTCGAAACTTACGCATTCCAGGCAAAACCCAAACACGTGTTGGTCACTTGACGAGGGACGCGTAGCCGCTTGGTTTGAACGAGCCACGCCGACAGACGAGACGAGGCGAGGTTGCAATGAAAGAAAAGGACGGAGCAACCTTTCGCTACGAGTGGAAGCAGCACGGCTATGGCGCGGGTGCAGGGAATGACACGAGGCGAAGTAGCTTTGCGAAGAAGAACTTATGTTTAAGAACATAGGGTTTACTATTGTTTGTAAATAAAGATAGTATAAGATAGTTATTTGTGTGTGTGTAGGCGAGACGGTTGGCTTTTCAAAAATGTGAGAGATAGGAAAAGAAGGAAGGCTAGTCACTTGATCTGGAGACGAGACGAGGGAAGGTCGACGGTGCTTGGTGGCCGAGGAGAGGAAGTATCGCTAAAACCATAAAAGCACCAGTGCTTATAGTCGCGAGTGTATATTCTATTATAACTATGTCTATCAAGTAAAATAGATTCAGTGTACTTCAAAGGCGATTCCCGTGTCAAGTTAAGTACAATCTCTTAAACCACGGTTAAAGTTATTTGGAAATAAAGTATAATGTAATTTAGCGATGAATTAATAATAAATGTTATAGTATAATCAGAAGTATTGTCAGATGTTCAAAGAACTTGTTATCCTGGATAATTGTTCAATTAATAAATCCAAATAACCGCGACTAATTCTTTTATGGAATGCTTTTGTGATTTTGAAGGATTTTACTTGTTTAATATTTGGGTTCGAATCCCAGATAAAATAACAAATACGTTAGAAAAGCTGACGGGTTCGATTCCCGTATGTAGTATCTACGAGATACTAATTCTATAGCCAAGTGCTTGTGAAAATTATGGATTTTATTTCTTTAACGGGTTCGATCCCTCGTTGAAGTATGTATTTCAAATAAATACATAATTATATTGATATCAGAGCCAGTACTGATGTGTGGCACAAAATTGTATTGATTGGGCTTTCATTATTTGTAAATGAGAGCGTTTTATTGTGGTATTTTTATAATGTTCATAATTAATATACCCGGATTCGACTTCCGTGGTAGTTTAAACCTTATGTTTGGAATGTGAAATAAGTTGAGTTATTAATGTGTTTAACTCTGATACAAATTGTGGAAGTCTGGCAGCGTAGATACCATATTTAACCTTATAATTTGCCAAAATGACTTGTGTTCAATTTATATGTTTGATGGAAGGTGTTTAGTAATTATAATTAATGTGTGTCTTATGTCTGAAAGCTCATTTGTTCAACTATGTATAAACGTATGTAACTAATGTTGACGTATCGTCTCTCCTTATTTTACAAATAACGTAATAGTCGTTATATAGTGAATTGTTAATCTAGCTTTTAAAACAAAGGGCGTGAGGTTTTTCTCTTTATCTGTTCTGTTTTTCTCCTCACAGAGGTTTTGCCCCAGGGAATTAGAACAGATATCAAATAAAGACTACCAATTAGCTTTATTTGATTAATTAGTCAAAGTTTCGATTAAACTCAGTGAAAATATAACATTATTGGAGTTTACGAATAATAAATAGATTTTAACTCCTTTCTGTATTTCATTACTAGCATTATTTTAGTTACCCTTTACTCAAAATCCCTCAGATCAGATTTTAATGTGTGTACATACGAACCTTCGATTGGTTCGATTATTTTATAAGTCAGAGGTCATATACCTGTACACACTTATATACATACTCATATACTATTAATTAATTATATAGGGGGGGGGGGGGAAGAACATTACAATACCTAGCGGCTTTCTATCGCATAACATTACCACATATTCCATTACATAAACTTGATTCAGCAACTTACCTGAAATAGATAAAGAACACATTTAATACATAAATATTTAATATTACAAGGCAATGTATTCGATATTAATTCATAAGACACATGAACAAGATCGGAAATGCTTTGATGGATTCTCACTTATGCCGTTCTGGCTTAGAGCAATTCGGATAGCAACGCATATTTTGCCGTGGCTGTGATATTGGAGCGAGACAATTACCCTCTGCTTACACACTCGACGAATATTTCCGTCAAACAACGTTATATTACAAAACATCCGACATTGTAGTCTTTCCTTGGTAGCAACATGACGCACCTACCTACACATGTTCTACATAATATGTATCTTCATAATATGTATCGTGAATTGAATTTTCTTTGATTGAGGTCCCCATATTAATAATACTAATGATGTTTCAATTTGGTAATCAGGATCTAATATTGAAGTCAGGAATATATTAAAATAAAACCGCTTTACAGGGCTACACTAAATCTATACCTTAATAATTTTAAAACCTATGCTATGAGCTATGACTATTACAGTTTAATTGACGAATTTCGTAGCATTTGCTACCTTGCTAAATGCCCGTGGTATGTCGGTTCAGAATTTTGCGTCTTCCCTTGGCCAGGAAGTGGGATTTCCTCTCCGCGTATCGGCCAGAAAAAGGCCATTTACAGTCTGGAGTGACGTAAATTATTATTCAGTAACTAAGTATACATCGCTATCATCTGTCGACAAATATCTTTGTTATGGTTTGACATGCTAAATTCTAAAATAGACGCAGCGCGATAATTATCACTTCGAGAATTGCCAGAATTACGAGACATGTATCAAATTGATATGAACTCTCGGGGGCTCGGTGAGTTTTTATGATATTGCAGTGGTTTTTTTCACTAATATTTCTATTATTGAGAGGTGTTTCTATAACATATCACAGGAAAAAGTTGTCAAGTAGTATTGTTATTGTCTTTCTATGTTAAGTTTATTTCTAACAATGTATACTATAGGTTTTTGAAAATTAATTGTAGTTACAAATTCAATACTTCAGCGTAGAAATCAGCAAATTTAGTCAATGGTATTTTTTTTAATTTGACCCCACGAGACAGGCCTAGCCTAGTGTGGCGGTCACAGGTAAACATTATTTTATGTACACTTTCGGCAAAATAAACAATTTTTATTTTTTTTTTATTTATTTATTTTTACTTGATATGGCATCAAATAACCAGCTAATAATATATTCGTACTAATATTGTTCACCGGAACATTTCCTATAACTATTAAGCGCATTGATGTTCCCTTCCCAGGAATCCTATTGTGTCGACTAGCGCGTGCATTAGAACCAAGTTACTTTCTACCCATTGTATTTGCTAGCTTTTGTGGTCACTTGACACATGTAATGACCATGCCACAGATTTACGAAGTTCTAAAGTTCAGTCACGATTTCAAGGCGCAATGCACTTGAGAACCGTACCTACTAACTAACTTATTTGCATATCATATATAAACAAATACGTACAGTTTATGTTTAAGTTGATACCGTTGTCGCATTGTGGGGGATTCCAATAAAACACAATTAGAGAAATGGGTCAAGGTTCAGGCGAAATCACTAGAACGTCGGTTCACAGGACGACATAGGACGCCGGGCCGTCAACACAGCACTAGAACTCAGTTAACTGGTAGACTAGAATATGAGCAAATGCCTCGTAAAAGTATTAAATTGCCCGACAATTACCACATAGGATGTAATTACACATTAGTACGTGTATCAGTTCGTCGGTTGGGCGCGAGACTGGCTGTGCGGTGCGCCCGCGCGGGTGCCTCGACGCACACCGATCAATTTATGCAAATTGTCGACGGGCTAGCCAGTGGACGTGGCTAATTGCCTATCCGTACCGGGATACTCACACGGACCGTGCAATATGCCCGCTTAACTCTTCATCATAATAGTGAAAGGATTATTCTAGCGTTAAATGACAAAGTAAATACTACTCAGAGTTGTGAGTGACGCCAAATTTCAAGATCGAGATTTTATTTTATTTTATTTATTTTCAAGGGATAACAAACAACTATACACTATATATTACAATTTACAATACATCTAGAAAGTATAGGTTAATGTACAGTCAACAACATTATCCACGAATAAGATGATCATTTTTAGGGTACGAGCCTTTTAGGGTATCTAAATTACTTCGAACAGTATACAGGGTGTTTGGGATATGGATGGTCCCACCTATCCCCTGTGTAAGTTTGTCCATCCATCTGCCAAACAGCCTGTATAAATAGCTTAAATGTGCTGTAATCAATTATTAACTAAAATTAAAAACTAAACAATTACATAACATACTGCATAGTACCTACAATTTACGCTACCTAAATTTAGCTATGTCAATTTCATAAACACCAAAATTTATCAATTATTATTGTGAATATTACTTATTATAGTGACAGTAACAGTTCGTTTTTATGTTCGTGTGGTATTAGGTATGTTACACTCTTCTTATTTAACTTACAACAATGTTACATTCGGTTGCCTAATGTTATGGCATGCGTTTTGACGCCAATATCGCATTTATCGCCGTGCGTGCGGTCTAAGTCTAATAAATTGCAGTAACTAGAACAACTATCACAATAACAATAAAGGCTGCAATAGCCTAGTGGCCTGACTGGTCAAATCAGATACTATTGATGATAAGGCATTTTGTCGTCTTGCTCAAGATTGCGGACGTTCTTTAGATTTGAGGGGGTTTTCTTTAAACATGTTTAATTATAAGTGAAAGTTAGCAAATATGCACAGGACTAAACTTGATGGACTGTAGTGCTTTGGGGGTTTCATAAGATCCTAAGGTAGTTATAAGTTTTAGGTAAGGTTTTCGTAACGGTTCATAAAGTTTCAATATACTCTCTTATCTTCTATATATGCTTGTAGAACGTAGAACAGATGGCCGTTGGGGCCGAAAGGTTCTCGAATGGAGACCACGAATCTGCAAGCGCAGCGTCGGACGTTCACCAACAAGATGGACGGATGATCTGGTTAAGGCTGCTGGCTCACGGTGGATGCAGTTTGCTTCCAACCGAATTAATTGGAAATCTATGAGGGAGGCCTATGTCCAGCAGTGGACGACCTATGGCTGAAATGATGATGATGATGCTCGTATAAACTGCACCCGTGTTCACTTCTCTCTATGATGCCGATAATCTTACATAAAGGGTAAACTTTTGTTTAGTTATCCCTAAAAATGTGACAATTTATGGTTATTTTGCAACATAGTAAATTACACGCAATTTCGTATAAGTACTCATTTAAACATTCCGACGTGTTTAGGTAACAATTTTATGCAGTTATTTATTTAGTGAACTATCATCAAGCGTAATTAAGTAAACTTTGCGTCACTTGGCTAGCGGTTTGAGGGGCCAGGGGGAAGGGGGGTTATTAATTATAATACCTCGGCTTTTATCAGGAACGTTATCGTCAAGTGTGTCATGGCCAGATTCCAGGAGATTCGCTGTTTACAGAAATCCAAAAGCATAAATTTTAGTTGATTTTAGAGCCATGCATACAAGGTGGAGATAAATACTTTTATCATAACATATATATTCTCTATAGTAATAACCCATCTCAAAGTATGATTGATTAAAAAAATGACAAAAATGAAATGTTTTAGGGCACAAAGTAGCTACCGTAGAAAGCATTAGTACCAATTACGATCTTATTTTTTAAGCATTAATCAGACACAATCCTGAAGCTATTATTTCTATTTCTATGTCTTCTATGGTTGGCATGATGCCAACCATTCATTCCTCATTTGTCAGAAGACGTCCACTACAAACTCTCAAAATACATCCACTACGAACTTTTTGCCTCCATCAGAATCCAGCGACATATTCTTTAGAGGAATAAAAGAAACAAAAATTTAGTTAATTTCACTCGCGATCATAATTTATACTTATCCCATAAAACACAGGCTATTATACCCACCGAATTTTCCGCACAAGGTTCACAACAGCGTATTTAATATGCATCAATTTTACAGGCGCAGGCTGTTGCGCTCTGGAACACAAATTGGCGGGCAGCCACCATCCCACTAGACTCTACGGCTACAGGGAACTTTAGTAGCGGAAAATTGAAACCCTGGCTTATATTCCTTCTCAATAAGGTCTCAATTTATGTAGATAGTTTTCCTATGTGAAAATAGGGCAAAATAATTTTGCCTGTATGCCATACGTGAGTTGATGCTTCAAAGTTTATCACCGATTTTTGCACAGATAGCGTAAAGAAATGAGCAGGAATATGTTTGATTTGACATGAACAATTTTATGGCAATAACTTTTATGGGCAATCTAAGTTACAATGTGATGATAAATGGCATTTCTTTTTAAGTTAACCTAGTAAATAAATTACCCGATATACGCACTAGTATGTCCCTAATTTTTTTACTATGTATTTACTATGTAATGCATGGCACTATAAAACTAATAAAAGGAAATTACAAACACGTTACATAGGTTTTAAACGGGAAACGACTACAATTAACCTAAAAGGCATTGGCGTATTCCAATCTCCGGCGATGTCAATGTCATTAATTATTCATTAGGCGATTTATTTATTTTATTGCATATTTAATATGACTGCCATTCCTGGTGCTTTAATGAAATATTTCCTGTGTACGGTGAGAGACTCATTGATGCAAACTGGGCTTGTGGCATTTACCTTGATATCATAGTAAGGTAAGGTGGGGTAAGACGAACACTGGGGCAAGACGAACACTTGTATGGAATTTCCATACTCGTCTTACCCCGGGCAAAATAAACTATGTTCGTCTTACCCCACCTTACCTTACCTACCTGCCTGCCGTTTTTTGCCAATGTGATGTTATTTCTACTTAGAATTACAGGCTTTTAGAATCCCAATAGGACAAAAATTGACTATTTTTTCCTATTGTGTTAGTATTTTCATATACTTTGTATAATGGTAACACAAAGGAAATTTTCATGAATGTATGGAAAATTTGGGACACTTGTTTTCTTCTATTGGAATGGAAAGGGTTCGTAATTCTAAGTAGAAATATCATACAACTGTCAGAAAACTTAACAATGAAGAAAATGCCATTTATTTTTAGAAATGCTTAAGTACGACAATGTCAATAACTCGAAGGCTCGTGCACATGCCCCACCGCGCCGCTGGTCCATCGATTTCCTTTAAAATTCAAATTCCGAAGGAACATTCACTGACATATTTACTAAAGTCCTAGCATTATAGATAAGTAACTAGTGAATTTTACGAACAGGTAACTATTATGGATCACGTTTACCGAAAATAATTTAATAACTGCTTAGCGTCGGTAGAAAAAATCGAAAAAATTATGACTCAATCCGACACAGCCAGAATGCAATTTTAGATGAGTCAGGCAGCTTAACATTTCCTGTCACTAATAATGAACAAGCAGAAGGCAAGGTCAGGTGTAATTACTGGCAATATAAGGCGAATACTTAATTACATGGAATTCGGATGTATTTGTGATTTGATTTGAGATTAATATTTTTTTGTATTAAGTACGTATGACCTGTTTATTTATATTGTAATAAATTTAGAATATATATATAGTACCTGGGTTGGGTAGCCTGCAATGTAATCAGACTCGCATCCGAGCTCTCGCCCCGTCTAAATGGGGCCTTAGTATCTGTTTGTGATTTGAGTTTTTTTTTGCTACCTAGGTACGACCTGTTTATATACTTAGTAATCGATCTTCATTTAGTTACCTACTGATGCAGTTGCAGATACCAAATAGTTACTGATAAGTTATTTCATAAGGTGTACCTATGTCGCGAATTGTATACCGTAAGTACTTTGGCCCAATGAAGGGTAATTTTGGCCCACATGAAAACCACATATACCAGGGTCTGATAATAAATATAAAAAACATGGACGTTCAGCTAAAAGCATCCATATAGCATTGTGCCATAAATTCAAAGCAATAAGATAACCTGAATCGAGTTAATTCCAATTAGGCAAAGTTAGCCTCCAGAGCCAAAACACCCCGGCCTTACGTTACTCATACTCAGTCATTTATATGTATGTTGGTAATGTATTACATTAATTTGTATAGATATAGTGTAAATGTATTAATACAAAGCAAATGAGATGCTGAGGTATATACATCTGATGCACAGAGCTCAGGTGTGCAATATGAGTGTATATAGTACTGAAGGTATCAAAAAGCGTACGTTAAATTACCTACTAACCTACTTGTTAATTAGGATACGTATTGCATCCAATTTGGTAAAGGTTATGTCAAACTCTTAAGTGACATACCCCAATGTACCATGTCCATTTACATCTAAGCTATGCTTTTTTAATGGTTACGTCCTTGTAGAATAGGCGATGTAAAAGTTGCCAGAGCTAGTTAAAGAAACAAGATAAACCGCGAAACAGCGATTAGAGTCGTAGAAAGAAAACTGGCAACACCACACGACCGCATCGGTAAATGTGAGAGAAAGGTGACAATGAAAGTGTTTGCCATAGGGTCGGTTGTCCAACAGTGAACCATCAAGATACACTGAACCACCGCCATATTGAAGAAACTGCGACGTTGCCAGTTTGACCGATCGTGCTAAAACATGCCGTCTAAGAACCCTTCCCCCCTCCCGTAGTGAGCCAGCGGCAGCGGCTTAGGCCGGACGTGTGATAGCACTTTGTTTAAATTTCGTCGAAAAAAGATACTTTTCACAAGTAAGTGTCTGGATTTTTGTATATTTTGTTATTTAACATATGACCAAACGCTGTATGGTGTTAAATTTGATGTAGTCTTAGTCATTTTATGAGCACATTGCGTTGTGACAATTCCGTTTATAACCTATCTTTTTTTCGTATTTTAAGTTGAATGGTGTGGTTGTTGAACAGTGAACCTGGTTCACATAGTACTCACTGAGCCGGCTCACTGTGTAACGCACGATATATAATAACTTTTAGTTTTTGTAAGAAGAATACGTTTTTTATTTCTTTATATTCATGTATATTAAAAATACAGATGATTACCAAGTATTGTGTTAGTTTTCTTTCATATTTCAGCTTTTTTTACTGGTAATGGCATTATGGTTCACTGTTGAAATAAGGGTGGTTCAATGTAAACTACACATAGTATACAGTGAACCAAATATCTTTCCTTTTTTTAAAACTAGAAGAATACGTTTTTATTTCTTTATATTCATGTATATTAAAAATACAGTTGATTACCAAATATTGTGTTAGTTTTCTTTCACATTTCAGCATTTTTTACTGATAATGGCATTATGGTTCACTGTTGAAATAAGGGTGGTTTAATGTAAACTACCCATATTATACAGTGAACCAAATATAATTTTTTTTAAAAACCTACTTAATGGATGTTAGTTAGTCCAAAAAGCATTTTGTAACCTATACATAAGATACCTTATGAAATTACCTAAACAATGACATCAAAATCAAATTTCTAGCTTTATTTTCTAGCAAGTTCTGCGACTTCAAAAAAAAGGTGGTTCACTGTTGGACAACGCACCCTACACCTGCACCGTGTCAAGAGGGCAAATTAGGTCAGCAAATTATTCGCACTTCAGTCCTGAAGGCTGGGTGCAGAGTGCGGGAACTACACCATATAATTGGCTAGTTAAAGAGCGAACATTTTATAACTACAAAAATAACCCACTTCAAATGAAACTATGTGATAAGAAATACACGAGTCACTACGAAAAATACTAAAATCGTCATGTGTGTGTCTGTCATATTTGAAGAGATCCCTCGATTTCTCCATGATCCCACCATCAAATCCTGATTTGGTAAAATAATTAATCGGCCCAGCCGTCTTCGAGTCTCTTTCTCTATCTTTTGAAAGTCACTTAAGAAAGTTGGGGTAACAAGTCAATGGATTGAAATGAAATTTGGCATACAACTAGACCAAGTCCTGAATTGAAACATAAGACACCTTTATATCCCGATAGCAAGCTCATTCGGGTTAATAACGGGAATGACGCAGGCCAAGCCGCAAGTAAATGCTAGTTTATAATATAATATTAGTAGGATCAAGGACCTTAAAGTAGCCAGTAAAGTAAGAAATGTCTCAGATGTAACAATCTAAACATGTGATCTGAGGCCTTCTTATTTACTGGCCAATGTTTGTATACTTACTATTTTTCTGTTCGACGGAGCCAGAAAGCGGCAACTTCGTTTAGCGCAGCAACCCGGAAGTTGACGCTTTTCGGCCGGAGGACAGAAAAATAAATACCTAGCTGGACGGAGCCTCGCCAAGAGATAACTGAAGCATTTGTGGTGGGCCGGTTGCTTTGTACTTACGAGCCGCGAACGCGAACGAGTTTTTTCCTACTACCCGCAGCACGCACACGACGACCTGACCAACCAGCGCTAAAGAAACCAGCGGACTAGAGGTTCTTCAGTTCTTTGTTAGCGAGGCTACCTCCGGCTATTTATTTTAAGTAGGATAATAGAATTAAAAAGTTATCTAATATCAAAAATCCTCAAAAACTGTTCATAAAGTTGGCTGATTGAGTAAAGCAGAAATGAGTATTACGTTTGACCGCCAATATTTTTTTATAAAAAGGATGTCAAAGATTATGCTAGACAGCTAGCTTCCGCAAACTAAAAAATTGATTTTGTATAATCGTATTTTTCGCAAATGTAAAAAAATCGTTTGATACGTATACAATACTCTGAGATTGAAACATCAAAACGGTATAAGTTTCACTACAAAATAAGATTCTGAGCTCATTAACTTACCAATCTTGTTTATCTAATTAAAATAATTGATCAGGTTGCCGCAAGCAATCCTTGTTAATATGTTATGAAATACTGTAACGATCATCATTAGTAATAAATAAGTTATAGACTCGAGCAAATTAATACCACCATCTGAAACACAAATTCAGTCTGCGGGATTCGCATCTCCAACAAATGTAGCCATCATGAAATGTAATATTTTGAGCGCTTAAGCGCTTTTGCTCATATCTCTTCAAATGCAGTTGCAAACACGACTTAACTCCATATAGTACATCCATTAGAGTACAAATTGCAACCGAATAGAAGCGTTATATGAGTTTGTTAAAGTTATCATCCGATTTGTAGTAGCCTCGCTAATGAACCTCTTGCACTTCGTCAATTAGTGCAAACTCGTAACGACCGAAATTATGGAGTTATATATAGAGATGTGATGTGTCTGGCTGACAGCGATTGGAATGAAAAAACTCACGATCGAGTGTAGATAAAGCAGAGTATGCAACTGCATAATTAAGCCTTAAAACACTCGTATGATCTTATATTCATAAAACCACAGTCGTGTTTTAAGGCCTCTCATTATGTATCAGTTGCATACATTACTATTAAAACTAGGTTTATAAATAACAGCGCTAAAATATACCTACTCAATGCGCTACCTAACTCATTATTATTAGCTTCTTTTGTTCATTGTTGTTCGTTATCACGAGAAACATTTTATCGTTCAATCTCTGCCGAGTTACTTGTGGCATCGACATTTTAAAACTGACGATGCCACACACACGACGACGTGCAATTTCAAATTCAGTTTCCGCGGACAGCACTTACATGCAATTTCTATATCTCCACCCGACTCAATTGGATCTGCGTCGGACAAGACGTCCAAGAAACGTCCTAGTCTAGGAATCAGCTGTATTCGCATCCGCCTTCCACTATCCCGCCATCCAATCCAAAGGAAAAATGCTGTAAACATGATGAAAACCAACTCGCTTACTGCGTTATTCTTTCGAACAGTAGAATCCGTGGCGATGGAAATGAGAAGCTTTCCGCGCATTTCCACCATTGTCATCGCACCGACAGATTTGAATATGGAATATCGCGAGAAATATCCGTTCCCCGGTTTTATTTCCACTTGAGACGAGACTCTTTTGTCCCCCTCGAGTTGTTATTGCTACAAAAGAACCGTATCAAACCGCGGATCCCGATGGCTCGTAACTTTTAAGCACTTTGAAAATAATTAATACCGCTTTGAAGTAACCGACTTGCATTTGCATAATCACGTGGTTATTTATAATTAGCCGGTTACGTCATTGTAATTAGTTGATCGATTACAGTTTTGCTTGACTAGTCAATCATTTAGCGAAGCGCAAACGTGACACATAGATGCAGACCGAAACGCATAATGATAATAAATACAGTTTCAGTGTCTTAAATACACAATATAAGACTACATAGTAGATAATTACTCAGGATCTATTTAGAATAATCTATATATAAATTAACATAAGCATAACCTAACTGTTGTATCTAAAATCAGTTATTTAATTATTGTATTAAAATCGATCTACTTTTGCCATCCACTAGGTACCAAGGAAACACTCTCCCATAAATTTCTTACGCGACGAAATGACTCTTACTAGATATTTATTGTAACATGTTTGGGGACGGGATACAAAGCGAAATGTAGCATATAATAGAAGTAAGTAGCAGTAGCACTTAGCAAAGTCCTGGCTCTAAACTGCACTTGCAAATTACAATTGCACTAACTGAAAGACAAAGCTCATTAATTAATCATCAGCATCAGTACATTGACTTTGAAGCAATGAGCTAATGGGATAACTCCTTAATTTGGACCGACCTTTAAATGAGACTGACCTTTTGAATCTCATTGGTGTACGAGTTTGAATTAGGATCGTTGGAACGATGGACGCATAAGAACAGAAGTAGAACCATCATGAAACTCCCAAGTAGTTACAAATGAGGGAGCGAGAGTCTGTAATAGTACATTACACAAATAAGGTGGTAATACAAAGAAATGTTATGTACATCATTTTATGTCTACACTTGGCCAGAAAGCGGCTTTTTCCGTAAGCGTGCAGAAAAAGCCACTTTATGGCCAGGTGTGGCATAAAATAGGTATGTACGTACGAGAAGTTTTGTTAGCTATGATTAACTGGTAGAGAATGCTCTATGGCATTAAGGCGAGGTGAGACCAGAATCGGGCACGGAAGCCTAGTTTCCAAATCATTTTTAGAGCACTTATTTGACTCTTAGGTCACTGTAAAACATATATAATAATATTCAGAACTGTATCTAGGGCTTCCTCTCACTTAGAACACGATAGCGAACACTTCGCTCGATAGAAAAGTAGCGCGAAAACACTATAAAATAAAGTATTTTTTTCATTTTTTTTCATTTTGTTCATCACCAGTTACCTTTTCTGACAAAATTAATACCTGACAATCATGATTTCACAGTCATGCAGGGCATCCTCTCATGTTTGGGTTGATAACGTATACTTTTATGTTAGAAATCGAAGATAATCTGCAATAATCTGCATTCCGCCCGACCCTAGTTTGTATGTGAATTGCGAGCCAGGTCCTACCGCGCCTTAAGTTCGCCTTTGGTACGATAAGTTTTCTTTTGTGCAATAGAGTTTAAATAAATTAATTAATTAATAGTACATTACACTACTACTAGGGTGGTAAAACAAAGAAAGGCCGAGATCGCAGATGTTTGCGGCCCGAGCTGCAAGCGGAGGACGTAAATATGCGATCGAGGGCTTTCTTTATTACCTCCCGTGTTGTGTACATCATTTTATGTCTACACTAGGTGTGGCATAAAAGATATACTAGCGTCCTCAGGTATGACAACATACAGCCGCTCTAACTGTTTGTAGATTATACTAATTCTAAACAATCTCGTTAATTCAAAATCATACGTAGACAATACGTCTCAAGCTTAACTCGTAAGTCGGAAAACTTAGTAACAGGGCCACAATGTCAGTAGGTCTACACGGATGCAACGAATTATCGCCAAGGCTGGGTGCGACAGGTGCCCGTCTTCATATTCGCAACTAGGGGAGCTAGACGGTCTTGTCCATTTGCCCGTTTTGAGAGCGGGAATGCAACAATAATTTGAATATTTCTGCTCACGGAAAGGGCAATCTGCCAGAACATCTGACTTAAAGTCTGTTTTTTATTTCCGGAGACAAATATGACAGCTACAAATGTCAAACGTAAAAATAATGTGGCCAGCTTTTATGAAACAGTGCTGTCCTTTGTTTCGGTTCGCGGTGTAATTATTAATAACCGATATAATAAAAAATACTATTTACGTTAAAACATATATTTTTAGGTACTTATCGAAAATTAATTACATATAATAACTTCATTGTATTCAATCTTTAACCTACTATTGGATAATTAGTTAGTATGTGATTCCGATGCTTGAAATTATAACGCAAAGAAATAAAGCCGGTTTGGCGTATTTTCAGCTTTGTAAGATAAGTAATGAGTTTCGAATCAAATAAAATGTACCTTTAAATATTAGGAATATGGTGTATTTACAAATATTTTATATCTCCAAAAGGGTGGCTTTTTTACGTAAAGCATTGTATCGTTTTGGAACTTCGCGGATTGAGCACTCATTGTGTTAGAGACAGTTTAATATCAATAATCATAAATACCTACCTAAAATTTTGTCGGTATGTACCGGTTGTATCACATCACTATTTATGAGTTGTAAAAAACAGGCAACACATGTAATGTCATTTTTGTCCTCGGAAATAAAAAACAGACTATAGTTCTAGTTATATCTTATGTTGACATTGCATAAACACGAATCAAATTTTATTAACCGCTTTGCATTTATGAGCGAGCGAGCATGCTGACTAAAATGTCGTTGCTTAAATTAATAGTACATTACTGCAGAGGCCGGGAAATAAGGGGTTGCCGGCCGAGTACATATAGCTGGCCGAGCGAAGCAAGGCCAGATAGTTACGAGGCCGGCAATCCCATTTCCCGCCGAGGTACCTATGTATAGTGCTTTTCTCAAATATGCAATGAAATAAATAAACTTACTAATATCCTTACTTACCCTAAATATTATTTTAATCAGAAAATTTCTATCAGAAAGTGACGTTAGTGACACTGACATATTATATCCACAGACAATGCAAATGTCACATTCGGAAACCAAAAGCTGTTTCAGTTTATATTTTTACCGCGAATATTTAGATGAAATATTTTAAATGTGTATTCTTGTGGTGTAGTTTGCAATTTATAATAATTGGAAATTGTTTATAATGTATTATTTGTTATGTTCATGTCAATTTTAAATAAATAAAACTGCAAAATATAGCAAAAATCGTTTTTTGTTTTTTTAATGGCTGAATGCCGTGATGCTGTGGCCCAAATAAATGTGGAAAGGAAATTTAAAAAAAAATACGAAACGAGGTACTTTGCGGCCTATTTTTAGGCAAATAATGTCAACATTTCATGCCATGTTTGAGAAAATTACCTTGGCTATTACATAGCGCAACCGTTATTGAAGTGCAACTAGATACCTAACTTTATAGTTAGCACGTAGACTCTTTTTACCCGACTGCGGCGAAGCCCAAAGGAGGGTTATGTGTTTGACCTGTATGTATGTATGTCCGTTCCTGTTTCCGCTCGTAACTACTCAACGGCACATCCGATTTTGATAAATGATACATCATTAGATTCGTCTTGATGGCGCGAGTGTCACTGGGTATGAAGTTCGTTAAAATAAACAAAATGGCGGATTTTATGCAGTTTCAAAGTGCACCGCGGTCGGGTTTTTTTTTAGTAAAAATGTGCTTATTTGCTATATGGTTTTCGGAATATTAAAATATAACATAGTAGAAAAAGTTGCATCACATACATTGCATTTTGAATTTAATTTAGTAAAGTACTTTGAAAGCACCCTTTTATGGGTGCAATGACCGTCGGGTCGTGATGTTATCGGCCGAACGATGGTCGTATGTGACGATTTGTCACTCCCCGATAGGCATAATGGTCCTGTAGGGAACTCCCTTCCCGCACATGTGCATTCCCTGGCTTGACACTTTCGATTATAGTTATCGTAAGTTACCATGAGGGGTCGTAGAATGTGCCTGTTAAAATCACGCGTGGATTATTTTGTTTTTTTATTTATACCACTAGGGTGACAAACAAGCGTAGGTACAATCGAAGACACTGCTAACTGACCACTTGTCACCCTTATTACAATGTGTTAAGGTCTACTGATGGTCACTTAACTGTGTCTTCGTTTGTATAGCCTGTCTGATGCCGCAGTTTTTGTCGCATAATTTTTCTTCCTACAAAAGGAAAATCGCGCGCTTTTATGTCCATTAGTTCGATACACAAGTTCACATAAGGACAGCATGACCCGAGTCATCCTTCCCGCTGGTCCGCTGCTCACTCTGAGCAATCAGCGCAAAGTCAAGGTGGCCCTGGCCAACGACCTGGTTCGACTCCAGGCGTTCAGGCCCCCGCCTAGTCCGATACTATCGTGGTAGGCCGGGCAAGGTGACCTGGTTCGACTCCAGGCACCCCCGATACTAACCCAGCCCGACCTGCGTGTCGATTGTGTGTGGCACACAGTCGAACACCCAAGGGTGGTCTGGCTAGCGACCTGGTTCGACCCCAGGGAACGCCACGGCCAACCACCCGGTCCGACTATCGCTACGCCCAGGAGGGGGGGCGAGTTAGTCAGTGCAAAAAAAAAAAAAGCGCTTGTATGTGTGTGTGAACGAACGCACTAAAAGCAAAGTTTTACGAATAAGTAAGAATGCTTCAGTACGGATCGCACTGTCTGCGCCTCGACCTTAAATACGTATCGCGCGCTCCGAAACGGTCAAAAGTTTAACTAGTTATTTGTCTGTCTTTATACTTTACTGATGGTCTCTGTAGCCTATGGACGCTTGCAACACCAGAGAATTAAGTAAGTGCGTGTTTGTAATTATCTAGTAAAATGTAATGAATATTGGATAAAATTAATGGCTTATCAAAAATAATGCATGTCTGCTCGTCTAAAGTCGTGAAAAGAGCCACGACATGTTAGCCAACGGGAACGCGCATCTGTAATGCATCACAAATATCACAATATCCGCGTCTTCTTATTGGCTGTTAATGAAGGCTACCGTGTATTAATTTCGCCGCTAGAGGCGCTAACGTGTGTTCTCCGAAATGTCAAATGTCACTGTTTGTAGGGGGCTGTGCGGGTTAATTTGTTATTAAAATAATGTTATCAATATTTTGTAGTTCCATGGTTACATGTCGTGACCGTGTTGAGGTATCCATGCAGGTTTGGACAATCAGTATTTTTAGGGGGTCGATTTATTCATTGGGTCGAAAAGCAACTAAGTATTTGTTTGAGGGGCGTCGATTGACATTGCGGTACTTTGTCCCGGAAAAAATAACGCTGCGCGTACGAAAAAAACCGCTTTCTGATCAAGTGTAGACATAAAATTATGTATACAACACGGGAGGTAATAAAGAAAGCCCTCGATCGTATATTTACGTCCCTCGCTTGCAGCTCGGGCCGCAAATTTCTGCGATATCGGCCTTTCTTTGTATTACCATCCTAGTTATGTAATGTACTATTAACGTTATTTTGTCATTTATATTTTCAATGAACTTGAGACTGTACCGTAATTTAAGAGTATTTCTTAGTGATTGTCCTGTGTTTAGAAATTGTTGCATGGTGAAACCGTTTATCGCAATAAACCTACCACTAGAAATTATAGGTATTGATACTCAAATTGCAATTAAATCAGAAAACTAATACCACGTAACTTCAACATCATAAAACAGTGTTAATGTTATATTATTTTTATTAATAAACCAAAATCAGTGAAATTTAATACGACTTCGTTAAACAAAAGAATTCCCTATTATACGAATGTTACGATCATCAAAAAGCGTTCAAGTTTAAAATTATCTTTGCAAGTACTGGCTGTTTTTGCGCTTTCACGGGAATTTTCACGACGTTAAAAAGAAAACGGCGTCTTTATGAAAAAGAAGCCAAAGTTTTCTCCATTCACTTTTATAGAGGTAATATTTTCTGAGTAATTCCCATTTTAGGGGCGCTACAGTCGCGAGGAAAAAGAACGATGGACATATATATATTCGTCTTTTTTAGATTAATACTAGGTACCTAAGATTATGAAATAAAAATTATTTCATAAAAACTACAAAACATTTCAAATGTTATTTTGCATAAACAAAATATACCAAGCTATGAAATAAAACAGATTTCATCCAAAATTGTTATAGTTAAAATAAATTATTAACCCTCTTTTCATATGCATAGAAAATCGAACGACTCGCACCAGTCGCACCACCTTAAGAGGAAACAGGAGGGCAGTTTTTCCATACAAACGTAGTCCCCTGTTTCCTCCCTGGATAATGCCAGTAGAGCAACAATTTTTTGTCCAAAAATCTATGGCTACTATTGATATGTTCCTATGTTTTCCTTTTTACGATAAATTGATTCTCAAAAGAGATATTAACCTTCAAAAACCTAAAAAAATTGCCAGATTTTCCGCTGTGTTCACACATCCAGAAAACAAATTTGACTAGATTATTAAAAAAAAAGAAAACATAGGAACACGGCTAAAGCTTTTCTTTAATATTTAATGAAAAAATTAGTTAAATAGGTTAAGTTTTGGGGAAGAAATCAGGGGACTACGAAACGTTGTTTTCATGAAATTTTAAAAGGTATTTTCGGTCCAAGCTGCAGTTGTCTCTATCGCGCTCTGCAGGTGAGAGGCGGGCAGTGCGGGATAGCGACACATTTTACAAATACCTAATTTTCAATTCTCTCGACCTTACTGTTTCCTCTTAAGAAGTAAAAACCTACACTTATCTCTTCGTCATGTCAAAAAAGATACAAGTAAATTAAATTAAAACCACCAAATGAAAAAAAAGAAGTAGGTACGTAAGTTACTAAACATATTTTTTTGTAAAAATGTAATAAATTGTTTATGCCACACCTGGCCATAAAGTGGCTTTTTCCGCACGCTACGCCTACGGAAAAAGCCGCTTTCTAACCAAGTGTAGACTTAAAATTATCTACACAACACGGGAGGTTATAAAGAAAGCCCTCGATCGCATATTTACGTCCCTCGCTTGCAGCTCGGGTCAAACATCTGCGATCTCGGCTTTTCCTTGTTGTACCACCCCTAGTTATGTAATGTACTATTGTATTTTCCCCTCTAATACGTTCTTTATTTTACCTCTAAACAGAGTAGGTAAATAAACTATGCTTCCTATTTAGGTAGGCTTACGCTGCGCGCTGTTTGACTACAAAAGCCCGTTGATACAAATCGAAAGGTCACCAATCACAGTACAAAGCGGTTTCTTCCAACACAATGAGTCTGGAGAAAATTCCGAAGAGCAAGTACCTAACCTGTTTTCTGGAAATGAAAGTACGTTCAGCGCGATACGATACGATAGACCAGTGGTGGACAAACTTTCTGGTGGGCGGCCAAAAAATTAAGAAAATTCAAAGGAGGGCCAGAATTATTATTTATTAATTATTACATTTTTAACAAGCTTTTATTTAGTTTCACCTGTCCCGGTTTACAAGATTAATTATTACAAGCTTTTATTTAGTTTAACCTGACCCGGTTTACAGGATTAATTATTACAAGCTTTTATTTAGTTTAACCTGTCCCGGTTTACAGGATTAATTATTACAAACTTTTATTTAGTTTCACCTGTCCGGGTTTACAGGATTAATTATTACATGCTTTTATTTAGTTTCACCTGTCCCGATGCCGGTGTGGCTGTAATCAAATCTTGCAAGTTCAAATTGACCCACTTCTCGATTTCTGATTGAGCTGAAATTTTGTAAGAATATGTAAATCAGATGACAATGCAATATTTACACCCCGTTATCTAGTGCTCAGTTTAGGGGCAAGTGATGGGGCAGTTGCGATAATCTAAATCGATAAAAAATGAAGTTGATTTACTCACTCAATCACATATCAAAAGATCTGATTCATACTTAACAGAGCTCTGCAATAGTGATTTCTTAAATTGTTATGAAATAAAAGACTTTTATTTCTTTAGTATTAATTATTGCGTGTTTCATAATAAATTAACAATTGTTAACAATATTCTTTCCAAATTATATGAAGTCAAACTTCGTCGGCTGCTCGTAAAAAGCATATCATCTCCGCGTCGAATTTTAATTATAGCTTGGCAACTTCGTTGGTGACACTCACCTGTGTGCTTTTTGTTCTATGCAGTCGTAACTACTTACACAAGTTACCGCCAACACGAACGGGGCCTCCGGAGGCTGCCTCCGCCGGTCGCCGTTCGTGTTGGCGGCAACTTGTGTAAGTAGTTACGGCTGCACAGAACAAAAAACACAGGCGAGTGTCACCAACGAAGTTGCCAAGCTATAGTTCAATTTTTGCATTCATCTCCCTGCAATATTGACGATATTCATCAATATCAAATAAAAGATTGGCCATGCTTTCTCACCGTACATATGAATGATTGACTAAAGAATCAATTTATGTCAAAGGAACGGATAGATTTAAAAAAATATTATAAGACACGAAAAAGGTTTTATTATTTTAAAGAAAAATAGTTCTTATTTGTTCACAAAATTGTAAAAACTGCTCGTTATTTTATTACTAACAAAACGGGACTTAATCGTGTACTAGATAATTGATATTTACCCCCGACGTTAAACGGCTCATACAACATTAGGCACCTAGTACCTAGTAAGTTCGTCTCTGTATTCAATAATTGTTGCCCTTCTATCTGATTAAAAAGATGGAATGAATGAATTATCTCTAGAGCATTCACAAAAGAAGAATTTTATTTTGACAAATAACTCTTTAGATAAATATGAATCGACTAATTCTGTGAAGCAACATCACTATTTTAGCTTGCCCCCAAAATGAGCGTTAGATAACGGGGAGTAGGCCAATATTATACAAAAAAGTACAGTCGGCAATAAAACCTTTTTTTTTTTTAAATGTCAGAAACTTATTTTATTGGGTTTTAACATTTTTATACCGCTGGACCGTCAAGATAGATTATCACAGGCCATATACTACTCGTACTTATTCTGCCGTCCTGGTCTAAAAGGCGACTTTTTGCTATGGAAGTTCACAGTAAAAAGTCGCCTTTTAGACTAGGACGGCAGTATTTCGAAGGACCGTTGCGTCTCCCGAGACAAATAAGTAAGTAGTTTCTCTTCGGCCGTTTAGGATCACACGATATCTATTCAAGATCAAGGCGCATACGGTGCGATACGTACTACAGCATTCTTACGCATTCTTAAAACTTTGCTTGTAGTGCGTTCGTTTACGGCGCGCACACATACAAGCCGCGCGATTTAAATTTAGTAGGAAGAAAAAATACTGCAATTATACTGTACCACGTCGCAACGCCCACCCACTACTGTGATGGACTTACTACTTCTACGGCGGGCGAGTTACCAGCGTATATCCATATAAAACCAGTCGCGGCGAACTCGCGGTGTGTTCGCCGCGAGCGACATTTTTTATACAAATTCGCTTCTAACTCGGCCGAAAATCGCCAGTGTGTTAAAGCCCTACGTAAACACATTGATTTGATTGATGCTTACTAAATAATTGCTACCTAACACAGAGCGTGTTATGGGATTGCATTTGTCCATATTGGGTTGCATAAAAATGTAAGTCATAATGTTATGTTGCACGTGGACTGGATTTTGTTTCTGATGTAAATCGATTCTACTATTTGTGAGGCACTAATATATTATGCCTATATTACTTCTACACTTGGATGACTATAATAACCACAAATTGCAACCAAAAGATGCCAATCGTACCAAACGTTGAAAACGCCAAATACAAACGCTAGCATTCTGTGACGACATCATGTGTTCTCGCTATACTAAGTCCGAATGAAAAAAAATGCAGTTTGTCATTTTGAGCATGAAAAAGTGTTAGTCCACAGAGTGGTGTGAAGCATTTCGTGTCATACCTTTCTCACGAAGACAGCAAAAGAGTGGAACTCTCTTCCAGGGAGCATTTTTCCCGAAATATACAATCTGGATAGTGACTTGAAGAGGTTCAAGACACTATCTAGAAATTCTAGAAAATACACATGCTCAATCTTTGACTTCATCGGTACTTTATTACATCAGTGATCCAAGTCAAATGATTACCTTTTGTGCATACAAATATCTTTTAATTTACATAACCGTAAGCTACATATTAATGGATGGCAATACAAACCACATAAATCGGTCATACAAAAAACATTATTTAATTAATCTGACCCGATAAACGGCAAGTGTTAATTAAAAACCTCAATAATTTATATGGGACAGGAACTACAGCCTAAATACATTTTCTCTGCTTTGATTTTATAGAAAAGGGTAATTCCGACTATTACTTACCTACCTATCACTACTAATCCACACACCATATAATTCTGACGACCGCTTTAGCTTAGTTGGTAGTGACCCTACCTACGAAGCAGGAGGTCCTGGGTTCGAATCCCGGTAAGGGCAATTATTTGTGTGATGAGCACGAATATTTGTTCCTGAGTCATGGATGTTTTCTATGTATTTAAGTATTTGTATCTATTAAATATATCGACGTCTAGTATCCATAACACAAGCCTTATTGAGCTTACTATGCGGCTAGTTCGATTTGTGTAAGATTGTCCCCTAATATTTATTTATTTATTTATTTAATTCTGGGGCTGTAGATGCCTAGAATTGATCCTACTACCACCCAGAACAAGTAATTTGTCTGAACAAGATCAGATAAGAGCATGGAAGTAATTGAAAGTACCTGCGCTCACGCCCCATAACCATTGTGATAGATAAGAGTTACTGAACAACGCTGGAACTTATCACGGCAGCTATTATATCGTAGGAATTATGGACTTAGTTCCTCACAGTTTGTCTTATTACGCCAGGTAAGTCGTACCTATACGCGGATATCGATTTTTGTTTTATACAAGTTGTGCAGAAAGTTCTAGCTCTTAGAACAAATACCCGATTCTCTTTCTGGCCTCCTTGTATAATGCAGGAGGTATATACCGTACTATGTATCTCTAGTAGGAGCATTCCACGAAAACGTTTCGTAAGGGACACTGCCTTTTTAATACTTTTGACATATAAAATTAGGAAGCTGAATGTCAGTAAGTAATATTATAACTTGGCTTTAAAGCCAAGTTATAATATTACTATACTGACATTCAGCCCACCCACCCACCTTAAGGTGGGTAGTGCTTCGTAATAGCTAATGAGTGTTATTAGGGTAGCTACCAAAGCATTTCGTAAGGGACAAAAAGTAGATGTTTTCATGGAATGCTCCAGTAATTAATTGAATTGTAATCAAAGCAATCCTAAAATAATTAAAATGTTCGGTCAGGAAACAGGTAGTACTAATCCTAATATAAAATAAACAAACATCTACTGACATGGACATCACATCATTTTCTCTGTGGCTGGCCAAACCTAAACTTTTAATCACTCCTTACGGCTGCACTAAACTTGCATTACGAATAAAATTTCTCAATAATTGGTAATTTCCTTGCTTCGATAATCTGAAATCCACGTACGCAATCGACAGGTTTTTTTGTTCCACGCTAAATGGCTATATTCATTAAACGATATCTTGCGTCTTTTTCTTTTATGGTAAAGAATGAAAGAGATGCATCTCCAATATTTGGGAAATTTAGTCAAGTCACGTCAAGCCAAGTGCCATCAACACATATACATGTATATTCACGAGCCTTTAAAGGTAACGAAAGGGCATGAAAAAGAAGACGAGACGGACACGAGCGACTTTAGTTTTTGTGCAACTTTCCACAACGGGGCATGGCCGGTCCGAGAAACGTGTTGGCACCCTAGCGCTGTCCAAGTTACACACCTTTAGCGGTCACACTAATTACCTAACAAATCTACCAACTACCTGAAACGGATAGCGAATCAGAGGAAGAAGTTCAACAAATGGCCCCCAATGCACCCTAAGCGACAATATCTTCAACAGACCAACCACGAACCCGCTACGCAAAGATGCCAACGAGAGCACGCGCTGCAACTCATCAACGCTCATCCCCGATGCTCTATCCTGTCTCTCCCACTTTCCAATATTGGCTAAAGGTTGCATAATCGGTTGATTGTGGTCGACCGGCTGCGGCTAGTCGGCCTTCCCCTCCCATCCCAAAGCGTGTCACTCCCTACAAAATCTGTGCCCCCTGGTGTATCCGGCTAGTCCGGGTCAGGCAACGTCCTGGCTGGGTGTGGTACCTATGTTCATGTTCATGTTCATGTATTTCGCAACAATAATTGTGACGATATCAAAATCACTAAGTCCTCGAAATCAGCTACGGCAATTTTAACTTTATTTCTTTTTCGAGAAGACAAAAAATCGAATTTACTTCGTTATTACTTAGGCAATTTTTATACTAATCAAAATAACTTAACTTTATATACCCACCTATGTTAAAGTTTATAAAAAATAACCACTAATATAATTTTTTTGATATAGTTGAATTGATCGCCTTCAATATAATATACCTAGGTAGGAAATCAAATAATAATGATGTATTTTGAGTTTTTAAAACAGATTTGACCCGTTTTTACTTTTTTAGTGGACGTTTTGCCTGTTAATGATAATTACCAATCGGCTTCACGATCGTTCCCCATACACCATTGAGAATTATTAAACTAAATATTCAAGTACTTGGGCATTACAAGATTTACAAGCGACCGTACTTAATCTGATTATTAATTCCTACTTAACTAAAATACCAATAGTTAGTATTTGTCCCTATGTCAATGTCTCATTAGAATACTACTGAACTTTTTGAATCGTTAAGATAATATTAAAATGAATATAAATGTAAGTATCGACGTATATGATTCCTGGGGCCCGTTTCACGAAGCTACAAGTTACAAATTACAAGCGGAAGTCTCTTTCTATCAAAAGGTATTGAAAAGAGACTTCCGCTTGTAATTTGTAACTTGCAGCTTCGTGAAACGGGCCCCTGGGGACATATTTGCTACTTCCGTCCATATCTCCCAGTGAATTTACTGTCATCTATTATTTATACGACATAATTTCTCACAGAAATTAATTAATAGGTTATCCGAAACTAGGTAAAATATTTCATTACCGCACAAGGGACTTTCGTCAACGCCCCAAGCGTGTTGCTTGCGGCAGCAGCAAATCGCAAAGACGCCCAGGCTGGCATCCGCGAGCGCGCAGCACACTTACTCTGATTTATAGAGGAAGCCGCATGGGGGGACGTGACGCTATCTCCGGTACTTCTACACTACCGTGCTAGTATTTAAACATAGTATTACGTTCTAGCTTGTACGGCGCTTACGCCCTTTACGCTTCGTACGTACGTGGACTAGTACTTTATCTGCTATTACTGCTCTAGGGCGACTGGACCGTTAAGCTTGCTGCTAATACTTATGTTTTGTTCGGAAATATAGTTCTTTAAATTAGATTGAAAGCTGCAGCTTAACAGCGGTGCTCTCCACTCTTATCAAGAATAAGAAAGATCTCGTGGAAGAGGATCGGCCCATTCCAGAACGTTGTTCTTTTAATCCCACTGGTGAAACTAAAGCTAACAATGCTATTACATCTTGTCTAATTATCGCGCAGTACATAGACTCTCTCGCATCATACTAAATAAAAAGAGACCATCTGTGCTACCTATTTGAAACGATTCTATTATACCACTGATATGCAATAGTACATTGTGTATCTAGGGCGGTAAGTAAGGAATTACAAACGAGTGTTTGTTACAAGGCCGAGGCGAAGCCGAGGGCTTTAATAACACGAGTTTGTAATTCCTTTACCGCCCGTGGCACACACAATGTTTTTCATCACACTTGTGAGGAAATCTGATTAAAATAACCTTACTTAACCTAAATAAAATTGTAAAACTGACAGTGACATTAGTGACATATATCAAGACGACAAGTCACGTTCGGAAACCATAGCGGTAAAGACTTAAAATGGTTGATTTTATATTTGCAAAATACTGAAATACACTATTTAAACATTTAATTAATGTTACAGAAATATGTGTTTACATGTATTTGCAATAACAGTTCTCTTTAAATAAATATTTCAGTCATAAAAGTTATGAAAGTAAGTTGGCGTTTTCTTTGAACATGACAAATAAGAGTAAAACAGAACCAGCGTTTCAAATTTAAAAAGAAAACCATTACGCCCTAGGGCGTAATAGGTCATTTACGGCCCGCAAAACCTACGTGTAATGACACCATTTTCGAGCAAGTGTGATGAAAAAACTTATAAGTACCGTCCAGTTAAACTTTCACCTCACCAAAATACTATTCGTTAGTTAGCTAGTTCAACCATTGTACCAATGTCTACTTTAGGTATGTTTGAAATTTCACAGAAAGGCAACCTTATTGAAAACTCAAATATCAGTATTTAATGATTAAATTTAAAATCTTACACTAATTAAGCCACCCTTGTGGTTTGACTCACGTACGAAAAGCCCCGGGCAAGAGCTAGAAAATAATTTAATACTGCGAATCAAGAGGTCGTTGGCCTGTCCTTTCTGCCCTCTACTCAAAATAACCGAGAAAACAATGTACCTACTTTCGCTTCACTTTGAGTGTAAAAGTTTTCAGAAACTTTGGTTTAGCTAAATTAAATATTTTAGTTTACAATTTAAAGTGTACGAGCCTTTCTGCTCAAAATTAAGAATATTGAAACTTTTTGTAATAATTCAATATTTCCATCTCCCGATCAAAATAAGTGTACGTTTTAAATGTTACTAATACAATCATTAATTGCAAATAAGTACTAAACTAAAAGTGTATAATATGCCACTTCTTCCTTGTTAGTAGATAAGCTATTTTAATAGATGCTAAATAAATATGAAACTTTTCACATTTGACGGAACTTGTTTACTTCTTCGAACAGATCTGGTAAATCGGACTGTACTTATGCTTTATAATGATACAGACAGTTCATAAAAATGTTGGGTCCTTTAGTCTAGTACATTCATAAACTTAAAATAAGGTAGACGTTCGAGTGGTTGACACTGTCCCAATAGTAGCTATATAGAGTTGACAGCAGGGTATCAAAACAACAGTTGGGCGTTAGCGTGTTAAATGCTAGGACGTTTACCTTACAACAGGCAAGTTAAATCCAAATAAGAACTTCAATTGTGAAGCGAGAAGGTTCGAAAAGTAAGCTCAATGTTTTCATTGGCAGACTGCACATTCCAGCTCACGGTCTCGCGAGTATGCGCGAGCGCATAGATATAATAAAGAGGCTCAATTCATCCCATTTCCTGAGTGGCCCGGGCGGGCGACGGGCGATCCACACGAGAATTATTGGATTAATATAATAATACGAAGGCCGAATGCGGGTTTGAACCGCTTCACACTCTAGCGCACGGGAAAAGTTTCATTGCTAAAAAATTGTACAGCTAAATATCAGCATCATCATCATCAACATTAGTACACCGTAGGTTTTTCTAAGAGTGTGCCACTGAGCACAATTCTTAGCCTTAGCTCTTACAGCTGCCGCCAACAACCCTGCTTTTTTGTGCTTGAACGGGTAACCTACCACCACTGTCCTGCTGTCACTACGTGGCGGTAGGTAATGCCTCAGCAAAAACCTCAGCACCACGGGTGTAAAACAGTGGCACCCGCGGGCACTCGACGACAGTGAGGAGTGTACCTTACCTAGTCTACAGGTTGATTCACAAGAGCTGGCGCGGATTTTGTATGCAGCCAGTGCTTATTTCATAATGAATCCGCAACCATGCAATTATCATCGCTCCATCTTGCCTGAGGATGTCCTACGCTTCTTTTGCCGAAACGCGGTCTGCATTTTGAGAACATGACCGCCCCCGTAGACTCCTACGGTTGTCGCAGGCACATGAGATAGATATATTAAATATAAGTACCTTAAGTACCTATTTAAAATGATTACTTAGAACCAAGTATGGGAGAGGTTCGAGGACAGCGGCGGACACAGATGAACGCTCATCCTTAGACAGACCTAGTTCAGAAGTGAATTGCTAAATTAATAGGAACTAAACTTCGATCGTGGAACACAGTGACTTGAGTTTTTTCTGAGATTCCTTTATTACGTTACGTGCTATTATTTAAATTAGATGGTCATTTTGGGCAATTATCTTATAACTCAAACAAGAGCAAGCCGAAAATCTGAGTATGGATTATATAAATAAAGGTCATATTCTTATAAGTAGGTGATATTCATTCTATCCCTCCCATTAACAAGTAGCCTATAGTAGCACGTCCGTTTTCCATAATGACACGCATAGATACTAGATAGGTAGGTACCTGTTACATGCATGATTGTAAAATGTGTAATTATTGTAGATAACGCACGTTTTACCGCGACAGCCTCGTTTACACTAAGTAAGGTGCGTAATCATGTACTTTCCGCTTTACGGACCGTCCATAATATTATGTGTTTTATGGGCACCCTAATTACCACAGAATATATAACAATACATATAAAACAGTTTCATGACAGACAACGTACAGTCTAAACCATTAGAAATAGCGGGATCAAATTTGAAACATAATTCCTTTGTAACGTAGAGGTGCACGAAGAAGATTGGATCTTTCGAAATTAAACCCTTAAAGGGTTGAAACGGGTGTTTAAAGTTTGCATGAAAACGTTGGAAATTTACGCTAACGTAGTCACTGGACGGCATCGCGTTTATTACTTTTTTACATTTTTACATTTGGATTCATTAATCCCGGTATTTTAATTATGTTTTCTATATTTTCGTTTTCATTTAGTTATTACAAAATTTTATCCTGATATTAAAATGTACACCATTTCATGTCCACAATTTTTTGCTAGCTAGTGTAGCCTTTACCTATTTCCGGCTTATTTGAAATGTGTCTCATGATTTTTATTTTTCTATTTATTAAAACCAGCAAATACCAATTTTATTTATAAACCTAAGTAAGCCAGTCATAAGGCTAAGCAATTTATTTGCTCAGCCCATTAAAATCAATTAGAATGCCAAGTTGTGGTTAATTAGAAGGGCCCAAGGGTAGTTAAATTTCTCAACGAACGCACTTATCTTAATTGACAAATTACAACATTTACAACACTGTATTATTTTTATTTAGCTAAGTTTCATCAGTTTCTCATATTTAAGTTATCTTCAATTGCGCTCTTACCACCTAGCTTAAATTTCCGTAATATACAAACAAAACGAAGTTTAAAAAATAGAAAATAAATCAAATAAAACATACGGTTGACTCTTTCCTCTCGCCATTTTTCGAACGATCACACACAAAATTTAACACTGGCCGAAAAAGCACTGATACCAATTCACAATCGTTCGATTTTTAAATTCAAATTAAAAAGTTTCGGCGGTAAGCTGTCACATGAGCATGTTCGCGGGGTCCGTGTCGCCTCTCTCCGAGATCTCGACTCGATCCGAACGACGCAGGCGCCCTACTTCGATACCATAACCAGTCGTTTATGTGAGACTGAGACCACACGTTATCTTCTTCGACTGATAGAAAGAGATAACATATATTCTACAAATGGGACAACGTTTGAAATAGTTTTGAATGGCAAAATTATTTACGCTCGTATTGTCAGTTTGCCATTAGTCTTTTCTGATAACGTTGGCATTTTGTTTGATTTGAACGTATTTTGTGAGTCAGCGCCTACCTAATAACAATAACAGTACATGTTGCGCCACCTAGCGACCACTTAGTGCAGTACCTCATTTGCTCACGGACAATCATTTGTACGGTTTATCTACCATGCGATGTAGTTTCCAATGGAAAGCATAGATGGTAGCACCTTATAACCTTTTTTTTTTGCTAGAACACGCTTCTTATTTCTCCTGCGGATTTTGTAAAATAAATACGGACTACATCTACGAAATCATCACAAATGGTTCGCTGAACGAATAAACCCAAAGCTTAATACGGTTGTTCACTCTAATTTAAAATTAATTTCTTTCGCAGACTACTCTGCTTGAGTCATCACATTGCGCCGGATAGATGATTTTTAAAAGGCGTTTTAAAAATCATCTAGGTAGGTAGCAAGTTCAATACTCAGAAGCAGTTTCATAATAGTATTTTTTCTACTCCTGTACTTTTATCTGTGTTTTACTTGGTCACGAACACTAATATAAGAACATACATAATATGAGTTCAGAGAAGTCTATACTCTATTCCCCATAACAGCACTAGTGTCCTTATAGTCACTTTACGTTATTGCTAGCAGCCACAGACTTCTAAATCTAGGTTGAACTTAGGTCAAGGATTAAGCGCTCAATTCTAACTTTACGATAAAAATGCACAACTACCAACTTAACAAACAATTAAATTCCTACGTCTTTTAAGAAAAACAAAACTTTCCGAACTAAATTCATTGATGCCAACATAAAAAAAAGTATTTTTAATATATTCACTGCGTGTAATTTAAAATAAAAAAAAAGTTTACCATAGACACATACTGTCGTCGGGTGTGTAATGATCGATATAAAAATATTTAATATATTTTCTATCGATATATCAACATTTGATATAATTTCAAAGGGTATAATCACTCATTGTGTATAATAAACGTTTGGTATAATTTTAAAATATATACATTTATTTCGTATATTTAACGTTCGGTATAACGCTTATTTCTTATAACGATTATATGGTATAACGCTCATTTTATATACAAATCATAATATATAACAATCAAGAGGTATAATAGGTATATAAATCTTTATTACCATTTATATATTTGAAATTGTAACGCCTGTGACCTAAACCTAACCTAACCTACTTTTTGATAGCAGTTCGTTTTTGTTGGGGGACGCAGTTCGAACCCTAACCTAACCTAACTTAATTGAACTTATGGTTTGAGTTTTTTTTAATGCGGGGGGCTTCGCCCCCCCGTCCCCCCTTTTTCTTCTGTGCCCTTATAATTTACTAACCTAACCTACTTTTTGATAGCAGTTCGTTTTTGTTGGGGGACGCAGTTCAAACCTAACCTAACCTACTTTTTGATAGCAGTTCGTTTTTGTTGGGGGACGCAGTTCGAACCCTAACCTAACCTAACCTAACCTAATTGAACTTATGGTTTGAGTTTTTTTTAATGCGGGGGGCTTCGCCCCCCGAGCCCCCCTTGTGGGGGGCTTCGCCCCCCCGTCCCCCCTTTTTCTTCTGTGCCCTTATAATTTACTAACCTAACCTACTTTTTGATAGCAGTTCGTTTTTGTTGGGGGACGCAGTTCAAACCTAACCTAACCTACTTTTTGATAGCCATTCGTTTTGGTAGGGGACGCAGTTCTAACCTAACCTACTTTTTGATAGCAGTTCGTTTTTGTTGGGAGACGCAGTTCAAACCTAACCTAACCTACTTTTTGATACATTATATCAATAATGGTTATGCCAATTGTATTTTATATGAAAATAACGTTATACCATAAGTTCATTATAGGAAATAAGCATTATACTTAAAGAATGCTATATTAAATGTTATTCTATCAAATGATCATTATAAGAAATAATAATTATGTCATATGTAAATATATTAAGTGTTGTTATATGATTTAATAATTATATCAAATGAGCGTTATTGCGACTAATATTATACCAAAAAATTTTATAGCCATCGTTACGCACCCACTGTCGTCAGTCATACGTCATATTTGCCTTGTTTGCAGGTTATGCCTTGTTTGTATTTTATATTTTAAAAAACCTAGTCGTAGAAAAAGTATTGTATGCAACGTTGTATAATTAAGTCAAAAAACGCTCATTGCGTCTCACACAACTGTTGCATAAAATACTATTATGCAACAGTTTATAAGTAGGCTCAAAAAATGCGAGCGATACGAGCCGCCGCGGCGGCGAGTATCGCAAATATAGACGCCATGAGTGTTTTTTGACTTAATTATACAAGGTTGCATACAATACTTTTATGCAACACCTGGCCAGAAAGCGGCTTTTTCCGTACGCGCAGCGTACAGAAGTGTAGACATAAAATGATGTACATAACTAGGGAGGTAATAAAGAAAGCCCTCGATCGCATATTTACGTCCCTCGCTTGCAGCTCGCCGCAAACATCTGTGATCTCGGCCTTTCTTTGTATTACCACCCTAGTTAAGTAATGTACTATTTCTACGACTAGGTTTTAAAATATAAAATTAAAAAAGCTCGCGAACGAGGCAAATATGACATATGCATTATGACTAACAGTACTGCCATGCTAGCGATATATGCAGTAATTACAGTCCAGAAGTATAGGAAATGTCAAACTTACTCCGATAAAATAAGGTTGACATTTCCTATACTTCTAAACTGCAAATACTGCATATATCGCTAGCACGGCAGAGTATGTGTCTATGGTAAACTTTTTTTTTAATTTGACGTATACTCGCTAGTGACACGCAGTGACGATATTAAAAGTACTTTTTTATGTTGGCATCAATGAATTTAGTTCGTAAAGTTTTGTTTTTCTTAAAAACCTTAGGAATTTAATTGTTTGTTAAGTTGGTAGTTGTGCATTTTTATTGAGCACTTAATCTTTGACCTAAGTTTAACCTAGATTTAGAAGTCTGTAGCTGCTAGCAGTAACGTTTTGCAACTATAACGACACTAGTGCTGTTATGGGGAATAGAGTATAGACTTCTCTGAACTCATATTATGTATGTTCTTATATTAGTGTTCGTGACCAAGTAAAAGACAGATAAAAGTACAGGAGTAGAAAAATGTAAATAAATATACAAGGTGAAAGGCACCTCAACATTTAGACTGAAATAAAAATTTAGAAAAATTAATAAAAATGATGTTTATGCCACACCTGGCCATAAAATGATGTACACAACACGAGAGGTAATAAAGAAAGCCCTCGATCGCATATTTACGTCCCTCGCTTTCAGCTCGGGCCGCAAACTTCTGCGATCTCGGCCTTTCTTTGTAACACCACCCTAGTTGTGTAAAGTACTATTATATGTTATGTTTACTGACTGACAAATTGTTAGCGCATGATACATTACTATTCCTGTTATTTTCAGAGACTTTTGAAAATATAATATCGTAGATATTTGCATTATTATTACTATAGGGCAGATAAAGACAAATTTAAAAATCTTTGGATTTCCTGAGTCATTAAGAATTGTATGTTCAGGACAATGGTCTGAAACGAAAGTTTTCATTCTTGGAATGCTCCTTACAGCCTGTATTTTGATATCTTTCGAAAATACTGACGTAGCTATCTGGCCATGGGACGAATAGGGTACCTACGTACATTATGAATTAGATACTTCGGACCCTCATCTCAGCTGTCAGACGGATATTGAACGAAACTAGACAAAGCTACCTATAAAGAATACCGTTCGACCAAAACGTGTAAATTGATATTGTTTGCGATTTCATCTATCTCCTACTCTCTAATTTGTTATGCGTGGAAGGGAGATAGAACATCAAGCATAGTAGGTAGCCACTTATTCGATATTGGGAGAGCTAGAAGATTGGAGAGAATCAAATCTTGGCTGCGATCCCGGGAGGAAATTATTGTATCGAGATCGACTCATAATATACTGAATTTATTATCACCCATGACGTTAAAAGAGGTTTTGTAGGATACCTTTGTCCAACAAGAAATGTATTTACGTTCGTTAGATACTTTTAATGCCAAAGTATGTTTTTTTGGTTGTGTTTGGCTACAAACAGTACATAGCGGTCCCGAAATCGATGACCCGTAGTAAGGGCAGAATAATATTTGGGTAAGGTAAGAAATCAACTATCACATTCGTGAACACATTTTTATTGCAATTGGTAACATTTGGAACCAAGGCAAGGTATATAAAGCTAAGAACCTTCATCTAAACTTAATATCATAAATGGGAAAGTAACTATGTCTGTCTGTTATCTTTTGCACCTTGAAACCACTTGAAATATTTTAAATCAGATAGAACTGACATGTCCCGATAATTTATTTACTAAAAATAAGGCTAAATGGCCCTAACTACATTTGTTGGCAGTAATTTTACTGCCCAAAACTATTGCTAAATCCGTACTAAGTTATAAATTCCTAGAATAAGAGGGGATCAGGGGACGGCACGATGGGCGATGAAAACCTCATCAAATATTCAAGAGTTCGTTCGGAGAGAGGTTCACGAACTCTGTTTCTGCGCCTATAGTTACCTACGCATATAGTTCTGTAATCTATATTTAATCTGCCTGACCTAGGAAAATAATTAACGAATGATCCTCATATTTACGTAGTTCATAGAATCGGTAATGCGTGGTTATACAGGGTGGAACGGAACGAGGGACTTTCCTGCCAATGTGGCATTGTTTAAACTTAGTACATTATGTACTTAGTACATTATTATTATTAGTATGTTTATATCTGTCACCGTTTTCAAGTTATAGCTTGTTTAACTTTCATGCCGCCGCGAGTTTCAATCCTATTAGAGGTAACAAAAAACTGTAAATACCTTTTTTGTAAACGAACTTTTACAAACGTCGAACGTAAATTTATATATGTGACACATTGACAACCACAGAAATTACCGTTATAAACAAAGATATTCTAATTAGCAAATCAAATATAGGTAATGTAAACAATAGAGTAGAAGCAGTTTAGGGTTATACAAATGTTAAAAATATTATTTAGTAAGTTTTGTTTTTCTTACAAGCATTAACTACTGCAGGTCGATTCAACATCAAATATATTTTTAGAAAAGACACTAATCTTTCCACCCGGTTTATTCTAATCAGTGTAGCGAATTGAACTGGTGAGCTTTAGTCGGTAGACTTAGAGACTCTACTACTGTTGATTACTTCGTCGAAAATCAGTGTTAAATAACTGACATTTAAGCGGGCACATCCATTGTTATTACTATGTTACCTACGTTAAAGTTATAGTAGTCACTTTTTGTCGCTCACCGTCAATCAAGAGTGACACACACAATCCAATACAAATACCAATCAACAACCAATCTAATGCATACAGATGTTTTGAAACAATTCAACTACAACTTTATTTTTTCATAATGAATATGTACTCACATTTTAACCTTCTTCCCGTCCGTCTGCCCAGAGATGGTAGCAGGAGGCGGCGGCAGGTCATCCATCGGCACCTCTTCGTTCGGCGGCGACGGCGGCGACTTGTCGAACTCGGCGATCGGCGCTAGCTCTGGCATCGGCGACACCGAGTTGCTGTCCATCGCCGACAACTTTATAGGAGACACTTTGGCAACTTTTAGATAACCTCTACAGCCCCCGGGTCACCGGAGGAACACACGGTACTCGCGAGTAACACTCGAAGTCCAACACAATCCGAAGTTTTCCAATAAGGTGTCAACTTTATTAGCTCCGCACGGAGTTCGGGACCTGCAAACGATTAAACTGTTGTTTATTCCTGTTATAACAGTTTTCGTTCCGAACTCCGAATGAATATGAGTTGTATTGTTATTTATTGGTTTTACGACGTCATGAAATTGAGCCAGGAGCTAACCGCTTTTAAAATAAACTTGTTAGTGTGGCGCGAATGTTTGTCTGCGTCGGAAGCACGGAAGGCCAATGTCCTGCACCCTACCATTACGCTTCCTATCCGCTTGACATGACACACGGAAGGGTCCGTCAGACCCAAATAGCTGTACTTACACGAATCACGACCGTATATCACAGTATTCAAAGTAAACAAAAATAACCCTATGATTTTAACTATAGCAATAACGTCTGCCAAAGAATTCTAAATATTTGCCCGTGGCATATAATTTTTTACATTTTCTCTTATATTAAAATGTAATAAAAATTAATCATATTCTGTTTAAAGCTGTAGGTAATAATTGAAAAGAAATGACAATAAATTAATTATATCCAACGGAATGATTGAAGTTAATTCGACTTAACGACCAAGGGAACGATTTGATAAGAATCGGTCGAACGTGGCGAACGAAACTCGATATAACAATGAAGAGCGGAGCTTATCTTTGATTTAAATTGATCACTTATTTTGCCCTCCGTGTACAAAAGGACGTAATTGAAAGGAATATCCAAGGCAATACGCCCTTTCGTGTAAGTAGAACAACATTAAAGGTAACTCAGCGAAAAATTTTTTTTTTAATTAATTAATACTTATTTGACCACTGCTAGCGCGATATGGTGCTGCAAAAAAAGAGGAAACGTGCTCCTAAAGTGAAGCGCAGAAAAGAATACAATGTCGCCTTTTCGCCTTGTCACCTCGACGCGAAGGGGAATGAAAATATTTTTCTCGGTTAATTTTTGTGAGACGATAACGTATATTTACCAATATATCTTTACTTAGATATTTGATAAATGATTAAATAGGTACAGATATGTCTTTGATAAATTATACTTTAAATTTGTAACGGAGACGTCATTCCTATGAGAGTCAACACATGGTACAATCAGGAGCGGCAAGTGCGCACGTTTGCAAACGTGAATCCAATGAGACGAAAACATAAGACGAGACGATTCAAACTAACAGCATTAATTAGGGTAAACAGAGTTCCCAGAGCGGCAACCCTGCAATACTAATAAAGGCTTATGTGTAACCAAAATGCCTATAGTTACGGCTTTGTAGCTAATATCAATAAGAGCGTATGTGGATAGGGTTGTTGCGCCCTATCAGACGGTACTGTAGAACGTCAGGTTTATGCAAATTTCACACGCGCGTGGCGTGCAACCAACACCAACACCCTATTACTACAGCCGTCTCTTTTACCATCATCTGCCGGTGAATCTGCATTGTTAGTACCTGTCTGGACCAGTTATATATTTTGCATGGTAAACAGTATAAAAAAGTATATGATACGAGTTAAATTTGTCAACAAAGTTCAACAGTTAATTGTTTTTTTTTCGGCTGTCTCACTTCAGTTCGATCAGTAATAAAATTATTTACACTTCTACAGACGTTAGACAGCATGTTTATTAAGTATACCTACTTATAGCTAATAGATTGATTATTTCAAAAATCCTCTGTTTAAGTTAATGTAATTTTAAGTATTATGAAAACTTTTGTAACAGGAAACTTATTATGTTCCATAACTTTGATTACTTAACTTAAATCATACATAAAAGTATTTTTCGCTGAATTACGCCTTTCGGGCTATATCGGGCTACATTTTAAGCTGCCATTAGGATAAGGACCCCCCTCGCTATAAACCAGGAGGAATTACCGTTGTAAAAGTCAATTTGTGACCTTTTTACTGCATTAGTGAAATTGCGACTCGACTACTCTAGTGTCTACTGCATGAAGCTTTGGTATTTTAACTGACTCTTAAAAGGCAGTATTGTATGTGAAATGTGTATTTTTTAAGTAGTTCTATATATTCAATTGTATGCCTAACGCCTAACGCAAAGTCATAGATCTATCTATATTCCAAGAAATCCTCATATTCATTGGTAGTGGGATCTTCGGTTCTATTCAAGTCGTATTTTTTAAGATTAGCTCATCAATAACTTCAAAAGTAATGACTCGATTAAATTAAGATGAAACCTATGTCAGTTCAGATTTACGCAGACTAATTTTTCAAAACCCTGACGAGTGTTCATATTGCGCCTACCTATTTATTATGCGTGAATCGGTTGACATAATTTGGTATAGATGATCCACCAAAAATGTATCAAGTTGTTTAAATAACTCCATTCATTCGAGTGCTTACTCATTTGACATCCTTATTGAATGTGCACATGTGCTTTTATTATGTGAAACAAGCTCTCGAGATGGTCTCATTTGACGGTTAAAAGATTATACGTATAGTTAGATTAGCTATGTTGTACTTTCTTGAATTATTGATAATTAATTACTTATACTTTTTAAACTTTCCATAATACGTGGGAAGCGTAAAAGTTCCATTGTAATTAACCGATAGGTGAACGCGAAAACGAAAGCTTTTTATCGTTGATCTGGCTCTACAGAATCAGTCATCCGTCGCTTATTGCACTTTTTTTACTTTCGGAATACGTCATGCGTGTATTTAATTACTTAATGGAAGCTTTGAAGCTTTCATCGCACTAAATACTTAGGTATACGTTTATAGAGATACACTAACAACCTTTGTGTGCGTTTCCCCGCAATGGTTATAGTACATTACACAACTAGGGTGGTAATAATAGATCGCAGAAGTTTGCGACCCGAGCTGCAAGCGAGGGACGTAATTATGCGATCGAGGGCTTTCTTTATTACCTCCCTTGTTGTGTACATCATTTTATCTCTACACTTGGCCAGAAAGCGGCTTCTTCCGTACGCGCAGCGTGCGGAGAAAGCCACTTTATGGCCAGGTGTGGCATAAACTAAATTGATACTTGGACTTATGTGCCCCAGAGTTGAATAGCAAACCCTTTACATATATGTATACCTTAACCTATGTCTACAACAGTCAGACGCAGTTTTCAACCTTGACGATAACGATAATTCTACAAACAGCCCGATTCTCCACAGCGGTCCTAAGATATTACAAAAATTGGTGTTTATCCGTGAATAGCCTGAGATTAAAAATTGCCCAAACTATAGTCCGGAATTGCTTTATATTTTATAAATAAATGCCGCTTTCAAAAAAAGATAAATCTTTAGGAGATAACATTCTTTATCTACTTGTACAGGCACATATCTAAGTATTTACAAAATGTTAATGTATACTCGTAACAGTAATCATTAATGTTTACTTTACATATTACAAATTCGTATTTATCACTTTACTTTCACGTAGCAACAACACTCTTTACCTAGAGAACTAACCATATTATACAAAATTCAACTGTCTAGTTAATCTCTATTACCTACAAAGTTAAATAATATAGTTGTACATATATACAAGAGTGCCCAGTCAACATTAGTGCTGATCCCTACGGGGCGCGGTTTCGGCAGAACAAATTACAAGCACCGAGGGGCAACTAATGAACATTATTAATGACCTGCTATTGTCAACTATTTGCTACGTACCACATTCAAGGTTCTATTTTGATAGACTTGATTGATTCGCTGAAAAAGAATATAAATTAATCATAGCAAAATTCGGCAAAAGCTTTTCGTCTTTCTGATTCTTGTTGCGAAAATACGAAGTGAACATAATGAAAGTTCGCGAATTTTGTAGGGCAGCCTAAACGATTTTGTTCTTAGATTTTTGGTAAAAACTTCGATAACTTTGGGCAAAATTAACGTAAGATCCAAAACTTGTAGCACTCTAATTAAAGTTACCTATAATGGCTGTATTGTACACTAACTAAGCTCTTATACAGCTTGTGTGGTGCTTGGAATAAAATCGAGATCTTTATTATAAATGTGCAAGAGCGAAAAAAACCCATTCCACCAGTAAACCGTGAAACAAATGAACCGAAATCGACTCCCCGCAAATTGTTAAGCGATACACCGCAGTTTGGCCCAACGATCAGCTAATAAATCGACTGCACTCGTTCCTTGGTAAATTTAATTAAATGTTGCAAGTTTCACGGGCTTCGGGAAATTGCAATCCGGTGTTGGTTCTGATTTTCCGGCGCTCTCAACCCGATGGCAATAATGTGCTACCCCGGAGTTTAGACCTTTCACTGTTAGGTTGTAATTTAGATATTGCAATTGAAATTTCTGGCAAGTACCTAAAACTGTAACATAAAATTGCTGTGAAGTGAAATTTCATAATAATCACTAATGAGCGAGATATAATTGACTTGGGCGTCATTTTCGATTCACACCTCTCCTTTCATGACCACATAAAAGAGTTGGCTAAAAATTGCTTTCGAAGGTTAGGGTTCGTGATCCGAAACTCACGTGACTTCCATAGTCCAAGAACAATAGAAATTATATTTACTGCTTTAGTTAGAAGCAAACTCGAAACAGCTTCTGTAGTCTGGAACCCGCATGAGGCTTCCTACGTTTTGCTATTGGAGAAAATCCAAAAAGCATTTTTACGTTTTCTTTATAAAAAAAGATTTGGATATTATCCGTTTTTATATCCAACAAAATTTCTTTTAGGCGTATTGGGTTTTAACTCCCTTGAGGTTAGGCGTAATTATGTGTTATTAACGAGCGTTTGCAAAATCGTGCGAGGACATTCAGATTGTCCCGAACTGGTTGGTCAAGTGGCGCGCCTCTTCGTTCCCGCATTGTCAAGGATCACTCTGCGTCCGCGCACCCGATCTCTGCTTGCTGCTCCTGAAGCACGTACTGTATCGCGGAAACATTCTCCTCTCGTTCGAGCTCTTCACTACATTAATGACCTTCTCGCATCAGCACCAGATTTGGATGTTTTTGCGAGTAGTTGGCGAATGGTATGTCGTGAATGTCTAAGGTACTGTGAGGCGATGGATAGAAGGCCTTCTTCTGTGATTTATTAATTTTTGTACTGTATAAACTGACTTTTAATGCACAGTGAATTAGTATTTAACTGTAATGCTGTGTTATTATGTTGAAAATAAAATAAAATAAAATAAAATAATATAAAAAATATAGCGACTGAATTAAAATATCAATATTTATACCGGGTGTTGCCTGTAACAGGAGCAAATAATTAAAACGTAGATTCTACTTATAAAACAATAACACTTTCGTTCAACAACTTTTAAAAATTATGTAATCTTTAGATTTTATCTTTTTCATACAAATTAAATAATATTTTCAATGTACGTTAACATCAGTCAAGGGCGCGGCCCCATGTCGACGGCACGGCGCCGTCCGCCGTGGAACGGCACGGCGCTGTCACCGTGCGACGGTACGGCGTCGTGCCGTCGGACGGCGCCGTGGACGGCGCCGTGAACGGTGCCGTGGACGGTGTGACGGCGATGTGAACGGTGTGACGGCGCCGTCCACGGTGCCGTGAACGGCACACCGCACCGGTGGACGGCGCACGGCTCGGTAGTTTTGTTTTAGGCGAATCTCACACTGCGGCGAATCTAGAATCATCAATTTGTATAGAAAAATCGCGGGGTATGGCACACTGAGAATGAGTGAGGTAGCGGCGACTTTTTAACCGGCTTTCAAAAGAAGGACGTTTTTTTTGTGTGTTTGTTCACCGATTGCCTACTCGAAGACGGCTGAACCAATTATAAATTCTTTTTTTGTTTGAAAGAATGATGTTTGAATATTGTAGAGGTGGTCCCATTGCAACCAAATCAGGACTTGATGATGGGATGTTGGAGGAATTGAGGGAACTCTTCAAATATTATAGGCACACATATAGCGATTTTGGTATTGGTTATAGTTTCTCGTGCATTTCTTATTACAAATGAATTTCTAGTGTTAACCGACTTCAAAACAAAGAGAACATTCTATGTAGGTTTGCTCCCCGATTACTTGAAGATGGCTAAGCCGATATGGAAAATTCTTTTTTTATTTGAAAGGTATACCTCTGAGGTAGTCCCCTTGCAAACAAATCAGGATCTGATGATGGAATCTTGGAAAATCGAGAAAAATATAGCGATTTGGGTATTTTTCATAGTGAATTGTACATTTCTTATCGAATCTTTTCATTTGAAGTCCGTTATAAACAGACTTCCACAAAAGAAGGACGGTTTTCATTTTTTACCCTATTACTCGAAGACAGCTGGACCAATTTGGAAAATTATTTTTTTGTTTGAAACGGATTTGTCCTCCAGAGTGGTCTAATCAAACCGAGATCTGATGATGGGATCTTGGAGAAATCGAGGGAACTCTTCGAATATTATAGGCATATACATATACGGCGATTTGGGAATTGTTCATATTCACTCGTGCATCTCGTATCAAAATAGGTTCACTGCAAGTCGGTTATTTTATTTTTTTAAATTTTGTGATTATATCATCATCATTCGGTTTAATTCGCAATGTCAATGTGTACTTTCATCAAAATGGGTTCAGTAGTTTTTGAGATAGAGTTATGTGTGTATCAGTCACTAGGAAAACTTGTACCAACTTAACAGCGTAATTCGATCACTACTAAAATTAAGAAAATCAAGAAATAAAAAAAATACTTAAAAATTAAACCGACTTCAAAAAGGGAAGAAATAAAAGTTTTATGAACACTATTTTTTTGAAGTCGTGTTAGCCTTAATATTTGGAAGTACCTACGCTACGAGACGCTCAAATACTATATTACATACATAGACCAGTAAAGTAAGCAGTGGCTCGGCTTCGCCTCGGCCGACAATTATATATGATCGGAGGCTTTCTTTATTTACTGGCCAAGGTTTATATACAATTTTTCTGTTCGACGGAGTCGGAAAGCGGCCGGAAGACAGAAAAAATTGCTGGCATAAAACTTTCCTTTTATTTGAAGACGGTTTAATTTTTATAATAACTTTAATTAAAGAAAAAAAATATTACTCGTCGATTTTTTAGCCAAATCCCATTCTCAAAATCATTTTTTACCGTAAAAATTATGAAAGGATACGATTTCAATCAAAAAATTATACACTTACAAAAATAAGTCCCTATTTCTATGGAGAGTCGATTTTCGATCCACAGTGTAGCGGGAAGAGTGCAGTGTGCGGTGCGCCGCACACGGTACCGTGTGCCGTACACGACACCGTCCACGACGCCGTCACACCGTTCACGGCGCCGTCACACCGTCCACGGCACCGTTCACGGCGCCGTTGACGGCGCCGTCCGACGGCACGACGCCGTACCGTCGCACGGTGACGGCGTCGTGCCGTTCCACGGTGGACGGCGCCGTGCCGTCGACATGGGGCCGCGCCCTAATTGACGTTGCTTGTCACGCTACAAACTTAAAAAACTTCGCGATACATTGCGGTTTCAAATAAACTTTAAAGTGTACTAAAAATTAAAACATAAGTTATTTTTAAATGTCGCTGAACAAATGTTGTTCAGTTTGAGGAGTACAATCTACGTTTTAATTATTTGCTCCTAGTACAGGCAACACCTGGTATATGATTATAGCTGAAAACGTTTGGGTTTTTTAACGATAATGTGCAGTCCTTGGAACGATAACCGCTTGTAGTCACTACCATACAATTAGTTCACAGCGCCAATTAGTATTTAACAAAGAAGCATATCTAACATTTAATTCTTAAATATGAGTTACAATATTTGAGATTTTTCTTGCCGTTTTTGTCAGTTCATGTTGTTCGATTAAAACAATATTTATAAACTACATCAACGACATAGACAATGTACACAGCCATTAAATTCTAAGCGAAACTTATAAAGGTTGTGACAAAATAAACAAGAGTGTTGGAGGCAGATAAGTAACAAACTCCTAAAAGAAATTAACGGACCAACGGTTCTGAATATCGTGGCCCTGCTAGGAATAGGGGTGCCACTTGGTCAATTTAGACAGATTTTGGTTGTGTTTTTTTAGGCTGGAAATGTTACGGGATATTTTTCAACATTTCATTTATTTTTTTCAATATCCTAAACCACATTGTATGTAATTTAAAAGATATTTCTATACATCACTGTCTGTTTTGTTCAAATTAACGTGTATTTTAAAATGCATAGAAATAAAATCCTGGATAACGCAGATGAAAACTATTGATGGATTTTCAACTCGCACTTATAATTGAATACATACGTTAATCAATATCCACCAATACTGTTTGCGTTAGTTTAAAAACAAACTCAAAAACATAAAATTGCTTACTTGGCACATATACTTAAACAGAGTCAGCATAAACTTTGGGTATCATTTAATCGATCAGCAAAATATTCATATTTTGGTCAGCAGAAATATATATTTGGTCAGCCAAAATAGCTAGTTGGTAAGCAAACTTATGGTTAGAAAACATTTATAAATCAGGCTGCAATTAATGATATACTGAACTGCTCTAAACTATTCTGCCGCAATAACGCAAAAGGGCACATCTAAATAAAATGTTCGAGTTTAAAATAAAATAAGCATATTTTATTAGAAAAACTTCTATTTCTAAAATAAAAAATGTCCGAGATATTCGACTTCAAAGTTGACAAATTTTTAAGACGTAAAAATTTCGATGGATGTTGGTGTCATTATAAAACCTATTTATTATTATTTTATCGCATATAATTCGCTAAAATAAGCATGTTTTATGGAAAAAACTTTTCTCTGAAATCAAAAATAACCAAGATATTCGACTTCAAAGTTGAAAAAGTTGACTTTCCGTATCTCCGGCTCTATAAAAACACTCTAGAGCGCGCAGTGTCGGCACGCGTCCTAACCAGCGAGAGCCCTAGATTCGGACTTTCGCAGGCTTTTTACATTTTATAGTAAGTAGTATCTTCAAAAATAGCAATACGGTAAAAATCACTGATAATGGATAAACACTACTACTTGACACTGACAGCTGACAATCACCGAATGACAAAACAAACACGCCCACGATTGGCTGCTCGCATCACGTCTGTTTCGCTCTGCCCACAGTACTGCTGATTTTTCAAACTAAACGCAATCCACGCATGTTTTCTCTGCTAACCAATTGTAAAATCTTGCCGGCCAAGTAATTATTTTGCAGCTCGACTGTTTATTAGGCAGACAAATGATAAATAAAGCAGATTAATATTGGTTAAAATGTTAACCATTTTTAAATTATTTGCTGAACAAGAGTTGCCGATTTTTATTTATTGCCAGCCAAATCTTTGTATGCTGCCCAAATGATTTAACTGCTTATTTTTTTTTGCGGATCAATTTTAATAACGGCTGACCAAAAAATTACTTTCCATAAACTTTTGTCCCGCTGCGCCGTGTGAATACCATTTATCTACGCGAATACATGACTATGTTGTACCTACGAGTAACATTATCCTGCTGATTTATTACTGAAACAACGTTAGCCCTCGTAACGTTACAGATGACAGCCCTAAGCGTGATGGAGGCTTCATAAATAACTAGCAAGAAATCCTGAAGTTTACCGTGCTCCGAACAAATCTGCGTTATTTGTCACCGCCATTGTGTAAAAAACGATTACGTTTTGTGCCACTTTTCCAGATTCGCGTTACGGGCGCATAATGAACAAAAAATATGACTTACTCTCTGAAAAGTCGGAGGAAAATGTTACAGCCCCGGGCCACGGTTTTAGAATTTATTAAAAAAGAGGGCTTGTTAGATTTATTTAAGATCTTTTAAGAAACTTCAGAAGCTTATCAGACATATCTCTAGATATTTGCGCAAATCTCGGGAGGAGTGACCTCCTCTGCAATAACTCTTTAATATAATAAAAAGTTATGTTTTCTGCTCGTATGCTGTTAGGAGAAAAATCAGGGCCAGAAGTTTTTATTACCATTGAACCGAATTGTAAATATGTAACCGTGTGGTTACGTAAAATATCAACCCGGTCAAAAATAATTGATAGGTACTTAACCACTTTTTTACATCTGCTATTCTCTACGAATTTCTTCTATTTTTTTTGCTATTTTTTTTCCCCACTAATGGGGAACAAAGTTGATTTGTTGTTGTTTCAGTACAGAGCTTAAAACACGCCTCTTTTTTTCAGCTGCACTCTAAGGAAACTTTCAAAATTTGTTTTTTTTCTATGTGACTATAATATTACTATTTTTAAATCCGTCATCGCCTTATTTAACAAGCATTTAGAAAATAGGCTTTCTTTTACAATGTTACCTACATTGAGTATATACAAGAGTACCTAAATGTTGTCCTGTAGGTACTACTTGTGGTAAGGCCCTTCGTGCCTAATAATAACACGGTAACGTCAATAGGTTCGTGATCGTGTCGATTGTGGCACTTATCTAATCTAGACCACTAAACAACGCTGTCCTCACGGGATGTAAGGGAATATGACACATGCACATTTTTAGATATTGCTGCCTTGGATTGTAATAAGCAGACGCTATGACGCTAACAGCATGCCAAGAGTCAGAGGAGATCCCATCCCTTGCTCATGCGGACCACTCATGCGCAAACGCAGTACCTATCCATCTAGGGCGACACATTCTGTTTCCGGAAGAGATACAACTACTCACTGCCCAAAGAATCTGGAATTTCCTAGACTCAACGGGCCACTGCAGTAAAATGTAACAAAAGGGCTGCCACAACAGATCAGCAATGGTCGAAGCGGCACATAAAAGGCCCAAAACTTACAATAATAATAAATAATAATACTAGGTCTAATTTAGGCTGTGTATTTTCTTTCAGTCGCTGTTTCAGCTTCTAATTCACCCTTATCTGATGCAAGTAAAGTATTACTTATTTGTTTGATTATAGAATATGCAGGAATATTATAAGCATAAAATTTAGATGAATATCGTAGGTATTGGTACATCTATAAAATGATTTCATATTGAAATCATTAAAGAAATAGATAAATGTACTATGTAATAAACAAACTGTTACGCAGCCTATTTATTCGCTGTATATACTATACAGTTATTAAATATATACATTAAGTAAAATATACTAAACGTTATTAAACAATTCAACTACTGAAAACGATGAAAAAAGTGAAATAAAAAGAAGTCAACAGAACGACAAGTCGCATATAAACCAAATAAAAACGAGTTGTATGTCCTCTGCTTAACGAAGAGACGAGCTAAAACCAAGCTCCTAAGTAAATAAAAACAGTAGCAAGTTAAGCCGAGTGTCTCTCGTCCTGGCGGAGTTACTGCGGACTTGCCGAGGGCCCTAGTGCTTAGACACTCTCCGCACGACACTTTTATTTTGCCGTCAAAATAAAAGTGTCGTGCGGAGAGTGTGTGTGAGAGCCGCGTTAGTATTAACTTTAATGTTAAGAATACTGTACAGTTTAAAGATTCATCAAAAGCGCAATATTATAATGGGAAATCTAATTGAAAATTAAAGAGATGAGAAAATAGGCAAGATTAAAGCGCAATTGAATTGGAAAGGATTCTATGTGAAACATCCTTACAATTTTTTTCAAGAGTACAGTAAAACTGAAAGAATATGATTATTACATGCTATCTAATTATTTCATTAATGCATCGAAATATAATAAGTATGGAAGCGTATACACACAAAATCGGCTCCACTAAATGCGTGCTAACGGGGGGCGGATCTAGTACTTAGTGCCGAACAAGGAGCTTAAAATAAAGGGTATCATTTAATCGATCAGCAAAATATTCATATTTTGGTCAGCAGAAATATGTATTTGGTCAGCCAAAATAGCTAGTTGGCAAGCAACTTATGGTAAGCAAACATTTATAAATCAGGCTGCAATTAATGATATACTGATCTGCTCTAAATTATTTTGGTCAGCAAATTAAATATTTGAGCTGCATTAAGCGATCTACGGTAAATCAAATTTTGGTAAGCAATCAGTAGGTAAGCAAAATATTTCATTTTGTTCATCAAAAAAAAGGGGGCAATAAAACCTAACTGGGCGCAACTATTCTGCCGCCAATCGTGTGCGCATTTTGTCATTCGGTAATTGTCAGCTGTCAAGTAGCAGGTGTCACTGTGATATATACAGGGTGTCACTGTGATATATACAGGGTGTCACTGTGATATATACAGGGTGTCACTGTGTTATATACAGGGTGTAACTGTGATAGATACAGGATGTAACTGTGATATATACAGGGTGTCACTGTGATAGATACAGAGTGATACTGTGATATATACAGGGTGTCACTGTGATAGATACAGGACAGGATGTCACTGTGATATATACAGGGTGTCACTGTGATATATACATAGTGTCACTGTGTTATATACAGGGTGTCACTGTAATGTATACAGGGTGTCACTGTGATGGGCTCATATACAATTGGTATTTCGATTTTTTATACATCTCATAATGTTTAGAAGTTATATTATTTATTCACAACGTGTATCGTTTCGTTTTTAGGGTCAGCAAAAAAAATAACCCTAACCTACCTATTTTTGAGAGCCATTTCGTTTTTAGGGTCATCAAAAAGAAAATAACCCTAACCTACCTATTTTTGGGAGCCGTTTCATTTTTAGGGTCATCAAAAAAATAACCCTAACCTACCTATTTTTGGGAGCCGTTTCGTTTTAGGGTCATCAAAAAAAAAATAACCCTAACCTACCTATTTTTGGGAGCTGTTTCGTTTTTAGAGTGACACCCTGTATACATTACAGTGACACCCTGTATATAACACAGTGACACCCTGTATATATCACAGTGACATCCTGTATCTATCACAGTGCCACCCTGTATATAACATAGTGACACCCTGTATATATCACAGTGACACCCTGTATATTTCAATTAAACTGCTTACAGACATGTTTTCTCTGCTGACAGTGACATCCTGTATCTATCACAGTGACACCCTGTATATAACACAATGGCACCCTGTATATATCACAATGACATTCTGTATATATCACAGTAACATCCTGTATACATTACAGTGACACCCTGTATACATATAACACAGTGACACCCTGTATATATCACAGTGACATCCTGTATCTATCACAGTGACACCCTGTATACATTACAGTGACACCCTGTATATAGCACAGTGACACCCTGTATATATCACAGTGACATCCTGTATCTATCACAGTGACACCCTGTAAACATTACAGTGACACCCTGTATATAGCACAGTGACACCCTGTATATATCACAGTGACATCCTGTATCTATCACAGTGACACCCTGTATATAACACAGTGACACCCTGTATATATCACAGTGATACCCAGTATATATCACAGTGACACCCTGTATATCTCAATTAAACTCTCTGCTGACCAATTGTAAAATCTTGCTACCCAAGTAATTATTTTGCAGCTCGACTGTTTATTAGGCAGCCAAATGATAAAAAAAGCAGATTAATATTGGTTAAAATGTTAACCGTTTTTAAACTGTTTGCTGAACAAGAGTTGCCGCCCGATTTTATTTATTGCGAGCCAAATCTTTGTATGCTGCCCAAATGATTTAACTGCTTATTTTTTTTTGCGGATCAATTTTAATAACGGCTGACCAAAAATTTACTTTCCTAAAATAAATAGCGGGACGGAGCCTCGCCAACAGAGATTTGAAGCCATTTTTAATAAGCCGGCTGCTTGTACTTAAGAGCCGCACGCAGACATCAACTAGTTTTTTCCTATTGTGGCTTATTAGACATGCTTCAGTTCTTTGTTAGCGAGGCTCCGTCCGGCTATTTATTTTAAGGTACTTGGTGCCGAAGAAAAAACTATAGCGTTAAATGAATATCTCACGTCAGTAGCTTTGTAACCAATCACAATTTTTTGTTTTTAGGGTTCCGTAGCCAAAATGGCAAAAATTTAAATGATAATTATGCAACCTATTCAAAATTGTCGTCTACTCAAACTAAGTATTAATATTTTGTCATAAATGACTTTAGACTTAAACTTAGTAAACATTAAGTCGGTTATCAACACTACTTGATACATATTTAAGACGTATTGTTTTTAAAAAGTGGGGTTATGGGGCAAATTTCAACGCCAGATTTGTCAGGCGTTATCATTTCATATATTATAAAGGAGATTGACAAGGTTTGGACCAAAATGCTGCCCAGAGATGACTTTCTTTATTACCTCCCGTGTTGTGTACATCATTTTATGTCTACGCTTGGCCATAAAGCGGCTTTTTCCGTATGCGCAGCGTAAAATCCCCTAAAATCTGTTACTATTAGTGTAAGAAATAATTAATTTTTAGTACCCATCAAAAAGTTTTTTTTTTTCATGACTGCTGGGATAGATCTTAAAGCACTTTAGTATACAGTCTAGTGTTAGCCTAAGGAGCATAATGCACTGTATTTTTTGTCTGGGCAGCACTTGGTCCAACTCCCATACAAAGTTGGTCAATCTCCTTTCGATGCATTAATGCGGTAGTAGAGTCGGTTCGAGAATTAAACACTAGCATCATGGCGTGTTGAAAAACTTATCTTCAGAGCATATTTAACACAGCTTTACAGAAATAAAAGAAGCCGATTTAGTCATTTATAGCGATCCTATTATAGTACATTGTGTATCAAGGGCGGTAAGTAAGTAAACTCGTAAAATTTACAGTGACATTAGTGACATATATCAAGACGACAAGTCACGTTCGGAAACCATAGCGGTAAAGACTTAAAATGGTTGATTTTATATTTGCAAAATACTGAAATACACTATTTAAACATTTGATTAATGTTTCAGAAATATGTGTTTACATGTATTTGCAATAACAGTTCTCTTTAAACCTTTCAGTAATAAAAGTTAAAAAAGTAAGTTGGCGTTTTCTTTGAACATGACAAATAAGAGTAAAACAGAACCAGCGTTTCAGATTTAAAAAGAAAACCATTACGCCCTAGGGCGTAATAGGTCATTTACGGCCCGCAAAACCTACGTGTAATGACACCATTTTCGAGCAAGTGTGATGAAAAAACCTATAAATAAATGCTGAAGTGAATTTTTGTTCAGACCATTAAAATAAAACTATTCAATTAAAACCAAAAATAATTGTAACCTGCCAGCACGACATCGAATAAAAAGGTTACGTTGCATAAAACCTGCATGAAAGAGCCATAGATAACCGGGACGCCGACGAGAGCGAGAAACGAGGCCAGGATGCTCCAGCCTCGTCGAATGAGCGCCGTGTTCTGAATACTTTTCATTCCCTCCGAGAAAAACTTGCTTACTCGTAATTCAGCACTCGCCTCAAAAAGGGTTTTAGGGGTTTCGGGGCATTCTGTTATTCTTTACTCCTCTGTTGACCCAAATACGAAATGTATTTTTTATTGTTCTTTTGATATTTTTGTAGAATGAAATTCGGTCGTGAGATGTTTACAGTCTCCAAATATTCGGAATACTGCTGCTGAGCGTAGTTCAACAAAAAACGTTTTATTTCCTACTTTAATTGCCACGTTTTGTTAGTAAAGTTTTAGTTTTATCCGAAAACTAGATGCCGCCCACGACTTTGTCCGCGTGAATTACACATTTTTTCGTACAAGCATTCAAACCCAGATTCAATCCTTTAAGCCGGGTACAGACGAGTGTGTGTAATGTAATTTAACGTGTAATGTAACGCGAACTCTGTGTGTGGACGGCAATATTCCCCACGAATGTGGGAAATTACACGTAATCCTTTCTTTTTTAATTTTATCTCGCTTTTTAACGGTGGTTAAAGCTGTGCGTTGTCTGTACATGCCGCGCCAATTTTGGCTTTAACCATGTGTATCATGAACAATAATTGAATATAATACTGCATTATATATCTATGGTTGAAAACGCTGTGCAACTGTCTACACGAGAGTGCATAATAGTTTGGTCCATAGTTGTGTGCATTGAACAATAAGACGTACACCTCCGAAAGCACGGAATCGGACACTAATACTTCCTACACACATCCTTCTCTCGAAAGCGTTAGAAATCTGCCCAGCGTGCCGAGCGCACTACTAAAATATTTAGTCGCTGACGGCTCTCCTCTCCTAGCACGTTTGCCGCGTTGGCACGTTTATAGTCGTCATCATCTGTCACTCTCGCACTCGCAAACTTATGAGAAGGTAATGAGTGTTTTTTCTATGAGAATATAATACAGATCGCGTTGTGCGGGTTGGGTTCAGTAGGTCAGTTGTATTTTGCCACGGTATGCAAAAGTCTTAGTTTTATAAAGACTTACTTAGCAAAACGTCTAAGCCGAGAAATGCACAAATAGGCAGTACGACTTAATTGTATACTTATTTGCATAAGGACTATATTGTCTTAGTTAGATACCAAATGTCCAAATAGATGAAACGTCATAGTTGCAAAACGACTAAGTTGTATGAATAATGATTATGAATTATGTATTCAACCTATCCTGAATGGATGAATCTAAAAAATGTTGACTCGTTAACTCATGCAATTTGACATGATGAATCGTTGGAAGCATAAAGTAAGGATAAGGATTATGGAGTACTGGTGAGCTAAAAATGAAGAGACTTTTCGCTTACTATGGCAAAAAACTATTTTGACCACCTGAACCGAACCTCCTTATTATTTAGCTTTTAGAGGACTATGTTGGACCAATTTAATGTTTTTTTTACACTCAGTACAGAGAAAAAAAGTGGCGTATCGCGTAAAAAAAAAATCCAGCTTGGCAAAAATTTCTATGACGTAAACGCCACCATTGATAACAGGTGCAAGGGACATTATGTCAGTAGAACTCGATCAAGGACTTATGAAAATTTAATTACCGATACAAATGTCAGTGGAGCTAATAACTTGAAAAGCTTCAAGCCGAAATTAGGTCTTTGTCAACGATTACATTGTATTTTAGTGATACCTTATTTCTTGACACGAAAATGATGATAAGCTGATTTATTATTCAGTTGTACCATTAATCGAAGGTTCTAAGAAGTGCTTTTTTAACCGAATGCGTAGGTGGTATGTGATTTAGTTATATGTATACAATATCTAGTGTAGTTAATGCCGTTAATCAGAATAACAATTGAAATGAAACACTTTGAAACTACTCTACATATTGAAATGATCCTTTTAGAATGTCTAATTGAGTCACATTTATTGTAGTGGCTTCTTGGTTTTATTTTTAACTTCTATTAGGTGAATTAGGTCTGATAGTAAGCAGAGATGAAGGCTACGAGGACATGATTTTTATGAACCATTTCATTCCATCACATAGTTATAAACATACTAAACCAAAGTCGAAATGAAAATGACAATCTCCCAGTGACGTGCACTACATAAAGACAAAAGACTGCCTACCCTCTAATTTCTACCCTGTTAAGGGTAGTATAAGTAGTAGAAGAATAATAATAATAACTTAAGTAAATAAATATATACAGGAATTGGAACAGAAATAATATTCTTTATTTCGGACAAGTTACAGATCCATAGCGTGTTAGTAGGTCTTACAATTGCATTAGTAACTTAGCACTAAATCATTATAACTAATTAAATTAATTACATACTAGTGTAGCCACTTTTAATCTGCCCAACCCAAAATTTAAACAAATGGCAGTCATATCTCTCTGCTAATGCCTTCAATATACGGGACTTTGCCTGATACGAGTCATCGGGGAAATTATTTTTTGCGAATAACAGCTTGAAAACAGTCTAACTTACGCGGGCCTCCGCAAACATACCCGACGCACTGCACCTTCTCGGCAGTCCCACTAGCGACCTAAAGGCATTAAATTATACAGTACGCGCAGCGCGCTGTAAGTTCTTTTCGTATACTTTACCCACGGGGTAAGATACCACTTACCCTATTCATTTCTGCCCTCCTACCTTAATAGCTTAGAAATTATTGAAATAAAAATACCTACTACCTACCTTTACTACTGCTTCTGCTACTGCTACCTTTTAAAAACCCTTTTTTTTAAGTGTCGTTTTGTCTTTATGGAATGCACGCCACTCCAATCTCCCAGTAGTATCGGAGGTTACTTACCCCATAACCCCACCCACATCAATCCCCACGGACTATAACTCCGTTCCCAATACTACACTCGCTTTCCGCATACCACGAGCGATTTTAATATCCACTGAGTACAAAAGCATGTTTTAAGTATAACAATCAGTTCGTCCTGCTGCTTTAACTATCCCGTTTCCCGGGGCGTCGGAACAAGTGATTATGTGACTTATGTGTGAAGGAATAGGAGCAATTATCCAACGACTGGTGGGCGAGGAAGAGGACGATTTAGTGACGACCTCAAATCACTCGGCGGTGGGGAGGGATCTCCTACGCTCGGATATGTCCCACCTCGCACGGTAACTGTCAGCTATTTGTTTTACGCAATACATACGTCATAAAAGACAATATATACTGTCGTGATGTATTAACAACAGCGTTTTTAACCGTTGCATAAATGCGCCCATATCCTTTTAAAGTACTGCACAAATGATTCTACTTTGTCTGACTGCTATCAGTCTCTTATTTTGTTGAGTATGTTTAAATGAAGTGTCAAACATTATACATTCTAGCAAATCAAGGGAAGTAGCAACTTCATAGTGCGACCGATTACTATTATAAAATGATATTAAAATATGTGAAAAGTGCTGCAGATTAACTAAGTCTATTAAACGGACGATCCTGCACCCATACTGTCTACCTTCTACGATTTCTACATTTCTAGGTATATATGCTCCTTACGCCCCGTAGCCCTACCCTGTGGTCTGTTACTACTCGTTGAGTATGTAAGTGGTCATAAAAATAGGCCCCTAGCAGTACCACAACAAAGTCCAATTGAAAACATCTACGTTTTAATATAATATAATACAACAAAGACGACTGATAAAATGGACTAACCCATGACCTAGCCTCATACGAAGTCAATTTACCCAGCAGGATATCACCGATCTGTTACGAAATCGTTAAATCTGTCACTTGACGCCGTTGAGGTACTTGTTTTATGTGTCGCATTCCGATTCATTATTTTATCTAAGGAAAACCGTCGAGAAAGCCACCATCATAATATCTTGAAATTTATTAGTCATCATGGATAATCATCACGGAATATACAGGATGAATTTTAAATCGTAAATCATAATAATTTATTTTGTAGTCTATACATAGTTAACAATATCTTACAATGCTTTTAAACCTAAATTAAGTACGTTTTTATTTTGTCCACTTTTAATTTGATTTATCCTAATTTTTAAAAATCTCGTGGGCACCCTACATTCATGTTTCGTACTTGTCATGAAAATTTCAACATTAGATATCCAACCTCCTAATATTGAAGTTGGCTGGATAGAATTTTGGCACGTATTGTCAATAATGTCAAGATCGTCGACATTGTCAACATAAGTACCTATTTAAATCGTATTTACTCATAAAATAATTCAGTTTATTACGATTAATGGTATAAGCGCCTCCACCGTTTTATTCATAATTAATTAAGCGGGTCTTTAATTGTAATTAACACTAGTGCTCTGTATTAGTCTTAAGTAGCTTTACCGGTAAACGTGGTTACGATTCACGATTTAAAATTCACCCTGTATATTATGAGTAATTGGTATTAGTACAGAGTAATTGGTATTAGTACACAAGTTTTTAATAGAGGCCAAAACTAAGCCCAATACTAGCCCAGCCAACTGCATTGCTGAGTCTAGATCATATACATTTCATATAAATCTATGCCGGGACGGGAGTTCACCAGTAAAAAAATAACCTGCAGGAGTTTTTTTTTTCTCAGTCCTTTACTTTTTACATACAGGATATTAAAGCTATATACGCCCTACTATATAAACTGTTCAGCGACTATATTTTGGGGTGTTTCAACTAAAAGCAAAAAATATATTTACAACATTTTAATTGACCGGCCTCTGAATGAAATACAGTCTCACAAAACCGTAAATCAAAATGACAAGACCCGTCTCTGAATGCTGAATTTGCACTTCTACACCTCCCTAGTGACCAAAGTAGCCTGATAAATTACCCTCATTGTTGAATTATTAAATATGCGACGTCAGACAAATTATCCCGATGTCACGTAAATTGGAATGTGGTTGTTTACCGCAACAGAAAGCCGCATGATTTAAGAATAATACGGAATATATTAATGTCGTTTGTATGGGTCGACGCCCGTGTTTCATAAAATTAGCCAAAAAGCATTTTTGGCGATATTTGCAGTCACTTTTAAGATTGCAGAAAACTTTACAATTTGGATAAATTTTTCATTTCGCGATATTTAATATAAACATAGGCATCGGGGAATTGGACATTTGGGATATTGGGCGCTCCGCCCTGGTATTGGCCTTTCGGGGAATAGACATTCAAGAAATTGGACGTAACGAATCGAACCGACTTGAATTTGGAATATTTTCTAGAATTTACCTCACAGACCGTTCATAGCACCATACCTACCAGCTTGTAAGTACTGATATTATTAGAAGTGATAATTCAAACATGGCACAAATAAAACATGAAAAACTTAGCCCCGGCCTTTCTAATCAATTGTCAAACTTTCCTTATTTTATATTTCACTGAAAACGTTTAACATTACCGACAGCTAAAAGGTAAACAAAATTGATTCGCTAATTGATTCCCTTTTATAAAAAATGGCAGCAAGCGACACTCATTTAGAGGATATAGGGCAAGACACTCCCGCGGAAGCGTCACGGCGCGTCATGAGGGGACGCCAGGGAGCGCTGGAATTGTGACAAGTCATTATACTAATTAGGCTAGGGATTAATTTAATTTGGAAGTCGTTACGCATAACTAAAAGTCATGATAAAGTGGTGTTTTTTGATGCGTATTTACTGTTACTGAAATTATTTCGAGTCGTGTGACATGACATCACGCGTCATATATGTTGTAAAACCATGGGATTACTAGCTGTATATAGTTAGCAGATCCAAAAATATTATAGAAAGCTAAGTACTTTAGCAAAAAAAATTAATATTATAGAAAGCTAAGTACTTTAGTCAGAATCCAACGAAAAATTCAATACTTACTTCAAGTTGTTAACAATGCATTTCTTAAAATCTAGGTTAGTGGCCAAAATTTATAACTTTAATAATATCGCTAAAAGCAACGGATTTAATTAAAATACCAACGCAACATTCTTCCACTCCCAGTCGAGTAATAAATATGCCCGTAACTCAGATTTGAGGTTCGTTGTTATGGAGGAAATTAAGAATTTAACGTTTAAAATTCTCAAAAAAATAAAAGTTTTCATGACTAACGTCATAACTTAGAAAGCACGACTCTCAATCGAAACATAAATTATTTGCTCGTAACTCAGGACTGAATTAAGTCAAAAATTCTTCGCTCATAATTCTCAGATCTATTAGGTACAGATTTAATGAGTTGACATCTTACTTGTGGAGCAAACGTTTTAAACGCTTTGAAAGTCACTTTGAATTCGGGTGGCGTGAAGTGAAGGGCTTAAGAGTCCTCAAATTATATCCTTGTGCCACTGAGGGCTGCTCTCGTGAACTCAGAGAGGGATCTTTGCAATTTATAAGCAAAGTTAATCTTGTCAATATAACATACCTACAACGTTCCGGGAATTATAACAAATTCAAAAGACTGCCTTTTAAAAGAATAGTACGGCCGTACTCAGCTTGGCGTGGACACTGCCTTGCCCCCAGATAATATGCCCTACGAATAAATAACGGTATCTACATCACTAGATGTACCTCTATTCTGAATCACGGCGGTGAAATATCAATCTCTCTTAGAAAGACAAAAAGACATCCGTTCTATCAAGCCCAAGATTATCAAACCCGTCTTAGTCAAACATAAAACTCAACTTAAATCATATTGTATTGATACCATGCGTAATATTTTTACGCATTTCAGTGACCCGTGGAGACGTCACCAAAATAACAAACATCACATTACTTTTAAACACTTGAATACTCTCAACGTTTTTTTGTTACGTCCCAATACCCGGGAGGCCTGGGCACATAACATAATAATATAAACCGATGCCAATTATACAGCAAACTTCCTAAGTTAAGTCATTCTTAATCCTGTAAGTCGTTCTTAATTAGCGGAAAGCTTCGCCATGTTGCTAAATAAAAGATAGCTAAGGTAAAGATACTGATTGGTTGATGGGAAATATCGATACATATTTAACAAGCAATCAGTTCTTTGATCTGAGAGTATCTTTGCCAAATGCCTTTGCCAAGAAATTATTTAGATTAATTACTTAGTAGCTAACTAATTGAGAAGAAAAGTTAATTATGACTAAGACTTGTTCACTCATGGTGATGTAAGTTGCTCGGTTTTCGGTAGAAACGAAGAAAGGGTTGACAATCCATTTTAACGACATCGAACTTGGTTGAAATGTGTTTCGCTTTATATCTTAATGCATTTTGTCGCCACAAAACGAAACGAGAAGAGTAGTCCCAAAAAGTTCGAGATAATGCAATGAGGGCTACCGTTTGTGCTCACCAGTTGGCGCCACTGTCGAGTAGGGTCCTGAAGTATAGCTGTCAGTTTGTTATTACGGGAGTGGAAAATAAGTTTACATTTTAATCGTATTTAATCCCTTAAAGTCGTACCATAAAAATATCAAGCATGCCGCAGTACTGGGATTAATTCGAAAATAGGGGGAATGATATTTTTATAACGTTTTTTTTCTCAAATCAAAAACTTATGGAATACCTTATGGATATAATTAAGCACACGTAGTTTTATGTGTTTACGTTAAAGAGGTTTTGAGTTATAGAAGGGTCAAAAGTGGCACCAAGTGGTTCGTGTAATATTACACTCGGCGCTGGCTAGCCAGTTTTGCTTGAACTTGGCTTGACACGCTGCCGCGTGTCTAGATTAAGCTCTCTCATTTGATATCCCACTCGATATAATAGCTCTACTTTTGATTTTCGCCATCGCATTTCGGTCCCTTTTAAAAAAAAGTAAACAAGGTATAAGGTCAACTGAGGTAATTGCGGATTTTTCCAACGACGGGGGGGGTCGATCGGGCTGACCTAGCCTGGAGAAATTCCTGCCAGCGTAAAACGACGCGTGATTTGGGGATAGATATTGTGATTTAAGTTTTTTTTTTCAAAGGCAATAGCGCCCCTCTGGATAGCATCAATGCCCCCCAATTTCTTCCAAAGCCCCTACCGCCCCCCTGGGAATCCGCAGCGCCCACTGGGGGGCGGTACGGACCACTTTGGGAACCTATGTATATGGAGTACAGCATAACTCCCTAAATAGTACATTACTTAACTAGGGTGGTAATACAAAGAAAGGCCGAGATCGCAGAAGTTTGCGGGCCGAGCTGAAAGCGAGGGACGTAAATATGCGATCGAGAGCTTTCTTTATTACCTCTCGTGTTGTGTACATTTATTTTTGTGTACATTTTATGTCTACACTTGGCCAGAAAGCGGTTTTTTCCGGACGCGCAGCGTGCGGAAAAAGTCAGTTTATCGCCAGGTGTGACATAAATTATAATTTTCATTTATTATTTGAGTGTAATGCCCTTATAACTAAATACCTACATTTAATTGAGATGTTGATTCATGTATCATCTTGCAACACAACTCCTGCAGTTAATATATAATAGGTTTCTTATATTCAACAATAAGGTATTGTAAACATATTCGTATAAAACTCGCCGATATTGCGATATTACAAGGTTTTTTACTTTATCATTGAACATAGTTTTGCAATAAGATAATCTAGTTTTATAGCGCTATAAACTTCACATATTGGCTCAAAAGTGTTTGGCCAATCGGCCAATCGGTAAAGGAAAATATTACGAGTAGTACCATGTTAAAGCCGAGTGGGTCGGCCATGCGCCTTTCAAGCAGATGTCGGGGGTTCGGATCCAGGCTAGTACCAATGAGTTTTTTAGAACTTATGTACGAAACATTATTAGATATTTACCATTAGCTTTTCGGTAAAGGAAAACATCGTGAGGCCTGCATACATCTGCAAAGAAATTCAATGTGAAATCTCCAATCCGTAGTGGGCTAGCGTGGGGGGGGGACACAGCCCATTCACTCTCATTTATCAGATGCTGATAATGATAAATATATTATAATATTTTTTTTTTACATTTCTGTACGTTCGTTTTGTGTAAACCATGTAAATTTAATGATAGTTCTATAGTCTATTTCTCATTTTCCCATTTTGTATTTTGACGTTTGGAGATCCTTTACACCTCCAAAACATGTTTTGACAACGGAGGCCCCTTACATCTCCATTAATTTTAGTATATGCCTTTTTATTTTCAATTTTTCTTAGTAATTTATCTTGTTTTGACGCCTAGAGACCCTTTACATCTCTTAAATTGTAGTTTTATGTTTATTGAAATGTATTTAGTTAAGTAGTTGTTTGTGATATGCAATGTAATATTGTCACAATTATTGTAATGTGTTTAAAAGAGAAACTGGTGAGTTTCTTCCGGCGCTTCTTCTCACCAGAATGTCATCTGCCGAAGCGCCAAAAGAATCAGACATGTGAAAGAGCCCTTGAGGCCTACTTGCAGAAATAAATTATTTCATTTCATTTCATTTCATATAATTTTAGTACTACTAGTATGACCAGAATTGTATTTCTTGGTTAGGTTGTGCAGATTTTTTCATCGAAATTATTAATCAATATATTACTCCATTAAATTGCAAACATAAAATGTCGGTCGAAGATATTTTAAAGAAAAAAAAACTAAAATTATCTATTAACACATCACAAAACCTAAGTGGATGTCATCGGGTTGAAAATGAAATGCTTGATGATGAATGCTGCAGTGTAGGTACTTTTTACCCCACTACGTTGAAGATAGAGTTTTAATTACTATTATTTGCATGAAGTTGCAGGACTTTAGTAAATTAATAAACTGAATATGTATATTTGTACATTAAGTATAATAGTATTTCTTAGTTTCTTTTCGTGGGTATAGTTATTTTTCTAAGAAATAGAGAATGAAATTCCGTAAAGCTGTCAGGCCGAGCCTTCAGGACGAACCGCACCCGTTAACTTCAAATGGATGGAAGATAAATATTTACGGGAACGCGCGGTGGTCCTTTAATGACCGTCTGTTATTGTTTGTTTATAATACTTTAGAGTGATTTTAACAGCTATGGTGAGCGAACATTAAATTTTTTACTATGCTAGATTACAAATTACTATATGGCGCCCCATGACGACATTTTCATACAAAGTTTTAATAATTTCAATTGTATCTGCATCTAAATATTATTATTTTTCTACTAGCACTTGTATTGAGTCAGGGTCGATCATGTTGGTATTCATTGGGAAGATCTATGTATAGGCTGCAATTTTAAATAAATAGTCACTTAGTTCCTTTTACAGTCTAAAAATAACGCACAATCTAGTTGCATAATCTAGTCTTCAACAACTAAAGTTAATTTAAGATGGCCCATTTTCACACAAAAGGCGGGTTAACAAAAGAACTCTGTAAGGTATCGGGTAACCTTGGAAGTTTCACCTGAACACTGAAGCAAGCACGTGTAGCGCCTGCTACGGGCTACGACCGTAGCGGGGTCTACGGTGCCTCTACGCTCAACAAATGGGGTTTCAAATATAAAATGTTTTCACATTGTTTTTGAAATCTCCATCAAACGGTTCAAAAAATTGAGAGATGTTGAGCGAAAACGTGATGAAATGCCCACTTTTGGAAGATAATGTATATGTGTGTAAAGTACTAAACACAGAGCATTTCATTGTATAGCCAAGAGCAAACATATTGAAATAATCACTCACATTATACAAAAGACATCCACTCGACATGTTTCGGGAGTATTCGGCTTTCCCTTAAGGACAAAAAGCCACTGAGTGTTCCCGGTGTTTACATGATTCCCTGGTCCTGTGATAAGAGCTATATAGGAGAGACTGGTCACAATATATCGACGAGGCTAACGGAGCACATACGTAGCATAATGCTCTCGTCTTTCGTATAACGCGAGTGATCCGTTTATATTTCAATATGTTTGAGTCTCACGACAGTTTTTCAAGGGCAAAAAGTGCAAAAACGGATATATTTTATATAGAAATTCTATACAAAGTATACCTTAGCTAGAAAGGGGAAAATAGAGTATTGGTTAAAGTCGCAGGACTCTCGACGGTACTAAGAAGAGACCCCATATTTTCTCAATACTATATTAGTTCAATGACCGCTTGTTTAGTATACTACACGTTGTGCAGTATCTCAACTAATACCCGCTTAGACGCTGAATCTATTTCTGCGGAGCCACATTTAACTTAATCGCTATCCGCCATAAACTAGGACTTAAGTTGTGTTCGCAAAATAGCTAAGCTAACAACTATAGTTATTTACATAAAATCCTATCAAATGTGAATCGAACTCGCTCACCGACGGTTCCATGCCAACGTAGCACAATGTTTGTTTTGTTATTTACCAAACAATATAAAGAAAAGAACGCTACGTGCAGATTACAAAAGAGGTACAGATGATAAAAAGGATTTTGGAAATACGAATCAGTTTTCGTATTTTCTTTTTACCTCTTACGTATCGCTAAGAATGGAATATTTTATGAACATTAATGTTATTGTATAAAATTTAATACTAAAATGAGTCAACTTGAAATAAAACACAAATAAATATTTAAAAATAAACTAATAAATACATTTGGGAAATATAATATAAAATATACATTTCATAAACTACTTATTCCAAAAGTTAAACCTTTCACTATAAAAAAAAGAGGAATAAATATATCGACTACAAACATAAGTACCTACAGATGAACTGAGAACGTCTTTGTAGAAGTTCGTGAAAAATAAAATAATACGCCATAATTTTCTGACTTTGCAAGAAAGGCCCACAACCGCTGGCCGGCGGCTATGTCGTTAGCAATCAATAAAGATCTAAGAGGAAAACAACAAGAATTATTCAAGCACGGACAGAATTGTTTCTGGGGAACAATAACATCCATCTGAACGAAAAATTCCGACGGCATAAACGATGCGTATTTCTTTTGTGGCGCTTTTACATTTTATAATAACAATTAATTTATTTCATAATTTAAATTAAATAACGTAGGCAGTTTTGGCTTTATTTAATTATGCTTAGTTTAGTTTAAAAACATCTAAAACATTTAAAAATATTGTTTATGCCACACCTGGCCATAAAGTGCCTTTTACCGCACGTTACGCGTACGGAAAAAGCCGCCTTCTGGCCAAGTGTAGACATAAAATGATGTACACATACGGGAGGTAATAAAGAAAGCCCTCGATCGCATATTTACGTCCCTCGCTTTCAGCTCGGGCCATAAACATCTGCGATCTGCTTTGTTTTACCACCCTAGTTGTGTAATGTACTATATCTCAATAGTGTTGTAAAAATGGAAAGTCTTTACATTAAAGATATTTCGACAAAAGTTATAAACGCTATTTGAAAGTTCCTCAATACGTTTTTTTTACTGTTTGTATACATATACAAACAATCCACATACATATGTGAATGTGTTTGTAACCACTTCACATCAATATATGTATTTTATGTTATGTTAGTACACTACCTCTTGGCATCCCAAGGGTATTGTAAGAGACGATTAAGAGAAATAGCGACTACCATGTTTAACTATATCTGTATATAACTGTGATTCCCAACCCAACCCAAGTATTTTAAGGCATATCGCAATGACAATGTTCTTTGGGGATGGCCTATGTCCAGCATTGAACGTCTTTCGACCGATGGCGATGAAAAAAAACACTTCAGGGTCAAATTACTCATAACCAAAGCAGGACTTTCTGACGAAGCAGATTGTAGAATGTACGGCGAAAAGGCAAAGACAAACAGAGAATGAAGGAATTTGGTACTGGTCACCCAGAAACAAAGGAATACCGGGCACTGCCACTGGGTTCCGTCAACCGATTTATATAGAGTTGGTGGAATACGACATTGTGTAGGTACGGTATGGGGTTATTACACAAAAGATCCCGCTAAGTCGAAGTGTCTCCAAAAGGACCCCTATTATAGAAATTATCCGTTCAAGAGAGCTAATGCTGTTAAAGAATACAATGCCATTGAGCGAACAATGCCATTGATAGAATACAATACCACCAAAAAAAATAACAATGCGTAACACGAGTAAACCCGGGCGGTCTACCTGGCTCCCCGTTAAATCTGTAAAAAGCAAAATGCATTATTATTTTTTGTTTGAAAGTATTTGCCGCCTTATCATTACGGTCATAGAACCGATAATCCGTTGAAAGCTCATAGTATCTCTAAGTCTTTTCTCTACGGAATACGCACTTGCAGACCGTCGGGCGAATGTGAAATGCAAAACAAATTAAGATCGCAGTATCTATAACTGCATTTACACTTTACTGTCTAGTAAATAGAATCTAAAATCTAATGATCTTTCAAGGCAGTTATACTTTTTTGACACTATATTCTCGTTATCCTAATTTGTGGTTTACCTCTCAATGGCATTGTATTCGTTAACAACATTAGCCCAGTTGATCGGATAATTACTATACCAAGATAAGATAAGATTATTTACGTAAGTACGCGTACCTATTGTAGTCTAGAACAAAACGCGACATCTGACATTCAGTCTCAGTGTCCCGAGCTACCTAGATCTTGTCTAACTTATTACAAGATAAGGTTAGACAGAAAACCGATTCTATTGCAACTCCTATTGCATTTCAGTGCAACGGAACTTCTGGACGAGTGTTTCGTAAAAGCATTTCTACGTTTCGCCTCCTTTGCGAGGCAATTTAATACAATAATTTAATATACCATTTTGCAAGGTACTTGTATTACAGAAAACTATTATAGGTGTTATAGACAGAAACGAAACAGCCGAGCGGGGTTGGTGCAACGCTAGTTATTATCATCATAAGTCGACGGACGTCCACAGCTGGGTCTAGGTCTCCCCAATATATGTCACCATAACCGGTCTTGTGCTACCCGCATCCAGTTGAATCCAGCAACCTTCGTCAGGTTATCAGTCCACCATCAAAGAGCAATGGAGCAGACTATGCTTGCAGTTTCTCTGCGAGATCGAACCCGAGAGATGAAGAGATAGAACAACCAGTGTACAATACAAAAATACAATATACAATATTCTTTATTGTACACCAAAACAAAAGATCATAAAACTAAAATCTAAAACAGCATATTGAATGGTATAAAGTATAAATGTCTTCCAGCTAACCTTTCATTGTAATAAAACAATTTAAATAGATGACGGCACCAATAATGGACAAGAGCCAATTATGGACATTTTTTCCATAAAAACCACATTTTAAGTAAAGGACACTACATTTTTTTTTAAACTATCGACACTCAGAAAAACCTCTATAAGCCATTAAATTTTTGCTGTCCATTACTGGGTACTACTGTGCTTAACATGTCCATGATTGGTGCCGTCACCCTAGTTTATTTTCGTAACATATACGCGATTTGGCGTAGGTTCTTTATAGTGTAAGCAAAGTAAAGCCCAGTAGCAATTCCTCGCGCGTATAACTTTCACCGCGCACGCGCCGTTGCGACAACCATTATTGATATATATTTGTCCGCCATTAGTATTCGCATCTGCCCGGAGATGCAACTCGCTGATGCAACGACTGTTGTTTTCGAAACTATATCTTATTGGATCGCATCCAACATACGGAAAAAACTAGGTAACTGAGGGCATCGAAATGAGATCTAAGTGACGCTGACGATATCGTCTGTACTATAAGTGATCCGATGTTGAAAGACTGCAAAGCTTCGTCAACTGAGAAGGCAGAAGGATGGGTAATGATTTTAGCAGTTTATGTATGTATGTTTGCCTTTACGTATGTTCTACCGTCGTAGCGCCTACTACTTGTCCGATAGTGATCTTTGAAGTGGGTATATCCATGTAGTTATAGCGCTCCTCGACATAATTTTGGCCTATATCCAAATTATAGGCATTTAATAGTCAATTGCCCATGAAGGAACGGGCAGAGGGGGGGGGGGGGGAGATGTTGTCCCATTGCTCATGCAGCATTTACCTTCGATATATTCTTGGTTTGTCTACGCCTCCCCCCTAATAAAATCCTGGCTACGCCCTTGGCTCATTGCACAACGTGCAACGCTCCAACTCCAAGTTACAAACAAATTGTAACTTGTAGCTTCGTAAAACAGGCCACGGGAACAGAAAAAAATTAATGAAAAAATTTTTATTCCTTTCCAGTAATCCTAGAGCCCTATAGACCTAGAATCCTGTAAAATATCCTAGAGTTCGACTTAATAATACCTACAATTATATTTATCAGTGACTGCCAAAAAACACACAAGCTAACTAATGGCAATAGAAACATGAAATGTTACACAGCGACACCTTAACTTAGCGGTATCAGCGTAATTCGTCTCATTCGTTTTTCGTCTCATTCTATATTCGTCACACATTCTTTATTAATACATAGATACATAGATAATGTGTGACTAATATAGAATGAGACGAAATACGAATTGAAGGAAAAACGAATGGGACGAATTACACTGATACCAACTTAGCACTTAGAGCCTTATCACACATGCGATTTGCGAGCGAGCTGCAGGCAAGTTAGAAGTGAAGTTCCAAACAAATTTCGCAGCGACTAGTTTTATATGGAAACTCGCCTGCAAATCGCAAGTGTGATAATAAGGCTCCTTAATGTTTCATTTAACAAAGTATTTGTTGCAAATTAATCGCCTGAGGGAGTTCTCTCAAATCTTTCTCTCTTTTATACTATAGAAACTCATAGTAAAATGGCACGGTATACAAGGCTTAATATGATGATATCATAAATCGTGGCATGTTTGGTACATAATACTCGTACGTAATTAACGTGTTTAATTCTCATTTAACTTTCGAACTAATTAGGGAATTTATTCCGAAAATTTTAAAACTACTAAACTAACAAACATACCACAGAACTTCTCTTGTAGGTAGGTACAAACAGCTCTGTAGAGACTGTATACCTACTCGTGTTTGGAGCATGGCAAATACGACCAGGTTCCTACTCGTATATATCAAAGTCTTTCAAACAAGTTCGCTTTAAAATCAACAGTCCCTAAATGAAAAATGCAGGGAAACGTTACGGTATCGTCAGGGGTATCAGTTTACGGTTTTAGAAAAAAACTTTCGGGTAAATAGAAAATGGAGAAACGAGGATGAAAGCGATTTTACCCGACTAAATAGAGTTACGTTTATACCTCTGGGGTGGCAAACAAGTGTACAGTATATCTGCAATCATAAATTATTTAATTTTCTATGAAGGAAAAAATATCTGGGTTCGTAAACAATCGGTTAAAGTACAGGATTAGATAGATAATTAGAAAAAAACCTCGGCCTCTTCAAGTTGGTTGACAATAAAAATATGTTAAGAAAGGTTAGTGTTATATGGACAACCAACATAATAAATAGCAATGTCTCTATAGTAAACCCTCAATGAGAAGCTATTAATTTCACGCCGGCGCAGTAAACGCATAATGCGGTGAAGTAATCGAGTCTGTTCGGGACACGCTCAATTAATTGCAAACTATGCTGTGTGTTCGATGTTTCAGAGATAATTCAGCATAAGAGGTCTGAGTCACACCGGCACGAACGAGCGTTCTTTTACTTGAAAACCTCGCCTTTTACGTTTTTTTTTTATTAGGAAAGGAACACAGTTAAAGTACTGAACAGTTATTGCATATAAAATTTAGATGTTCATATTTACAGCGTTAACATCTTTAGTAAATAGGATAACATAGAGACGCATCCTTAATCCCTAAATTTCGAACTCGTCCAAAAAATCAGCAATTAGCTATCCATACATAAACGACTAGGTACTAGTTAACTACACAAGCAAGACACATGCGTTAGGTTAGACGAAGATAAATGATCATTTCCAGCCATATCTTGTCACTCTTAAACTTCCAAGAAAATGATTGGAAGCCAATCTTTCCCAGAACTAAATCATAACTGTCCTAGAAATAGCTTTGCATGACTCAAACCCAGCGACCAATTGTGCAAATTGTGGCTGGGACCGAGGTATTTCCGCTCTGCAAGGGGGATTCGCTAGGTAACATTGCAATATGTACCAACCATGAACCAATAATAAGTAAATAACATTACACTCAACAGACTAAACTAGGTCTCCCAGTAATCGTGTACCTATAAACAACATAGAGATGCCAACGGAGCTTTGCCGTCGCACCGGTCGCAACCGGTCAAGATCGAGCAACCCTCAAGTCGAAACCGAAGACACAAACCCAAACCAAGTTTAAGCGTTTGGAAAGATAATGTTATAGTTACAATCCCATTCGAACAGATAGAGTCTATCTCGGCCTCCGTAGTCCGACTGTTAATCTGAAAGGCTGACACAACTGCCACGCGACGCGACTTTTGTCACGCCACAAAGATTGTGTTTCTCGTCCTATTCAGTATAACGAGATAGATAGGAAATGGAAAATGTCGCACGAACAACATAGTCATACTTAGTTGCGCCTGTAAGGTCTTCTTATCCCAAAACAAGATATTAACTGAAACGAATAAATACGCCTGTTTCCGTATCAGGTTTTATCGCGCGTGACCGCTACGCTTGCAATGTTACGGTGTGACATGAGGCCATTACGCGCGTTGCCTTACTTCGCACGCGTTAGCATTATGTCAGCATGATGTTAATTATGTAGCTCCAAGCCTGAGGGAACCCCTCACTTATGTCCCTTGTAAGACAAAAGAGCGGCAAATGACCACTTATACTCGAAACTGTTTGGTGGTCTCTTTTAACGAGTGTAAAATGTTAAAATGTCAACGCGCAGACTTTTTACCCTTTTAGAAATTATCGTACCTACGTCTTTAGTTACAAGTTTGAAGTAACGGCATTTGTCGAAGTCGCTTTTAGAACATTGTAATATAAATGTATAAGCGTAAGCGTCAACAATAATTGTTTTACTAAAAAGTATACGATACAGAACTTTTTTCTTCATGTAAAAATATTGGAAAAATGTATATTTGTTAATCGATATAAAGAAATGACCTTCGTAATAGTTTAAGTGTGTTTACAAACACACGCGGCTTTCAAATAACGTGTAGTATTTGAGGCTATTTTCAATAGATTACAATTTAGATATAGGCCTACCTAAAGCTGCCAGTTTGTCAAAATTTTAGCAATATCCCGCAGTTTCTAAAATACATATTATTCACTAAGTAAATACATCTTCTTTGACAAGATTCTGTTTGTAGAGACGACTACGCATCTTGATAACAGAGTCATGATAAACAAGACTACTTTCCGTAATCGCAAACTCGCATTTCCGTTCTACCGTGAACAATGTTTAACGCATTTTCATTTCGCGGTAAAATCGTCGACAAATGCCGAAACAAAGCAACGATACTTATAAATGTTATATAGGTATGCGTATTATAGAAATGGTAGTTGAGTGCATGTTAACCAGGATCCTGTAGGTATACATATACCGGCCGGCGTCAGTTATAGGTAGGGAGCAGAGCGGATGCTGCGCGCTACAGCCTGTCGGGCGTAGTACGAACAAAGCGTCCCGCCCTACCCCGCCTCCATTTCAGGCGTCCAAAACCGCACTTTTCATGTATGAAACAACTACTCAAATTCATATTGGAGCTCGGAACGATCACTTATAAGAGTTTTGTGTTTAGTATAAGGCGTTTTGTACACGTACAGTTGTATATGGGTGTCGATGGACGTGTGGCGTCGGCAACGCGGTCCGCGGGATACTGGCAGCCTCCGAGCGAGCGGGCGCGCGGGGCTGCGCGGGCCTCGGTTTTCATTAACCGGGGCTCCCGCCCCGGCGCGACGCCGCCCCGGGGAAGCTCCGGGATTTATTCGCGGATCGTTCGTCCCGCACACCGCCTGTCCGTGGGAATGTTTTTATGGCGCTGTAATTCATCCGTTGCAGCGCTACATTACCCATCTGTGAACACTGTTAATGCGATATTGCTCTTCTTTCACCTGATTCTAGCAAATTGGGTGATCTAGGTGCATATTCGCAAAACTAATTTTCAAGTTTGTTAATAAGTATGGAATGGACAATGGACACCTATCTTATTGGTACTCAATAGTTTAAGACTTCTACTATTAGAAAATACAAAAGCAATACAGAAAACACGATCATTCTGAAACAGCTCCGTACATGTATAGTTTACCTGAAAGAACTCGAATCATTCGAGTTCTTTCAGGTAAACTATTCGGAATAGGTGTACGCACGAACTCAAAGAAGAGACACATACTGCCTAGCCAGTTTTAAATATCCTAAAGAACTGTTTGAAAAGATTTGGTTTAATTTTATTCGATAAGAGAATTAAATTTATCGGTAAAATTTTGTAATTTTTTGTTGACTCCAACCGGCATCTACTTTAGGCGTGCAACTTCAATAATTAATAATCGGAATATGTCTAGGTGCGGGGTGCAGGGCGTAACTAACGTAACGTAACTCACACTTATTATTTGATGAGTGTCTTTTCAAAAGAGCCTATTTTTCTATGGCTTGCATAGAGAAATAAGCCCTTTTGAAAGGACGCTCACTTGAGAAAATTGCAAATCTCTGCCCATTACGGTTCAAAAGATAAAGCCCTGTCCTGTAACAGAAGGATAGACTGACAGCGGAGGCTTAGTAATAGGATCCCGGGCACTCTTTGGCTACGGAACCCTAAATAACTGGCCAAGAGCATGTCGGACCAAGCTCAGTGTAGGGTTCCATAGCCGTAACTATAAGGAAATGTGCTACAGATAAAAAAAAGTTGAAAATTAAATTAACACCTGACTACGAAAAAGACTATGACAAGATTTCTGCTTGCGTGAGATGATTCATGACTTTTGCCTATTACTTCAGAACACAGATTCTTGGAAAAGAGCTCGGTCTTCGGTTTTGCAGCCTGAAGCTCGTCCTTCGGGCTTCCGAAAACTTCCAGCGCCCCCGCCCCCTACAACAAAACAGCAACCACATTGCTGTGAATTTTTTTCTACGAGGGGGGGGGGGGCTGACGCAAGTGTTTTTTTTACTATTTCAATGATGCTATTGCTATAATCGTAGTAATCATCTAGAAATCTATTTATACTGTAGTTCAATCGAAGACACTGCTAACTGACCACTTGTCACCCTTATTACAATGTATTAAGGTCTACTGATGGTCACTTAACTGTGTCTTCGATTGTTCATATTGTGATTTAAGGTTTTGTTTTCAAAAGCGATAGCGCCCACCTGAGAATCCTCAACGCCCACTGGGGGGCGGTAGGGACCACTTGGGGAACCTATAGCCTAGATCAGCGGTCGGCAACCGCTTAGCAGCCAAGGGCCACATAGTAGCTAAGGAACGTGACGCGGGCCGCACTTTGTTAATAATTTGTGATTTTGGACTATTCGGAATATATTAACCGCAATACAAACCGGAATATAGGTCCGCAAGTGAGCGGTTCACGCGCCGCATGCGGCCCGCGGGCCGCAAGTTGCCGATCGCTGGCCTAGATTAAAAAACCAGTCAAGTGCGAGTCCAACTCGCGCACCGAGGGTTCCGTACAAACTTATAAGTAGGTTTGTGAATAGTTTCAAACCGAAGACAATACTAATAAAAACGGCATTTTATTCTACACATCAAGCCCTTTCATTTCATACCCCACTCGATATAATAGCCCTACTTTCAATTTCCAGAGTCCTATTACGGACCCTTTAAAAAAAAAGTAAAAAAGGCATAAGTTTTTTTTCCGTCCAATAGGCTCGGGTTAGTGGTTTTTAACACTATTCCAAATTTCAAGCCGATAGCATCAATAGATCCTGAGATATCTTGCTGTGACAGACGAACAGACAGACAGAGCAGTCGCACCAAAACCGGTTAAGTACGAGTCAGACTCGCGCCCTGAGGGTCCCGTGCAAACTTGTAGGTCGTTATTTTGATAGTTCAAGTTAAACTGTATTGAGGGACAAACTTAACTTTACCGTTGGAAAACTGCTGTGTCCATACATCGACATGGGTAGCGGTTAGTTTAGCAACTGGCAAAGTGGCAACTGCAAATAAGTATGTGTTACGATTTTTTGTGAACTTAAAAAAGCGATGGAAAATTTATATTTTTCCTTAATATTCAGGATGATATTAATAATCGGTATTTATTACACTTTTTTTCTGTTCAGTAACTTCGGAGATAATAGAGGGAACGGTATTTTTTCATCTAAAACCAAACATTACATGATTTAAAAAAAAAAACGGTTTTGGAATATAGGTACAAACGTAGACACAGTTAAGTGACCATCAGTAGAAGTGGTCAGTTAGCAGTGTCTTCGATTGTACCAATTAATCCTTTTCATTTGATACAATAGTACTTACGACCTCCTTTAAAAAAAGTAAAAAAAATGTAAGATTTTTTTATGTCTTTATGACACTGTTCCAAATTTCAAGTCGATAGCAGCAATAGTTCCTGAGATATCCGGATTATCCGGCTGTGAAAGACACACAGAGTCGCATCATAAGGGTACCTTTTTACCAAACACGGGGTAAAGTAAGGGGTAGGACACTATTATAATAACTGAGAGTTATATATATAAGCCGCGCGCCCACGACCCCAAGTCAGTCTTGAACTAGATGCGATAAAGTGCGAATCTCGAAGCGAACCTAAGCGAAAAGTTAATAAGTGCGTTATAGTGAAGTGATTTAGTACAGTGATTTATTAAGTAAGTAAGACTTGTTAATTAGTAATTCTGTAATAAAGTTTGCATTTTTAATTAGTGGTTAATTAGTGTATTTTCTATCACGTTACCTACCCCACGGACGTAACAATACGTTAGAGGGTACAAGTCAATTTTGTTTCGTACCCTTGTGTACCCTTCAATGGCCAAATCACATAACATTAACTATAATAATAAAGAAATCGCAGTAAGGAACCTTAGACTTGGCACGACTTTGTCTAGATTTCATTACTTTTTAGAGATAAACAAGCAGCTCCATCGAGACTTGGCTAGTTTTTTACAGAATGTTTTTGGTGGGATTTCACTTCTTTTTGTAGAAACGTGGGCATATTGATTTATTTTATTAGATTTTCTTATTTGACACACTTTTTTTCCTTTAGGAGTAGTTTTTTTTATAATTAGGGTCACCAGGTACTCCAGATCTTCGATTATCCTAGTTTTTATAGTTTTCCCTTTATGTGGCCATTAAACCCTAACTCTGTACCAAATTTCAGCTCTCTGAGTTTATGGGAAGTACTAGTTCTATTCGGATGATCATGAGTGAGTGAGTGTCATAAATACGAAACTTTGCTTTCGCTTAACTTCGGAACTAGATGACCTACAGACTTGACATTTTGGATTTTAAGTATGTGATTATAGCTTACTGGATGACGAAAATTTCTGCGTTCTGGTCTTATCCAGAGGTTCTCTCAAATAGGGGCCTGAAAATGCGGCGAAATGGTTCCAGTAAAGGATGGAAGGGCAGTGTTACTTCGCGCTCGACTTGGCGGGGGCACTGCCGTGCCCCCAGATTCTGTCCTAGAACCTGACCTAACATGGGGGGGACGGGGGGGCGGAGCCTCCCCTAAGGAAAAACTGAACAAACTCCTTTTTTTAAGTTAGGGTTGTTAGTCAGCTTGTCCCTCAGAACAGAAATAGAAGCCCCGAGCAGCGGGGCTTCGTCGACCTGCTGCGGGTCATAGTTATTTAGAAAGAAAACCCTAATCAAAGACCATTTTCGCCCTACTAAACGAACGGCCTAAGCATTGGCCAGCCATATCGTTAATTGATAAATTGACGCATTGGCTAAATTTCATCCAGACAGTTAACTAAATGCCGCCGTTTAGTTAAAAGGCTAGGCAGTTAACTAAATGGCTAAACAATTGGGGAACAAGTATAAATTAAATTAATTTTAGTATATTTAGTATTTTCAAGATAAGATTCATACTTTGTGTAACATAATAAACATCGCAATAAATAAAATATTAACTTTATTGTTATAATAATAACAATGATTTATTATTTTTGCTCACACTACATTGTTGCTAGGCTTTTCCTTTTTTTAAGTTCTTTTTCTTATTTTTCTTGCCTATGCCTTGGTTCTGTCCTTGTGCCTGTGGTTTGTTATCAGTTTTAGACTTTTCAGTTTTTAGCTGTCCAATTTGTTTTTTATTCTTTTTCTTCATAGCATTCTTTAATTTCTTCGCGGCTGCCACTTCAACCGATGGTGTTAGCTTTTTTTCATTCTTACTTAGTACGGCCTGTTGTGGATTTGCTGCTGGGTTTTTATTTTTGTTCTTCTTCTTATTTTTCTTTTTATTCGGACTTGGTGTTGGGTTTTCCTTGTTGTTGGCAACAGGCTTAGCGGGACTGGCTGCAGCTTTGGGCTTCACATTATTTTGCGGCTGTCGTGTAACATTAGAAACCTCTTGACTAGCATTAGGCTTATTCTTATTTTTGTTTTTCTTTCCTTTCGGTTTTGTGTCTTCTTTATTTGCATTGACGTTTTGCTTGTTAGATTCCTTTGCGTCATTCGACTGTGAGTTATCCTTATTATCTTGTCCCGGTTTATTTTTCTTGTTTTTCTTCTTTTTTTTCTTTTTGTTTTGACTATTTGGCTGTGCATTATTGACTTGTGAACTGAAAAGTTAAATGATTACATGAATATTATTAATAATGATATTATGACTTGTAAAACTAACTATATTATATTTATGGGATAAAAGCGGTACATTTGTTTTTATTTTTCTTACCTCGGCTTGGCGTCTGACTTTTTGTTTAGTTTACTTTTCTTGGCCTCAGGTGCGGGTGTAGCCGTATCAGATTCAGATACTGGTCTCTTTGTAGCTGTTGTTTTCTCAATGTCAGTGCTCGAATCAGCTTCTTCTTGTGGTCGCTCCGTGTTTTCTTCACCTTCTTTCTGTTCATCATCATCATCCTTGAATGGTTCAGGCTGTAAAACAAAAACATTTTTAAAATCGGATGGTTGTTAATTATTAGGTAGCTCAGTATTTGTTACCATGAAAATTGCTTAAATTTATCTACTTGAAAATTTCGTAACTATGCCAAAGACGTCGACGTTCAATACTCGTCATAAGAACCCTACCATGAACCCTACGCCGCCCGTATCCAGCGTACTTCGGAGAGCTTTAGCAAGCGTGTCTGATATTATTTCATTAATTAATTTTAGATAATAATGATATACTCACAATGATATTCGAGAACTTCTTAAGTTTGGCGACAAAGAAGCCGTCCATATTATGAGTATGAGGATAGAATCTTCTGGTCAACTTCAATGATGGATGGAACCTGTGATGCCTGTACTTCACAAAGCCTTCAGTACCAAAATCGAGACCAGTAGGCACTAGCTTCACGTTTCTTCGTTTCAAGGCATAATTGACTACCCATTCGTTTTCTTCTGGTAGTATAGAACATGTTGAGTACACAATATATCCACCAGTGCTAGATTTCGCATTGCAACAGTCAATAGCTGCTAGTAGGAGCTGTCTTTGCAGGTTGAAGCACCTTTGAATGTCTTTCTGATCCTTTGTAGTTTTTACACTTGGATCTTTAGCGATAACACCTGTACCAGTGCAAGGAGCATCCAAAAGAACCCTATCAAACCCTTTTATGACTTCTGGGAATTGACGGCCGTCGTAATTGCAAATGACAGCGTTAACAACCCCAAGTCTATGGAAATTACCAACAATAGCCTTAGTTCGTTCCTTGTTAGCGTCATTTGCGAATAACGCCCCAGTATTCTTCATAATAGCAGCAATGTGTGACGCTTTACCGCCAGGGGCAGCACACATGTCCAAAATCCTTTCCTTCTCTTGAGGCGCTAAAGCCATTACGGGTAAATAACTAGATGCTCCTTGTAAAATATAATGGCCAGCCAAATATTCAGGAGTGGCTCCAATAGGCACAGTGGAACTATAAACAACAAGACCGACTTTGCTCCATTTTCCAACTGGATCCAAATTCACTCCTCTATTAATAAGAGTTTGGGCTAAATCTCTCCTCCTTGTTTTGAGACTGTTAGTTCTGATAGTGACAGGCCGCGCCACTTCACTTGCCTCTAAAAATTCCACTAACTCTTGAACAGGGAATATTTGCATCAATATTTCCATGAGAAATTCATTGTAACTGTAATAAAGACATAAGTCTTTGAGCAGTAACTCAGTATATTCACACCTGGACCTTCCCTCTTCCTTCAAACGGCTTAAATCACCTAAAACATTGACCACATCTTTGATTCTTTGCAGCACATCTTGTAGGTTGCTTGGGTTTTGCAATTCATCTTCTGTAGGGAATGCAAACACGTCTTGCTTAGCAATGTTCAACTGCATCTCTTCGTCTGCAAGTTTTTTGTCCAGCTTTTGTTTTTTCTTCAACTTGATGTTCGCTTTTTCAATGGGAAGCATGTCGTCATCATCATCATCGTCGTCGTCATCACTTTTTTCTTCACTGGAATCTGAGTTGTATCCTAATTTTGAAGATGAAGCGGCTCCTTCATCCTCAGATGTCACATCACCATTTTCTTGATCAGAGTCAGCAAATAAATCATCTAGTTTGCCAACCTGAAATAAATGCATATACCAATTAGTGAATTTGTATTACAGACTTCTATAACTTAATTTATTTACATTTTACAAACAACATAGCATCATTATACATATTTTTAAGAGGATGGTCTATTTCTGAGGTGGACTTTACTTTTGTGATAAATAAATCTGTAGAGATTTAATGTTTTTAATGTTTTGCATAGGTATACCTATATTTGCATGAGTCACATCTTGCAACTGAATTTTAAAGCAGTTATTCTCAACAGATTGAGCTAAAATTTTGCATACACGTGTAAATTGGATAGCAATTAAATATAATTATGTGGGACTGAACTGATGGCAGAGCCAGAAGGTGGATCATCTAGATTACAGAGATTAAGCCACCATATTTGGGCTCATTTATTGTGTTAGACATGTTGTGTATGGGTTTTGACATGTTGTTTACGATTATACAAAAATAGGTACAGTCGGCAATGAAAAGTTTGTCTCAAAAATAAAAAAGTTCACAGATGCTTATTTGAAAGTGAAATTATTTTCACAAAGTTTACCTTATAATTTTCACCAGCTTTGGGTTTATCTTCTTCATCACTATCAGCATCCTGCTCAGACCCTTCTTCAGAACCCTCGTCTGACCCCTCATCATGTCCACTGTCACTTTCTGGCTCAGCCTTCTTAGTTTTTCCCTTTTGCTTCGGCTTCAGCCATTCCTTATTGTCATCAGTAAATCCTATAATGAATAAAATACAGTTCTTTTTTCAGTTAATAGTAAAATTTACTGCAACAGAAATAAATAATCTTCATGGGCACACATTGCATGGTTTGAAAAAACTTGTCCTAATGTAAAGTTTGGTCAAATATCTTCTACTGGATATTTTACCGTTTGTTGGGTTTTTGTTACTTAGTAAGCGGAAAGTCAAATGTTTAAACATTTAAAAAAATTGGCCAAACATTATATGTGGCCTTCCATACCTAAAGGGTCCTTATGGCAGGTATTGAGTTAAGCACAGATCCTAAATCTGCGTTAAATAAGCTATCTAATACAGAAAGAATCATGACCCTAAGTCCCATACTTTATTCATTCTGAACGGTTTTCCCGGTTTTCCAGAAAGTGGCCACCCTGATTCATTTAAAAAAAAACATCAATCCTGCACCTGCTAAAATTGCACTTTTGAGAAATCGTCAAAAGAAGTTTGAAACTAATTTTAAGTATGTTCCCATTGGAAGTTACAGAGATGATGATTGATTATGTATTTCAAGCTGTTTTTCTTTAGAACTCAGTAATGGTTTTTTTTTTTAATGTGACTTTCAGCACGTGAAAAATCAGCCTTTGATTAGAGCAAGTCGCTTATAAGAACGAAATTTAAAAAAAAATCGGCCTGCAAATAGAAACAAGCAAAAATTGCAAGTAAATTTTACTTAACAATTTTATCGACAGATTTATCCATTTTTTTTGTGGCCTGCCATAAGGACCCTTTTCTACTAATTTTTAAACACAATTTTTATATAGAAAGAATTAACGTACAGCAGGTAAACTAAGCTACAAATACACATCTATTCCTAAATTTTACAATTTTGCATAAAAGAAAAAAATTATAATTTTGAAGGATTTCACAAAAAGGTTAATATCTCCGTAACTAGAAACTGCCATAAGGAACAGGGGAGGAACACATTTTATAGTTTTCAAATAAAGTATCCTCCATGGGTAAATAGGCAAGTCGGTGGAAATCGAGTTCTGTGGACACACCCCCAGTACTGACTTGGTTTAACATTACATCTCAAAACTTTTTTGTTTTAGAAGAACTGCGTTGCGAGACTTGCATGTTTTTACATGTAATGTTTTAGATGGATAGTAACTTACCTTGTACACTTTCATCTCCCGATTCATCTGAGTTTTCTTCAGCCTCCACCTGCTTGACTTCTGTCTGCTTTGCTACATTTTTCTTAGCTTGCTTCAATGCTTTCCTCTTTTCTGTTAACTCTGCTTTCTTCTTAACCCTCCGTGCTGCCCTCTGTTTTTGCCTGTGACTCATCTTTTTGACTTCATTTTCATCCTCCACTGAAATATTAAATGAATAGTACATGACATACTGAGGTCAGTAAAGTATGAAATGTCTCAGATCACATGTAATTGTCAGCAGAGGCGAAGCTAAGTACAACAATAGATAATAAATAAATATTAGATAAATATTAGGGGACAATCTTACACAAATCGAACTAGCCCCATAGTAAGCTCAATAAGGCTTGTGTTATGGATACTAGATGACGATATATTGAATAGATACAAATACTTAAATACATAGAAAACATCCATGACTCAGGAACAATGCAAAACAACAATCATATATTATTTTTATGTTCCACAGAGCCAGGAATTGGAAGAACAAGACGCTTTCCAACCAGAGGGCAGAAAAATAATATGTCGATTACTTTAATTCCATTGGCTCAGGAACCCCAAAATTAGTCACGGCTTCCAACATGAGATTATGCTGGCTTCATTAATTTTTGTATACATAATAAATGAAAAATGGGCAAAGAGAGTACCCACTTGGCAAGTATCAGCAGGCAAAAGGAAAAGAGGTAGACTGAGAGAAAAATGGGTTGACGAGATAAGAAAACCCCATTAAAACTGGATGATGAAGGCAAAGGACGGACGGACATGGAGAAAAATGGAGGAGGCCTTTACCCGTTGAGGGGTCCATATTGAATTTTATTTAATTATGTTTTAAAAAAGTATTCTTGTTATGCATGCACATGAATACTTCAAAGAAGTCATTGGTTATTCATTATGGAAATAAAGAGGCTATATTACATAGTAGATTAAAAGGCTGAAACCCAGGACCACTAACTTCATAAACAACCACTAAAAATGAAGCTAACCATACCATCAATATAGATGATGGCACTATTTATGTGACCGAGTAAATAACACATCCTGGGACCACAACACAAGTGTTCTTCTAACCTAAAATATGGCTTAAAATTTGATGGCTTACAAAATGCCTCAAAACTTCCCTGCTGTTGTTGATATGCAAAAGATAGGTCCACCATAATGAATTTGAGAATTTTAACTATACATTTTACCGGAATATTAAATCTAAAGCTACATTACCGGGCCATCACTCAGACAAGAATATTGTTTATAAATTCTTTCACTTTTAGGTTATGTAGCATTGGCTTAGCTATGGTGACGTCGAGATTAAAATTAATAAATGTTTGAACTAGGAATACTTACGTAATTCTTTCCTGAAAACTGGATCCGGTTGTTTTCGAGCTTTTCTGCCAGGCCCCTTTTTAACTTTTTTAGTCTCATCAAACTTCGCCTTACGACCCATTTTAGCAGCTTTTATAAGTGTTACAAGACTACTTAAATATACTGAATGGCTAGACTGAAGACGTAAATATTATTTTTTTTCATAAATAACTACCACGCTCCGTTCTGTAACATAACACGTGCTCGAAATCTAATCGAACGAAGCTTGCCGTGAAACCAAACCACTGCGCCACGCCGCGCCGGGGATCCTTCAACTGTCACTGTCACGTTGACGTTGAGTGAGTTGATTTTTTTTTTATTTGTCCATTCGGACAGGCTAAGACCATGGGCCATACTGCCTTTGAGTGAGTTGAGAATTTTAATAATTTTATTTACATAACTATTTGGATCTTTCCAAAACCAATAAAAAAAACAAAAATTTGTAAGTAATGCCATAATAATATTTTCAAGATATATATTTAGATAGAAGGATTTGATTTTTTAAGCGACAACGGGGATATTAATTAGACCCGGCGACTCGTGTACCATTAGAAGAATAAGATTACCACATTATCGGGGTTTGGCGGTTCGGCGAAGGTTTGTGTTCGTGTCTCTTATAGTGCGTACACATCAAGCCAATGAACGCCGGTGTCGGCGTTGGGCACGTTCGTTGGTTCTCGGTCAACTGCATACACACCAGACCAACGAACTCCAACGAATGGGTTTCGTTGGCCGTGTGTGGACGTACGGTTTAACAAACGCCAACGATCGTTCGTTGGCGTGTGCCGGCGTTCCGCAGCGCGGCGGCAACATCAAAGGATTTGAAGCCAACTCAACGCGGTGTGGACGGATGCACGAAGGCCAACGAACGAAAGTTTTTGTAGACTTTTAAATTAAAAAGATATTTTGTGCTCAAAACATAACCAATGTAGAAAAACAAAGAATGAGGTAGCGACGACATATTTTTGTTGATTAATTTGATTCGGCTGATGCCTCACATTCGTTGATTATTGAAGGTCCAAAGAACGCATCGAACGCACCCAACGAACGTGCGTTAGCCAACGCCGACGAACCTTCGTTGGCTTGGTGTGGTTGGTACGCAGTTCAAACGATACGTCACGCTGCGAATTGCTGGCACACGCCAACGAACGATTATCGAACGCTCGTTGGCGTTTGACGTCCACACTGGGCCAACGAAGGCCGGCGAAACTCATCTGTTGGCGTTCGTTGGCTTGGTGTGTATACACCATGAGCCGAGTTGAGTGAGTCAGATGGCAGGATGCAAACTTCGAACGAAGCGTTTCGGAAGATAGGTCCAGTGTGGGTCCAGTTTCTGCTTTCATTCATCTGTCAATGTCAGTCAGTCAAGGAGTTCAGTTGACTTGACAGTAATCACTAATCAGTAATGTCATGTCATGTCAGTGTCGTGTCAGTCAGTTGTTAGCTGAACTCCACTCCACTCCGCTTGACTCATTTCGTGAAAGCCTATTTTGTGGAAAAATAAAGTACTCAAAAGTTCAAATGGAATTCTAGTGAAAATGTTTACAAGTTATCATGAACTAGACGGAATTGAACTTATAAGTATATGCACGGAATGGTTATAATGAGAATTTACCGTGCTGCTACAAGACTTCTGTCAAGAACAGACTCAAAGTCAAGGTAATAGAAGCGTAATATTACAGTATTTCAATATATTATGAAACTTAAACGTTACTTATTCTATCTATTTGATATGGTTTTAGGCATATTTGTAAAGGTAACCTTGACATACGAAGATAAAAATACATTACGTTATTTAATTTCTCTTCCTCCTCTAGATTTCAGGGTCATGACACAAATAAACCTGTGGAGGACAACACATGGCAGCAACAAATCCGCTCGTTCTTCAGTCTCCCAAAACAAAGTCGAAGTCGCGAGTATCGCGGCAGGCAACTCGTAGGGTGAGTGCATATTTTCAGCACTTTTTCTATAAGGTCACGCACGGGACCCTTGTCCAGCCCCTTATGGAGGCCTCAAAGGCGAATCGGTTTGCGTATACTGCATGCATATTTTTTTAGTTTTTTTTTGTTGCTATATATTACACATTTTTGATAGAAACACTTTTGCGGACATGTAAAATCAACAAGGCTACTGAAGCACAAAATTGGAAGGTTGTATCATGTTGAAATAGAATCCCCGCGCAGTGCGGCTTCGTCGACCTGCTGGAGGGTCATAGTTGTTTAGAAAGAAAACCCTAGTCAAAGCCCATTTTCATAGTTACTTACCCTACTAAACGAACGGCCTAAGCATTGGCCAGCCATATTGTTAATTCATCCATTGACGCATTGGCTAAATTTCATCCAGGCAGTTAACTAAATGGCGCCGTTTAGTGAAATCGCTAGGCAGTTAACCAAATGGGTAATTAAACCAGTTGGCTGCAACTTATATACTGAGACCACTCAGGGTATATATTGTCTTTTTAGCATAGCATACATACTATAGTATACTATATGCATTATACTTACATTTCACTTATAAATAAATATTGTATACCTGCCAAATCTCAAAATTAGAAAGTTAAAAGATATAAAGATAAATAAGAATGTCTTATTTGGCTCTTTGCTCTACTCTACATACTTAAACATGTACTACTCAGACATGATTGAGTTGTAGGGCGGATGTGCTGACAAGTCAGTAAAAGCCTATTATTGGGCCTCATTTATAGTCACCCACTAGTATATAATATTTATGAGATACAGGAAAATCATGCCACGCTTTGTATTGATTGGACAAGCAGTTTCCTTCTCAATGTAATAATTAAATTGTGCTCCAATCTCTGCTGAAATGTCTTAAATTTGATTTTTCACTTTGTGACTAATGAGCTTGGGTGGGTAATCAAATCACCTATTAACATCATAATAATGGTATATTTCATATTATATATTTGTTCACACAAAGACGTCAACAACTGCTTTCCGCCTACCTTTAGTTGCGTCAAACTCTGGAAAATTATAATAATTGTTCATTGTATTGAGAGACGGTTCAGTCATTTGAAAAAGGAGTTTATGGTTTATTCTTGTATTATTATAGTTGGTTAATTTTATATATTTCAGGTATACAATGGAACAGATGTACGAAGTTGTTGCCGATGTGGAGAATTATCATAATTTTGTTCCTTGGTGTAAACAGTCGCTAGTAACGAAAAAAACAAAGGATCATCTCATAGGTCAACTTGTAGTTGGCTTCCCACCAATAAACGAAAGCTATACATCTTTTGTAACCCTAGTCAAACCACATTTAGTAAAAGCGGAGTGTACCGATGGCAGACTATTCGAACACTTACTCACTGTTTGGAGATTCAGCCCGGGCCTCAAGAAAGAACAACAATCCTGTGTTGTGGACTTCCATATAAACTTCGAATTCCGTTCAGTATTTCATTCCCAAATATCAAATTTATTCTTTGACCAAGTTGCCAAAAAGATGGAAGGTGCTTTCATAGCAGAAGTCGGTAATAGATTTGGATCAGCAACCATACCTCCACGAAATTTACTAGTATGATGATAAAGCCACAAAATGGATGACATATTAAATTTTAGTAAAAAGAAATTGTTACCTATGTGTAAGTGATATTATACATATAAGATTTCAGTAATAGAAAATTATTTATTTTAATGAAATTGAAGCTAAGCTTTATCAGATTTCTAAAAGGAAATTAAATAAGTTAAGAATACAATGTTTTTTTTATTTATTTACATTTGACCACACTGAGATATTGTTACAGGTATTTTTGGCTTATTGTTAGGTCCCGTAGGTACATTTTCTATTTTTCTCATAACTAATAATCCATCTATAACTCGTCCAAATACTACATGCTTATTATCTAAAAAGTTGCACTTTGCGCAAGTTATGAAGAATTGGCAGCCATTTGTATCCTTGCCACTATTTGCCATAGACAGTAAACCTGGGGAGTCATGCTTCAAGCTGAAATTCTCATCTGCAAATGTGCTTCCACCATAGATACTCATAACACCGGTACCATCTCCCTGAAAATGATTAACCATATATTGGAAACCCTGAGTAATAAATTATTAGAAACTATGACACAAAACACTTTTCCTGACCATAATTCAAAAATTAAAAGGTTGTACGAAGTAGGCTGGATTAGCATAGATTTTCAGATATTTCTATTGCTGTGTAGAAAAGTTGGTATGATATATTCAGTAATAATAACAAAATTAAAATAACTGGCTTGAAACAAACCTAAGCAATAACAAATGCACATGTTAATATAATAATGGCTATGGCCTCCTGCAGCCCAACGCATTATTTGTGTTTTTGAAATTGGAACCTTTATTATTATAAATGTTAAGGGGAAACATAAGGGAAAGTTACCAATTTTAGCTGCTTAGGTGGCGTTGTACGTCGTTTGCGTAGTGTTTTTATTATTTTTAGCTAAACCCAACCAAATATTTACTATTTCTAAGAAGTGGCTGAACCAGTAAATGGTGAGCTTAAATAGCAACCAATTTCAGCTCAACAGCCTTCTTTTGGATAATGATGCGCTTTGCTTTAAAATAATCGCAATAGGCTTGTGTCGGTCAGGACCGAAGAACTAAAAGGAATGAAATCCCACCTCGGACCGATAAGAACTAGTTCTTCTTAAGCGCTCTAAATCGGTCTTCGGTCCTTTAGTTCAGTAGTCGATACGTCGGTACAAATCGGTTGGGAGCGAATGATCGAATGAGTCAAAATCAAATATTCAATAGCTAGCTCCTTTCTTTCCTTCGGATCTCGAATTTGCTCCTGAACTAAAGGAACTAAAAGACCGAACTAGTTCCTTTGACCGATTGACCGAGATCGGAGCGCTCTTTTCAAAGAACGAGCGGGCACAACTCTAAATCGCAATTTTCCACATTCTCGCACACACGCGTACCCGTTGACAGTCATTAGTGTCAGTGTCTGTCAATAATTATTATTGACAGTGTGACAGGTCATGTTTGTTTACATATTTCGGCGCCATTTTAATCTATTTGATCAAGATTTTGACTTAGTTTACTTTTAGGAGATGTTGAAATATGAAGTTTTGTTTCATACTATATTATTAGGTAGCCAATGTTTATATTACTTTATATGAAAGAAACATCTCTTCATTGGTTTTTTTTAAATATAAAATGTAAAACATGTGTGTATGACTCAGTATTACTTACATTTACAAAATCTCCACCTTGTATCATGAAGTCTTTGATTACTCTGTGGAATGTTGCACCTTTGTATCCTAAAGGCACACCGTCTCTTCGGTATTCGCCGGTACAAAACTCTCTGAAATTTTCACTTGTCTTGGGTACAACATCGGCAAATAACTCAAAAATCATTCGCCCAATTTCCTGTAAATAAATTAACTAATATCATAGAAGGACTGTGTTTGTAAATTAAAGATACTTTCAAGAAAATAACTGGAGTGTTAAAAATAAGTAGTAAAACGTAAATAAATCGTTTTTGTAATTTTTGCCTGTTTATCTGTTTGTTTGTTCGCACTTCACGTAAAAACTATCAGGCAGACTCATGAAATATAATACCTACAGGTAGATACAACTTAACACATAAGATACTCTTTATTGGCCTAAGCTTCGGCTTGTTTTGGCAAAAATTAGACATTTAACTTATTTCACCTCTGCAAATGATGTCGCGAGCGGGTCCACTAGTTAATAATAATGAGTAAAAGAAAACGTTCAAACCAAGGACCTTAAAATGAATGCCCGGACGGAGCCTCGAAGCCAGCTGCTTGTTCTTACGAGCCGCACGCACACATCAACTAGTTTTTTCCTATTGCGAGCAGCACGCACACATAGGTAGCCGGCTTATTAGACATGGTTAAGTTCTATGTTAGCGAGGCTCCGTCCGGTTATTTATTTTAAGGTCCTTGGTTAAAACTCTGAATGATCTTCACTTGTTTCAAACTTACCATAGTTCCCACAGTAATATCGAAAAATACTACGGGGTTATTGGGGTGCCTCAATTGAGACTGAATTTGATTCCAAGTAGGCATTATGACTTTGTCTATGTGATAAAATTGTAGAAAAATTAACTTTCTTAGAGAAACTAATTATTTAGGTTATTTTAGATCAACATTTATTTGACAGCTTGTTGTTAGGAGAGTGTTCTGAAGCCGCACCAATAGTAAAATCATTAAATTTGGTATTCGGCAAAACTACACGAGATATATTATAAGTATCCGTATTTAGTATTAACTATCAAATCAAACTAATAATAATTAAAATAATTTTAGCAAAAACACATATTTGTGTCTGTGCAGAGTTGTGATTATGATTTATGAGTAGAGTAGGCATCATTCATAACGTTGGAGTCATTGCTCAAGTAAAAAAAAAATCGTTCAGTGCTGCCATCAAAACACTTTAAAGTAAAATTAAACATATTTTGAATGGATTTGGCATTGAATTATAATATAAAATTTTAATTTTTAAAGTATAATTTGCTTTGACATTTGTCGTAATACACGTTTAATTATTTAGACGTCATTTAATAAAAGTATGAATGAGAATATGCATAAATATTCAACACAGAAATAACATGAATTATTCACCTGAAACTGTTAGATTATTATTAGTTCGATCACCACTAGGGCTTCCAATCCCGGGATCATTTTTTTTCGGTAGTCAAACAGAGTTTTTAATTACTCGTTGATAGTTCAAAAATCGAACTCGAACTTAGCTGATTTTACTTCTTTTTAATTAATTTTAGGATCTAAAATGCACCAAAAATATTCGCAACAATGATTTTTGCGAATATGAATATTCGTTACATCACTAGTCTGTACGCTTTGAGTGGTTAGCGAAGGGTCACTAAAAGTCGGATTTATAATTATTCGGACTAAATAGTTTTTATTTAATGAAATTTTAAATGACAAAATATGAAATTAGTGAAAATATGGTACCTACTATTTATTCATAAAAACTACTTTATTTATATCATGCGTAGTAATCACACTAAGAATGCGCCCTTAAACGTCAGTTTACTTAATCTAATTAAAAATCTGACTTTAGTAGCCGTGGCTAGCAAACCTGTTTGCGGGATTGTAAACCCCCCACTTGATCAGGATTCCTAATCTGTCCGAGAGCTCTTGGAGTGTGTAGTTCAAGTTCTAAAAAAGTTAGATTTGAGATTATTGTACAGCTCGGGGCACAAAGTGTTAACATTATATGGTTAAGAATTACATTAACGTCGCCAACTAAACTCTTCACTTCACAGTCTATATTTTAAGTTCAAAGTCAGGAACGGTCAAACGTGAAGTGAAAACGCTGATTTGACCAAGCATTTTCATCGATGAAGCCAAGTCATCAAATCGTTATTGTGTTTCAAATGAATAAATTGTATTCAATTTGTATGATTCAACAAATGTGTATCATAAACTGACTGTGTTCAACATACGTCTTGGCACAGTATAATAGCAATAGCAGTATAGTATTTTGTTTTCCTAGGTGGTTCCGCGCTTGAATGTGTGCGCGCCGTATACAAAAGCACTACAAGCAGAGTTTTAAGAATACGTAAGAATGCTCCAGTATCGATCGCACTCACACAGACGTGCTATCGCGCGTCTGTGTGAATACATGTCGCGCGCTCCTACACGGCTGAAGTTGGACTACTTGTTCGTCTTTATACTTTGGTTTTGGCCTTTTAGAATTACTTTTCATTAATATGTTTTATTTCCTAATTAATCTCAGGAATGGCAACACTGAAATCTGTTGAGTTTGACGTATTATTCCGACTGAAGGACTCAGTATCCATGGTCAAGAAATAAAATAAAAAAAAAATGGAGTTTGACGTTTTTTAAAATTTGAATGAACTTTGAATTGTGTGTGTTTGGAGGTTGGAGGTTATATTATATTTTTGTTTTGTGTAAACAAAACAAGTATTGTTTAATTAAAATTTTGACTGCAGTACAAGCTATCTAATTATGATTTACAACATTATTTTTTAGCAGAAGCGCTAAACATGACGAATATAAATAATAAAAGCGATCAATTAGAATTTCCTGATTATTACAAAATTCTTCAATGTGAGAGAACTGCGTCAAATGAAAAGCTGAAGAAAAGCTATCAAAACCTTGTGTTGTCTACGCATCCAGACAAAGTGAGTTGCCATCATGATAGATTCCTCCTGATCCAAAAAGCGTGGAATGTCCTTCGGGATCCAGAATCAAGAAAAGTGTATGACGCCCAGCTGTCTAGTTCAGAACACAATAATTCCGATGTTTTGCTGTATGATACGATTAGTTTAACAGATATGGACTTTGATGATGGTGTATTTACTTATTTGTGTAGATGTGGTTCTAATTATGTACTCGAAGAAACTGACAAAAATGCTAATGGACAATCAGTAGTTGTAGACTGTGAGGAGTGTTCATTTTCACTAAAAATAAACTTATGAGATCTAATTAATATATAAGTATTTAGTAGGTATTGTTGCTGCTTAAGTATATTCTATGCATATATTTTATGTATCAATGTTAATATAAATCATGTTATAAGTATTTCTGTAGTAATTGATTTTGAACCCTTTATAACCATGTATTGATGTAGCTTATATGTAATACCAATGTAGACAATTGTGCTGGTGTGACATGTTTTAACACTTTCACAACCAACAACCCTCCTAGCAGGCATTGTTAACTTTTGTTTAGATGCCGGCCTATTTTGCGTTGCACAATATTGACATCACAAACCCACCTAGTGGGCTCTGTAGGTTCCTCGGGTATTGTAATTATTTTTGTCTGGTTCTGTAAGTGTTAAAGCTTGTGAGCTTGATTTGATTACACAAAAGCGATATTCATTATAATGAACAAACATTTGTGGTGGTATCACTTTGTGAGACACTAAGCCAGTTGGAGGACCAGGGTGGTGTAAGTATAGCCACAGCGCTTTTTGAAAAAGTTTCTGACAGGTACTGCCTCCAGATTGGTGTAGCTGAAGGCCCCTGCTCATGTATGCAAATGCAGGATTTGGAGATCCCTTCCCTATCTTAGTTGGCCACTGTCTGTTTTTTTACCTGACTGCGGCGAAGCCCAAAGGAGGGTAATTTGTTTGACCTGTATGTATGTATGTCCGTTCCTGTGTCCGCTCGTAACTACTCAACGGCACAACCGATTTTGATAAATGATACATCATTGGATTGGTCTTGATGGCGCGAGTGTCACTGGGTATGAAGTTCGTTAAAATAAACTTCGGATTTTATGCACTTTTAAAGTAAACCGCGGTCGGGTTTTTTTTAGTAAAAATATTTAGTTTGCTCTTTTAATATGAGCTGGTACCTATACATGTGTGGGCAGTGTTATACTAGAATCCTCAATACAAGACAGACACACATATTGAAATAAAAGTGATCACTTGCGCTGTGAAAAAGATGAGACTCAATACTCAATCATTTATTGCATTCCACAATGTTAGTTTACAAGATATTAGGCAAACTTAAGTTTTAGTTGTTACATAACATAACAAAACTTAATTGTGGACTCTGTTGGGCACAGCAACATGTTTTAGAGAGCATTTGATATTTTGTGACTTATCCTATTTTTAATTAAATATATTTGAGTCTCATGATTTTCTGAGTAAAACAAGATACACACCTACTCATTTCTACCTCACCCTGGGCGAGTCAAGTAACATGTGTTTGGTACCATCTTTTTAATGCACATAGTATATTGGTGCCTTAAGACTCGGGCACTTTATGCAGTTACCTGAGCTGCTCTATGCTAAAGAACCGACCCTATTCCATGGCCAATTTTAATTGTTTATTTAAATAGGTGTCAAGGGACATAATGAAAACTAAACCAGGATTGCTGCCGAAGGATGGATGAGCATATTGACGGCCAGTGAAATGTGTCACGGAATTGCTGCTGGAGTCAGGAGTATTTCTATGTAAGTATTTTTCTTTAATTTGTCATTGTAGTTTTTGACGTCATTGTCGTAGTTGTTGAGTTTGCTAAAGTTCATACACTACCAACAATGTTATCCTAACTACAGTACTGTCTCCTTACTGCGGTTGGGCAATGAGCATACATCACTTGAATTATGTCTTCACTCCTCATATCGATACCTTTAGACTCAAAGGGTGTAAACGCGGCAGGTTCTAATGGCGTTTACACCCTTTGAGACTAAAGATATCAATATAGTATCTTCAGAAAGGCATTGGTAGTTGTGCTATGGTTGGTTCCAAACTTACTCCAAGGCAAGGTATGTTATAGTGCCACAATTAAAACTATGCAGCTAAACTGGATATTTTTGCGAAGTCAACATTATATGCTTGAATGTATTTGCTTAGTTTTCTTCAGCTAGTCTGTTACTGTGTGCCCAGTAGTGCGTATAGGCTGATCTTGATATTACTAGGATGTATGTGTTTAATTATTAATATTGTTTGTCTAACATGTTCAATTTTACTTGTTGGTGTCACAGTACGGGGTCCGTTTAAAAGCTCCCGTTTTTAGGGTTCCGTACCAAAATAGTAAACAAGGAACCCTTATGGTGCGACTCTGTCTGTCTGTCCGTTTATCTGTCCGTCTGCCACAGCCAGATATCTCAGAAACTACTGCTGCTATCGATTTGAAATTTAGAATACTATTAAAAGTAGCTAACCCGAGCCTATTGGATGTAAAAAAAATCTTGTAACTGTTTTACTTTTTTTTTAAAGGGGTCCGTAATGGGACTTTCAAAATTAAAAGTAGAGCTATTATATCGAGTGGGATATCAAATGAAAGGGCCTGATTTGTAGATTAAACCGCCGTCTTTATTTTTTTTCTTAAATAAGTAGTTTTTGGTTTATGACGAAAAACGTGAAAAAAAATACAATTCCCCCTATTATCTTCGAAGGTACTGAATAGAAAAATCTGTAATAATTCCCAATTATTAATGTCATCCTAAATATTACAGGAAAAATATAATGGTTTTCCTAACTTGCACCGTTTTTGAGAAATTTGCAAAAATCGTAACACATACTTATTTGCTCCTACTATACTAATCGCCATAGAGTTTTTCTTGAACTTTTCTACTTATGAATTTGTACGGACCCTCGGTGCGCGAGTCCGACTCGCACTTGACCGGTTTTTTTAATTATGAGAAGAGTAAAAGCCAAAACAAGTTTCTTATTTTAATAATACCATTTATTTCACTGTTAGAGCTAGTACATAAATATATATCTTCAAGGGGTAAAGTATATTACGTTTAATCATAATAATATGGTTAACTCATTATAATCGATGACTACATTAATAATTTATTCTAAGGTAAAATTTTGTACAATTTTCAACAATATAAGGTACAAGACAAATTGAAATCAGAGTGCTAAGGAGTTAAATAATAGGTAAAACTAGCAATTTTCATTATTTCATACAATATAATTTCTAAAAGATCTAAGCTATCACATTATGCATATTGTAATTTTTGTATAATCCGCGCATTTGACATTATACTTTATTGGCAAGACACTAATACAAGAAATAATATAATATGTCCATAAATTCATATGTATATTGTATAGAGAGTGAAGAGATAGAGAGATAAAATTAAATAATTTATTAGGTATTGCAGGTCAGAAAGCGTAAAAGCAATTTGCCATACTACAACGAATAGCAAACTGGTGTTGTCAACATTGCCACCTCGTGCGGTGTTCTTCAAACACTACAGGGTAGCAACCACTTGTTACATCTCATGGTCATTTGTCAACCCGAAACATGCACTCAATGAGATTACAATTTTAAAATAAATCAATTCCCAGCCCGAACGGCCAACTTTTACAGCAACAAAATGTTACTGTGCTTTATAAATATACATATTAATCCTTAACAGCGGGTTTACGGGCCTGTATTCGTGTATAACTAATATTAATTTTAACATCAACATACACAAATATATACACAATTGTGCACACTTTTGTACTTTAAAATAAGATTCACATAAATATGCGATAAGTCCAATAAGGCAGCCATTTACAAGGCACACACTGCAAGCGTATCGTTTCACCGTTCGACATCGTCAACATAGTCTAACTTTGTTTACACATCGGTCCATGAAGTTTTTTTTTCTCTTTGTTTGCGTGGCAGCTTCTACGGGGGTGCGTAGGGAGGGAGGTTGCTCGTCCAGCATGCCCTCGCAGCTGCGGCATCGCCGCGAGGTCCCCTCGTCGTTGTAGTCGATGTTATCGCTACTCTCCGAGAGGCGCTCCGGAAGGCTGTGCAGAGACTTCATTGGGGACGCGGTTTGTTTGCTTCCAATGGATAGCTGGTCGCAACTAAGTGAGAATACTGGCGAAGCTTTTTCTAAGGATGATTGGCGGCGTCTTCGCGGTCTGTTGGAGAGAAAAATCCATTGTTATCTTACAAGTTTTCTGTTGTAACTACATCTTGAACAGAATGACGAATTGATGAAAGGCCAATAAGTAAGTCTATTATTTAAAGGTCTGGAATGTTATCTATCCAGCAATACACCGACAGAGTTGTCCCTGAATTTTATGGTCGACTAGAATTAGACTGAAATTGGATCACGCTGTACTAGGCATAAGGTCCTTGCTGAATTGATACAAGGTTTAGAAAAAAATGTTTACCTAATAGGCGGCAGCGTGTAGCCCTCTAGTCAGTCGTTCTTGTCGCTGCCCCGGCTTTCGCACGACGCCATGCGCTGGTAGTTCGGAGGCCCTCGGCCGATGGTGGCTGTACCTGGCGTGCTGACGTCGCGGGACCTCAGACCGTCCAACCGAGTCGAAAGGTTTGATTTGCCGCGGAGAAAACTGGAAGGAAGTAGTTAAAATTTAATAAGGCTTTAAGAGGTACAAGAGCAGCTTGAGGAGTACATTGTTCAAAATAGTAGACGGACAGTGGAATCTCACATAGTTGGGGGTGCTTGTTAACCTGCACATTTTAATAATTCTCAGCCAAGTAAATGGAAGGAAAGTAGGAAGGTAAGGTTCCTTATGTAGCTCAAAGCAGGCTGTAATTATTGCCAAGCTGCCTGCTGCCTAGGAAATAGGAATGCTGTTCGCAATCATAGTGTTTGAATATGATTAGACAGAAAATGTTGAGAAAAGAGAGCATTATTTTTGTTCCCTTGCTTAAAATGTATCTGTAGCAGAAACTAAGTGTAGTAGCAGGATGGAAATAGGCCGTTGGCTTGGGTGACATGAGGGCCGCCGGTGAGATCAAGTATCCCGTAGTGTGGCCATGGCTGGCAGCCAAAGTAATACTCGAGTTGCAGAAAAGAGGTTTTACGACGATATAAATTTGATGAATTCATGGGTTTCAAATTTCTTTAGACCAATGGAAAGGATATTTGTCGCCTCAATTTGGAATTGCTTCGAGAACCACTTGTTCGAGCTCAGAACTTGGTGTAGCTTCGCGTCAGGTGGATGATATATGTAGCATGACAAGGATTCCATTTATTCCCTAAATGCCCTACTGTTAGGATTTATTAGAAGTCATGGCATCCCTAGTTTTGACAAAGGTATTGGTTGTTCTCTGAACGTGTGGTCACCTTTCTAGTTTCTCGACGCACGCGTCCTGGTAGTCGTGTATCCACCGCACGCCGTTGAACTTTGACACTGCGCGCATGTCCTCTGGTAACTCCTCGGGCTCTGGCCACTGGAAGTTGTCGATGATCGGCACGATATTGCATTGGGACTGCAACGCAGCCACTATTTCCTGGAAATTAAAGTTATTTATTTGATTGAGGTGGTTAAAACTATCTGTACCTATTTCGGAGGATCGGGGGTCATTCGGGTAATTTTCCTGACGATAAAGTTTACCTTGAGATCGCCATGGCATAAGTTTGCACGTTATACGTTATCGTCTATTGGATTAAGCCGCATTTCTTATCTGGTAACGTATATTGTCATCACAGTTACACAACAGTCTGGCTGGATCATAGCAATGAAACACTAAAAAAATCGATGTCCTACTCGATATAGGGCCAAGATCCCACGCATGACACGAACATGCAACATTTTTTTTTGTAAAACGTTATAAACTCAAGTCTTGTTAGCATCGGGTCGTTTCAGAATTATTATTTGCCTTTAGGTATTTGGAATTTCTAATATATATGTTATGCATGAGAGAATTGTAAAACTGCTTACCCGATGGACCCAGTCTTTCTGCTCATTGTCATGCATGCACCTGTCTAGCGCGTGAGGCGTTAGAACAAGCAAAAAGTGTTTCGCTTGTCTTATACTCTGTAGGAGGTTGTTGTCGAATTTCCCGGCTTCTAGCCTCTCCACGTCGATGAATACTGTAAATCCTCTGAGTTGAAGGTGGACTTTGAGAAGACTGGCCAGCTGTGAGCCGTTTGAACGTCGATAGCTGACGAAAACGTCCAAGTTTTTCTCAAGATTTTCTTCTCCTTTACTGGGAAGCGTGCTTTCGTAAACTGGAAACCAAAAAAACTTGTTATTGTAGAAGCCTAAATGCTTTGGTATTTTCTTTAGGTTAAAATTTTACTAGAATCAAGCAGAGTAAAATCATTTCTGTATTAACTTATATCCTATTTATAATATTGTGTTAGGAGTGAATTTATCACATGCGTTTTTATTGGACCATTAGTTAATGTTGGCCTAGCTCTTATCGTGAATAATACAACGTTGTTCTATCCGCCATGAGATTAAGCCCATGATAGCGGCCTTAATGTAATTCTCATGTTTAACTATTATTAAAATAATAGACCAAATATTTTTGCCCCATCTTTGATGTGTCGAATATTTTGAACAATATTTATAACGGACATGAGATTAGGAGCATTAACTGTGACTAGATTTATGACATGATCTATCATAAAATTAATATAGCGCTTCTTGCATAAGGCAGGAAACTGTTAAAATGATTTATGGTCAATTTACCTTTGATAGCGTTTAAAATCTGAAGGCGGTGAATGCTGTTGACGATGCGACATTCGTTCTCCAGTTGCTCGTCACTGAGGCCACGGATAGACTCCTTATCGACTCCCGCGTTCAGCATGGAATAAGTGTAGATAGTGTATTCTGGACCAATTCCTCCTAAGAACTCGTTGAGGCTACCTGTATCTCTTGAACTGTAATCTGCCATTTTCTTCAATTGCTGAAGTTCTCTTGTGAACCTAAAAGCAAAATAAAATGATATAGAACGTTATTCAATGGAATTCTACAACATACAATTTAATGTTAAATTCAAATCATGTAAATACGGTACCTTTTTCGTTTGATTCCATTTTGTAAACCTATGTCCTCCTTGAGATTTTCCTCTGTTAGTTGCAGTAATAAATCTCCATCAACTCTACTGTCGTAAAAGTTATTCGCATATTCAGAGAATCCTATTTGCTTGACCCATTCTCGGACGTCCTCGATTGACCACAGGGGAACCTGCTGTGACAGTTTGTGTGGCACTTCCTCCCCAATGAGCCGTAAGGCTTGCGCCGCATATTTTGACGCCACAGCGTTTGGACAACTCGCTACTTTCTTCAATGATTCTATCGCTCCTATTTCTCTGAATATTTCAGTGTTTCCCTGTTGTTTTTTGATACCAGCTTCCATGCAGAAATGGAACGCCGCCAGGTTTCTTGCTTCCTCCCTCTTTGAGCTGAGTACTGGGACGAGTCGTTGCAGCCAGTTTTTGCTCTGGCCGTGGGCATGTGCAAGATTCGAGCGAGCAAACTCGGACGGGTTGTGTGTCGTAACGAAAGGTTCTACCAAGTCCAATGTACCGGATTTCAGAACAGCTGCTTCGATTTCTTTGTTTGCCACTAAAACCGCGATGGCTAAGCAAGCGTAATACTTAATATTGTCGTCAGTGTGGAAAGCTAAGGGGAACAACCACATGGGAACTTTTCGTTTGATCATCGCTTCTTGGTTTTCAGCGCCCCCGTAGAGAGAGAGATTGGCGAGCGCCGTAGCACAATGCCTTAGGGTTTCTACGTCATTTTTTCTGCATTCGAACAATACAGCATCTAAGCCTCCTAGTTTGATCACGTCACTGCAAGTGCCTTCGCTGTGCTTGAACAAATGTTCTAAAATCCCTGTGCCTATTCTAGAGTGGTCCACCGAGTTCGCATGTTTCGTACAAACGCACGCTACGTTTACAACTTTTTCAAGGCCGTTTTCTACAACGTGCGCTCTGTTTTCAGTAGTCAGACACTGTTCAAGGAGTTTAGCCGAGGAAAATTGTAAATCAGGGTTACTTGTCTCTAGGCAGTTAGTCATTAAAATGTCTAGACCACCTGACGTTCGCAGCGTGTTGCAAAGGGAATAACCCAGTTCGTGACCGTATGTAGGCACTGCCCACGCTCTCCGCACTATCTCGTTTAATTTGTTAAAATGAACTGAAGCATTTTTCATATCAATTTGGTTATTCTTAATGGACGCTATAAACGCGTTCATCCGCGTTGAATACTTCGCTATTGCCTGTTCGACGTCTTTCTGATTCGAATTTGCATTCAGTTTATCTAAATCTTCAAAGGTTAAGTTGGATAAGTCTTCGTCACCAGGTTTAATCGTTCCGTTTAGCATCTGACTCATCTGCAATAAAATGTAAACAATTCAATAATCGCACTAGTCTAATCATGTTACGAAACGTTTGTAAATATGACGAAAGATTTTCCACCCACTAGATTTCACATTTGTGGTAGACTTACCTGTGATGATAGCATCGTTTTCGAGGAGAGGTTTTTGCTGGAGATCGTCATGTTGGAATGTGCGACGCTTGAGTGCTCCTTGTGGCTGAAAATGCCGCTCGAGGTGACAGTGTGGAGCGCTTGCGCCGACATCATGGCCTTCTTCTCTGCACTGAAGCCTTCCGTCTGTAACTTAGAACTCGTCGCAGACATGTTCTTCGCTTCTTGCGACGTTATCTCACCAGCTTTTAGCGATCGCTGCTCCTAAAACCACAAAATACCGCACATCAATAAATTGAACCGCGCGAACAATAACGCTAATAACTCCCTATTAGTATTCTAATTTGATGCGGCAACAAACTGGTCGAAATCTGAATAACGTATAGTCATACTGCGAGTGTTACCTACTTCTGGAAAAAAACGTTTAGTTTGACCTCAGTACGCGATGAACTTGTTATCACTATTAAGCCACTGTTACATTATAGAATCACATTTTTACCGCGATGTCTCACTAAACAAATATTTGGTTTGATAGTTACATCAGTTGCGATGCGCAATTTAGGTCTGGGACGTCGTCTCGAAGCCATGGTTATAGGTCGGTATATCGTCGCGACGTGCTCCTAGCTCTGAGAACACTACTTTTATATCGAAAACAGTCCCACGTAAAACGGCTCGGATTGGACGTCCTATTGCTTCTATTGGAAATAGGCCAATCGCGCGGAACTTGCGGGCTTTTCAGTAATATTTTAAGGTTTGTGTATAGACGTCATCTGTTTAGAAGCTCGACAAGAAGAACTATTCGGGGAAATTTCTCTCACCGAAGGATTCTGCGTTTGCAGAGGGAAGCGTGACAGGACGCCGCGGTGGACTGGCCACGGGGCCCCCCCGCTCGCGGACATTCTGCTTCTATATATAAGCGAACTATTCGTGTATTCTAGCGCGCATGCGCAATAATTGACTTCCGCATGCGCTCGCGCGCACGACGGTCAGGCGCCGACTGAGCGGCAACGAGCGTGCGGCGTCCAGCGATAAGCGCGTGAAGATAAATGCTCTCACCGGTCCCGGCGATCCTCCGCGCAGCATCCTGTTGGCCCACGCGATTATGCGGGCCATTCTTCTACCGATCCAAGCGATATTCGCGCAATCCCATTTTCATTTTATGCTTACGAGGCAAAGAGTCGCTCCGTACTGAACATTTCGGCGCCGCGCGGGTTCACACCAGCACCGATATCGATCGGCGGCCGTCTGGCGAGGTCACGTCCTTCGGCGCGCCTTTCAGACTCCTACTAGCAGACGCGTGGAAGACAAAATTTGTGCTAGTTCATATACGTATTACATATCTAGCTTTGCGCATGCGTGGTGCTTCTGTTGTGGGTGTCGCGTAGAGACAATATGTCACCACGAACGTTTTGTGGTTAGGATTAGAATGCACTTTTAACTGCGGTAAGTTTTTTAAAGTAAACTTACTTGAAGGTATGCGGCGTTTTGTTCGGCAGTGATTCCCTCAGCTTGCAGCAATTTTCTTGACGCTCCGGCGGCGCTTCTTTCCGCATACTGCAAATCTCCGTGTTGCAGATGCTGCATCCGTGAGCTGTTGGCTTTCGAGTTCGAGGCACTGTATCCATCGGTCACAACTCGCCTCGAACTCGCTGATGAAACTTGCTCAGCGCTGTACTTCAGTTTATTCGCTGAGCTCAAACTCGCGTTGATAGCTGCAGCGTTAGCGACAAGCAAGGGATTCTCGCTGACAGGAGGAGGTGTGTCGGATTCGGGGAAGGTGACGAGAGGACCGTCGCCGGAGAGCTCGCTCATGTCACCCATGTCCGTAATATCACCCATGTCACTGAGATCTCGGATGTCAGGCAAGCTACTCTCGCCTACTATATCTCCCTGATCCACTATATTCTCCATTGAGCTTCTCAATCTGAAATGGAGAAAATATATTGTTAGGAAATTACTCACAGTTTAGAAATACATTTGCTTAAGTGCTTTATGACTAATTATGTACACTATATGCACTAAAAACAACTCGTTAGAACGTCTCCCGAAAACGGGAGCGTTGCTATTGTTTGCCGGCGTGGAACTGCAAACACGGGGCAGGGAAACAACGGGTGGGAATTGGCGGAGGGCCAAGGTTGCTCAGGTGAGCTAACTCCGACAGGCATGTGGCAAATGCCATTAAGCTTTAATGTTCACGAGAAACCGTCTATGTGTTATCTTAAAGGCCTATCGACAAAAACATTCTCCAAACATTGGCACGTGTTTCTAACGCTGGCCTACGCAAGGAAGCTATTTCAAAATCAGTCGTATTCTTGGGCTCACCTGCCGAAGTTCATCGAAGCCGCTGTGTTGCTCAAGTTCTTCATCTCTGAGATGGAGCTCTTTAGCTCTGTGAGATCTGACTTCATTGAACTCGCTTTCATTTCGGAGGCGGTCCTGTGCTGGAGTCTCTGGGTCGAGCCCTGGAGTCGTTGACTAGATGCAGCGCTGCTAGAGGTCGTGCTCGAAACCATCTATAACAAATACAACTATAAGATAACAACGTTGTGTTACTATTTAGACGTAGTGCATCTAACGCAGTTGTGTTTACTGATAGCGCATCGCATGTAAACAAGAATATTAACCTCGGGAACACGGAAAATACCACGTTTCACTGGTCACTGTCACCGTGATACAAAAATAAGTGAACACTGATAATACACACGTCCTCCGAATTCGTTATCTAGACTACAACTGCGGGTTCAGTGCCAATGCTAGAGGAGTTCGTACGGCAGCCGTCACGCGTCTTGGCGCACCAACGTCCGAGGAAAATAAAGAGCCAGGGCTACGACAAAATAGAAATACGAAAATAACGCGGTTGTTTTCAATGTTTTGTTTCAATATCACTTAACAATCGACAGTTGACGACTAACGATACCTACGCATTCAGACAGTCACGTGGCACTCGTCTATTTAAACGTCTCCCCGATGCTTCTTTACTGAAAATGTCTTAGAGCTATCGATCGCTTTGATCTCTTCTTAAAGTCAGTTTTGTGACAAAAAATACAGCAATCACTCGTGACAACCTAAGCGCTATTATAGCCTCGAGCACAATAGAGGTTAGGCATATAACTAATTTATTGTCTTCGAAAAATATGGCCAAGCATATTTTGGCATCGAATGCCGTAATTGAGAGGTATATCGAATGATTCAGAGTTAGACCGCGTGGGCGAGATGCAACAAATGGCGGTAGGCATGCTCGAACTTTATCTCCGAGGGGCCTTGAACCTCGCGACCAAAACTCGGCGGAATCCAAATGATCACTGATATGACTTTTAGATGCCTTATAGTGTGGGCCCGTATTAGTTAATAAAAAGTGGCGTTTATGGAAATGCCTTTGTCATGTATCATTGTTTAGAGACCGTGTAACGTGGGATAATTAACTGTACAAGATTGAATTTGCTATATTTTTTCTCGGATTAGTGTTTTACTTTCCTGGCTGAGTTATTTCATATTGAAGGAGCATATAAAGCACGAGTTCAAAAGGATTAGCGTAATAACAAAATAATAAGGTCACGTCATAAACAAAGCACAAGGGAAAGGGTCATATTAGGGCAGCTTATAAAAAGGGTCGGCACAGATTTGCGTTGCGCAAGTCTTGTAGTTTGCTCCATGTAACTTTAAGCGTTCAATAACGCGGACTTTTAAGAGGTTGGGGAAAAACTACAGTGCGACTATGCAGAGTGGAACATGGCAACACCTCCATTCGAAAGTCACATTTGCCATGTTCCGTTCTGCAAAGTTATCGTAGTAGCACTCTAGCAGTATATTACTTAAGAGTGCTTATGTGTTCATATATCATCCAGTGTCATCACTACGGTACGGTATTACCAAACGAGCCCTACGTTACGCCATGTCTCCACTGGCTCGCCGCCAAACCCAGACACCATGTCTTGCTGCGCCCATAAGGCGGTGGCATTAATTACCAGAGGTATCTCGCACAGACACGGCTTTTATGTTTTATTTATGTTTGCTAAACACATGTTGGACTATATCATTACATTCGGCATGCACGTCACGAAATTAAATTAAATTTAACGACAATATTGCTAGACAGTGCCTTGAGTCGACACGCTGCGGTTGCCAAATCTCGGTCTAGATCAAAGCGCAAAGGATTACCAAATTGGACCCGTTTTGGTTACGTTTTGGCTCAAATGGTTATTTTGTATCTGTCTGTTACGATTCGCTCATGGAATCAGTCGTGTCCGCTCTCGGGTTTTTACTTCACGATAACACAATCGGTTAATATTTTTCCCCGCTCAGGCCGGTTGTCGGTGGAATTGTCTAATGACGGATAATATATAATTCAGTCAGGTTATGTAAGTACATTAGCTCATTTGAAAAGGCATTCATTAAGACGTCGCACCTATTGTGTCGTCTAAATTACTAGTCCTATATAGAGCTCTGTGATTTACTCTGAGCTAAGACAAAGAAGAGTTAATTTGGTACAGCTGCAAATGATATGCATTCCGGTGACCTCGTCTCGGTGTTCCCACAATAGGCACGTCAGCCGGCGCAAGCGTTATTTTATTTTAAATTTTACCGCAAACACGGCTGGTCGAATTGAAAATAAACCGGCCATTTTATGAACCGACGGAGGCCGGTGTCGAAATAACCATCTGGCTATTTATAGTTATGGGGTATGAATGATTAAGAGTTTATCATATTGTTTACATCACGGAAATATAAAGGTTTAATTAATATCTTGCTACTTGTTTCTTGGAAATTTCAAGGATGTTCTATTTTAGAGGAAATAGTGTTAATAGTTTCAGCTTGTTCGTTTCGTTTCATGTACCTAACTAGCGAGGTTCTCTATCGTTAGACCGAATTTCATAAGAAATAATTTTACTTTCCCGAATTTTATCTGCCATAATTTCATTTTCCATAATGATTTCTTATCTATAACTTTCAAACGCCATACTTTCATATGCCGTAATTTTCAGGAGCCATAATGATACAAATGTCTAAACTGACACCTAAACCTATGCCAGTCATACCTGTCCTGTCGCTTATTTAAATGTAGAGGACTGTAAGCAACCTACCTGCGTTCAATTAGGAGTACTTAATTTATTTAAACTTTATTGCACAATACAAAAAAAGTACAAATGGCGGACTTAATGCCTTAAGGCATTCTCTACCAGTCAACCAATGGACTAAACAGAAACATAAACTTGGTGCAGGGTCTTTAAAGTCAGAGAGAAAACTGAGGATTAGCCTGCCTTAATATATTTTATGCCACACCTGGCCATAAAGTGGCTTTTACCGCACGCTACGCGTACGGAAAAAGCCGCTTTCTGGCCAAGTGTCGATATAAAATGATGTACACAACACAGGAGGTAATAAAGAAAGCCCTCGATCGCATATTTACGTCCTTCGCTTGCAGCTTGGGCCGCAAACATCTGCGATCTCGGCCTTTCTTTATTTTACCACCCCAGTTGTGTAATGTACTATTATGTTGCGGGGGGCTTCGCCCGCCCTTCCCCCATTTGGCTTCTCAGCCATTTAGTTTTTCTTTAGAAAACTGTAAGCAAGTTGACGAAGTCTCAGTTGGAGGGTTTTTTATCAGTGTTTTTTTTCTCATTATTATGGCAAATGATTATTATGTCATAAAAAATATGAATAATCCTCCTCCGGGGGGAGCCTCACCCCTAAGGAGCGCGTCCCCAGGTGGCGGATAGGGGAACACTCGGCGAACCAACGGCGAACCAATGGTTCAATGGGTAGGAGGGAAATAAAATACCTCCCGCGGACCAACAGGCCGGAGAAGGTTAACTCCGTCAACAAACCCCCGGAGCAGAGCTGCCGCGAGGTAATCGCGGAAAAGGTCGGTTTCGGTGCTGCAGCCCGGCAGCAAGCTGCAGAAGAGTCGTCGGCGAACGAATCTTCATTGTGAAGGTCAACGGTGGCGCTCACGCCCAGTCAGCGGGTAGCCTGCCTTAGCGTCAGGCGGCAGCCGGCTGTAAAAACTTATAGCCAAACCAAAACTCCTCCGAATATAATATGAAAAGTCCACATAAAGAAATGCGATTACATACTAGGGCGTCCCCCGGAAGCGACGTAAGAAATCATGAGATATTGAATGCGAAACCCAAGGCGAATGTGAAGAAACATGCTAGGGCGTCCCCCCAAAGCGACGACACACAAGACAGGAGCAACACCTCGCCGACTACATGCACCACACTGCGTCTGGCTACTTGGAACGTTGGAACACTGACTGGTAAAACATCTGAATTAGCAGAAACCCTAAAAAGAAGAAGCATAAACATCTGCTGTTTACAGGAAACTAGGTGGAAGGGCGCCAAAGCAAGAGACATTGGAAGTGGATTTAAACTCTTTTACCATGGTGCCTCAAACCAAAGAAACGGAGTAGCCATCGCAGTTGACAAACATTTTAAACCTAGGGTTATCAAAGTCGATCGGCGCACCGACCGCATAATTTCCATTAAACTGGCTATGGATGGACAGCCCCCGCTAAATGTAGTCGCCGCATACGCCCCTCAAGACGGTTGCAACGAAACCGAGCATGAGCTATTCTGGGATAACCTTGAATCACTGATGCAAGAAATTCCTCCTGAAGAGCAGACGATCCTGGGAGCAGACCTAAACGGACATGTTGGGGCTATAAACACAGACTATCCAGAACACCACGGGGGATTTGGGTTCGGCACAATCAATCGGCGGGGTCTGTCTATCTTACAATTCGCTGGTGCCCATAATATGGCCATCGTTAATACCTACTTCTGCAAGAAAGCTGAACACCTCATTACTTATAAATCTGGAAACCATGCAACCCAAATCGATTACATCCTAGCAAATAGAACGACTCTCAAACACTTCAAGGACTGCAAAGTCATCCCTGGTGAAGCACTCACTGGGCAGCACCGATTGCTAGTTTCATGTTACAAACTTAACAAACCACACCGGCTCGAACAGGACAGAACTCCCAAAATCAAGTGGTGTAAATTGCAGACATCAAAGGGAACTGAACTTGTCAAATCCCTATCATCGTACCTGAAAGAAGATCTAAAAAATAAGGACACAACAGCTAACATTCGCTGGGACAAGTTCGAAAGCACCTGTGGGACTAAAGCAGCCGCATTCTTGGGAGTGGCAAAAGGTGGTTACAAAGATAAGCAAGATACCGGCTGGTGGGATGAAAACTTACAAGAGGTTATAAAAATCAAAAGGACTCGCTTCAAAGTCTGGCAAAGTTCGAGGTCGGAATCAGACAAACAACTCTACTCGGAAGCAAAACAGGTGGCAAAAAGAGCCGTTGCAATAGCCAGAGCCGCAGAAAACCAGCGGCTGTATGATAACCTTGACAAAGCTAACCACGATTATGAAATTTATAAAATAGCTGTCAGCAAACGCCGACTTGCCTCCTCTCAAGATTTTAAAAACAATAAATACATAAAGGATGATCAAAACAACCTCTTAACTTCTAACACCGAAATCAACAACAGATGGCAATCCTACTTCGGAACATTACTGAATGAGGAGTTCCCCAGCCAAGACTTTGAACTTATCCCAGCAACCGCAGAACCGGTTGGTATTCTTACTCCTCCAGAAATAAAACAGGCTATCGGGAAAATGAAAAACAACAAGTCCCCTGGACCAGACGGAGTACCGGCTGATCTGTGGAAGAAGCTTGGTGATGTGGGAGTGTCCTGGCTGACAAATCTGTTTAACGATATAATAACTTCTGGTAAAATACCCGATTCATGGAGACACAGTTTTCTTATACCAATATATAAAAATAAAGGGGATGTTCAATCTTGCTCAAACTACAGAGGAATAACTCTTACCTCACACACTTTAAAAATATGGGAGCAGGTTCTTAAGACCAAACTTACAGAAATTATAACGGTCACACCGAACCAATTCGGTTTCACTAAGGGAAAAGGTACCACGGACGCCATTCAAACCTTGAGGATTTTGACTGAAAAATACAGAGCTCTCAAGAAAAACCTGTTTATGACATTTCTGGACCTAGAAAAGGCTTTTGACCGAGTCCCTCGCCGTTTGGCATGGCAAGCCTTGAGAAGTCAAAACGTGCCTGAAATGTACGTACACCTGATACAGGACATGTATTCCGACGTTAAAACCTCAATTCGCAGTGCAGCCGGCACCAGCGAACCCGTTCCCGTCAGGGTTGGAGTCCAACAAGGCTCAGCACTTAGCCCCCTAATATTTATCACCGTCATTGACTACCTAACTAGAAGCATCCAGGATGAGGTGCCTTGGTGTCTTCTGTACGCCGACGACGTTGTGCTGATAAGTGAGTCACTCGAAGAGTTGCAACAAACCACAAACCGCTGGCAGCATGCCTTAGAAAGCAATGGCTTAAGAATAAGTCGAACAAAGTCGGAATACATGAGATTCCTGTTTGGGGGGCCATGTGACTCATCACTTTTTATAGAAAACAGCCCTGTACCCCTAGTTGAAAAATTTAAATACCTAGGCTCTTTTATGCACGAAAACGCCACATGCGACGCGGATATAACGCACAGAGTGAATGCTGGCTGGATGAAATGGCGATCACTGTCCGGCGTGCTCTGCGACCGTAGAATGCCAATTCGAACCAAGGGAAAAGTCTACAAGACTTGTGTCAGACCCGTTATGCTCTACGGAGCAGAATGCTGGACATCCAAAAAAGACCATGAAGCGAAACTTCACGTAGCAGAAATGAAGATGCTTAGGTGGGCCGGCGGTGTGACTAAACTCGATAAAATAAGGAATGAGCTAATAAGGGGCACCTTCAAAGTGGCACCCATCCCAGAAAAAGTCCACGAAAGCCAATTGCGTTGGTATGGACACGTATTGCGCCGCGACGATGACCACCCTGTTAAAATCGCACTAAATATTGACATAGGAAAACAACCCCGAGGTCGCCCAAAAGCTACTTGGTGGAGAAACCTTCAAAAACTATCCAAGGACATTCCAGCTGACCCTTTTGACAGAGCCGACTGGCGAAAAAATATTCGGAGGGCCGACCCCATATGAAATGGGAAGAGGCACGGACAAAGAAGAAGAAAAAATATGAATAATGAATCTTATGGAAAATAATTATTATGAAAGTTGATATTATGGCACCTTATACTATGGCAAATGATGATTATGGCGCGAGACCACTATGGCAAATGAAATATAAGTTTTTATGAAATTATGGCAAACGAAGGTATACCAACTTTCTTTGTTAGGCGAGTGAGTTTTGACATGCAATTTTAAAATTTAGAAACTAGCTATTTTTAGGCTTTAGGTATGTAGGTATGCCATATTAGTTGAGACCCATGTCGTCATGCTGTACTGGTGCGCAGTTGATCGTCAATCTTCCTTATCTTGTCAGAACGCCATTACGCTTAGACAAAGGCGTGCCGCACTTAGTGCGACAATTCTTGACCAGATACCTCGTTTGTTTATGTAGCCAATAGCGCTATTTACTTATCTTGATAATCTAACTATTTGATGCACTATTGTTGTCTAGAGGCTATTTACAATTTATTATCACTATTAACCGTCAAAGGACACGACGTTAATGGAAAACTGACAATAATTGACTACCTACTATTGTAAGGGTTGCTGGTATTTGTTATAAGTTTGGCTGGTGATAATAAGTTTTCGCGTTTCATAGTGCCGTCCCTTTTACACCCTAAAAATAAACAAAGACAGCGCTACGAAACGCGCGTTAACGGCGCGTTTAAAAAACGCCGTGTGCATAGGCCCTTATGTTTGGTTGCGTTGCGTTGCGGATAGGTAGGTAGTAAGTTTGGTTGCGGATAGTAAGTTTGGTTGCGTATAGTAAGTTTGGTTGCTGATACTAGTAAGTTTGGTTGCTGATATAAGTTTGGATGCTGATATTGAGAAGTGGGTTTGAATTGGATGCTGTAGATGGATTGAAGAATGTGACAGATTTGGATTCATTTCAATAATACATTTATAAAGTGTTAAACAAGTTCATTATTTCTGAGACCGTATTAAATCTCTTTTTGTATGTTTCCGCGATCCATCTGGGTATCCGCCTGCAGGTGCCAGACTAGTTATGTACTAATATTAGTTAGAGGAGAAATACATTTTGGTAACAAAATCAGACGGTTTTTCATAAGTCTTAGACCACCACTTATCTACAATGTGATGTTTCATATCTGGATTATATCACTATACGGCACGGGTCTGGAATAGTAAGTAAGGCATTACCTACAAAGTACCTATGCACAGCACGTGGTAAAATGTCAACCAACCAATTTTACATGTAAAGGGGGAATTATCGTGTACCTGCTGCGTGGAAGAGCTGGTGACTTGCGTATTGAGAGCTTGCTCCCGTCGGGAGAAGCTGCTCTTTTTCAAATTCTCCATCACGGAGGCCAGTTCCTTGGCGCTTCCGTTGTGTTTCAAACTGCTGTTTCCATCGAGAGAGAAATCTGGTATCTGGAAACAAATAGAGACATATTTTTAGACTGGGGCTCAATACACAAATCGTAGAACCCCAACCAAGCCTTAAAAGCAAAGTTCTAATAGTCATATTGACCGTCAAATCTCTAGCATTATCTATGATTAATGTTTCTTTGGTTTATATAAAGTTGCAGATATCATTCGGCAACCAAGAGCAAAATTGGTTTTAATTCTATTAGAAGATCAGATGGATCTCCATTCTGTGATTCTATACAATTTATTTAATAAACGACATCTTTCCGGTTCATCCGACACTAAACTCAAAATGCACCAGTACTCAATACGATCCAATGTCTAAAAGATCCATTCTCATTACGAATGGAACCCAAATCAACTTATTGCCAAAATGAACCGTTCTCGACTTGCACTCTTCTCAGTATGAACCAATTTTTAAATTGACTGAAGCCCATTAAAACCGATACCCAAAAGGCTCCATTCCCAAAATACCCTTAATTTGTAATAGCAGAACACATTATTCCCATAATGATCGATTCACAAAAAGCTCTTTTCCCAAAATACACTAAATTCTCGATTGTCGTAGGAGGGTAAACTAAGGTTGACAACATGTCGCACCTGTATTAGAACAAATACGTAAATGCAAGTTTTAACGATTTGCATTTACGTCGTTGTTCTAATAGAGGTGTGTGATGTGATCTGAGGCTTTCTTTACTTCCCGAGCATGTAGTCTGATTTGCACATTTCCAATTGGTAGTATTTTTATTTTTGCGGCTAAAATTATATCGGTGCCCATTATAAATTAGAGAGGGGCGTCCTTTCTGGTTTTCTATGAATAATACACTGCTACCAGACATTGCGAAGCGCAATAAATAATTAGATAATGACATTGATTCCTTTCATGTCATGTTCATTTTTAAGTGGCCGATGTTAAGATAGCATACGCAGTGGCAGTTATGTTTACACGAGGTTTTATTCTATTATAAAAGACTAACAAGGTAATAATCGAGAATTTAGTGTATTTTGGGAAAAGAGCTTTTTGTGAATCGATCATTATGGGAATAATGTGTTCTGCTATTACAAATTAAGGGTATTTTGGGAACGGAGCCTTTTGGGTATCGGTTTTAATGGGCTACACTCAATTTGAAATTGGTTCATACTGAGAAGAGTGCAAGTCGAGAACGGTTCATTTTGGCAATAAGTTAATTTGGGTTCCATTCGTAATGAGAATGGATCTTTTAGACATTGGATCGTATTGAGTACTGGTGCATTTTGAGTTTAGTGTCGGATGAACCGGAAAGAACGACATGCCTATCCCGCAATAGGCTCACTGAAGTAAGCTTACGCTTATGCATAGAGACATCGATTTTCCGGGGCTGATTGTCTGTCACACTTAACACTTCTCTGTCACATGGCTTTTCAATATTGCTCCTACGGACGCCAATAAAAAATATCCTCAACGCCTACATGTGAGTACTAAGGCATCATGGAAAAAAACCGATGTCGGAATTGTTTCTATGCGTATGTATGTAACTACTACATACAGAAATAGTAATAGAATAGTAATTATCTTTGATAATCCAATGCATTGCATGCTATGTACTGCAATGATTATTATTACCGTAAATATGGTCATTATGTAAGTTGCTACGATAATAATTTGCAAGTGCGTGTAAATATTGTGAGTTGATAACAACACTGTTCGGAAAACCAATAGCGATGCGAACGATCATCTACCTATCTTTATGGTTAATCATCACGAAACAACTTAATTGCCACTCAACACTGGTCTTTTATGATGTTGTTATTTTATAAGGTAATGGGAGCGTTCGAGTCATTTTGTACCCTGGATTTTTAGGGTTGCTTGGCGTTTTGTTATAGGTTTACGAAGGCTAGTTTCTTGCAAATTGACGTTTTATAATGCACCTATTTTGCGTGTCGGCGTCTTGTTAAAGGCCGAGCCACACTGGCTGCGTACACGTCTGCGTGCGCGTGGCGTACGCGTTGTATAGTATGAATGTTTTTCAAAATGGCGGCTAGTCACGCTCAAAGTCAAGGAGCTGCAGCGTACATTGCGTGCACACGCAGCCGGTGTGGCTCGGCCTTAAGTGTTAAAAATTATTTTGTTTGCCTAACTAAGTTCAATTTCAAACTAATTTTGTGGTCTTAGAGTATACTATACATAGATAGTATACATAGATTGACGGACTGATTGCAGTACTTAATTCACTTTGTAATACTTTTCCAAGGAAACTAAAGATGACATGCGGGAGAATTGTGTATGATAAAACTCTATTTACATTGACAATTGCATGTCGACAATAAACCGCATCTGAATAAGATGAACTGGTACTTCGTACGCGCAATTGTATGATAAACGACCCTCTAACGATCTACGCAGATTTCCTTGAATGCTGTACCAAGATTGATGGACACTTAAACCTTTATTGTTATCACTAGTGTTCTGGGAATTATTACAATTAATATCGAATTCAGCGCAAGGACAGTAATTGCACTGATTGACTCTTTGACTGGGGTCAAAGGAACTATCAGTGAGTCATCGGGACAGCGGTTGTCAGTATCGGGAATCTACTCACGCGTCACTCTTGACCGTTCGGCGCGCATGCCAATGAGCCCGCCTCTTGATGGTATGTACTCAAGCTGTCTATCTGTCCAATTGATTATTTGTATCGATATGTCATCGTCACACGATAATACTATAAGAACTACTTTTTCGTTCGATGTTGTCACAGATCAGATGCCTCTGTCTGTATTCTGAATTTCTGATATACTGACTTTGGTCTGATTAACTGTAAGATGTTAAAATTGGTTTTGCATGACTTCGTTTTCATCACACTCCGAGTATCCGGATCGGAGCACAAATCGCCAGTTTCCCATTCACAATTCTTGGTTCATATTGGTTGCACAACTTGTTTCTTCTTTCTTTTTTATACCGTGAGACTTCTCGCGTCTTTGACACGAATTGTAAAGCCTCATAACAGTCAGGATGACTCATGTAGCCAAGCATTCTATTACGAAACCCTCACGATTCTCTATCGTCAATCTATTAGATACACTTGACTAACCGTTAATTTTGGTACGCCCACGATCATTTACATGCATTGACAGACGCCCAGTTTGACTTTATGAGTGGAACATTTAAAGAATCGATGGTACCGATACCGATGGTGCATTCGTTGTTGAAGGGTTTGCTTGGGATGAGTCTATTATGACGTTGAGTGACGTGGATAATGCTGATGTCATGGCCACGCCGGCCGGCGCGGCGTCAGAACACCGGTATTTAGAGACCCGCAATGAAAACAATATAAACCGCCACGAAACACGGGTGGAGAGTAATAACTTTGAACCTTTACATGTTTTTGTGATTGACCGGACCTTTGTACTTAGCAGATTTCTTTAGGTAACAAAGCAAAAAGCTTATATCCTGGATTACAAGCGTCATTAGAATGAATGGCTCATCAGTAATTTTTCGCCAGAAGTTTTTGCAGACATTCTTTAACATTGTGTTATAGTTGGTTGGCGATTTACGCGCGGTTGTTCATTGATAACTTTTATACTATCCCAAGCGATGAGTAACGAACACGAAGAAAAAAACTCCAGTGATATAACAGGTCGATTGTAGCCTCTGAATCATGATTCACAGAAACGTCGTCACAATTCAAGCGAACTATATCACTGTTGTGATTATGTTGCATTACGTCAGTGAATTAAGTGCTGGTGCAATGAATGCGTCACAGGACGTAGTTTTACTAAGGTACACCGAGATAAAACGCTCGGTTTCATTCATGTCGACAATGATAACGCGTACTACTGAAATTAGATACGGATATATTAACTTAATTAGGGTCTTATGGGCGATATTTGCTCATTTCCAGAAATGAGGATATTGCACATAAAATCAATTAATGTTAGACCCTATGTCTAAAGTAGTTGAAGATCATGTTAATGTAGTACTTTAAGATGACGTTGTAAGAGTCTTCTACATGTGTGATAATGAATATGGTGATTAACATCGTTAGAATACATTTTATGCATAGGTTACGTAGAGTTGCGGTCGATCGAATTACATTAACTGCTACTTATGTGTGAATCACTGGTGACGTGAACATCAACTGAGACCTATCATTCAACCAATGCACGTTACTATAGTCATAGGGGAAGACCCCGATTTAAGGAGTTTTTATCCGACTGCGGCGAAACCCAAAGGAGGGTTATGTGTTTGACCTGTATGTATGTATGTATGTCCGTTCCTGTGTCCGCTCGTAACTACGCAACGGCACATCCGATTTTGATAAATGATACATCATTAGATTCGTTTTGATGGTGTGAGTGTCACTGGGTATGAAGTTCGTTAAAATAAACAAAATGGCGGATTTTATGCAGTTTCAAAGTGCACCGCGGTCGGGTTTTTTTAGTAAAAATGTGGTTATTCTGTGTTTCATCCGTTTGACTTTCGAAGGTTACGTGACCAGGAAGATCACGGAGTGGGAACCACAAAAGGCATGTAAATAATGGTATAAAATAGTAGTAGCAGCAAAATCGCTGTCATGCATAAGTTAATGTAAACAATATCAACAACAAATATCAATCCGCACAGTCCACACTTTTAGTGTGTTTTAATGAGTATTGCGATTACTTAATTCAGGGAAAGAGGATAACAAAAATGTGTTTGAATAACAAACCAAATAACACACAAGTCCAGGAACTATGTATGTCGTGTTTAAACAGAGTTGAAGGAAAATAATACCGCTATGAATTTAGCAATAACCATTCAGCTCACGTCTATGTGGGCAAGTCCTGGGAAACGTGTCGTTGAAGCTTTCACGACTCTGCACTCACTCATCGCCATTTCGCGAAAGATTAAATAGCCTTTCAACAGAATTTGAACCTTGTGCTGCAGGCTTTTCGGGCGTTATTAGTGTGGATGAAGCGACAGATATCCGCGAACATTATAATGCACTGTTCATGCTATGTGCCAGATGCACCGGAGTTGACCGTTGCATGCGCGATCAAGGGACATTGTTAGTGAAGGTCAGTTTCGAATGCACAATCGCTCCATACGTGATAAAAGGAGACAAAGATAAATTAATTTTATTGCATAACACCAACGCAAACTTTAAAATAGACAATAAACATTAATGTTAATCCGCCATTGTAACCTCCTAATGATCAATAAACTTATGGAACAGATAAAATGGAGATCAAACGTGATACGTTAATTACATACCAGACTCGAGGTTTTCGATGTGGAGTCGCTATATTAATATCAATTTACATAAGCGGTAGATTAAGTAATGATATGCTTTACAGTGAAACCGGTGACTGTCAGACATAATTGCACTACGTTAAGTAACATCAGTGGGATGCAGTGTAAAATATCACAATTTTACTATCAATCTCCGATTGTCAATATAAATTTGAGGCTTGTGTCTTGGATGTTCTGCGATAGTTCATTAGAGCGTACTAGTTCATTATCATTAGTATCAGTAGTTTTCTGTATGTGTGGAAAATACACTGAACTTTTATTTGCAATAATATTTCTAATCAATATAATGCGTGTAGGTATATTTATTTATTCCATGTTGAATAATGAATTCTCTTTTTTCCGTAACTTATAACTTTAACTCCGCAATTATACATTAAATGCATTTAATTTCAGCGCTTTATGTGGTGAATGTTATTATACTGTTATTTACCTTTGAGTCATCAGCTTAAGCTCCTAATTAAATTGGTTAGCAATGCTTCACAATGATTCCAATCCAATTTAGTATTATGGGAGAGCATAATGGTTTACCTTGCGGAAAGCCAACACCTTAAACTTTATCACTGTGTGAGTCCATCAACACAAATATCCGCATATTTCGCTCCTCGTATATTTTGCGTACTAGCTTATCTCGTGTATACACTGGTCAGTTATCGTGGTCACATTCGTGCTCCGCGTGTCTATCGGATGCTGTCATGGGGCGACACGTGTCCCCCGCGCGAGGTTCGCGGCGCGACTGACTGCCGATGCCGGTTTGTATTCGTACTCACAAATCCCAACCCGCAAACTTCGGACCACAATGCTAGCTAATTAGAATGGCGAACGCTCCGGGTGGCGGGGTTCCGCCCACGATTCTCTGTATCCGCTTCACGGTCTTATCATTCAACAAACTCAATCAGTTTCCACGCGCAACCCTAAAAGCCCGACTCGTTTTACGACGTGAAAACTAGGTATCATGCTCCTGGTAATCAAGTCTGTCTGGAAATAGAAGTGCATTCCATTGTTACTTTGTGATCTGTGCCAACGAGCCAATATCGTAGGAGTGATGAACTGCAGCAATCCTTGACCTTATCAGTCAAGGCAGTTGCTAGAGCCAGGATACCATATAAAATAATAACTTTCCAGATATCCTGATAAGAATTAGGTGTCAAGTTAAGACGCATTATAACTAAGATCAAAACCATGAATCACTGAGTATTTGACAGTTCTTCAGAAAATATGATGACCCAAGTAGACAAGATAATGGATTTGAAAATAGGATATTTCATAGCAAAATCTAATAATTACGTATAAATAAAATCTCAACTTCATACCTCGGGAGCAAAACAACCGAGTGTAGAAGATGCATCGAGTTACACTCGAAGAAAGAAAAAACAGATCATCTATAAGATCAGCAGTTATGTTACATTCACACACATGAAGTCAAAATTAATGGCCTGTAACCGAGACGTTTGTGCTGAAACACTATTCCAAGTAAATGGCAAAAAACTTAAGAAGAGATCTCAGCTCCTGTCGCGGAGCGATAAGTCAACGACCTCTCAATGTCAGCTAGAATAGTATAACGAATCATCGCTATTGATTATAATTAACGGATATGAACAATCTCGATGTTTAGCCACTAGTTAAAGCGATAAAATCAAGTTGTCATTAGTGAAACGTTATTTTAAGAAGCGAACGAATTGCTTTCAACGATAGTCGATCACCGTCTGGCCGACCAGAGCTGTCCTAATTACAGGTCCGAGCGAAATGAACAAAGAAATTCTTTGTCTGGTTTGCGAATCAAAAACTATAGCAACAGACCAATTTGCCAGGTCAAACAAATAAAACCTTTGGCTTGCGTAAGTAGAAAATTTGATTTAAATCATTGACTTCAAGAGTGGACGATAATAATCCCGCTTAGTGGAATAATAACAAGCCTGAATAGGCATGGCCATATTGGGAGTTAAGTGTCTTCATTGGAGGATAAATTCCGATGATAAATGCCATATTGTTGATACCTGGGTGAAGCATACTTACGCCCACGTTGGCTGGACTAGTTACATACACATATACTTTAGTAGGTAAATGCTACACGTGATTTAACATTTGCGTTGTTAGTATGGTAATTTTGAGATTTAAGTGTATCTAGACCAAGAACTTTTTGTTCATTTTGTTTTGCTAAGCTAAGCCATGATCCTACCTTGCTTATCTATGATATTTTACCTGTCCTTCATAAGATTTTAGAATTGTATTTAGTTTATGGTTTTCTAAATGAATTATTATTTGTTACAATAAAACGACTCAGAGGAAAATAACTGATAGCTAATTAGGAGTATATGTTATGTAAAATCCATCGTGAGAAGTTTCCCACCGCTTGATTTATAAAAAAAAATTGACCTAATAAACTCATGATGACTAATGAGCCAACGGTTAATGAGAATGCAGTATTTTCATATTAATTGAACAAATTGAATGGAAATGCAGTAAATAAACCGGCTAGGTGGAGATGAGTCACAACGGAGCTCAAAGCAGTAAGCCGCGCGCTTGGAAGAATGAAATCGTACGTTCCTAAAGACTCTGAACCCAGATGCGTCATTATTCTACTAGGTTTGTGAAGTATAGCGAATGGCGAATTAGTCGCGAGTCCGTTGCAAATTATATGTTTAGCAAATAGGTGAGTAAGCGTGCCTTATTCATCTTGGGATATCATGCGGTCTGGTATAACCTACCGCGTTTTCACAAAAGGTGACTAAAAGCGCCAACAGATGCATTTATAAACAATATCGAAATGTAAACATGGGAGTTTTTGTATTGTTTCACTTCTTACAATATAGTGGTTAACATTACGGTACATGGTTGACCTAATTCTTCTTGTTTTCTCATTGAAAACTATTTTCATATGACACGTAAAGCATCGGTGAGCTTATTGTATGTTTACTGTGTAATTTATTTAAAACGTGTTTGTTACTCTGAATTAAGTAATTGCACAAGGTTTCTTTAATTCACGTAGGTAATAAATGTTATCTTTGACGTAAATAGCAGCTGAAGTGTAGCAATTATTTCTAAGATCCAGCTTATTCTTTGCTTGTCTCAGTCAGCTATTCTATATTTTCCCAGGTATTTCACTATTAATTTTGAAGAGTGAACTTTAAGAGAAATTTTATTTAACAGCTGCCTAATTAATTTAATTATTTCCAAAAGGTTTTGTGTTCCATAATCCATTATGAATTAAGGTTTTAAAACGAACAGACTCAACTGTTGTGTAGTATGACTTAATCATTGGAAGAAAACAAACAAGGATAGCTGTATCGACTGAGTCAGTGCAGGTTTTGTGCAGTTCTGCGAACAGCTCAACGGTTTCTTCGAGATGTGACTAAACGCAGTGAGTAGTTTCATTCATAAAGCTACACTGCGATCTAAAGCGAAAGGCAACAAGTATGTTTGAACATCATATATACTTACTTCCTTTCGTTGAAAACCACTTTGCTTACGTTTACCTACAAGTACCTATTTCAACGCGAATTGTGGAACGTTGTGCCATCGGTGATAGCGTATCAAAGTTATGTCAATTCTGTGTATTACGGAAAATCTGTGAATCGGAAATTTGATAAGGTTACCTAAAAAATACCCACTAAGAAGTATCAATAATAAGTAGTTAACGATAACGAATTTTCGCAGGGAGAGGTTAATAATAATAATCACACTACTAATAAGGAAAGTAATTGTGTTCGGTACAGATCGTCATCCATAAGGAACCGATTAAGTCGTAATCATTAAGAAGAAGAAGCGATTTGAGCAGCAGAGTCGATCGAACACATCGTAGCATAGACCCGTGAGCATAATAATGTGGTTTAAAGCAACATTTTCATCTTCAAGGTCATAAAAGAAATTACAGCGCTTACGAGAATCTTTTTGTTATATGTTCTTGAATGTCATTGTAATAATATATACCTCGCGTCGTAAGTCAGCAGTGGCACGCTAAGTCTCGTTCTTGGATTTATGATCACGGAAAATGTAAAACGGGTAAAACTCGCAAATATTTACACCATACCTACCATATCCCTTCCATTTTGGCCGTTTAAGAACGATGATTCGACTGACTAATAAACTAGCGAGTGCGTTGATTTTTCAGGTGTTAATGTGGTATTTTGTTTCAATAAATGTGAGCCCTCCCATACAACAGAAATGAGATCCATTCTGGCAAAACATTTGAGAAGCTGCTAGTGGTCGGCATTTTAACTTTTCATAGATCATTCCGTATTTTCTCTACGAATGCTTATAGGTTAAGCTACTATCTACGTAATAACATTTTTTTTTTTAATTTAAGTGAGTAGGGCTTGCATTCCGGAATTCTGAAATTCCGGAATTCCGGCTCATTTTTCCGATGTTACCGTTCCGGAATTCATGTACCTATAGTATTTTTATTTATATTTTTGTACGATCCACTTAACGGAAACAATACTGTTGTTTGGTTTTGTACCTCATTATCGTCCGTCATAAAAGAGAAGCGTGCTTCACAGATAAAGACTTCGTGCATTGTCATTTTAGTGGATTATCAACTCTAAGGCCTTTGCCAAGAGTTAAAATTGCTTAGAAGAAGAAGAAGAACGTATTATGCACTTCACACCATGGCATTTACCTGACTACATGCGATCCGAACAAAGCGAAGGCAGCTGGAACGCCATTATTATATTGATGCAGTTGTAAACTATGGTTCATGGAGATAGAGTTGATAATCAATTGAACTTTAAAGGTGGTTGTAACGACTTTTTACAATAACGTCATCTTGGTGTTTTTGAGGTTTACAAACAATCGCTTTGTTTCCTTTAAGAGATCCGTACTAAAAAAATACTATATTTAAAATTTCGGAATTGAAACCAGTGTAATAGAGACAATTAAGAAGGTTATTTTACAAAATTACGACGTTATAAAATAGTCGAACGCTAATTATCTTCTTGCCCAGTCTTCGTATCATGTGTGTTATGCCTCCGACACAGTAAAAGGTTTTTTTTAAGTATTGGATAATGCCTTAATATTTATGAGAATCCTTGGCTCTGGAGAAGGTCCCAATAACATTTCGAGCAACGCCTGAGTGATGAAACCTTAAGAGGCTTTTTTCCAAACTTTCCTTAAGAGCTCTCTAAAACTTAAACAAAAACAGCAATGTTTTATGATTTCCTAGTACAAAATTAAAGGATGTCCTACAACCGGATAAGTGCGAGTCGGACTCGCCTACCGAGGGTTTCGTACAAATACTTTGAATCAAAGATTTTTTAATGATTTAATTACAGGTGTAGTTTTCAGATTTTTCCCTATAATTGTAGTGTAAGACGATAAAACTTGCTATATTTCATAGTTCTAGATCAACGGAAAGAACCAATAAATGTTAATTCCCTTAAGAGTGTCGTTTGTGGCATAAACGGCGCCGTATCTTTTTATCGCGTTAACTTAGAAGTTTGTATTTTTCACAGATTCAAGGGACTGTAGACCTGAGTATATGTTTTTATTTTCAACTCGATACCTTCACTCACGCGTTCCCGAGATAAAGGGTCTTGCTAGACAGACAGACGGACAACAAAGTGATCTAATAGGGGTTTTGTTTTTTCCTTTTGAGTTACGTGACCCTAAAAACTACGAAATTAGGACCACCCTAACATTACTTGATGATTTTATGATTACATGACGTCGAATTACAGGTTTTCTGACAATTAATACGGTGATAATTTAATTGCTACTTTCTTGCATTTATATGAGATTTTTAAAATAATTATGTCTCAAATATTGTATTTTGAATACGATATACATATTTGTTGATTGTATTCTGAGCGCTGATTCTTATTTAAATGTATTTTAATCCAGTTTCTCATATTGGAAAACTAAAGTATAAAATTCCGGAATCAGTTCCGGAATTGAAGGTAAATTTCGAACCCAATTCCGGAATTCGAAACTCGACAGATTTTGCAAGCCATTAGGGCAAGAGGTACCATAAATACTGGTATCACAGATCTGCGGGCTAAAAACACCTATCGATGACATAGGATAAGTAGTAACAGACTGCAGATATGAGGGATCAATCAGGATGAAAAGCAGAAAAAAGAATTAATGAATAACGTTTTGTTAAATTTCAGACGCTCCGCTTCTGATAAGAGGTAGCTTTATCGGGGGATTTGAGTGTTGGTAAATTTGGTAATACTACAGAAATTATGATATTGTAGATATAACTGTTACGAAGTAGTGTGATGTTACGAAGTAGTTTAGCCCAGATTTTAATTTATGGTGCCTTGATTTATGAATGAATCAGAGCGTCACGTCATTTTAAGAAATGCACATCTAAGAATTAAATTCATTAGATCATCGACGTGGATAGTTGTTTTAGTAATAGTTACAGGTTTTCCTTATAAGGGTATCGACTATGCAAATCTAATGGGTTGGTTTCAAATTGGTCTAGCTGTAATTACGTTTTAGGCATTTGTTTTCAAAGTGTACCATTAAATTTAATATGAAATTGCATTAGGTCGTTTGTTTTAATAAAACGACAACTCTACTCAATTATTACCTTCTTGGACTCGATGATGACATATTTCAAAGTTACTATGTTATATTAACGTTATCTACAATTCTCAAGACCTACTTTTTTGCTGTCACTATTTTGTTTTTATTGCTATTCTATGACAGATATGATTGGTCGATTCTTAATAGTTCGGCTCCACTGAGTCATCGTTCATTCACGTGGCCTCTTATCATAACACATGCAAGTATTATTACAGCACACACATAAACACCGATGGTACCTGCGCGTGCGACGGTTACAACCAACCATGACTCACGTATAACATCCTGTTCTACCTTCACAGCACTTTCACGATTAGCATGCATTTATCTTTTTTATTGACTACAAACTGCAGATCTATAGATTCTTGGTAGCTATCTTTCTCTTTTAATGAAATCGATCCATTAATGTTTTATATTGTGATGATTTGATTTTAGTTTAGACTATTTGTGTTTATTATGATTACATTTCAGGTGAACCGCTATGATTTTGATTGCGCTCGCCGTATCTTCTTTTGAAGCTTTAACTAATTTTACAGGTTGAAACTTGAAAGTTGTATAAATCATGTTTTTAATTTCTTATTATAAGTAGGTTGTTTAAGTGGGACTTGAAATTCCTCAGATAACGTGTTTCACACGAGCCAATTATTTCAATTGTCCTCATTATCTTATCCAAATACTTATGTATGAATGCGGAATCATTTGTTTATTTACCACTAAAAGGCATACATTAACATTCCGTTATTGTGGATTCCTTTACATACATACCTATAGATACGTCTAACATATCTTTATAAGGTGATTCACAGCATTTCGTGACTTTCGATAGCGATTGAGCGAAATATTTCACAAAAAACTCATATCATTCGTCATGTAACCCTTGGTAACAGTATGTTGCAATGAGTTGCGTATGTTATGAATAACATAAATGCTATTAAAATGCCACACGTTTAACCAGTAAGTATGTTCGAAGCTAAAGTTCCGAGTTCTTTCACAAACTTTAAACGTTGCATTAAATTAAATGTGGTTATATTCTGGCGACCGGTTTGCCAACTATTTCTTATTGAGCGATCGATTTGAAAATTGTCATGCGCATGTAGCTCATGACAAAATGCATATAAATGAATTTCTTGCAATTATATCATTAAGCTTGTTTTAGTAATCGATTCAAAGTCGGTGTAGCAGTTTAAGTTTTTCAAATAATCTCTGAGTAGATATGGAATGTTCTAGCGAGTAACTGTCCTTCGCGGTAATCCTTTTGTCGTAGATAACAGACAATGTGTCGAGTCGAGACTACAGGCTGTTCGTCTAGTTGTCAGGTAGATCCTCTAAAAATATCTAAGACAGAAACAACCGAGAATGGATATGGGGTAAACAATTATATTTGCAAGGTCTTTTCTAATATGGGGACACAAAATCTTGTTTCAACGTAGCTGTGGTGACAATCTTCCAATAAAAATACTACTTAGGTACCAATATTTAGTACAATTTGTCAATTCTGTTGCACTTTTGAACGACGTTTCATCTTTCATCTTTTGAAAAAAAAACCAGTTTTATAACTAATTGCTATGTCCCTTTTTGTTCTGCAGATTTGCATTTGGGAGATGAAACGTTTGCTAAGGAAGATAGTTAAATGCTGTTTTCATAATTTTAACCTGTATATAACTTGTTGAATTATCAAAGAGTGGATTGCGGATGTTATTACTCTAACTAAGCAGTAGTTACTAAAGGGCAAGAGTTACATTAATTTGCTGAACATTAGTGACTCCTCTGTTTACATACTCGTTACTCAATACTGACTAAGCTCGGAAGGAAGAGCCGAATTATGCTCTGTTTACGTCCGCATACAGTGTGGCAAGAACGGATGTGGCTTAGGTATGTGATATCAACACAACGCTTTGTGTCTTCCGATTTCTGAATCATTGTCTTAGTTGTAAAACTATAAAGTTGAAGTTGTGGCTTGATTAGTCAATCTCTCAGAAATCGTAAAATTAATTAAATCAGAATCAACTTTCGTATTAACTTAGTTCGACCGCAATGCGTGATTGATTCAATAAGTATTAGTAATATTTTTGTTACGACATCATAATTCTCATTTTCATCGATTCTATATAATAATCAATCTCTTCTTACCGGAGTATAGTTATCTAATGATGCTAATGCAGTACGAATTATGCATTGTATTCTCTACTTATACCATATAACAATGTATGTTTGTAAGAAAACTTGGCGTATTCACATTATGCTTCAGCGTTCAATTTAAACCTTGAACAAATTTACGCGCCGTATGTAAATCCGATTCGATTCCACGAAGTGATTGTACACACACTCGGTACTCGATGCAATTCGTGAACTTGGAGGAAAACCCGTATTTCCATAACATACCGTTTCGGAATAGGAACAATAACACATACCATGCATAAACTAGGTATAAGATATCAAGGCGGTGAAAATTATATTAGTCAGTAGATACGTTCCATTTGGACTTTAAAAACTTGTGTTTTATTTGGTCTTTGTACTGAAATGAAATGAAACAGATATATTACCTTCCCGTGTGTGTAAAGTCAAGAGTTGCTGCTTTCGTATATTTCAGTAGGTATGAATATTATATGTGTAAAGGTTCGACCGATCGTGTTTTTATTGGATATTGTGTTGTTGAAATTGCTAATATGTTTTCTGTATATTTAATTTTTTTCTATAATCTTGTATCAATATTTATCGTATCAGCAAGCATCTATACGTTTACTGAAGAGACGCTTAAAAAATTAATTTGTTTCTGATGTGACGCCAAGTTATATCCTTTTTGGATGGGGTTTTTTCTGGTAGAAAGTCACCTCGATATGGAAAGAAAGAACTGGAACCAATAATAGATTGGCCCAACTGCGAAGAGTGTGGTTCCGTCGAGGATGTGCAGCACTTGTTGGTGGAGTGTGTCCGGACTCGAGAGAAAAGAGCCAAGTTAACTAGAGTTTGGGGCTTAACATGCAATAATGTAGGCCTCTTTAATTCCATTTTGGCGGAGCCCCACTCAAAGGTCGCCAAGTTTGTATAAGGTTTTTTTAAAACATAATGTACAAATTTGGTAACCTTTTTGTTTTTTTTAAGGTAGGTATTTATGTAGGTTTTTTTAATTGTATTTTTGCTTTGAAGATTGTACGGTAGAGGCTTAACGGAGCTGGCATAGTCAGTCTGACAAAAGCTCCCTAAGAATAAAGATTAAAAAAAAAGAATAGATTGCTTAACGGTTAGTCTATAACCGGTCATTATAACTGCCGTAAAAACGCGATTTCTCCGTGGCATTTTATTCTTTCAGTGGAACACTTTTTACGTAGCAAAATATAACTGCGTAGTTTATATTTATGCACGCATGAAAAAACGTGTTGGATAATTAAAAACAAAGCCAACTTAGTTTTACGTTAAAGTTTTAATAGTTTCAGTAAAGTACCTGACAAACTGAAATTATTGAAATTGAAAATTGCTTTAATATCGTTAATAAAAAACTGTTTTTATATAAACAATTTTGTAATAACACGTATTCGTACATAAATAGGTAAGAGACACAACATGAGGTTCTTTTGTGCCAGAAGGCTTGCGCCGCGTGTTTGCTGAGTGACGAACCCAGCACACAACATTATGTACACACGCTTTGCGAGACATAGTATGTTACTCTATAAACATAATCTTAAATGACGCTGAACGTATGGACTAGATTTTCAAATTGACATTATATTTGATTGCAGTAGAGTATTTTTTAGCGGTGAGAAAATTTAAGGTTTATTTCTTATAATTCAAGTAGGTAAACGTATAATTTCTTCCATTTACGTTCGCTAAGTTCGAGGTTCTGATGGTGGTGCTTAGTGTTTCAAAATGCGAGTCTATTTTATCGTTAGTGTACAATATCTACATAAAGACTCAATCTTTAGTGACCTAATTTGTCAAACAAAGGTTATTGAAGACTACCTACATACCAGCTTTCAATTATATTTATGGCTTTCATGATGAGCTCTACTTTCCAGTACTGGGTTATGTACAGCGCATATTCTACATGTCCTATCCATCTGTCATAGTTATGAGTATGTTTATAGCGCCCTAGTATCAAATAAATAATTTAGTTATCCGTATGACACAGTTTTGTCTTTGTTTTAGCTAAAATAATTGATTATTTGGTCTGGAATGTACGCCTAAAACGCATCCTACCGTCCCTACCGACGTGATACTTTATTTCATGTATATTATTTGTATAGGTACTTTAAATAAATGACTTCGTCAGTTCTGAGAAACCATATTCATGTCAAAATGTCATAATATTCTTATGACTTAACAACATCAACATAAATAATTATTAATTGTTGGGAAATGAAGACTGTATAGGTAATTTTTTTATTTACGGGTCGCCCATAAAAATAAAATAATACATGCATTTAAAAACTTCCACGTTATTTACATGCACATGCAGATTAGTCGAACGAAACTTTTAAAGGGTCATTTTCAGAAAAAGATGTCCATAGTTAAGGGATTAATTTAATAAAATGTTAATCTCGTTCCTTTTTGTAACAAAAATTACCAAACAATTTATATGCATAACTTTCGTTACACAAAGGACCAAATTATCATGTAGTTCAATTAACCCTTAACTACGAACATATTTTTTTGAAAATAACCCTAAAAGTCACGTTAATTAGCTAATCTATGCCTAAATATCTTAATGCATTACGTAAGACCACTAATATTTCTATTCTACAATTTTAATCCATGGAATTAGGCACATGCCATGCATCTTTAAGTTATAAGATCAGTGTAAGTTTTGTTATGATTATTCAATAATAGCCCGGGTTTTATAAAGTTTCGTTCGACCAAATATTAGGTAAATATGAATACCTAGTATATTTGAGCCATTTTACGGTATACAATCATGCCATTACAGAGATTCTAACTTTTTTCAAGTTAAAGCTATGATTATATTTTACCCACCACCTATTAATGAAAATTAAACATACCCATCGTGCAATTTTCGAAGTCTTTTCAGGCGCAAGCAACGATTCTTCTGAACGTACCTGAAAATAAACGATTAAAAAATTAGTTACTGAAAATTATCCTATGAATCTTTAAGTGATTCGAGTCTTCCGTACAAACAAAAGGAGGGTCATTATTCTCTTCCAACCCATCAATTATGTTTGAAATGTGTTTTACTTTATGGCTTGAGCTTTTATAGCTACGAGTATATTTTATATGATATGAGAAATCTCAAAAAGCCAAATAATTATATAAAATATTTTTATAAATTTATTTAAGCAAAAAACGTTTCATGATTTAATTGTATGTATTATTTCCAACCTGGTGTATGAAAAAACATGTATAGAATAGTTTTATAGGTAGGTAAAGCGCTATGTTTTGTTTATTTCAAAATGTATATAAACAAAACAAAACATAAACAGACGATCGAAGATTAAAAAGTGATAAAAATAAACATTTATCACTCATCATCAACGATAAATCCTGTCAACGACTTATAGCATATTACTTCGCGGAACCAGCACTATAAATAATTCAAAGGCATAAAAGCATGTTATTTAGAATTGGCTTAGATGCGAAGAAAAACTAAAACGTTAATTGGTAAGTTTGCCATAAGACGCAGGACAGGTAGAGTTACCAATGAGTCATCAAAATTATTGTTAGAAAATGAATCACAGTTCGTTTACCTGCCACTGTTTACAGCGATACACATGATCATCTGGAGACTAAGAAATTTTAAATTTATTACCATTTTCATTGGCTGCTTATACAACATTTTAATTTATAGCCTTTTAAACTGTTCGTTGTAATATTGGGGAAAACTGTTCATCGAGGATTTGACTTGCGTCTCTTATTCAAGATGCAAATCTAATAGAACTGGTTTAATGCCGTTAACGATCCAAAGTTATTACTTTGATGAGGCCTGACCGATCTTTATTAGTAGTTTAGCTAGACTACACGTTTTATAATCACTTAGTTGAGTTTTTTTGATAAAAACCAAACTCGTAATCAGAATTGATGAGCACGAAGCAATTCAAAACAATTGCAATTGTTGTCCTAAAGGAGAGCCACCAACGGCTTGAACTCCTTAACTGGAGCAACGATTAATTGTTTCAAAGGAAAGGGTAAATATACATACAATACAAGGATAGAAAAGTATAAGGTTGGAGCAGTTGGTATAAAACCCATTGACGTAAACTTCCCCTCGCTTCCCGTTTTAAATGATAGCTCTACTTTTATTTGCAAAGAAGTTCATATGTATACACATATTTGGCACATTCAGAACATTTTCTAATTCAAAATCTTTAGGAATTTTTGTTTGTTCTATGATAATTGATTAAGTCATCAGGTTCATGATCCGTTCACTTGTACAGATAAATAAACCCATTAAGTTTGGAGAAAAAATAACAGAATATCATCGGCGCCTTTAAAGTTTAAACTCACATGCATGACGAATTACTTCGCAAATTTTGAAGTATAAAAGTTTGGACGCATATAGAAGTGCGTAGGCGGCACGCCGTATTTGGTAGCTTTGTATTTAATTTTGTTAAGGCAGCTCTGTTCTGCAAAATACACAAAAGATAATCGTTTGACTGCCTCGAAAATTGATTGATTTTGACTTGGTTTGGATATTGGAACGATAAACTTTAATTAAGATGAATGGATGAATGTCTTTGAACGGTTTCAAAGTTCATTAACAGAGTAGTTTTTTTTAATTTTTAGTAAAGGTACAGTCGACGTTATGAATGGATCGTTTTGCTTATATCAATGGGTTGCACAATTACTGTACAGTGTACACCAATTATAGATTATTCAAAAAAGTGTTAAAAAATTTCATTCATACACAAGTACAATAGTTAAGTATTATAATCTCATCAGACGTCTAATAGCCGCTTATCATTGTGAATGGACGGTTCAATTACGCTCGCGCTCGCCGCAATGTTTTCAGCTCGCTTGTAATTTAATTCACATTACGATTATGAGACAACGTGTGGGCAAAATGCAGCTCATAAGTGCATTGTAAACTCGATAAGCGGCAGACGGCAGTAGGCGGGCGGAAGAGGCCAGTAGTTGACTTCCTACTTAGAGAGCCCGCTCGCTCGGACGGAAACGCTATTTTTGGCGCCCACCGGGCTTCCTCTGAGGAAAGTCCACTTGATGAATACAATCACAGTAAATGTGATCAAATCGGACTGCCTTCCTGTCTTGAACGTAATTTGATCCGCGTTTCATTGGAAATTTGAAACCTGGTAACGAGATTGGTTACTGTTCTAATCTAAATGTACGTTTTGATAATATATAATGCAGCAAATAGTGCTTTATATGTTATGTACCATGCCATATAAGTAGTGCCAGGAATTATTATTAAACGTATTTTTATCAAGTTACGTAGGTTTTAAGTGTAATCATGACAATTAAAATCAAACATAAATGTGGGATTTTTTGTTGAAGTCTATTTTATTTGCTAAGTGGTTCATTATAGTCTCTTTCTTAATGTTTATGTAGTACATAATACTGTACAGTACCTAACTCTTACAATATTTGTCAAGACTAGAAGCAGGCACAGCAATAAATTTTCTAGATTCCATTTGCAAGACGCATCGAGGTAAAGGACAAAGGACAAAGGAGGCTTCACTCAGCGCTAGACGATATCGCACAATCCTTGATCACAATTTTTCTTAAAATAGAAATGCCGGAAGATACCGTTCTCGATGGCATTCCGATCTGCGCTGCGGTGTGACAAAAATCATTGCGTACTCTTTGTGGCGCACAATTAGCAAATGCGTAGAAAGGAAGCGATGGTAGTCTTCTTAGCTGGCCTAGGTTTTAGCGAACCGGCAAGTAAAACTCCCATTAGTTCGATTTACACACTCTACATAAGGATAGGTTGATCCGATTCAACCTCTCCCGCTGGTCTTTTGCTCACTTTGAGCAATCAGCGAAACTTCCGTGGTGGTCCGCGACTAAACGACCTGGTTCGATCCTAGGGCACGCCACAAGCCCCCCCCCCCCCCTGTTCGATTTTTACAACAGCCACTAAGGCTCGGTAGGTACGGCCAGCGTAAAAAAAAGAAAAAAAGCGATGGTAAAAAACGCTGTACCTACTTTTGATGATGTTTGGCTTAGAGAATTGTGTATTATTGGGTTTTTTGTCGTCACGTCATAAGAATATGTATATTTATTTAGATCAGCGTAACAATTCTGTTGGAGCCACCAACATCAACAATACGAGCCTTTCATTTTATTGTTTATACAGACGAACTAATATTATTGAATTAAAGGGCATTTCTCCAGAAATATGTCTGCGACTCATTCATCTGTCTCCGTACATTTAGTATGAAAAAGGGCCAGATGAATGAGGTGACCGCAGACATATTTCTGGAGAAACGCCCTAAAAATGGATCACTTACGCTTAATTTCAATATGTCACTTTAATTCAATATGTTTGAGTGTCACGGAAGTTTTCTAAGTAGAACTAACCTTAATATAATTACTATATTAATGAATGTAATATTGCAATAATGGTAACGGTGACACAATTTTTACTTTACGTAATAACTACAAGTGCAGGCAGGAAGACTGCGCGGGCGCTCCCAACCGCATTCCTTCGGCTTCCCTTCGTCACGGTAGAGGGAATATTCAGTACCGTGACTTCGCAAGCGTCAAATTCAGCGTGCAGAATACGTCGGTAGAATCACTCTTAACAGAATGGTCGTGGTCGTCATTTCGGGTATTAGTAGCACGCTTTGTTCATTCTTAAAAGGGGACATTAGCGACTGCAGCTTTAGCTTGGTACCTGTCCGTCTCGTAGGTAGGCACATTATGTACTTACGTGTACCTTTAACTTTTCCTTGGATTACGGGAAGTTCTATGGACATATCCCCCCGTTAAAGTACGTGAATCTGGGTAGAAGCAGAGGCCAACTCGTATTGAAATATTGGTCTTGGCGTTGCAGAGATATGGGTTTATTTTCACTGTTGCCTCTTATTTATTCTCACTGAGGGCGTTCTTTGCGTTGGTAGTTATCAGTCATGTCAGTTTGATTTTAGCAGCTTTCAGTTTTACGAAATTAATCGAACTATGTACGCCTAGCTTTTGCTATAGCAATCCAAGCAAATAGACGACGTCTTATTCTCACGTGTGAACCTGTTTGTGATGAATTGACGATCGTAGGCAAGGTACTGATTTTTACCTGTTTTGTGGCTCGGAATTCCCTTCATTGTGTCCACACTCGACGCTGGAATGCACCGGACCCCTCATTCCGAGGAACACCGGGCTGAGAAGGTAAACCAATTTGGTACTCACATACTTTAACCGTGAGTCAAGGAAAAGGCAATACTGACTGATTTGTTAAATTGCATTGTTGTTGTATACACCGATGTAATAAAAATGTGTTAAAAGAGGAGGCCTCATTTCCGTTCTTTACGTTTGTTACAAAATTGTTAAGAATAAATACCGCATCCAGTAAATAAATAAGTGCACATGTATGTACTACAGCGATATAGGTATTCTAATGACAGAAGCGTTTTTATGATTTTACAGTGAACTTGGTAATAAATCAATTGTTATGTTGTGGTATAAGTATGATTTTTAACAAATTTACATGTACACGACACGAATTACGTCTCAGAAGCCTAATAAAAAGACAAGAATAGGTGTTAGATAAAATCTAAAGTTATGCATCAAACGACCGATATTATGCTTTTATGTTAATGAAAACAAGAACAGGACACGTTTTGAATTTACGTCCTTTGATTCCTATCAACTTGTTAGCAACCATGACCTATTTAAAGCTACAATTAATTGCAATTTGTGCCTTAAATGGCGTGAGTGCAGAAGCTAATGTGCAACCATAAAGCTGGTATGGAGCCGACATAGTGCCTGTTATCGGGTGCGGCACATCAAAGGAAATTAAATAAATAAATTAAACTACGACTTGTCCCTTGTTATCGCGGTGACAGAGTTCAAAATCGGCTGTCGATGGGATATCAGATGTGGCCACGGCTGCACCCTTTAACCTGTGTGTGTAAGAATTGCGTCTTTTGTGGGTTACGGCGGATGTGATCTAAATATTTCGGCGCATATTTAATGTACTCCACATTAAAAGAACGTACCTACTTCGGTAGAATACATTTTGAAGCAAAACGAGGGAAGGGGTGTTGTATGTTTGTAGCATTTGCCGCAAATAATTTGCGTATCTATACCGGGTGGCCCATTTAGATCGGTCAGTATGGGAAAGTCTGAAATTACATATATGACATACGAAGATCTGTTCTTAGGAACCATGTCATCGATTTTAGGGAATCGAACCCGGTCGTTTTGAAAAATACTTTATAATAATATATAAACTTGCATTATTTCTATGGTAATAAACAGGTAATTACGGTACAAATGTCTTAATGTGCAATGGTCCAGAATGCGTCTTTGTCAAAATGTACTATGATCAAAATGTACGTAAATGTAAACATGTCATAATGAACATAGGACAAAACAATCAGATGTCACAAAAACCTAAGAGCCAAAATGTATGAGGAAATAACTGGCCAAGAGCATGTCGGACCATGCTCAGTGTAGGGTTTCATAGCCGTAACTATAAGGTAAAAAATACGATGTAAAAAAAGTACAACAACAAAAGAGCGTATCTTCATAGCAATTACGTCCTTTTGTTGAGAAGCGCAGTTTATCGGCAATAACTCAAAAACGGTTAATCCGATCTTATTGAAAATAATTTTCGTTGAAAGTATTAATTAAGCGTTATCTTTGTAATTTTTTTTATATTTTTGGGAATCACAGTTTAGAAGATAGAGGGGGGGGGACACAATTTTCACCACTTTCGGAGCGATTATTTCCAAAGGTATTCACTGAATCAAAAACATTACTTAAGAACCTTAAAATGTTTTCAAAAGAGCTGTCGAACTATGTACCACGCGTTGATATTTGCTGAAAAAAATTGTTTTTAGCTTCTGTTACATGTATGGAGTGCCCCCCCTAGATTTTTTTATTTTTATTATTTAACTACCAAACTTAGTTGCGGCATCTACAAGACATCTATATTCCAAATTTCATCAGTATAGGTCTTGTAGTTTTTGAGTAAAATGCCTGTGACATACGGACGGACGGACGGACGGACGGACGGACGGACATGACGCAACTATAAGGGTTCCTTTTTAGCCATTTTGGCTACGGAACCCTAAAAATGAACAAAAGACAAATGGCCAAGATCTCAAAATGTTCAGTGGGTTCGAAAGCACCTTTGTTAAATTGTACAAGAGTCAAAACGTAAATTAATGTAAACATGTTTGTAAGAACAAATGACAAAACAATAGCGGGTATTGTTGGTATAAGTGCCACATTGCAAGTACCAGAATGTTCAATAGGTTAAAATGTGCAACGATCAAAACGTATATAAATGAAATATAATATAATTAATAAATCATAAACATTTTGACCATAATAATATTATGGTCAAGATGTTTGAGTTTGAATATAATTATATTCTGCCCTGTAAATATTGTAACGAAATGACACTTCAACCATAATTAATTGTACTTACCTTACCTTAAAAACATTTTAAGAAGGAAAATAGCATTTTGTACATTTTGACCATTCTGTCCTCCAGTTTCAGACAAAATGACATTTGGACCATAATTCATTCTGTCCATACCAAAAACCATTTCGATAGCAGCACATTTAGACAGTCGCAGTTTGTAGATACATTTTGGCAATAGAGTATTCTGTCATGAAAACGTTCAGGAGAAATAACATTTAGACCATAATAAATTATGGCATAATGCATTCTGTCTAAGAAACATTTTGACTAAAAGGGTTTTTGACCATAGTGTAGGTATTTTGTCCTTAAAACATTCAGACAATATGACCGGAGGGCACAAACATTTTGTACATTTTGACAAAATTACATTTTAAAAGTTTATGCATTTTAACAATCGTATTACCAACATTACCTGTTACCATTTCTATTTGGATATCGATCGTGTAGGTCATATTTAATATTTTTCAAAACGACCTTGTTCGATTCCCGCTTAAAGTATGTACAAGTTTTTTTTCAAATCTATGTATGCAGTTTTTCTTGTCCCTAAAATCGATGACATGGTTCATAAGAACAGATCTTCGCATGTCTTATAGACTTATAGGTATTTTTTTCGTAGGAAACAGAAGGTTTCACAGCTAAATTTCAATTTAATAGGCTCCCAAAGAAGAAACCTAATGATCTGTAAGATTTTCTATAAATAACAATTGGACGTTTGGATCCTCTTCTAAATTACTTGCAATTGGATGTGTGTTTCGAAACAATACCTACTCCGATTTAAGACCTCGTCCCACCTTCGTACTGTCATCTAACCAAATGCAATGATGATGGAGTGGTTTCTCAATCAAACTGAAGAGCTTGTAGGTGTCGTTGGGCGATTTAAAGAAACGTTTATCTAAACGTTATACAGCTTTATCAAGCTAACCTATAAATATTCGTGCTCTTAAAATGATTACTAAAAATAGGCACATTTTTATTTTTTGTCTGACTCAAATTAACGTACGTTACGCTACGTAACGTTTGACCCATGTCAAATTGTGTTAATTGGTTGGATGAAAAGAGCCCATGGCTCTTAGGGAAACTGTTGAAAACTTGCTGGGAAATTTTATAGTTGAATGTGCTTTAGAATAAAATTCGGTCAAAGAATGGAATGTCCGGTTTTGGGAACTTCGCCCCTCATCAAGTCACTCGATAAGATAGTTCGAGATAGGAACGTAGTTAAAGTTACCACTTCAAGATGTCAGATATTTTTAGTGCTACACGAGTATAGAACCGACATCTTTAATTCTGGTAACACCTGTACACGTAGGTACCTACCTGTCATAATTTTTAATTGTCCTAAAAGTTATGTGCTTAGTTTATGGAAATATCGCATGATCATGCAATCTATTAGGTTTGATTTGTTTTAGAAACTTGTCCAGAAATTATGGACAATCGAATAATAGTTACTCTTAGTATGTATTAGAAGCGGCCCTTCTCATCCTTTTGTTAGGTCTTTCATATTTGGGTTTACGTATTACATTTAATATGGCTTTTGTTCTTGATTAAAATATGTGAAAAATCTTGGATGATCATGAAGGTCTGAAGGGGTCTTTCTAACTTTTTGTAATACATATTTTTATAATTCCGGAGCATATAGGTACCTGTTTTAAAAAATATAAAGTTACGATAAGGTGATTCAGTTGGAATTTGAAAGTTTGTATGTACTTACATCCCATAAGATAAGAGCCACAAGACCTGTACAAAGAAAATCGATCTGTAATGAGTTAAATTTTCATCTGTCCTTCTTATCTTTTTTCTTAACGTGCGTTAAATTCTTTGAATCTAAGTAGAACAGACCGTGGATCAAATCAAGTCTTGCGAATAAAAATGTTCGTAACTATAAATAAATAGCAGTGCAGCAGAAGGTACATTCTATTTATGTTCACTAGTTATCAAGTGTTTCCGGAGTTAGAGGCAGGCGGATAATCAGTGGGTTTTTTTCTATTTAGCGTCTGTTTATTATTAATACTTTATTCATTATGAAGGAAACCGGTTAGCTAGCAACTCAGGAGCACACAGCGTAACTGTTGTTGTGTACTGTACGATTGGTGACGGTTTTTCACGATTCATTATACTGCGACACTGTTTTTATTACTATATTTTTTTTCTCATACCAATACCACCCGATGTCATTCTGCCATTTCATTCGTATCATCGTACCGTACCTACCAGTGCTTTTTCTTTGTCATATCGGTTTTAATTTTCGTTTAATTCTTAAAACCTCACGTTAGTTATGTCTAAACTTAAAGCATGAATCTAGTAGTTTTTTTTTTTGATAACCTGACATGCCTGAAGGGCAACCTCGTTGGGGCCCTCCAACAGGATCATCCTAACTGCACGAGGGGGGCTAGTCCCCCGCGGGTGCGGATAAACTACAGAATCTAGTAGTAAACATGATGGAAACCAACAATGCCAACAATAGGAGCTGTCTTAATGTAGGTGGCATTTGATATTGAATTTGTTCCACGAATTTTTTACCCGTGTTAGAGACTCAAAAGTGTGAATAAATATGGACTCTCAAGAGCTGTCTTACCTTCTTTGGGAAGAACATCTTCGGTTTTCCCGTACTGTACGTGGAATACGACGCCATGTTATCCACTTCAACAAAAACCATAATTCGACGCAAAACGCACTTAATACTATATGAGCAGACAAGTTTACAATATGTCTGTTTACTTCGTAGAACCTGTGGTAGAACTAGAATATTCGACGATCACGTGCGCCGTGAGGGTATTGATGTAAGACTGTAAGATTACGACCGTTTTCTGTATCGAGATCGCAATTTTTTTGTACAACTTGTTTTTAGTCACAATAAACTTTTAATCCTTGGTCGCGTCGCTTCCACGTCACTACTTTTATGGTTCAACCATACACGCACCTATATACTTATATTCGAGAGTCCACAATGTTTAGTTATCGGTTAATAATTCGCACTCATACAAAATCGCTGTCACATTTTAATCCCGCGCTGTCTGTGAACGCTGCACGTGTCCACGCGTCGCGCACGTTTCTTTCCAAACTGAATTTTCGTCGTTCAACTGTTGCTTATATCAATTCAACTGAGTCTCCCCCTCCGCTTGCCGTCTCTCTCACACGACCCAACCAGCGTATTGGAAATCTGCGATAGCATTATAGAGTACACGCTCCTCGTTCGAATTACATAACTGTATAAATAGTATATAACACAGACGTTAACTTGCTATACATCGGTAGAGCTCTTTTAGACATTTTTGGTTGAAGAACGGAGTAGAGAAACAAAACCATTGAACTCGAATATGATAATTGCTCATTAGGAAATGAAGCAAGGTTCTTTTAACCATTGTAGAAAACTGTAGAACGTTGGTAATGACATTGAACAGGCCTAGACTTACTATCGCTCTACAATAAGATGTCCGATTACGATTTATCAACGGAGATAGGATATTCTATACTGAATTTACTGTTTTTCTGTTTATTCTAATTCTAAAGATGATTTTATAGCTATTAGTTATGAGACATAAATGCTATATAATTTTTATTTTATTATATTTTTTATTATTCGCACTAATATTAAAATTAAAATTAAAGAAATATACAGAATGCAGAAAGATAACATAATGATTTAAAATACCTAAAACTAAATATGTATACCTAAAAACTGTCGGTATAATTTATTTCAGTTTTATGAATCTATGATAGAGTCAATCTTTCTTAGCCTTATTACAGGCACATTAAAAACATTATATAAAAATGGCGATATTAAATTAACTCTATTATTATAAACTTGAACGTCAATAGGCAAATTATATTACAAACGGATTGACGTAACTTTCATCATTAATTTTATTTTAATCGGTAATCGAATTAAGTATGCGATGTACAATGTAATTAATTTATTATTAACAGAGTTGGTTTCGATTATTGTTATTTTTAGAGTAAGTTTATTAGAGTAATTTAAGTACTAAGTACCCCTTTCAAATTTTGAATAAAAACCAGTGGCGTAACTACAGGGTGGCAGGGCTGGCAAAATGCCACGGGCCCCCGACCCAAGAGGGCCCCGGCGTAAGTATAACGTTAAAATAATAAAGCTTAAGGATAGGGCCCCCATCAAAGGAATTTGCCACGGGCCCCAGATGTTATAGTTACGCCACTGATAAAAACCTAATTTAATTTTGTTTTTTAAGTACCTATCACTTTTCGTCTCTATCTCTAGGTAGGTATCTGTTTTATGCAGCCTAAAATAAAGGGCTCACTTCTTTCAGAAGACATTCATATTATAATGCATAGGTAGATAGCCATGTAAATACATCAGTAGATATTGTTGGCATACAAATGCATATGTGTGAGTAAATTTATTGCTACTGCAACCGTCGCCAAACTTAAAAGCGTCAGAAATCCCCATTAATCCCACCTTAAATCACACAGAACAGTTTCTGATCAAAAAGGGTAAGATAACTATCCGTTCCGACATCAGTGATTCAAAAATAATCTGCTCAAAGGGCCATTTCTTACCCTCGGTTGAAAAAAGTTGTATATGCCATATAAAGATTTAGCAGTTACGACTTTGTTCTATCAAGGGTGCTATTTCGTTTATTTGACGCTTTCTCGGGCAATATTCATTCATGGCGCCCGTTGGAAATAGAAACAAGTGACAGTCGGCCGTCGGGACGGCCGGCGCCCGACCGACAGTCACCGTCGCGGTTTATTTACGATCTGCCCAACTTTACAGTCATCGATGAGTTGATCTGACAGATTAATGTCTTTCCCTTTGTCAGACATATACATAGATAACCTGTGTCGCAACTGATTTAGCTTAGGCGCGCACAACGACTGACTCTCAAAGCCAAATTTATGAAGTCTACGCAAAATACTGGAGTTTTTCGGTCACATAACCAGGAAAGAAGGCCACAATCTTGAGCAACTCATCGTTACTGGCAAAGTTGATGGCTTACGACCCAGGGGCCGCAGCCCAACAAGATGGGCAGGTCACCCTGGCACCCAGACTACACGATACCAAGAACAGGTACAGATGGTAGGACACCGTCAGAGAGAAACTGATTCCGCAGGGACTTTACGCCCTCCTCAATGAGGATCACGACACGAGGAGGAGGAGGCTAATGACAGTCAGAGTTTACTACCGGTTCGGAAACATAAACTTCAGCTCCGAAAAGAACCGACGACAACATTGGCGCGAAAAACTAATGAGACAGGACAGAGACCACTTTCTCCAATATTAAAAGAATGGAAACACTATTGCATTGTATGTCAAAATAGTATTGTTGTTTAACATTTTCATGTCACTTAGTGTGCTTAAAAACTTTACTGTACGACTAAAACAGAAAAACTCAATGTGTCAGCGATGTTTAGCCCTGTAGACTCTGTCTGCATACTATATCTCTTCCTGCGATATAAAAATACCTTTTACTTAGTGATCAAGAAGGTCCTTGGTCACCGCTATGAAGATGCGATTAAAAATCATCCGTAAAAAAACAGTTTTGACAACAACAAATGTGACGATTCACCAAAATTAGTCCGTTAATGAATATACACCTGTTACAATGGATGACGCAGGTCCTTTAGAATTTGTTTAATTAGCTGGTGTTTTTCTCTCTAAATGCAGAGGTCGCGGCGAGCCTTTTAATTCTGAATGATTCGAAAATACAAGTTTGTGTGTGCGGTTACCGGGTAAGAGCTCACAATTTGACCGTGATGCCGCAGAAGGCAGTTTCTCCGTGTGTATTACCTGTGTGTACATTGTGTATCTAGGGCTACCGCCCGCCGGAATCATACTTGGTCGAATTAGTAAGGTTATTTTATGTAGATTTCCTCTGAAGTGCGATGAAAAACATTACAAACTCGGGTTATTAAAGCCATTATAACAAACACTCGTTTGTAATTCCTTTACCGCCCGTGGCACACACAATGTTTTTCATCGCACTTGAGAGGAAATCTAAATAAAATAACCTTACTAATCGACCCAATATGACAAGAAAATATTAAAACAGAAAGTGACATTAGTGACAAGTCTCACCTAGGAAACAGCTTATTTAAAGTAAAAAAAAATAATATGTCAACAATGAATAACCGGTTATTTAGCAAGGGTTACGGTTAACGGTTACAAGTCCTGATGTTAATCTACGTATATGAGAATACAGTTTTCAAATAAAAGTATTTCATGTGGATAATACCTTACTTACAATAACAGTTAACGGCCTGAGTACACATCACTATGTTTATAAAGTACCTAGTAGAGTATACGTAAGTAGTGTTACATGTCTATAAGGGTCCAGTAAGAATCTTGGGCTTTCAAAGCCATTAACTTTGTAATGCCCAAAAGAAAGACGTGAACACTTAACTCGTACTACAAAATCTGTACAATCCAGATAAATGACCATGCTTGTAGCTATTGCACCTATCCTGATACAATCCAAATATTATAAGAACGATGCCTGCACAATTATGAAGCTTCTCTGGTGAAGAAATATAAATGATCATCTATAAAATATTTTGATAAAATAAATACATATAACTTTTCTAGCATGTGCGCCTGTACCTACTGCAAATTGAAGTAATTCTTTAGCATCGTCGAAAAAGCTTATTAAAGATATTTTTGCGTACGTGCCTTTGTGAGGCTGAGGCATAATCTGATGAAACCTTATTATAAATGACATAAATGACGTAAATAACAATTAAAATACTAAATCAAACGTAATGTTGATTGCGTATCCCTTCCAGTTCAGATATCAGCGATTTTATGTGCAATAAAGTATTTACATACATACATAAATTAGTATTCCAATGATTAGTATAGTCTATGTTGTGTGCCTGCCTAGTCTCTATTTGGGGAATTTACCCTATTTAATTTGAGGTTTAAAATTAAAAGCAGATCTTAGCTTCTCGTAAAGGGCAATACCCCCTAATCGAGCTTTTGGTTTAAAAACACGATTGTGGAAAAAAACCGCTTTGCATTTTTGTATCATTTATATTTCCTCAAACAGCACACCCAATCTTTCTTATCCGTCTCGTCTCGCCTTTCCACAATTTCACGGTTTGCGGTCATACGTGATGCGACTGCGACTACAGTCATCGCTGGCTCAGACCCGCCTACAGCCATGATTCACCAACTGAAAACCCTTTGACTAAGTTCTTACTTAATGCTACACATTTTCTATTTTCCCTTAAGTCAAATGCCTTTTCGAGAACTGTTTTTCTAGGGCTGCTCTTACGGCATTTAAGTGTCAAAAATGATCTATAGTTTTCTATAAAATTTTTAACTGTCATATAAAAATCAAAAATCCGTAAAATCTTGTACAAAATTGGTATTTCCCCTAGAAACCACATACATATTACATATTTGCGAAATGATAAAAATACCCGTACGATTGTCTACAACTTGAATCACTAAACTCATAAAGCGGCACAACGCAGATGTTAACTATTTACCTGAGGCATTACTTTCGTAGAATACCTGATGAAAAAGGTATTCCCTTTGATGCAGCAAGTCACAGTCTTCTTCAATTTCATGATTCACACAACTATTTGTCCAACACACGTAGCTTCACGCTACATACTCCCAACGACTGAATACTCACATACTTACTCTAAGCAACAAGAAAACCGATTGTTTAATTAAGTCCTAAATCAGCATACATCAATGTATAGCCGACTTTAATTCACTCTGCACTTTGTTCGTCGTTATGCAATAAAAAGTAGCACAGATTGTGACTACGTCTGTTTATATTGTGTACAAATAAGGGCTCCAATATAGTTATAACAATTAATTTTAATAGTTTTTCTGCATATATGTGTTACGTTAATTGTGATGCGTTTGATTGATTAGTATTTAGCGTCGATTCGGTCAACGTACTAGCAACACGGTTTTGCTTTTACAAACGCTTTTTGACACCAATAAGCAAAATGCATTGGCAGCAAATTGGTAAAGTACATGCGTCGTCGCAACGCAACCCATTAGAATACGTGCTAGCTGGCAGATGTGCATAAACAGGTTCCTAAATGCCGTCACACACTGTTCTTCTAGATGCAAATTATTGCATTTTTTTAAATCTAGGCATAGATTATGTATTGGCCATTTTTAAGATAGAAAAAAACCTTATGACTGTTTTTTCATTCCTTGAAATTATTTTGAATTTTTAAGTTAGAGTGCTCAAACTCAAAGTCTAATTCTTGGAATTAGTAGCCGTTAATTGCTACTAAATTTTCGTGTCAATATCATGAGTAATGCATAAAAGAAGTTCACGTTGGAGGTCAAAAGCTTGTTTAAAAATTTGACGTCAGTCACTATTTTAGGTAAAGAAAAACCCCAGGGTCATAAAAGGTGCAAATAATCATTAATCAACGTAAAAAAAATCTTAATCAAATGCGGAAATCAGAACTTAACACTTTAAACAATGGCAGTACGTAATTAAAATAAACTATGTTAATCTTTAGATAAAGACGTTGGTGGTTTTAGATAGTTATCTAATGGAAATGAGCCCTTTGAAACAGAAAATGTCTGTCGTAGCTTGCAGCTAACATTATAACGCAACTTATCTGAAGCTGTACCAAAGCGTGACCTAACTTTCTAAGAGACTAATTTTATTGTTTTAAAGTTTGCGGTATAAGGAATACTCTAGGCTTAAGTTAAGGTCATCTGATCATGTCAAGGAAACATGTCTGCGAGGGTAAGAGCGAGGAGGTTAGGCTAGATAGAGGCCTAATCTGTATACTATACATAAAATAAAGTCGTGTTAGTTACACCATTTATAACTCGAGAACGGGGGGACCGATTTTTATGGTCTTTGATTGTTTGGGTTTGTTTCTGCCCCGAATAACAGAATAACTATTAAAACATTTAAAAATTTAAATTCTGAGGCGGAACGAAATTCGCCGAAACAGCTAGTAACCGAATAAGCTCGATTTTACGAAATGCACCAATTAATGTCATCAATCAATGTCAATTGTTGTCAGTTTTTATCTCATTAGGTTAAAGAATTAATACTACGTATAATATGATGGAACACATTACCTACTATATCCTCTCTACCGGAGGACTACTTGGCATAGGCAATTAAAAATTGCATTTGAATAAAACTATATCAAGCAGTAATAATATTAAACATAATCCTTATCTTAACACGCGTAACTTGTGTTTATGAAAGAAATCACGTTCGCTGTTGGCACGTGAACTGAAAAATTATTGACAAATAAATTCTGAATTATAATTAAACAAATTAGAAGTGTGTGGAGAGGCCAATGTATAGAATTTATTTTTAGATTTTCAGTGAAATATCTGATAGGTAATGCCTTGCGCGAAGAATGCTCCTAAGGAGGTAAGCAACGATAGCCAGGAAACAATACACATAGGTACATTATATGAAAATGTTCGTATGTGTGTAATTTTAATAGGTGGGAAAGGTACTGCAGTTTATAAATGGTGCGAGTCAATATAACGTGTAATTCGAGTATATTCTGTAGGTATGTATTAAATTAATGCTCGTGGCTACAATGCTTTCCTACAACTTTACATAGTCAGAAGTGGAGAAAACTCTTGTTTTCGCAGAGAAATCTCAGGGACAAATGATTCAAATAAGTTCAGTCGGGGTAAGTGTGCCGACGGAGTAAACAGTAAGCACGCCTACGATAAGAGTGCTCCCGAAAATAGGGACAATCGTTTCAAGCGCCTCGATTTTTCTGGTTGTATTATTGTTGAAAGTACGCGAGATTACAACGGTATTTTCAGTTCTTTTTTAAAGGCACTGACTTCTAGCTAATAACATAACTGAAAATTTAATGCTGTTCTTTCATGATTTCGAGAGCGCGACTACAATAGGTCACAGCGTTCGTAACGCGCGTAGGAATGCCCTTATTGAAGTTTAACTTTGCAATCCATTACGCACAGAATACATTATCTTTTAACTTGCATACAAATTACGGTACTGTTTCATAATTTACAATTCTATGGAAACTGCGTAATATCGCGTCAGCATAGTAAGCTAGTATACGCACGGATAATATAATAAAGGAAATCTGATACAGCCCCCAGCTTTACGCGTGAGAACCGATACTGATATCTGAGTCAGGGCACGTTGCAATATTGTTAAGACGATTTACATGAAGCTTACATGATGGTCTCATTATTGAAAATTCTATTACTGGATCCATTGTATACTTCGATCTTTTTAAATAAGAAAAATCGTGCGATTTCAAGGAAAATGATCATCGAACGGGAAAATATGCGTCATGCTATTTTTCAAACGTATGATAAGTATCTGAAATAAGTTAAATTAGTTAATACAATATTATCCTCTGCTATCCAAGGAAAACGTTTGCGGAAATCAGCGTTAAAATTCTTATTGAAAAAACCGAGATACTTTAAAAATATATAGAAAAATAATACTATTGTCTCGCCTGAAGTATTGTAAAAACCAAAAGAAAAGAAGAGAAAAGAATATAAGACATGTAAACGAGACCTTGAGGGCCTACTTGCAGATTTTTTTTTTTATTATTTAAACATTATTGGTGGCTAGTAACAGAATAACATTTTCCTAAATGGCCAGTTTACTTATAGTTGTTGACGGTAAACCTAACCTATGTACAAAAAATACTCATACCTTCTATCTTAGTGCAGTATTACCGGTACACCATTATTTTCCGGTTGTCATAAAAGGTATAACTGCTGCATAATGTTAATGAATAATCGTGCTCAGCAGTTTGCCGAAGAAACAGGTGTTTATAAATGTATTTTCGAATCTGTCATACCTATTTATTCGAAGACGGTAGACTAATTGTAATCAGTTGGTACCTAGGTGCTGCATTCTGTTAATAATAAAAATAAATACCTACTCACATGCAATATTTTATGTTAAAAGATAGTGATCAGAAGTAACATACTTGCATGAACTCAGGCATTCATATTACGAGGGCCATTAATAGAAAGTAGCGGGTACTACCATTATGTATTAATAATGTCCTGACTACACTATGTGAGTCCCACGAGATTAATGTAAGACACATAATGTACTTACGCACTTATATGATTTAGTTTATATATACATATAGATTGTTCCATACAAGCGAAGCAGATGCAATTCTCATTATGTTCTTATCTCTGCAGCGCGTGCCTCTAAAGACAATAGAATTGGTTTCGAGTATCATATTGTCATGCAAATGCAAAACGTCTTAAGTACAGCACGGTTTAAACTACACTTACGTTTTCAATTAATATAGTAACATGGGAAGTGTTCATCAGTAGCATTCAGCAGTTACTGTTAGCAGCGTTATCTGCTATGCTAAGCAAGCTGGTGTAAGGTGTCAGTTGCCGGGTCAAAAGTTTGTGCATATTATTCTCGAGGATCATTTGTTTATTTACGATGTTAGTAAAATGGAATTTTTAGTTTAACGTAAGATGTAACTGACCGACTTACTGATTTCAGGTAAACATTTACTTTAGAAAACTACCGTAAAAACGCAACACTCTTGTTGTTAAAATCGAAAAAAAATTAATATGTCGAGAAATCTTCGACTCTTGACGATGTGAGGGGCCCCTTTTTAATTCAATACACATATTTTTACTTATTACCGATTTTTTTTTTATCGTCGTTATTAGCTGTCGTGTTTTCATCATACCACAATATAACAATAACACACCACATTTTTAACCCTTTAAGAATTCGATCATCAAGAATAGCCAATAATAGGTACCTAGTAGATTGTAAACCGAGAGTAGTAAGAAGGGGATTTTAGAAGACTCGACTTTGTAATTTCCTTACTACCCGTGATACACCCAATGTTTTTCATCCCATTTGCGAGGAAAAAAATAGGACAAAAATAAAATTATTTATACCACACCTGGCTAAAAAGTGGCTTTTACCGCACGCTACGCGTACGGAAAAGGTTTTCTGGCCAAAAAATGATGTGAAGTGTAGACATAAAATGATGTACACAACACGGGAGGTAATAAAGAAAGTCCTCGATCGTATATTTACGTCCCTCGCTTGCAGCTCGGGCTGTAAATATCTGCGATGTCGTCCTTTTTGATGTCGTCCGTTGTGTAATGTACTATTACTATCAACTTTTTCAATATAGTCTTCCACAGATAATGCTCAGAATAGGCTACTTGATGACAGTTCAAATCAGCTTCTTTTTATGAAGTGTCAAAACGCTCCGAAAGTATGCAGTTTAGTATGAAATACTATCTTGTGACGTGCTTGTGACGTCATGCTCAACATGGTGCCTTATTTTTAGTTTTCGTCATTGTAAAATCGTTGATGGCACGAAAATAAGTTTCAATGATTTTATCCGGGCTGTTTTGGAAGCGTAATTTGCTGGTTAGAGTTAATGAATTTATTTTGATTGTTGTCAAATACCCTATTGGGTTTAGTTTTCAAACTTGACAGGCCAGATTGTACAGATTTTCAAAATAAAATTTTAAACTAAATTATTGAATTGCATTAAAATAATTGCAAAAATTACATTAATAATAGTAAAATATACCATATAAGTTTTATATACTTACACTAAAATTGGTTTTGTAGCCAAGTTTTGAAGATTTGAAATAAGCCTTGGCTGATTTGAGACCTCCTTAGTCTGAAATGACGTACGGGTAGATTCTGTATTTTAAAAACTAAACTCATAACTACTTCGGGAGTTATAGATTTTCATAAAATTTTTCCTCCCGTGGGAGTTATAGATTTTTTCATCACACTTGCTCGAAAATGGTGTCATTACACGTAGGTTCTGCGGGCCGTAAATGACCTATTACGCCCTAGGGCGTAATGGTTTTCTTTTTAAATTTGAAACGCTGGTTCTGTTTTACTCTTATTTGTCATGTTCAAAGGAAACGCCAACTTACTTTTTTAACTTTTATCACTGAAATATTTATTTAAAGATAACTGTAATTGCAAATACATATAAACACTTATTTCGCTAACATTAATTAAATGTTTAAATAATGTATTTCTTTATTTTGCAATTATAAAATCAACTAAAATGGCCGTTACCGCTATGGTTTCCGAACGTGACTTGATGTTCGCATTATCTGTGGACATATGTGACAAATGTCACTGTCTGTTTTAGTATTTTCTTGTCATACTGGGTCGAAAAGTAAGGTTATTTTATTAAGATTTCCTCACAAGTGTGATGAAAAACATTGTGTGTGCCACGGGCGGTAAAGGAATTACAAACTCGTGTTATTAAAGCCCTCGGTTTCACCTCGGGCTTATAAGAAACACTCGTTTGTAATTCCTTACTTACCGCCCTAGATACACAATGTACTATTATAACCCACAAGAGGTAAATCGGCTCGATCTGGTCTATAAGCACGCGTGTTATAACACCCTTTACGAGGGGTCGACCTCCCCGCGACCACAGCACACAAGGGCCGCGTCCCGACTTGCCCCAGGACCCGAATGTTAACTTCACTCCGACCTCGCTCGGGCCCAGCTAAGTTTCTTGCCGGAGTCTTCTTAGCTGGGCTAGGTTTTAGCGAACCGGCACCTAAAACTCCCATTAGTTCGATACACAAGTTCACATGACAGGATGACCCGAGTCATCCTTCCCGCTGGTCCGCTGCTCACTCTGAGCAATCAGCGTAAAGTCAAGGTGGCCCTGGCCAAACGACCTGGTTCGACTCCAGGCGTTATGCCCCCACCTGCCCGATCATATCGAGGTGGACCGGGACTTAGTGACCTGGTTCGACCCCAGGGACTCCCGGCTCCCACCCAGTCCGACCAACTCAGGGTGGTCTGGCTAGCGACCTGGTTCGACCCCAGGGAACGCCACGGCCAACCACCCGGTCCGACAATCGCTACGCCCAGAAGAGGCTGCGAGTTTGTCAGTTTCAAAAAAAAAAAAAAACCCTTTACGAGAAAGTGTGATGAAAAGTACTTAAAGGCTGTGTGTGAATGTGAAGTTAGCAGTGCGATGTTATCGCGCTCCTGTAATGTCATTTTCAATCTATATATGTTTCATAAGTCTATTTCTCATAATTATTTTATAAGCCGTAATATACACACGCATGTTTTAATAGCCTTCGTTTTAGTTTGTTTAATAGTGTTGTCCAAATATTTTTATAGTTGGCGCGAACGAAAAGAGTAACGATTCATAACAAATGTTACACAATTAATCTAAGCTACTGTGTTTGTAAATCTAACGAGATCTAACCAAAGCAAAGGGTCTTGGTTCCACGCTTGCTCGCTTACAATAATAACAAACAAATACTTACGTAGCCATTTGTACTTATGGCGAGAACAATTTCTAGAATATTCTCGAAGTATAGACAATAAAGTATGTTATTTAATCGGTGTTTGAAACGACAATTTACTGAAATACACCTGTATAAATATGTTTTATTCAAATGAAGTATAGCTTTAAAAACGACTGAGTTATTCTGAAGAAAGTATCGTTATAATCAATGCAATCATAATAAATAATGGGCGTCTTTGTGGAAAGCCCCATAGAAACGTAATTGGTTATACAGCTGATAACTTTATCACTAATTGAAATTGCAACGTTGACATATATCACGTTTGTTAATGCGAATATTATTATAAAAGTTCATTTTAAAAATAGATAAAGGCTATGGTGAATTTATGGAATATTATTAGAAGAATAGAATTCCATATTTTTAGAAGTTTGAAAATTGTTTTTTCCGAAACCAGTAACTTTTTGGAATTCTTAATAAGATAACTTCTAGTCTTTGGGGTATTATATTGGTTTGTTTTATAACAATCTCAAATAAAAGAGGTTTTATGCGTTTTGAAACATCTGGGAAAGATAATAAATTGTTTTAAGTAGATAGGGTTTTTTCTTTTTACATTCTGGAAACATCTCTATTTCATATTTCTAATTCTATGACAATACCAAAGATTGTTCAACTAATGGTTTTATCCGAATGGCTACTTCCGGTACTATTATTCATACAGGAAATAACCAGTAATTCCCATTTTTTTGAATTTCCTTGATACGTAATTTAGTATTGTCGTATAACGCTGTTCAGGTAGTACGTTCCTCTACCTAAATTGCACTCGCTGACAGTTTTCCTACAACGAACACAGACATCAAAGTGTCAAGAGATATTTCAACGCGTGGGCCGCCGTTCGTACTCTGTGTCAAATGAATGGAGTATCTAGCACAGTCTGTGGGACAGGACATCCCAATAGAGTAACTCGTAAAGTTATTTGTTTAAGTTTAGTGCCTGCCCACGTGGCATGCGGCAGATATCGATACCTTTAGACTCAAAGGGCGTAAGCTCCATTAGAACCTACGGCGTTTACGTCCTTTGAGTCTAAAGGTATCGATATGGCTTTTATTGTGCCTCTCATTGGCCACTTCCACCGAATGAGCTGACCTTAGCTTAGATTGTGGTCCATTGTTATTTCTTGGATGTCTGTCCGTATTGTCTCACTTATGGAAGTTGATCTCACACAGGTGTGTGGTAGTTTTATGAGTTTATGCCTCATGCGTTATATTTCAATGTCGAAATAGGTAATTGGTCTTCTAAATCAGTTCTATTTTATTTTGTTTTATTTGCTTGTACCACGTTGATAAAAAAAACTTATGTCGACACTTCTGAGTAGTACATCATGAGAGTAGTTGTGCGAATATTATTATAGAGTGTCAGATTACTCTATGAATAGTTTTATCAGCATTCTATGGAAATTATATCAAAAGCGGAAGTCTGAAAATAACACTAGATTACATAGAAAACTAGATAAACATGTAGTCTACTACTACTATGGATGAGTTTTGTCTACAATATTATTGTAACATATGCTGTAATTAAACGCTAATTCAGACCTATTCTTTCATTTGTATGAATACTTAAATAATATTCATTTCGTCGACCGTAGGTTCAATTGGGGCACGGGACAGGCCAATCAATGTCCCTTACGCCAATTGAACCTAAGTGTACGATTTATTCAATGACCAGAAAATATATTTTAAACCTAATTTTTTTTTGGAGTATCAGCTAAATCAAATCGAATCAAATCATTTATTTCTGCAAATAGGCCGGCCCTCAAGGGCTCTTTTACATGCCTAATTAATTTCTTTTGCCTCTTCGGGAAATGACCTTCTGGTGAGAAGAATCGCTGGAAGAAACTCGCCAGTTCCTCTTTTAAAAAATATTAACTATTAGGTACAACAATTATGACATTATTACACGAGACTTCACTAATAATAAGCAAAAGTAGAAGAAAACGCTATCGCAAGATTTGACCCACACAAACTTGACACAAACACGGTAAGCTAAATAAAATAGTTTAAAAATTAATAGTAGCTATAAAAGTTTAATTCAGAATTTTCCTCAACCGAATGTAATAATGACTCAGTATGTCTACTAGTGTTGCCTGTCTATATCGCAGTGGTTTATGCATTTTTGTTATGAATTGTTATCGTCGACTTGATGGAAAACCGGTTAAATATTCGATGAAAAGTCTGAACCATTTACATTTACTTCCTGTATCACTGTGATACCTATGCAAAGTCTATTTATTACGCGATATGTTGTGTAATTTCAGAACTCTCAGTAAATAACTTCTGCTATGCCTATGCTAGAATTAATGATATGTGTCGAAACTTATATCAAACATTGCCCAAGTTCAGTTAACTACGGAATATGTATATTTTCTCAAAAGGAATATACTTTGAATAGACGTACAAAATTTCGAGGACATATGGGCTTTTTTATTTAAAGTGCGTTCTTAACTGACAGTTAGCAGGTCGTCACAGAACTGACGATTAGTGTCAAACTCCATACATTTCGTCACGGACTGACAGGTTAGACCAGTGGTGGGCAAAGTACGGCCCGCGGGCCATCTCCGGCCCGGCGATCCCTCGAAATAAGTAGTACTTATATGGCCCCTGATAAAACTAAATTATTTTTTGCTATAGTTCTGGCCCGCCTCTGAAATTTCTTATATTTTCTGGCCCGCCATGAAAAAACTTTGCCCACCAATGGGTTAGACGGTATTTGAACATAGCTTAAGTTTCGCCTAACCGTAGATTTTAAAATAAAAATGCCCATATACCTACCTCGTTCCATGTTTGAATAGGAAAATCTTAGTAAGTAAGTAAGACATAACTGAATTTAGTACAATATTACACTCTGATATCCAAGAGAAATGAAGACTAGAGCGGAAGACAGAGAACGCTGGAGTAAATTGGAGGAGGTCTATACCCGAAAAGGGGTTCCTTTATTAATATAAGATAATATTTTCTATTTATACTCTTATTTTTCATATTGCTATAATAAACACTAACGAGTAATATAGGTAAAACACTAACATAGTAATTAAGTAGTAATAAGGAATGTGCAATGTAATCATTACTAGTAAGGAAATAAAAAGGCTTAATAATAATAATAATTATTTATTATCCCAGAGAAACGAATAAGTGTGGGTAAAAATGGCCGCTAAAAATATGATCTAATATAAAACTATGTGTAGGCGATTTCGATATCAACACATTTGAATTTTATGGTTACAACAAGGTATACAATCTAGGACCACGTACTAACTATAAGGGAAGAAAAAGCACAGAAATATATCGAGGTATAAGGAAAATGTATATGTACCTCGCGTGCTAAAAAGAAGTGGCAACGACCTACTTTGCAAACCGTCAACTTCAGTTTCCGTTAATATTATTAACAGGTTTCAAAATCTGATAATAATAAATAAATAAATATTAGGGGACAATCTTACACAAATCGAACTAGCCCCATAGTAAGCTCAATAAGGCTTGTGTTATGGATACTAGACGACGATATATTTAATAGATACAAATAATTAAATACATAGATAACATCCATGACTCAGGAACAAATATTCGTGCTCATCACACAAATAAATGCCCTTACCGGGATTCGAACCCAGGACCTCTTGCTTCGTAGGCAGGGTCACTACCAACTAAGCTAAAGCGGTCGTCAAATAATGGTATAATTAAATCTTTAAATACCAAATGAAAATATTATGTTTTCCAATCACTAAATTACGCTTTTGGCGTCAAGCGCCTACACGCTTAGCTTCCATACAAATCGACGAACAATTTCCTTCTATCTCTATAATGTTTCTGTGAGAAAAACGAACTTGATCCCTTAATGAAATCAGTCATGGTACCAATAAAGACGTTCTATGAACACCATTTAGGCACATAACATTAAAAGGCACGCAAAAATTTCTCACTATATTTCCTTCTAATATGCACTTTTATAGTCCTGAATCACAGCATTCCAGTCATGTTACAGTGCATTTTTATTATGATTTCATAGTAATAAGTTATACGGAAATTAGTTCGGCTATCGTTCTGATTCATGGTGGATTAGTCAAGTACAGAGACGGGCCCATAAAACTTGTTTGCGTTGTTACTAAAGCTTTGAAGATTAGAAACGGAACTGAAAGTATTTATTATATGTTTGTTTTGATTAATTTTCTAAGGAAACTTTGGACACCGTACCAAAGTGTATGTTGGGATCATTTTCTAAGCAGAAACATTTGTTCCTCCTAGCATTCTTTGTATTCAGATAATAATATAATGTGACCACAGAACATAGAGTTTTCAAAGAATATGGCGAGCCAAAAGTCTCCAATGGGGATGTGGACTAATGTTGAATTTTACAACATATTACAGTCAGATGGATTGGAAAATACTAAATTATCATAACACAGAATAAATAAACAAAACAAAAATGTATAAAGTCATGAGACCACAAAGTTTTAAAAATGTTCGATATATTTTTATCGTCTTATAGAAAAATCGAAGTTAATTTCGGAACGCTTAAATAACACTGAATAAATAAATGTATGGCAACTATGTGCTTAAACGCACTTTTTCGTGCTCAAAATGGTAAAATGCTATTTTTTTTCATACAGACTTAGTAACTACAGCTAGGTAGGACACAAGAGTGCGTCCGTTTTATATGGGGCGTTTTCAACGTACCTACGGTGCGGTCGGCTACTTTTTATTGCAATTTGTGGCTGTTATAGTAATCCAAGTGTAGTAGTTATAGGAACCTATATATTTGTTCCTCACAAATAGAATCGATTTAGGTACATTAGAAACAAAATTTAGTGCACAAGCCTATTTATTAGGGTTCCGTAGCCAAAATGGCAAAAACGGAACCCTTATAGTTAGTTAATGTCACAGGCATTTTACTCAAAAACTATATGATGGATATTGATGAAATTTGGAATATAGGTGTCTTTTATGAGCCGCTACTTAATTTGGTATATAAATAATTAAAATAAATATTTTTAGGGAGGGCACTCCATACATGTTAAAGACAGTAAGGATTTTTTTTTCAGCAAATATCAACGTGTGGTACATAGTTCGACAGCTCTTTAAAAAACACTATAAGGTTCCTAAGTAATGTTTTTGATTAAGTGAATGTATTTGGAAATAATCGCTCCGAAAGTTGTGTAAATTGTGTCCTCCCCCCTCTATTTTCTAAACCGTGCGTCCGAAAAATATGAAAAAAATCACGAAGGTAACGCTTAATTAATACTTTCAACGAAAATTATTTTCAACAAGATCGAATGTACCGTTTTTGAGTTATTGCCGATAAACTGCGCTTCTCAACAAAAGGACGTAATTGCTATGAAGATACGCTCTTTTGTTGTTGTACTTTTTAGTTACGGCTACCTTATAGTTACGGCTATGGAACCCTACACTGAGCATGATCCGACATGCTCTTGGCCAGTTTTATTTTTGGAACACTGAATATATGATACTCTAATAGATTCACGCAAAATACGCACATATCCGACAAAGAGTTGCCGAAAATTATCCCGCGTTAGAAGTGGCGTGGCGTAAAAGATATCCCTGGGCATGCCGGTGCAGATTTGGCGTACATTTTCCTTAAGAGCTGTAGAATAAGGTGGCCAAATGCCTGATATTAGGCAAGCCGGTAGGAATCGAGTTCTTTGGACGCCACGCCACTGCTAGGTTCTCTAAAGGATTCAATGAACATTCACCGTCACATGAAACGCTCTCAAAAGTTGTTCGGTTTATTTCCTTAGCATCATTAGAGGTAGTTGAAGTTTTCAATAACATTACAGAATAGCCTTTTTATAAGGCAACCATTAAGGGGCTTAGTGGATTTATGTGGGCATTTTAATGCTGTAATAATAAGATATTGCTCAATCCGAGTCACGGTCAAAAGCTTTTTATAATAATACGGTATTGAGGTCTGATGTAAATATAATGTTTACTTTAGTATCGGTGGGTCAATTTGTTAAATTTACATTTTATAGAAATAAGCCTCTTATTTATTAAAGCGGTATTGTGATATCGATGTATCGTAGTTTATACTAAGTCAACTAAACCGTGATTTACACATTTCAGAACTTTTCGTTGATGTAACTTCTAAACAAAATAAACTTTACTGCATTGAAGGAGACTAGAGATGTGTCATTTTCGGATACGTTCTCAGGTTTGTATGCAGCGAGAACGTTCTCGAGAACATTTCCGAGAATTCCCGAGAACGGCACAACTTTAGTTGCACAAATCGCAAAACATATTGGTAAAACAAACAGTACCGTAATCCTTATTGACTCTATTTTTTAATCGTACGTTTTATTTTGAGCATATTAAAAAAATAATTCTGATTTGCGAACAGTTCGAATTGTTTTATTACGATAAACGCAGGATCGGAAGACAACATTTCTGTTTTTTTCCATTTCTTCAAGTTTATACCAACAACTGTTGGTATAATATAAAATCGCAATTTAACAATTTTGATGTATACTCGTATACAGCGTGTAAGTCTAATACGGGCGATAAATTAAATCGGACATAGTATTCATTAGTGTAATAAAATTCATTTATTTTATTTCAGACTTAAAAGTCCATACATGGTTAGTAAACAATGAAATCTTATTCCTAGTGTTAGTACGATATAAAAAGAGCTACAGCTACTTAATACTTAAGCAATGACTGCGTGCAGTCTCTGCCAGCGGGTGAGCATTGGGCCATTTTCGCGCTCGGTAAACACGCTCAGAATGCTGTTGGGGCTGCCGCGCAGGCGACGCATCAGTGAGGCGCACCTCTTGCGCATTATTGCCGCAAAGCTGTCAGTTTGTGCCTCCGCAAACATACCCGAGGCACTACAAAACCGCGGCAACCCCATCAACACCCGGAACGCGTTATTATATTGAACACGCAAGCCGTTGTATGCCTTCTGCGTAAAGTTGGTCCACAGGCTGCATGTGTAAAACGACTGACAGTACGCTTTGAAAAGTGTAGTCTTTACTTGTACAGTACATCTTGCAAACCTGCGGGCCAACATGTTGCATCGGACAGCCAACGACCTACGCTCCCGCTCAATGTCCACGTCATCATTCAGGTCGTCTGTTACCCAGTGACCCAGGTACTTGAACTTGGTGACAAAGTTTAAAGGGACGTCGTAAAGTGTCACTAACGGTATAGTCGGGTAAGTTTTCCTGCCGGCTTTAAAAATCATCACTTCGCTCTTCTTGACATTGTACCTGAGTCCATGGGCCACAGCATATGACTCGCATATTTTTATCAACCTCCTCATTGCGTCTATTGAAGGGCCCAGCAGCACCATGTCGTCAGCGTAACTAAAATTGTTGACGGCGACTCCGTCAATGTGACAGCCGGCATAGGTACTGCTGAGCTCCTCGATGAGTTGGTTGACGTATAAGTTAAACAGTTTGGGGGAAGACAGCCCACCCTGTCTCACCCCACACATCAGTTTATAGCCGCTCGAAATGGCATTACCCCGTCTTATAAAATTATTTTGATGACAATACCAATATTTAAACAAGCCTATCACTTCACGCGGTACACTGGTCTCGTTGCGTAACTTGGCCCATAAGATGTCATATGGTACAAGGTCGAATGCCTTCGATAAATCCAGGAATACACCATAAACCGGTGTCTTCCTACTGGTATAATACTGGACGGTATTCTTGAGGGCCAGGATAGCACTCTCTGTGGACAGCCCCCGCCGGAAGCCAAATTGGGCGTCATTTAATTTGATATGCTGATCTAACTGGGCATCGAGCAGACCGTCCAGTACCTTGGCAATGGTGGTTGCCAGGGATATCGGTCTATAATTAGACAGATCTGAGGCATCGCTAGTTTTGTTTTTAACGATAGGAACTACAACAGTCTGCATTAGTTCATCGGGCAGATAACAATGGTTCAAACAAAGTGTAAAAAACATGGCGAGTACTCTAGGCAGGTGTTTTCCAGCATGTTTCAGGTGTTCAATGCTGAGCCCATCATGTCCCGGTGATTTACCCCTCACCATATTATTGATTACTGATGATACTTGTTTGGCGCTGAAGGTGACGCTCGGCTCAGGGGGGAAGTCCTCAACATTAAACACCTGTGACGCAGGACCCAGTGGCGATTCGACCTTGAAATGACTCTTAAACAAAGCAGCTATGTCGGAAGGATCGTTCACGCCCGCGACGCTCACGGGAAGCCCGGTCTTAAGGTTGAGTTTATTGTTGTAATCATGAAGTAAAAGGTTTTTTTAAGTTGCAGTTCATTACGACCCCATAATTAATTTTTATAAAATTTCTCAGCAGCAATGTACTGTAAACATGGTTGCGGTACGGCGGTACCGAAATGTCAACGGAACTGTCAACGAGCGTTTAACGTGGGTGTGTTTGCATTACATTGAGGGCTGAATTATTTTGTAAGGACAAAATTATTGTTGCAACTTTAAGTAAATGTTATCTAATTACCTTCACTTTGTCCTATACTAACCACCGTTAAGAGATTCGCCCGTATTAGACTTACACACTGTATATATCGTATAATTCAGGAATATTGCGCTGTTTCTTGTACAATTTTGAGATAAACATTATTTTGTACCTACACAATAAATTACCGGCACTTAAATTGATTGAAATCGTGATTGTTTCTCGTTTAACACCGTGTCTACAAACCAATTTGGCAAAAATTTGAACTTTTAGCAATGCTTAACTACTTTTCTGACCTAACCTTTTCCTCACATTTCCTTAAATATGTAGCAACATAACACGTACATATTATGGTTTACCATTAAATTTATTAATGTACACAATCAGATTAAGTGATGTTGTGTTTGAATTTGGTACATATTTTGTCAAATGATTTTTTCTCTCTACCTAGCTACAATGTTATAATGTCTTTTTACAAGCTTTTATTTAACTTGCAATGTATTTACTTATGTTTGCTGGGGTAGAATCTTGCTACTCAATTTTGAAGCATATATCTTCAACCGATTGAGCTGAAATTTTGCAAGAATATGTAAATCAGATGACAATGCAATATTACTATGACATGGAGCTGATCTGATGATGGAGCCGGATGGTAGCCATAGGATCATCTAAATTACATAAGATAAATTCTCCGGAAATACAGTCTGAGTAAAAGTTTGTCTCAAAAAACATTTTTGCCAGAAACTTATTACATGTCAGTTTAAGGGGAAAAAATCGTCTAAACTAAAGAAAAGTTCGACGAAATGTTATGTATCAAACGGGCGGGTGCCGGATGCTAATATGGATACCCGCATATAACCTACCTAAAAAAATTAAAACTAGCAAATAATTTTAAAAATCACAAATTATAAAAAAAAACTGGCCAAGAGCATGATCATGCTCAGTGTAGGGTTCCATAGCCGTAAAAAATACGATGTAAAAAAAGTCCAACGACAAAAGAGCGTATCTTCATAGCAATTACGTCCTTTTGTTGAGAAGCGCAGTTTATCGGCAATATCTCAAAAACGGTTAATCTTGTTGAAAATGATTTTCGTTGAAAGCATTAATTAAGCGTACGTATTCTTGTTTTTTTTATATCTTTCAGACAGGTTTAGAAGATAGAGGGGGATATTCACTTAATCAAAAATATTACTTAAGAACCTTAAAATGTTTTTAAAAGAGCTGTCGAACTATGTGCCACACGTTTTCTGACAAAATTTATTTTAGCTTCTGTTACATGTATGGAGTGCCCCGCTCCCCCTAAAAATATTTATTTTAGTTGTTAAACTACCAAACTAAGTAGCGGCTTATACAATATACCTATAATCCAAATTTTATCAACATCCGTCGTGTAGTTTTTGAGTAAAATGCCTGTGACATACATAGGACAGACGGACGGACATGACGAAACTATAAGGGTTCCGTTTTTGCCATTTTGGCTATGGAACCCTAAAATTGATGTCTTACTGACTCTAATCTGATCTAAAATCGATACAACGACGGGATGCCATCAAACTTAAGAATATTGTGTAACGATTAACTGCCGATTATTTTTAGATCGGTATTCAGGACACCAAAACACGACTATGTCTTGTGTCCGGCCGTGCATGTTTGTAGTTCCGAAGATTATATCATATAAATAAACTCGTACGTAAATATTAATGGATTTGTGTTGCAATCCCGCGGTATTTGGAAACAACAAAAGATTCTTTGTAACGTTTTTAGTTGCCAACCTGAATTCCTGGCCGGTTGTAGTCTCGTTTGATATTAATTATTTCGTGAATATTGTTGCTTTTCTTTTCGTTTAGGTACTAATTACCTGCACTTCATGTCAAATATTTTTAAAGGTGTATCTTGAAGTAGGCACTTTGAATGCCTGTCACACATATCTACTTTATTGAATTTCTTGCAATCGGAGCCATTGAATAAATAAATATCGGCTCTATCTAGTCGTATTGCGATTTCGTATTTTCACATCACTTCGATTATCGTATATATGTATGTATCAGTAGCGTGGCGTCCAAAGAACTCAATTCCTACCGGCTTGCCTAATATTAGGCATTTGAGCACCTTATTCTACAGCTCTTAAGGAATTGTACGCCAAATCTGCACCGGCTTGCCCTAGGTTATATTTTACGCCACGCCACTGGTATGTATAGGTGTATCAGGTAATGGTTCCCCTTGTTTAGGCATATTACAGATACCAAAAACTTTTCAGGAAGATGTAAATTAATGTCTTACTTATTCCTATTCCACGTGAATTACGTTAAAGATTATTAAGAAAAAAAAATTAGTCAACCCAATTAGCCATAGCTCTTTAGCGATAAGACCGCCTATTGTTTACCACTGTTTTTGTATAAGTTTGCAATGTAATTTTCTTTGGGTGTGCAATAATAGTACATTGTTGCAAAGGCCGGAAAGTAAGCAATAGATGGGCGAGTGAGTTTGAGGGCCGACGCAAAGCGGAGCCCTCAAAGAATACGAGTTTATTGCATGTATTGCACTTTTGGCCCGAGACTTAACATAGTGCTTTTCACGCCAACTGCGAAAAAATAATAATAATATCATACCAAAAATAAAATAATTCAAAAGTCAATTTTGTATTTTTCGGTAATATACCTACCGTGGACAATTGACAACATTTCATATTTTCAAAAGATCTTAATTCGAAAACCATTTGGGTAAAACTGTATTTTATGCTCAAAAAAAATATTTTTGGATTTTTTTTCCCATTCATTTTGGAAAAAATCGTCAATTAGTGTGAACCGGAAGTGTGACGTCATTTTCCCTGCATTATCGAGAGAGACCTTAGTGCTGAAACGATTAAAAAGTGTATGGTATCCGGTTGTCATTTTCTGACATACTTGCCGTCTGACGTTTATTTGTTTTGAAAATTGTTACAACTGCTTAGCGGCTTTAGAAGTTTAATTTTCTTACCGTTGGTTCATTTGCACGTTTTCGAAGACCTTAAAAGACTTGGCACTTTCCCACTGGACTCCGATAACGCATTCAAACATTATTAACTTGGCATTCTTTTACCGGACACCGATTTTTTTCATATAATGAAGACATCAGAAGGTTTTTCTCAGGCTGATAGCACGAATCTGCCGCGTGTTGAAATTATGATGATGGAGTACACATCGGCAAGTGATAAATATAATCCAGCCCAAATAAGAGGAGCAAAAGCATCGTTGTCTTCCCGAACTTCCTATGTTGACAACGCTGTAACGCCTGACAGTTATTTTTTTAATCGTAATTGTCGCTCTGGATTCTAGTTTTTTTAAATCGTAATTGTCGCTCTGGATTCTAGTTGGGAAAGTGACGTCATTTTCTACATACGCCCTTTTAGAATGAGCTACTTTTCAAACTGCTATTTTTAATTGAAAAATTGAGTTAAAACGAAAAAGAAAAAATACGGGTAGCTTAAAATTCCACCTATTTTCTATCCAGCTCATAAAATAAAATAAAATAAAATAGTTTATTTTTGCAAGTAGGCCCTCAAGGGCTCTTTTACAAGTCTGAGTCTAAATATGTATGTATTATTTAAAATGAAGGAGTAGAAAATTTGAAATATTGTCAATTCTTCAACACCCAATAACAAACACCTATTAATTATTTAATTCATACAAATACTGTAAACCCTGTTATATTAGAAAATAACACAATATTAAAAACTAATAAATTATTCCGCCATTTTCCTTATGATATTTGACATTCAAGAATATTCGAGCACAACAATTAAACGCAGATACCAACGAAAGTGACACTTGTTTTTTTTTAATTCTGCTAATTACTAGTACGACAGTGGCTGTATGAAGATGTGTCAAAGTCGCGTGACGTGCGGCGGCACAGTTCGCGATCTGATTGGTCTATTATAATGTCATTGAGGTATACGGCACTATACGGCGTCCTCTCATTGGCTGTTATATACTGACCAACAATGTTGTTTCTGTCGTGTCTGATTACATTGTTCTTGTCTCATACACTGTCCAAGAACCCACTGTTTTACAGCCTGAATTCTGACCATCTGTTGCTAGTTTACCGAGCAGTAGCGTGAAAAGTATGATTGTATTGTATTGCAGCCATAAAAAACCGGACAAATAAAATGTACCAAATAGAAGAAACCCTCTGCACAATGCACATTTCAGTTTGTGCAGATATCTCTATATAGGTGGGTAAATTTTAACTAAGTATTTAATTGATTTCGCACACTTGAACCAATAAATCTACCCACATGAGCTGCACAAATAATTACATACTTATTACTAAAACAATTATCGTTGTGGTGTAATAATAAAGATCTTACTTTACGAATATAGCATACAACCTGAAAAACCACTATACGACAATAATCACAACGAAATACATTACACGAATGAATACATACCACAAAACGGTCAATCAGTGACAAAGAAAACAATAGTTACTATACTTCTACATATGTGATTCATGGTAGAAAATGTTAATGGATTCATGGAAAGATTAGATGCGCGTTCTTTTTGCAAATAACCAAAGCAAGACGAATTTTCTCGAGTTATTGAGAAATGGGTAAAACCGATTGCAATCAGCAGATATCGGCACATAGGCGTAGCCATAAGATAAAACGGCGTATATGGCAACGTTTGAAAGACGGCTTGTTGGCGTTGACAAGCCGAGCAGATAACTCTGGACTATGATCCCAGAGTAAAACAGCTAGTGGTTTAAGAGGAGTGATGAGCCTCCATAATAAAGCTGGTAGTTTTTCTCCAACAGTTTCTTGCCACAACATCACAGTTCACGAACTGCGTCTCGATGTAACGATACTACAGGTTATTTTTTCTCGCAAGAACAAATAACCGATTCTTGTCGAAAAATAGTTTCAAAGTGAACGTCTTATGAAAACCTGTTTCATGAAGCAAATATGTTCGATATCTAAAGAGCCCATACAAACAAACAGTTACTAGTCAAAAAAAACTTACGTTTCTTTCGTTTCGTTTCAACGAAAACGCGCAATGGCCTTATCACACTTACGATTTGCGGGCGAGGTGCGAGCGAGTTTCCATACAAAATCAGTCGCGGCATTTGTATGGAACTTCGCTTCTAACTCGCCTGCAGCTCGCTCGCAAATAGCATGTGTGATAACTGATAAGGCTCGATCGACTCAGTTCTGACACATAAGGTGGCGAAAGTAATGACAATGTATGGGTTAAGGCAGATGAATACTGAATACGCATAAATCATATGTTTCTTCAAATTTCAGTGAAAATAAATTTACCGTGTAAGATGATATCTTCATGGTCAGTTTTGTCGATCCCGCACGATTACTGTCAATGGAAAAGGGGTGTTTTCTGTTGTAATGTTTTTATAGCTGCATTGGTGATGAATTAAACGTGTTGTTTTTATCTGTCTGTGAGGCCTGTGTCCAGAAGTGGATATATTTATTTCGGTTGATGATAAGTCATCCTTCGTTCCTGTTTCAAAAAGTTGTACAGATAGAAAATGAAACCTTCGCAATGTGTTTAAAACGTGTACGTGACAATGACTATGCAATGTTCATGTCAAAGATGAATAAAAAGTGGCATTAAGTCCATAATTCACCCAGTTAAAATAACTGCGGTTAACTTGCTGAAGCATTCGCTGTTAAGAACATAAGCTGTGTGTTAATATCGTCGTATAGAAATGCCCGTCACGCCGGCGCCCGCGCACACAAAGACGCATTGTCTCCATCTATTCTAGGGGCTTTTAAAACACCACATTGTAGCTTATTGGAATTTACAAAGTATGCAACGAGGTCGAAGGTTTATTTAAGTCACTAATTAAAACGTTTATGAATTTATGATCAATTTAGTTGTCTTGTCTATGTCTGTTCTAGGGGCTTTTAAAACACCACATTGTAGCTTATTGAAATTTACAAAGTATGCAACGAGGTCGAGATTTGTTTACGTCACTAATTAAAAGGTTTATGAGTTTATGATTAATTTAGTTAGTTGTCAATGTCGTAAAAGATTTTCAGTAGAAACTCCATAAATATTTTTAGTGCTCCATACAGTTGCGAATTATCATCGCGGCTTCCGATAGTTGAGGTTAGTATTTTTATTTGTTTTTATATTGACTCTAATAATGTTCATTAATAGGAACATAGGTTCATACCTAGATACTACTATACTCGTTGGTTGCACCTATTCATCCGTTCAATAGTTCTGCGTCGAAACCTCATCAATATCAAACAGAAGACGGCACTGACGATAATCAGAAGTTACTAATTTATTCAAATTTTCCATGTACTAATTTCTGCCTGAAACAAGGTTCCTTGAGGGCAAGGACGTCCCACTAACCAAAGCGCCTAGGAAAACTCACTCCGCAAACTATTACAGTCGCGGTTAGTAAACACTCGTCAGTAGGCGTCGGCGACGTAGTCATTGCGGATTCCAAAATTATTATTTCTTTTTATTATACACCTTACTAAACCCATGGTGAAAGAAAATAATTGTTTCATAAAAAACCGAAAGCATGTACTATGTGATTGAATGAACCTCTATCCCTAGCACAACAGTGCTGTGACAAATTCTACCCCTTACTTACCTATAGAAACAAAACAGTTCCGTAACTAAGGTATTGACACACAACATGAACCCTAAACTACTGCAGATATCGGGTTAAAGTTTGGGGAGTAAGGTAGAGTAGAGGTGTACTAAGAAAAGATTTAAACGCTTGGAGGGTCGAAACGGAGAATGAAAATTTGTAGGAAAAAGTCGGAAATTCATGCTAACGACCTCGCGGGACGGCCATCTAGTTAAATACATATAATGCGAAAGTGATAAGTCATCTTCTGTCGGGCGACAAGCAATCACGGCCATTTGTGCTAGACTAACGGTTGTGTAATCCTCATGAAAATAAAGTCCCGTTACACATCCCTAATCCGCGTTAACTCGTGCCCACACGCAACGGATACGCCACTCTCGCGCAGGAACATTGAATAAAGAAGAAACATGATAGCAACTTGCGACAACTGTGATAGTGCGACTTTAACAGGTCACTGAACTTACATCCGGAGTTTGCTCATCTGTAGTAAAATAAAGATTTTTTTTTGCCACCAGGGTAAGGCTACCCACTGAGGGAATGAAACATTGGTAAAAAAACACTGACAAACAAATTTGCAAGGTCAATTTCAAAGACAATACAGATGTTCAATTCCTTCAAATAAAGCGATATCTGATGAGTAGAGACCGGATTTGAAGTAGCGATCTCAATATTAATATGGATATGACTAGTGCAATTTGTTAAATACATGTCATGTCGGTTATATAAGGTCTTAATTTTTACTGTGCATTGTGCAGAAGAAATATTAAAGAAGAAGAACTTGAAAAAATAAGCTATTTTAAAAATAGTAATAAAACAACTTAAACGGATTAAATCGCGTATATTACTACATTTTTAAGTCCCGACGTTTCGTAACCCTTTTCAGCGTTCGTGGTCGCGGATAGACTGAGAAAATCATAAATTATACCAGTCATATCCATATTAATATTGAGATCGCTACTTCAAATGCGGTATCTACTGATGAGTTTCATTTCAAATTAGATAGGTCTCCCTCAAAGACTTCCACAACGAACGGCCGCACGCCTCCTGCCTCCACGCCTGCTGACTTCCGGCGACCCTAACCAATGCGTCAGATCACCTTGTGCGCCACCACACTGCGTTTTCCGGTTCGTGGTCACCACTCGAGAACCTTTGTGCCCCATCGGTCACCGGTTCTTCGAGCTATATGCCCAGCCCATTGCCACTTTAACTTGCCAACTCTAATTCTAATTATGCAGTCTTATTAGTCTTAAACCCAAAATTTTCAGAATCTGTAGTTACAACCTTTTTGATGAAATGCGTAAAATTCCTATGGAAATATATAGGAATGTACTTTTGTGTTTAATACCCCTACTGAACTCAAAACTTAGGTATTGGTAGTCAAAATTTTTTTTTTTAATCCTAATGATTAAATGCCTTGGTATCGATAAAAACTTATTAACAACCCGCTATCGATCTCTTTCCCATATAGGTACGAGGCATGTACAGACACATTCATGAATTCGTTCCATTACAATTGAACCATATTATTCGATTAATTGTCACCGCTTTATCTCGGTAATTGACGGGGGTGTATTTATGTATTCGTAGAATTGACACTAGTACGTGTCGAGTCGACGCGTGGCACGACCTCGTAGAAATTAATGGGTGTCACTGGCAGGCAATCCTATTTAAAGTAAAGGTGTGTTCGAATATGAGATGCCTATGAAAGTGTTTGTATCTGTCTTATTTTAGCAGTTTTTGATTTCTACTGTTGAAAGGTCAAAAGAAACCAATAGACGTATATACACGGTGTAACATGAGGAAACCGAATAATTTTAACAACGTATTCCTGAGGTCATAAGAAGCAAAAAATGCTATATGAACCCAGGTCGAAATATGATTTTAATTTTTCTTAATGTTTTCATACATAATTAATTTTCCTTCACCAGTAAAACAAAACCTTAGGATACGAATGAATTTTCCTTGTCAGAAAATTGTTTCAAAGCAGGATTTACGTAAAAGTACAATCATAAGGGTGCTTTGTACTGGAGATTTCATTACAACTTGTTTAAACAAAAACGCAAATATCTCAAAAACCAAGTTGAATGCAGCAAACATTATACGACATTTTTAACTTCAAATATGGTCATGAATACGCTGTTAAAATTATTCGGTTTCCTCATGTTACACCGTGTATTTCATTAAAATCAGGTTTCTCGAAATCGTAAACTTTATTTTAGACTATTATAAAGCAAATCTAATCTTACCTACTTAATGGCTTCTAAACGATAAACTCGAGGTTAAGCAATAATTGCGGTTTCAGGGAAAAAAGTTGACATTGTTCGAACAGTAACCTCCAGTGCAGTGTCCTCCGTCCGAAATTTAGTACCTACACTAATAGCGGAGGTTAACAAAACTATCAAAGTTTAGAATTAGTTTAGAGGTTTCGGAATAGCTTCTATAAGCTTCAACTAATCTTCCTCAAGTTTTATAAGCAGTGAATTACTTAATAAACAAGCCGATTTCCCCCTCTTTATCACCTCATTGACTTCGGTTCGCTTTTCTCACTCGGTCTTTATGTGTACAAAGAAATTGAAAGTGATATATAAAAACCTGGAAGTTTATGATGAGGCCTTTGTTCAAAAATAGGAAACCATCCATTCAAGCAGTGTAAGCGCGTCCTTTTCTATGTCCGCCGAGACCACACACCGCCAAGTCAATTGTAATTGACGGGCTACTCGTATCATAACACTCAATCGTCTGGGGAACTGGGTCGAGATGTTTTGATACGACTATTATGAGCAAATAGACCATCGTACAATGGGTCATTCGGCTAAGAATATAATCTATGCGTAGTCAGGTTCAGGTTGAAGGAATAATAAAATGTGAACATTTATGACAATGCAATCGGGGGGTTTTCTATATACGCGGTCTTTGAATTTAGTAGAATATTCTGACTTTCCAAATGGAGAAAACAATAGCCAGTGTACGAGTACAAAGCTACTCTAGATACATGCCAACGCTCGTGTCCAAAATACCGCTTTCCCGAAATACCAGATTTTTCAAAACACCAGATTTTCGATTTATGAGATTCCTGTCTTACTACATTCCCGTTACAGTAGATTATAAAATCGTAAGTTACTCAAGGATCTAAATCACTTTCTTGGGTGTGTAATTTTGGGAATCTTGTATACGAAGAATCCGGTGTATCGAGAATCCGGTATTTTAAAAATCTGGTATTTTAGGAATGCGGTATTTTGGGGATGAGCGCATGCCAACACTAGTATAGTACTTATTTGGGTGTAATCCATATATGACTTTGCCTACCTACATGTGGAGCTCTTTCAATTGTTCATTGATCGAAAACGCTTCTTTCCACCTTACGTGTAATCACAATGCTAGATGATAACGCATTTTTACGCCGACAAAAGGCCCAATTTAAAAGATATTAAGGGTAACAGGTAACAAGGTAACAGGAAAAAGGTTAAACCTGGAGGTGTCGTCGACATCGCTTCTTACGGTTATACGAGGGCTGATTGAAAAGTTCGCGGCCTGACCATTAAAAAAAAAACTTTTTAATTTTTTTTACCGCCATTTTGAACTGTCATTATTCAGTTCTCATCCCGCGAAATTTCAATTGTAAGACATTGTAAAAATAAATTATACGTCTGATTTAAAAATAAGAGTCAACAGATTTTTCATTATGGACAATTTGGAGCAACGTGCTGTAATTAAATATCTTCATAAAAAAAGATTGACTCCAAAACAAATTTTTGACGATATGCAGTGTACATTGGGGTAATCCTCTCCATCATATACGACAGTAAAAAAGTGGGCAGCTGAATTCAAGCGGGGACGAGTCAATATCAAAAATAACCCTCGCCCCGGGAGACCAACCACTGCGACCAATCCACATAATGTGGCAATTATATGCGAGATGATAATGCAAGACCGACGATTAAAAGTAAGAGAAATAGCTGACATCGTAGGCATCTCCTATGAAAGAACCCAAAACATTATAGTCAACGAATTAGGTTTTTCGAAGGTGTGGGCGAGATGGGTTCCGAAGCTCCTTTCAGTGGAACAAAAAATCACTCGTCTAACAATTTCACGCGACTGTCTCGACTTGTTTGAAGCTGATCCTCAAGACTTTTTGGACAGATATGTTACTATGGATGAGACATGGGTCCATCACTACACGCCCGATACTAAACAGCAATCAAAGCAGTGGGTTCGTGCTGGATCTCCGCCTCCCAAAAAGGCAAAGGCCATTTTGTCGGCGAATTTGCACAAATAGGTTGCACTTTGCTCACTGTTTGCACACACACGGGAAATTAGAAATTGTAATAAATATAAATAAATACATATTATTTTTGTTTTTACGATTACTCTTAATTTAACAATTACGAGTAGTTGTCTTTGTAACTTCTAAGAACTATGCCTATGACACGTAGTTAAAAATAAAAATGCAGGATTTATGCTTAACATTGGCTTGGATAGAAACAAATTAGAATCAAATACTAAGAGACTACGTGAAGACATAACGATGCTCAAACGCCTCATTCAGGGCGGGGAAAAACAATCGTAAAACTTACCCGCGCTAAACGACCAATATATTGTACAGCGGCGAGTTATATGCAGATTAGCGATTCCATCAAGTAAGATGCGAGTAGGTAGTTGATTCGCTTATAGTTGAGAAAAACTATTTTAATTTAAAGTAGGTAATCAGTGAATGTATCTTTCGAGTAGAGTAGGGGAGAGGGGGGTGTTACCGGATAGTTAAGGAAAAAAAACAATAATTAATTATTACACATAGATATATTTCAATAGTATCTAACATCAAAATCAACAATTAATCAACAACTATTTGGCACAAACTCAAAGAGATCAGATTATTATGTAAGAGATCAATCGACATTTCCTTAAGTCCAGCCAATCCGATTTCACCCCTTATATGAGGGTAAAACCAGATACCGCAAAATATCATTGTGGGGTGAAAACGGATACTACTTATTTGCATTCATCGCATACAAAAAACAATAATTCTTGGGCAGTGCACCCGGTGCAACCTTCGTGGGCCCATTTCAGGCAAACCAAGATACCCGAATAATATATAAAAAGGATACCCGAATTCACCCCGTCTGCTTGTACCCCGACGCGTTGATTTTTCTACTTAAAATATGACGCAATAATTTAACGGTCAAAGTCAGAAAAAATATCCTTAATCGTTACACTAATAGTTACTGTATTGAAGAAAAATATTAACATGCCTGTTATCAAGCTAATAGTTATCTGATGCAAGATAAAACAAGTTAGAATATTACATTAATTGCCTTGATTTATATTTTTTCCTAAACACGACACAACGAAACGCTCTTCACCGGCCGCCATCTGCACGCTCAATGAGCGGCCGCGCCGCGGCTCGTGCTTTTTAGTGCGTGTGAGCGTGTCAACGATAAAAGAAATGTGAAATAGCATGCTATCTGGTTTGACCCGCTATCCGATTTCACCCCCCCTTCCCCTAGTAATGGACATACCGACCGCGATTATTAGGCATGATGAATACGACTAAGAAGAATAGATTCACTTCAAATAAGACTTAGCACTATATTCACTAAAACATCAAGAAAGAGTAGAAAAGGTACAAGTTCGTAGCCGACTGCAGACAGCAGGAGCAAACAACATGTCGCTGCGACACTACTGGTTTCTATGAATGTATAATATGCAGACGACACGCTAGCTATGTGCGGTATTTCATATAAACCCGTAGTGTTGCAACGATATGTCGTCTCCTGCGGCTGTGCGCAGTCGGCTACGAAATGGGTAATAATATTAATAATATACTTGTACATATTTAACCTAGTTCGTTTTTTTTTGATATTGCGACAACCCTGTCATGACAGCGCAGGCGGCTGTGTCTGTCAAATGTATGAGCATTAGGCAACTGTTAGTCCTTAAACTATGCTAAAGGTCACAACTCATATTAGTCGAACGTGATGAATAAACACATTTAGAACTAGTGGACCCGCAAGCGACTACGTTCGCGAAGGTGAAAATAGTGAAATGTCTTTGTTCAGTTTTGGCGGGTAAAAAGTATTCTATGTGTTAATCGGGGTCCTAATCTAACATTTCCCATACAAAACTGAGAACGTTTCCGAGAATTCCCGAGAATGGCACAACTTTAGATGCGCGCACAAAAAAAACAATAATTTGTAAAACTATTTATTTACGTTCTATTTATTTGTTTTCTACTTAGTTTTAACCCTCCTCAGTTACTTTATTGGAAAAATTATTGCATAGATTTTCACGTTCATGTAGCGCGTCTGAAATCAGTCAGATCAGTATAATTTCATGTTTTTCATCCACAAAACGATCGTACTGTTTTTATTACGATCAATACATCAATAAACGTCGACTCCAATTTGTTATTAATGGCTGTATGATTTACTTTCACAATAACGTGTTAATTCAAAGTTTCATCAAGTAATTCTAGAGTCCTATTTAAAAAGGGCATATGTGCCTTACTATAGCCAAAATACTTATTCCCTTTTTGTTAGGGGAGTTGCGATGTGGGCGGCCTTCCCTCGGAACCGGCGCATGAGTTTGTTCCAGAAATATCAACACCAACAACAGTGAGTCAGAAGTTATTAGATTAAAAAATAGGTCCATTAGTTCGTGTTGAACGTCATATCAAATTGTATAGGCTTGCTGTTTTGGTACACTAGTCGAGAGAAGGGTTTTTTTTTTAATTCCATAACTGACCCGGGATTACCTCAGTAGCACCTGATAGTAAGAGACTACGAGGCTAAATATATAGCTCGCTGGTTCAGCATATTCACTATGGTCCTGAAAAGTACCTCTTACTTTATATTTGGCCGGAACGGCATAATTCTGTCGAATTTTCACGCGCTTTTTAGTTATTTTCTAGGAGTCCGCACATTCTACTACATAACTACCGTTGTGTTGCTTTACATGGGTATACACGAAATCGTTCCGTCAGTGTTTATATAAAAAGTTTAGTGGCGATAATTTGACTGTAGACTTTGTCAGTTATACTGAAATAGCATTTAAGCCAGTCCAATATGTATGAATTTCATCCTATTTATAGACCCACACATGAACTCATCTCATTATGCTATAGCAGTCACGAATCCAATCTGTTACAAGTAGGAAAAAACGTAATAATAATAAAGTTTTTGTGCCTGGAATATCTACGTACCAGTACCTTTGTGTACCTATAGAATAAAAAATGCAATACCATGCGACACAGAACAATGCACCTACAGGGTGTCCCATAACTGACACGTCACAGTGACACTGGAGGTAGACCAGGTCAAGAGGTACCAAACCAACTTAACATGACCCCAGTAAAAGAGGCACGGTTTTTGAGTTATTGTCTAATTAAAGTTGTTCATGAATTTTGACCGTTTTTAACATTATTAGTGCCTGTGTGCACTCGGAAAGGTGTCAAGGTTAGTTTTTTTTATGTGTACGGTAACATGAATTGTTAATTAAGGTTACAGAAATGGTATTTTATACAAAAACTAAGTAAAACTGAAAAAAATACTAGTTTGATCTTGAATTAATTCACAGCGAAATTTAATTTCGACTTTGACCACCAGTAGTAAAAAAAAAATTACGGTCGGCGGGTCATGTTAAGTTGGTTTGGTAATTCTTGACCTGGTCTACCTCGAGTGTCACTGTGACGTGTCAGTTATGGGACACCCTGTATAACTGATATCCTGGTTTCAGTTTTAGGTGATGCATCGGTTTATTTTTCATTTTGACGACCATCCTCAAAAAGCCCAATTTTCCTATAAGATTTTTATATGGATTCCTGATTTTTTTACCTAAAATAACTTATAAGCAAACATTACTCGAAAAATAAGGAAAGCTTTTTTATTATTTTGTAAACATTTTAAATTTTGGAGTACAGTAGTATTTTAAATTTTGGAATAAATAGAGTCCAATATTGTCAACGGCCAATGGAAAGAAATTAATTAAATCTACGACTGATGATTATTACAAGTGCCTATTTATTTTTATATATTTCTTACATTATTTTCGTAGAATATTTACCATGTATGTAGCACTGTTACTATAGCATCTTGCTAGTCTAGTTTATTACGTTCGTATGACCTAGGTGCTGATTTGAGCTCTATATATAGGATGTTTGTAAACCGCCTCTAAATATTGGCCTAAACCATTATTATTTATTAGGTATTTTGTAACCTGTGCCTAAACTCCGACCTATTTTATTTAGTAACAGATCGGCGAACCGATTGTCATATTGTTACATAAGGGGTTCCTTTTATTCGGCATACGTTTTATTTGTCCGAAAGTATTGTTACCCGAATTTTATTTCGCATAATTTTTCTCCAGCTTTATAGGAAAATATTTTAGAAAATCTTACGTAAGTCACTTGGAATAGATTAGGTTAGGTTAGGTTTCTTTTATAATTATTCTGGAAAATCAATGGTACTTATGTGTAAAATAACAATTATACGTAACGATTTCTCCAAGATTCCATCATCAGAGCCTTTCCAAACAAAAAGATAAAATCCAAATCGGTCCAGCCGTCTTCGAATAATCGATGAAAATATATAAAAAAAAACCGGCCAACTGAGACCCTCCTCTTTCTTTCAAAGTCGTTTTAAAGTACATGCTTATAATTCAGCTAGACATTTTTCTTACCCAAGATGAAGGCGAAGGATTCGTCCATGAATCAAAAGCCCATGGCGCCAAATATACCCTGCTGCCCAATATCCATTCCCTAAGTATAAAAGTATAGTAAAGTTTCACACCTACACGTGCATCACTGTCTTTAGCTGCCTAACTATGCAATTCACTAACTTAAACTAACGTAACTGTGAGATACTCAAAATATTCTAGCACAAGCAGGTTTTATATTTTAATCCTAGATTCTTTTATTTCGGAAGCACCCTGTATAATGTTACACAGTAAAACTGACTCGTTAACCTTGTTCCTCCATGACTTTGTGTCTCAAACTAGAGCGGTTGCTTTTATATCGATAACACTAATAACTCCAGTTCCATAAACTCTAACATTACTGATAAGTTATAAGAAAACCGCGCACACATGCTATATATTGACAACAAGCATCTAGCCGCGGCTTCGCCTGCATTATTTCCCGTTATGTTCCCAAAGGAACTCTTTACAGGGATATTAAGTATCCTATCTTAATTCAGAAAATGGTCTACTTGTATGCCAATTTTTTTCTTAATCCGTTAAATTATTACCTACTGTGTTATTTAGTAACAAACATCCAAACGTCTTCACAAACTTTCACATTTATAATATTAGTGGGATATTCGCTATCCATCTCATTCTATTACTAAATTAAGTATTAAGAGTAAGACAGACATGGCTTTTCATGAGTGTAGCTGTAGATGTATGTATGTTTTAAATAGTTGTATCATGTATAACATAGACATGTTATACATACTAAAAGGGTCAAGCACAAGTCGTTAAATAGGAGCCGATAAGATACGATATTACAACAATTATGTTGTAACATATATGTATTTAGATATATATATATGTGGCATACATGGCAAACATTTCATGTTTTTCTGGATAAGTATGTTGATTTTCGATAGTTTATGTAGCATCTGAATTAAACTATGCAAGGCTTTTTGCATTTTATTTGTATCTAGTTACCTATTTAATATCTAATCAACCCATCTGTATCTAGCGCGTAGTGTTTTATAATTTGCATTAGAATTCCCTTATTATAATATTGTGCATATACAGAGAAGACGGTATCAAGTGGTATCTAGCGCGTAGTGTTTTATAATTTGAATTAGAATTCCCTTATTATAATATTGTGCATATACAGAGAAGACGGTAAAATATGTATAAAGCGATTGTTTGGATATGCATTAGGGTCTACCGTGTATTGCAACGTACATTTTTCACACGTCAAGGAGTACATGTATCTTACGTCTATATCTACGCCAATCGATGACGATATATTAATCTTTGGCCACGCAACAACAGAAGTCTCACGCCCACAAATGACGTGTTAATTACACCTATCTATTATATTTTCTACCGATACTAAAATAAATGTTTAAATACGATTTTATCTCGATGATTCACGCAACCCAGACACGATTAAGATTCAAGTATCACGGAACGTCTAACGATCGGGGCGCGGTCGAAATCTGAATATCGCTGGTAGTCGGCGCAGGCGCATCGCGCTTGAATACGAGAGTTACTAGCCAGGGATGCCAGCTGGCACATTCTTTTTATGATAATGGATTAATGAAACTAATTCTGGGTGTTTGGACGGCCTGACGGGAAGCTCGCGAAAAATAGAGAACGTGACTACACACGTTATAATCTAGCGTCTTCAGTTGTATTGTAAGCGTATAAGCGTGAACTAGTCATATCTTTAATAAGACGGTGTGTAGGTTTCTAAGATAACCTGAAAATTCGGAGTTCATTCGTATTCATTACTAGATTGGGTGCATAAATGTACTTAACATTTATTTAACAACAGAATTTAAATCTGTAATTACATATTGCACTATACCACAATATAATGTAATGTACTCAATTAATCATAATACCTACATAAATGTATGGGTCCTTTAAATTCGTAGTTGTAATTTTGTTGTCGTCTGACCTAAAAAGATTCGTAGTAGCTTTGGTAGAGGAACTGGTTGAAATTAAGCGACCTACTTTAAAATCTTCTAGACCACATATTTGCGTTTTACTAAATTTAGAACCCTTCATTAGTCAATGAAATTTCCCAATCAGTTATTTAGTCTAATATACATTATGGGCGAATGAGTGATATAGTAACATTTTGATCCTAAAAAATACAAAGAGGACAAGCATAACACAAAGAAAGCTAACAAAAAAATACAAAGTGAGTATACATTTTCCTCGCCAGAAGCCGCGGGAAAAAACCTAGGCCCTGTATTGATTATGTTTGTTTTGGTTTTCTGATGCATTTTTGGTGGCAACCCTACGTAAGTGACATCACGCACCATTGACCTGCCGTGCCTAGAAACTAATTTACACACGAAAAGAATAAACCTCTTGACAGCTTCAAATAAGTAATAATGATAATTATACTATTCAAACAATAAACATAATCATTTGAATTTATTTACAAATAAATTACGTCGTGCGTTCGTTAGCAGGTAATTGTTTAGTTTTCCTCAAATTGAGTGTACCATGTTATATTTCTAAATATAATATGTATTACTCTATGACCCGGCTACATAATAAAATAATTTTATTTATGTATTTATGCCACACCTGGCCATAAAGTGACTTTTTCCGCACGCTGCGCGTACGGAAAAAGCCACTTTCTGGCCAAGTGTAGACATAAAATGATGTACACAACACGGGAGGTAATAAAGAAAGCCCTCGATCGCATATTTACGTCCCTCGCTTGCAGCTCGGGCCGCAAACTTTTGCGATCTCGGCCTTTCTTTGTATTACCACCCTAGTTGTGTAATATACTATTATTTAAGGTTCACCAACAATTGTTAACACCAATACAGGTCATAATTACAAGCATGTACACATAGGGATGGGTGTCACAATCACTTATAACCCTTATACGTAAACACCGCATGCGAAACAATCTATTCTGAAAGACTATTACATAACTTAGAAGTAAACAATTTTCTAAATAAGCCCGAGACAATCCTGATACTATCCAAGTGTCTTTTAAGCATTAAGATTCAGGACAGTTGTGATTAATTTACCGGGTCGGTCATGTAATCACATGTTTTACCTCACTTCTTCAAGTAGCGATTTTAAATAAAGTAAAAAAACATATCTAGATCTGGTGATAATACTAAAAAGACACGAGAACCGTCTATTTCACTGATTATTTCATCGCTTTAAATCGCCGAATACAAGGTTATAAATATTTTCAGCAAACAGTCGGTCTACGAGTACGTGATATTTTGTCGAATGATCGATGTAAACAAATGACTGTTTAACTACTCAATATACAGGCTGCTGTAAAATGGCAAGATAGCAACAAATCTACAACAACACGTTTTACACAGTAACAAACTATAGTCTTTGCTTGTGTTATCGATTCATGCAGTTGCACATACTGCAATACTTTAGGCATAGCTCCAGGTGGGATAACGACTCCATAGAGCTGCTGGTCGTGCAGGGAAAAGTGGAGGGAACCAGATCGCGCAGCAAGTCACCTATGCGCTGGACTGGTCAAATGAAAGCCACTGTCGGAAACCGAGTACCTATGCCACACAGTTTACCAAGAGCAAAATGACAAAGAAGAAGGCCGATTGATATTAGACCAATTCCTTGATAGATAATACTATAATCAGTACTAGTACATAGTAGTTTTCTGTAGTATACTGCAGAAAAGTGCTGTAGTGCCGATTTTCATCTGAGCATTGGAAATCACAGTCGTCATGATCACCAGATATTATGTTACAATAGTACATTGTGTATCAAGGGCGGTAAGTAAGGAATTACAAACGAGTGTTTGTTACAAGGCCGAGGCGAAGCCGAGGGCTTTAATAACACTAGTTTGTAATTCCTTTACCGCCCGTGGCACACACAATGTTTTTCATCACACTTGTGAGGAAATCTGATTAAAATAATCTTACTTAACCTAAATAAAATTGTAAAACTGACAGTGACATTAGTGACATATATCAACACGACAAGTCACGTTCGGAAACCATAGCGGTAAAGACTTAAAATGGTTGATTTTATATTTGCAAAATACTGAAATACACTATTTAAACATTTAATTAATGTTACAGAAATATGTGTTTACATGTATTTGCAATAACAGTTCTCTTTAAATAAATATTTCAGTAATAAAAGTTAAAAAAGTAAGTTGGCGTGTTCTTTGAACATGACAAATAAGAGTAAAACAGAACCAGCGTTTCAAATGTTAAAAAGAAAACCATTACGCCCTAGGGCGTAATAGGTCATTTACGGCCCGCAAAACCTACGTGTAATGACACCATTTTCGAGCAAGTGTGATGAAAAATATTAAAAAAAAGATTTCAAACAATTATTTTTTTATAGACCATTATGATTGCCCTCGATATTATATCAAAGATAACATCCACAATACAGTACGTAAAAAATACCGCTGAACATACATAAAACAAAATTTCAAGATATTATATTTGACATAGAACCGTAAAAGTTTACTTAAATTACTGGTCGCAAATACAGTGGGTAATTTACAATTGAATAAAATATATGGATTGTACAGATAGCTGGCACAGGCGGAAACCTTTATCTGTTTTAGCTATAGGAAGTACCGACTTGTAGCACGATGTGAGGTTTCGCACGTACACTTGGGTCGGTTAAGTCCCATGAAAACTTATTCACGTGTGAATTATAGTTATTTTTTAGTTTACATGGGGAAGTAAAGTAGACGAGCTTCTTTTAGAAAGTTCACATTGTCGCATGCGAAACTGCCTGTTCAGTCTCTCTTTGTAGAACCCATGAGTTAAAGAGAAACACTATAAAGTTTAAAGAAAATCTTGTATTTAACATCGATTGAAATTTGTGGGAGTTGAGTGAATTATCTTACTATGTGACTACAAATGCCACTAACTCACTAGGGATGCAATATGATATGTACTGTCCCAATATCCTTTCCTTGGGCAGGGAATGCAATATGATAATTATGTACTGCCCCATATCCTTTCTTTGGGCGGGAAAATTATTCAAGCATATGCGAACATTATTCAAGAAAATGTAGCATAGGTAAATGCACTCTGTATATGCTCGTGCTATTCATACAGTGCCTCCAAGGCTGGCCATTGTGCTAAACAAGAGCGCAAACACCCTTGAGTGGCACGAATCGCGAGTGCCGTTTTTGTGTCAGCCTGTATATTTGGCCATACCTACCTATACTTAGGTTAGATACACTTAGAAACTGTTGTCTACGTAGAAGTACTTAATTTGTAATATTACATGTTCAGAGTTTCATAGTTTGCCCAGAATTAATCCATGTAGGTATATGGGTATGATATGAACCCTTCGTTATTTAACCTCCGTTAAGAAGTGTGTCCTTTAGCTACTTAATTGTATTTTGAAATTAAGCGTAATTACTAGCACAAATAGATAGCTTTTAAGGTACGATAATAATGGGAAAAAATATTTTTACTAAAAAAAACCCGACCGCGGTGCACTTTAAATGTGCATAAAATCCGCCAACCCCATACCCAGTGACACTCGCGCCATCGAGACGAATCCAATGATGTATCATTTATCAAAATCGGTTGTGCCGTTGAGTAGTTACGAGCGGACATAGGAACGGACATACATACATACATACAGGTCAAACACATTACCCTCCTTTGGGCTTCGCCGCAGTCGGGTAAAAATTTAATAGCTTGCAAATGTAACGAAAACACTCAATATTAAATAAGCTCTGCTATACTTAGAAAAATTTCTGCCTGGAGGAATCAACAAAATAAGTCGATTTTTTGCTAAATATTTCGGTTCTAACTTCTTGGTATATTACCTACTTAGAAACCTTGCCAATAATTAAATGAGCACTAAATGATGTATGAGTAAGGGATCTAAAAAAAATTGGCATCTATCTCAGAAAACATCGCTCTAGGAAACAAACAGTAATCTTTGTTTGTTGCGATATCTCGTTACCTTGGCAATGACAGCGTTATTTGGAGCAGAAAATCCATGACAGATAAGCATAGATCAGTGCCAGATAGATAGATATTTATCGTTCATAGTTTTCTACGCCTAGTCTACAATTCTCCGTAATATGATGAGTATTATTTTATTTTGAGCATCATAATAATATAATATCATTATGAAATACTACGACTACTACTAAGTATATTTACAATTAATTAAGTTAAATTATTTAGGACCTTATTTTAAACAAAAAAAAACATTTGTATATAGGTAGTCTATTTTTTACCTGTAAAGTACTAATACGACACGCTCATTGGTTCATTCGAATTAAATACCTTAAAGCGGTTTTCACGGCGTGGAAAATATTATGTGAACGCCGGGTTGTAACCAATAAGAAGGAAGATCGTCATCCCAGTACTTTATAGTTAAAAAAATAGATTATAAGTGATTGGAAATCACAAGGAGAGGCCTTTGCCAAGCAGCGGGACACCGCGCAAGCTATAAAAAAAATAGGTTGTGGATTATTTCATAAAAACAATGTTTTTCTACCTTCTTATTTTGTAAGCAATTCACCACACGATGGCATAGACTTAGCTATGCCGTGACCTAGCTCTCCTCTCTCTCGCTGTCTTGCACTAGCTTACTGTGTATCCAAAATTCTGATTCAGGTATCGAAATATACCTAAATCACTTCGAAGTAATATAAATCTACCCACGTTTTCATTAGCTTTTCTAGAAATAAAGTGTGACACCTCAATTTGGCTCTAGAAACAAAAATGACGAGAGACTTGGCCGTGTTTTATAAGATGAAGGGAGTGTTTACATTCAAAAAGATGTAGCTTTGTAGATTAGGAATGGACGGTGGATTTCTTACATTCCCACAAACCTAGGCAAACGGTCTCATTCCAAAATAACTCCCATTTCCACGGTACAAAGGCACGTTCCAACATCAAACATCGCAGTTACATTATAAAGCGGAACCAACGTTTGCTAACCGCTTATAAATTCTCGAATGAATTCGGAACACCAGTTATTTCGGGAATCTTCTGGACATGCTCCAAAAGCACACTCGGTCACTTTTCACACTGAGTCAATGACACAAAGTGAGTAACTCTCTATAGTGACGTGCAGTTACCCGGAATATTCTAAATTTAAAGTTTTATTCACTATTTTGATTTCGGACACGATCGCGTGAGTCAGATTCACAGGAGAGTAAATTCGGATATTTACTTTCTTGTGAAGGAAACAACGCTATAATTCGTTTTTCCTGGACTGTAATGAAAATATTTTCAAGATTATCCACTTATAGTTATATTAATATGTTTTCTATCCTTTCCTACTTCGTCATTACAAAAAAAAATATTTTAGAGGGAATATCATACGGGTACCTAAAGATCCCGCTACCGATACGGATTATGGGCAGAAAAAAGAAAATTAAAATACATATCCTCCTCTCTCCCAATGGCGAGTTCCTAGTTTGATAATTAATTCATAACCATTAGTAGTAAAATAGCTAACAGTCTAAATAATAATAGATGTCGCTCTAGTGTCGACCAGGAAAGTCAAACAAAGGAAAAAAGGTAGGCACATAATCAAGCGGATTCTTTAAAATTATCTATTACACAAATGTTAAGTATAATTCTCTATTTGAAACAATTGGCTGAAGTAACAAAATGTATTTACATGAATAATGTGTATTTCATGTTTTGTGTGTTTCAATGATTTGTGAGATGTTTACTCTGGTAGATACAAGTTTACCTTGACAACTAAGCACACATTGTCTCTGTATTTATACCTAATCATAAACCTGCAATATGATTCTAATATTTTTATGAAATAAGGGGAAACTAGGAATATTTTTGTATTGGATAAGTTTTCATTAAGTACCTAATTATATTGTACATAAAAACAGGGCCATTTTTAACCTAATGGAGGTCCTGGGCACTTCAGAGTAAAGGGCCCCCATGTGTTCATTGGTGCATTTTAATATGCCTAAATTGACGAATAAAGAATTTTGACTTTTGTGACTGTGATATGATACAGGAATTTTATTAACAAACTGCAAAAAGGAGCTCGAAGTATGGGGCCCCTGGACTGCAGACCGCCCAGTAGGAAAAAAGGCCTTGGATAAAACGGTATACTACACAGGAAATTTAATTTTGATTGCTTCGCAGATTAAATTTTTTAGTATCGCGAATTCAGAATTGACTGATACGACTGCGGCTCTATTAAATATAAATTTTCACACTGTTGTATTACAATAAAACACACAAGATAGTTTCGCAGCTGTGTTAAGCTTTTTGGATATTATTTATCTAATACGTTTTTTCAGTTCAGTCACATTGTTTATGAATATGAACTATAATAAATAAGCAACAATATACACACTAATGTAGGCATTTAAGACCAGGGTCCTTGACAATTAATAGATGCAAGTTAGATCATCGCTAGAACCTGTCCACGTGTTAAATATTCCATGCGAGTACATATGAAAAGGCAACATTCGGAAATTAGTCATTAAAATTTAACATTTGAAATACAGATTAGGTACTTTAGGACCGTTTTCTATTGATTTCCTGATCTTGTTCTCTAGTCGTATTAATATAATAAATATTGGTAAAGTTATGTTTTTAAAGTTATTGGAAAAAATATTTATGTAATTTAACATTTCTAGCATATTGCCCTTAGATGTTGCCATAACACGACAGATGAATATGAACTGCAAAACACATCAAAAATTGACCTTTTTTCACAAAGTTTCGAATTGAAGGTTTTAAAAATCGCGCGGAAAATGAAATTAGGTTTGTCACTGATCATAAATTTGAGAAAGTACCAATACTTATAACAGAAACGGTACATCCCTAAACATTCCGTTATACGTTTAATTTTACGCTATCTTTTTAATCCAAAAAAGGTGAAGGAGGTAGGAGGCCTGAATACAAATTGGTTATTTTCGGTGCATGCCTTTCTTTAGTTATTTAGGTAACGGTAAATTGTCCTTATTGATTGACTTAGTTATGCACTTATTTCTTGTATAAGAAAGTGTAAACACACACATAATGACAAATATTGAGTGACATTCTCTACCAGTTAACGTTAAGTTAAAAAGGTTAATCAGATTCATACTTTTTAAGTTAACCAACATTTAAATAGTTATTATGGACATAATATTTACATGTAACTATATTACATATAAGTGCAAAACAATTAGTAATTCATAAATCACAATAGTATTTATTGCTTAATTAAGGGGCAGTATTGTCGTTGTTATTAACTTCGTGTGTAAATCAAATGCCTTGGCAAGTGTTACTAAACTTATATATTTTCTATGTCTATAATTTACAAATGGCCTCAGTAAACAATATAAATGCTTGTCATGTTTGATATAATAATTCGTAGTATATGTACACATTATACACAATTTGAGTAAGAGTATTTAATTTATTAAATTAATTTAAATACATTATCGTAAATGTGTGTCTAATGGTTCTTTCAAATATTTAGCTTGTTTTTCAGTAGCGACGATTTGAATAGAAGTATGGTAATTTTCTTTTTTGCTATCCTAAGTTAAACTAAAACTTTAAGCTTTTAGCACGAAATTAGGTCAAACACAATATTAATATACTTATAAAACTTTGTTTTTAATAATTTTCGGGTGTGTGTGTACTAGCAAAATGCGATACATTCACTCGTTTTTTAAGGGTGTGTATTTTTCACAATGGAACGAGGATTTAATTATGTTAAAAACACATAATGTCTCAATTGACAGCACTCAGGTAGTCCATTGCAAGGCGTTAAGTTAATTAGTACCTACGTAGTGTGTCATAAATGTGATAACAAAGCATAGTACATCGTCTTACATTTAAAAAGGAGTATGATCCATAGTCATTCCTAAGGTCATGTCACATTTTATCTTGCTACCGCGGTGTAGTAAACACGCCAAGCATCTGTTTTATTGACGAAGACCCTCAAGATAAGGAACGTAAATAAACAGATAGCGCCTGAGAGCCATTATCAAGAGCAGCTGATGCAAAGCAGAACCTTTCAGACGTCGGAATGATAAAAGGATTTTATGAAGCGTATTGAAACGTGCCAGAAAATATTACTGGAACATTTAAAATGAAATATACGCCGCGAGATAAAAGAGAACACTTTAAGCATGTATAGATGTCGAAATAGAAATGTAAATTCGCGGATTGAAAGCTGACCTGTGTGAAGAACCTCTCCCTCGCTTCGGCCATGCTTTCGTTGCGTTGTCCGTCGTCATCAGTAGCAGTTCCGGATTCCTGGGCGGTTGGCTGCGGTGGACCGTCAGGCACGTCCTCAGCAGGAGGCGCGGCTTGAGTCAGCGCTTCAGCCGGCACAGCGGCTGGCGCGGCCCGTTCAGAAGAGTCCTCAGCCATCACTTTTGGTTCCACACTGGGTTTACCACCAACACCGTTATTCTTCGCACTGACTTGTTTCGATTTTTCCTTCTTCGGTTTCTTCGGCTTCTTCAGCTTGCCCTCGTGGAAGCGTCCGCTGGCGCAGCACTGCACGTTACCCATGTCTGGGCGCGCGCATGTCGCGTATCACTCGGTCGGCGGGAGTCGGCTCGGTCGGTCGGTCGTTCGGTCGCGTCGGCGGCGGCGCCGGCTCGCGAATGAGGCTCAGCGTCGCGGCGCCCACCCGCCGGTATTTTTGACGCAAACTTCGGAATCGCGCTGACCGCCGATTACGCGGATGCCGCCGACGAAGGATCGCATCCGAAAGCCGAACCGCGTGTCGGCCGCGGTGGCGTCATCGTGCCCCCGGCCCCCGCGCCGCAAGGTCAAGGCGTGATCATTGTTCCCGATGCTGGCTAGATTCGCGCCGCCACCGAGCACAGATGCCAACCGACTGGCAAATCACGGTTTACCACCAACAACAAGCGGCAATAAACCACGCCACCGTCCCGCACGCCAACGATAACCACTTACTACGTCAATATCGATCACGCTTGTATACAAAGCTTTGGGCTACGGGAACACCCGTAGCTATAGTAACAAATTTGAGCTTTTCAAACGTTCCCCGTCTCGAATTTAACCAAACACAAGTCTGAACTGAGCGCGCAAAGTAGGACTTGCAAACGAACGGCAAGGATCGGTATGTCCTAAGCGACCTTAGTTTGTTTTATTTGTTTTCCGCGAGGTTGATACTGCACGTGTTGTGGCAGCGGTTGCTACGCGACCGTTGATAAACAGTGGGAGCGGCCACGAGAGAGCGTCTAAAGGAAAACATAATAATATAGAATGAATGGAGAACCCTGTCAAACTAAAAGTAAACGTAGAACTGAGCTGAGTAGGTATTTATTTACTATCCTGTATTAGGTGACCAGACATAAATATCACAGCTAAAATAGTAAAACCGTATTTGGATCACGATTTCCTGCAATTATACAAGCTCAATAAAATCGAAAATACGAGTATACATCGTTAGTATTAACCGTGACCGCACGTGGCGATCTGTTTTATTTATTTTTCGGGTTTGTGTATTATTAATAAATATGTATGTATTATCTAATACCGTTTTTCGGAATACTGTTTTATCTGTTATCTATCACGTTAATGCGTTGCTCCATAGTTGCGCGAAACAAGAAAAAACCGGACAAGTGCGAGTTAGACTCGCGTGGAGAGGGTTCCGTACGTTCAAAACAGTATAAAGCAATTATACTTTATTGCACAGACTTCTTACAGGTTTTCCTGTAATTCAATTTAGAACTATTTTCCATATTTTTTCTATATTCTACGTCTAATAGTTACGGAGATAGGGATGATGTGTTCAATGCGTTTGTAGGTTAGAAATTATATAAATAATTATCTTTTAATACTATTGGTATACATATGAATATGACACATTATAAAAGAAAGTTACAATATATGCACATGTATTTGCGCCGCAAAATTGCTAGGCATTAGTATTGGTTAGGTGAAGGCCATAAATTCAACAATATAAATTTATCGGCATGAAATCGGACGTTTACTATGCGAGCAGAATGTATTAGAGTATTGCAAGAAACATGTATTTGTATAAAGAATGAGTTAGTTGGAACGATTGCATTGATTTCCAGTGATTTTTAGATATTACAGCATACCGAATTGATTTCTAGAATAACATTGTGTTGCTATACAAACCCGAAGTATTAAATAAGTGTAAACGTGTAGGACATATTGTTTATAATTTAAAAACCTACTCCTAGGCCAGTACGTCTAGCATAACTGGCCGCGACTACGTTTCTCGCGCGACAGAGCATTACCTGTCACTGTCACACTATATTGAGTGGAAAGAGATAGGTAGCTTTTGTCGCGCGACAAAGAGTCGCGTGTCACAGTTGTGCTAGAGGTACAGGAAATGCAAAATATTGGATTCCCCAAATTAATGAAATTAAAAAAAAACTAGGCATATACATAATAGCAGTAATTACTTTTCCTACAAAATATGCATAACGCAGCTTGTATATGTGTGTGCCGTGAACGAACGCACTACAAGCAAAGTTTGACGAATATGTAAGAATGCTCCAGTACGGATCGCAGCGTCTGTACTTCGACCTTGAATAGGTATCGTGCGCTCCTAAACGGCCAACGCAAAGGACGGCGGTATATTTTTTTGTACCAAGAGTGTAAAGGTGGTTTTCCACCGGCAGGTCGAGACGCGACGCGACGCGGATTGAATTGAAATTTGTATGAAATTTTTAATCCAATCGCTAGGAGAGGATTGAAAATTTCATACAAATTTCAATTCAATCCGCGTCGCGTCTCGGCTCGCCCTGCCGGTGGAAAACCACCTTGAGTCACTTAACATATTTACAATATTTCCATACATCTAATCTAATGCATTACTTTCCCATATTGTCCACAGAATTGATAAACCAGCTTTTTTACCGAGTTTTACTTTAAAAGTGATGGTTCCATAAAAATTAAAATGAAATGACAAGTAGAACATCTTAACCTGCAGACAGCAGTGTCAACGCAGCATCCGATGGCTGACACTCCGACACATGCAAACTAGTAGTATAGTCAAATTAGGCGATTTTTTACAAAAGTGCGGAAGTAATTAAAAACAGTCATGGAAACTTTTCTAAATTATTTTGTGTGGCTTGAAAATCACCTCCAATATAACCCTTAGCAAATTCACCCACCGGAAGGGGGTGAAATGGGGTGAAAATCTTTAAATATTCGTAACTTCGTGGGGATAATAGAAACAGTCGGTGCAATTTGACATACACTTTAAACCGTTATGATCTACATTCGCACCAAGTATTTTCTTAATCCGACTTACGGAACATACTAAAAAAAATGATTAAAAAAAAAAATCTTATCTATTTTATTGCGGCTCCGGGGAAAATGGAACAGTCGGTGCAAGTTGGCAGAATTATCACAAAAATGGTCCAAATATATTACCAGGTTTGCACCTGGGTGCGTCACACGGAAAGCCCTTTTCCAAATTTTCTTATCCCTCTACTTCGGGGGAAATTTGAACAGTCGTGCAAATTTTACTATAATATCTATTATGAATTTACTACATTCGCCGGTTAAGAAAAAAAGAAATTTCTTAGCGGAAGTACATAATACAAGTTTAGCAAAATTACGGTACGGAATGGCGCGTCGGCGCGCGAGGGGGGTGGAGTGGAGCGGAGCAGCCTCTCCTCGCCGCTAACCATTCCGTACTGTTTTTGCCAGATCCAGTAAGATTTTTTTTTTCTTTAACCGGCGAATGTATGAATTCATAATAGATGGGCGAATATTTAAGAGGGTCAATGTCTCGCTATGGTAATCCAGACTACTAAAGAATTCCAAAGCCGAAGTATTTTATTTCGTTACTTAGATAAGGCAGGTAAGGCAGTGTATGCAAAAACCGCTTTAAGCTTGAATCACCCAAAAAAAAGATAAATATTGAGAAAATTGTGTCTAAAATGGCAATAATAGGCGTGTCCCATTCCTATTTCTTCCAATTTTTGATGTTATAAAAAAATAACTATAAGGAATGTTTTAAGTACTGCACATCAGTATTACACTTAAAATAAATAAAGATTGTTTTTCATCAAAAACATTTTCAAAAAGTAACACTTCACCCCGCACCTCGGGCGATCGGCAAACTTCGGAGATGATACACGTCGCGAGATTCGAGTAGTATTTAATTTTGATTCTCTAAAGTTTGTCATCATTATGGTCTTTCTCATTTTTCACCGTATCTTCATAATTTATTTACAGTGGAGTATTATTGTATAACCATATCAAAGTACACATGGGACTATTTAGTGCCATCTTGTCTTGTTATAATATACCTAATTATTTTGTAAAGCCGCATTTTCTAGAATTTGTCATTATTGGCAACATTATTTTCGGCAACATTGTCAGATACCCCAATGACGCGTGTTGCTAATAATGACAATGTGTTAGGCGTATAATGACGATTGTTACCAATAATGATTTTAGTATATGAATTCCTAGATAATAGACGTGTATTTTATAGTTTCGAACATGTGAGTGAGTGACTGAGAGTGATTGAATAATGATGAAGAAAAAATGAATCATATTTAATATTATCAAACCGCGATAAGAATACGATTCCGAAGTACCGTTTGTACAAAAGTACATACAATAAATAAATATAATTATAAGTCAAATTGTAATATCTTCTTAATTTAAGTGCAGTGCAGACACTTATAGATACAGTGTAACCTGGATAACTGGGACCTCAAGAGACCCGCAAATTTGTCTCACTTAAAGAGTACATTCCGCTTACCCAGTCTCAGATCCAGGTATAAATAAATATCTGTCTCATTTACAGAGGGTTCTATTAATAGAAGGTAAGAATAGAGGTTATTTCAGTTATAGAGGTGCGACTACTAAATAAAATAAACAATATCTATGTATGTATACACATGTGAAATCGAAGACACTGCTAACTGACCACTTGTCACCCTTATTACAATGTATTAAGGTCTACTGATGGTCACTTAACTGTCTTCGTTTGTACATGAGTTGTTTAGTATCAGAATAGGTATTAAAAATAATATAATTAAACATGTTTTTTATAAACGACACAGATTTCATCGCGTATCGGCGTAAAGGATAGGTATTAACTTATTTTTTCACGCAGTGATAAAGATTTAAGCCCTCTTTTCTGCATATTTCAATTTAATTTAAACCTTCGTTTCAGCATTCATCATTTATCAATTACCTAAACATCCGGACTATAGAAAAAACAAACTAAAACTTGAGGTAATTTAGGCACAATTACCACGTGCGCAATTCGTGGGTAGGCTAAAAACTAGTAAAAAAAACGGAAATTTATCTGCAACATATTCCGAGTCGGAGAGAAAAAAAAATTGTCGTCTCAGTTACAGAGATCAATACCTATAAAATTAAAAGAAATCCCAATTATAGAGGTAAATAAGACGATAAAATCGAATGAACTAGGTAATCCCAGATATAGAGGTCTGTTGTGTCCCACTAACAGAGGTCATTTTTATGTCGTCTCACTTACAGAGGTAAATAAGACGATAAAATCGAAAGAACTAATCTTAGGCATAGAGGTCTGTTGTGTCCCACTAACAGAGGTAATTCAGTGATTTAGGTGCCGGGACCTCAGCATGAGTTTCAGCTATGGAGGTTTCTCACTTATCCAGGTCCCAGTTATCCAGGTTTCACTGTAATACATTTAGAACTTACTTCTTGGTAAATGCTGTGTGTGTGTGTTTTAATAAAATATATTATAGTCGACAGTATTTGACAAATCTCTCATTATTTTCCACATCATTTTCATGTTATACAATTGTGACCGAACGTATTTAGCACACTAATTATCTATTTTATTTTCTTTATGCCAGGTGATGATACAGATAGCACTGAAGACGATAGTGTTATGTTTTATGTTGAATTATTACATTTTTTCTATTTTATTTAAGTAGGTGATCTAATTAATGATTTTTTTCCAAGTTTTAGAACTTTTTTGTACTGAAATAAATAAGTATTTTCATTTACATGCACACAACCATTGACAATGTCATTTCAAATATTAATTCAAAAACGACATATGTGCTCAATCGTATTATAAGCGCGGTTTAATAATAGTAAACTATTAGCTATGTTTTTTTACTTTTTGACTGAAACAGGTATGTATTCCTGGGGCTTTTTGGAATACCAAAGCCTGGTTGTGGTGTAATATGTTCAAAACTCGGCTACTTGCACATAAAAATTATAATTCTTAGAGTTCCAAATAACCCTACGAGATAATCAGTATTGTCGTAACTGTTTAAGTAAAGAATAAATTTATAATATTGTCTTCGGTTTCTGCGATAATCACTCATTGTAATAAAACAACTTAAACGAATTTAAAGGGGACTTAAAAAATGTAGCACATAAATAAGTAACCATAAAATGTATGAAAATATAAATTTTGTACTTATACTAAATTGACCCCTATAACAAAGTGACCGTATGGACACTATGTTGTATGGGTCAACTTTAAATTTTAGGAAGTTACGACAAATTTTAATCATCTCGTAACTTTTTTATTTGAAGTGTTAATGGTGTATTTAGTGTACTTACGACAAAATGTTCCTTAAGAAATTTGAAATTTCCAGTGCCGATGTATTCGAATTTTATTTTTGTCGTCCACATCATAAACCATATGAAAAAACACTTAAATCAATATACATTTGACTTAATTCTCAGGTAAAAATCATTGTTGGCAACGAGCCGTCATTATTTTCTGCAAAAACGTCATTATTATCATAAGGAGTCATTATCAGCAACACCATTTTAAACAAAAAAGTAAATGTAATGAAAATTAATGGGTTTTGTTCCGTGCCTTTATGATAAAACGTTATGTTTTTCATGTATGTATCTGGCTTAATAAAGACGCTCTATCGCGGGGTTTGTAAAAAAGACTTTTTTTTTGGTCAAGAATAATGTTTTGAGGAGAACTGCCCAGATATTATAGTAAAATAGAACCGATAATGATATTTACATCAATATTTTACTATTTTTCTATAAAACTGTACATTGAATATCACAAAAAATAATTCTTCATGCCTGATTTATCAGAAAATGATACCACACTCGAGGTATAATAGATAGCTATTATAGATATACATAATAGAGATAATTGATCGTGCGCGAGTTCGCTGCGATAGCCCCTTCCCGCGCCCTGCCCCTGCCTCACACTCGCCTCGTGTCGCCCCATGCGTGCGGGAGCTAAACATCCAGGTTTATTATTCTGTACTTCCGGTAAGAAATTTCTTTTTTTCTTTTGCGGCGAATGTAGTAAACATATAATAGATATCATAGTAAAATTTGCACGACTGTGAAAATTTGCCCCGAAGTACAATTTACAAATAAATGTAAAAGAGATGATCCGTAATTCGCGGAGGCGTGCAAAATTAATTAGGTGTTTATAATACCTATAGAAGCCTTATGTAAGTTTGCACCGAGTGTGTAAATTTCCCCCGAGCCGCAAACTAAAAAAAACAAATTCGCAGTGTTCCCTACTATGTACGTAGTTTAAATTAAAACCCATATTGCACTAAGACAGTCTCTATACGTAGATAAACTTACAACAAGTACTTTTTCATCAAATCCAAATTTACGGCCCTTCAAACTTTATACCTAATTTTTAAAAGACTTCCGTATATTCCAGAAACGGTGCAAACTAGTGATAACCTTCTATACATGCCATCTAACGATTCCACAAGAATCCGCGACTGTTCGACTTAGTTCAACACTTAATGGTAATTTGCCCGTACTATAGGGCACGCGACGCAATTTCATGTCGCAACACACAGTTAGAAATATCGATAAATGTTTCGTCCGTATTAAAAATGAACCTTAAAACGACCGAATTAGGTTGATTGTTAATTGATGGTACAGTGTTAAAATTATCCAGGGATTGTCTATCTTAACGTGTTGTGCACGTAAATTGGGACACGGATGAGGCGTTTAACGTTAGCGAAACCCGGGCGCGTTTATTGTGTTGAGCTTCATTGTTTTAAAAGCTGCTGATTATTATTGTGGATACGGCTTGGACAACTGTTATTATAATTTGCAGTGACCGTTTTTGATAGTGACTATTATTGTAAAATCTGCATTCCGTTACAATAGTACATTGCTTGCCTAGGGAGGTAAAACAAATAATGTCTCAGATTGCAGGTATTTGACGCCCGAGCCGAAGGTAAGGGCGATAAATATGCGATCTGAGGCTTTCTTTATCACCTCCTGTGGTAGGTACAATATTTTACGTCTCCCCCTAGCCAGGAAGTAGCTAATTGCTACTTTATGGCCAGGTGTGACATAGAAAGTTTTAGCTTACTCCAGTATAGAGGCACGAATTTTGGTCAATTTTCTTTTCTTATAACTATTTTCTACGAAAGCAAATACTGTAGTTTTCTTGGTCGATAAAATTAGTACGTTATATGTATATGTTTTTAACGGGTCTTAATTCCTTCTCATAAAAGACATCCGAAGAAGCAAATTTCATATAGCCTTGGCCAAAAGTATTGAGCATGCCTGTTTTTGTGAAATAACTTTTAATTAAATATAAAAGACAAATTAGAAAATCATAGATGTAGGTACGAACAATGTTATTGTTCAAAGGTGTCAATTAGTTAGCAATCCATAAAACTGGATATTCGTTTGGAGACAGTCAAATACCGTGTCAGAACAGAAGTGTTTCATTTTAAAAATCATTTATCACCCATTTCATTCTTGACAGTTTTCAGAAAAATGCTTCGGCATTTCGACTTGGCATTTCCCTCAAACTCTAATTTGGTTAGAATGAATCAGAAAGAAATGAAAAGTTGAAAAACATGCCTCATTTATAGTAGAAGGTTTAAAATCAAAGATTATCTTCACTTTTCTCTAATGTTGCTCCCCCTATAATGATGCTCCCACACAGGCAATAATAAAATGTTGTTTAACGTTTTAAAAAATTATGCCTGTGACCTATAGTCAGTTAAAGGAAATCTTCCCTGCTGAAAATTTAATAATCTTCACTGAAAACTCGTTTTTCAGTTACATCTTTCGCCGCCACAACTTCAAAATATAGGTACTCACCGTATCAGCATCGCTCTCTTCAGTAGCCATGGCTACGCCTCGTTCCATTAGTTGCTGCTCAGAGCGTAGCTGCTGATCCAACTCGGCAGTGTCCAACTCCAGCTGAGGTGATGCCTGGAGCTCGTCTTCTTGTGAGAGTTGCTCGTGGTCCGATTGGGAGCGAGGCAGATTGACAGAGAGCGGTCGAAAATGGAGGCGACCTGGAATAGTGTGAGACGGATGTAAAAATATCCAAGTGCAATATTTGCACAACCTATCAGCGGCGTGGCGTCCATAGAACCCGATTCCCACCGGCTTGCCTATTTTAAAGCATATGACCGGAGTATCTACTACTCCTGAAGAAAAAGTAATCCAAAGGGTAACGTGGATTGATACCAGCTCGAGTGACATTGTTGAGAAGGCAATAAGCTTAGGGTTATGTCATTTCGCTGACTGTCTAACTTCCACACAGAGACACAACATCTCAATTTCGCGTTGAGGACTCGTAACTTCGTAACTTAAGTTTATACAACAACAACAATAGGCAATAAACTGTGGATTTACACAACAAAAATATTTTATCGTTCCGGTGCACAAATTAGGAACACTTTTTGCCCAAGAAAAACTATTGTCTAGCTTTAAATTTAAACCGAAATAGCCCTATTTTTAATGAACCACTACAAACATACTATGCCAACAGAAAATAACTGCCACTTATGGCGTGACACGCGACCGCTGCGTTAGCTAATGTCACTTTAACGGTGAACTTTAACTGCTTGTTGCTTCAACCAGTTAAAAAGCTATGTCGAAAAGCTCACTGTTGCGGCACTTGTGAAATATCACTCGGTTTGCCACTGGGCTGTTCCGTATCAATATTGAAATGCAAATATTTAATCCCACCGAAGTTTTTGTCGTCATTCAGATTCAATGACGTCATAAAGATAAGTGTTTGATTCAAACGCATGCCCATGTGTTTAATACAGGGCGACTTCAAATTGGTAATACAAAACACTTGGTTATGGCTCAGTTAATGCCATGTAGTGTTCACATTAACCCCTGTGTTAAAATTTGCTGTATTTAATTATTGCTAATTTTCTAACAAAACAAATAATTAAAGTCCTAAAGTGTGGTTACACTCCATTAAATACCTAAGTGTCATACCTGTCACTCGTATTTTCTTTGACAACTAATAATAATAATATAATAAAAGCCTTTATTCAGGCAAGTGTATATACACGTGATTTCACTTAAAATCTACTCCTGCTTTAACATCCCTGCCTGTGTGCCTTTATTGACAAAGGCCTCCTCCAACTGTAACCACTTTACTCTGTCACTCGCCACTCTAGTCCAAGAGCTACTTTGACAACTGACAATTACTAGTCAAAACACGTTTTCTTCATAAATATTGCGGCATGTGACGGATAACCAAAGAGGAAAGTGTTCATTTGAAAATCTTTAAACCTCTTTGTTTATTATTATGGTAGGATAACCATGTTAAGCCAACAAAAATGGGATAAATTAATAATTAAAAAAAACATCATCATTCTGATTATTTTAAAAGTATGAGACTTAATTGAGGGGCTAAGTTTAGGGGATATGTATGTAAAACATTCATTTTGTATTACCAATTCGAAGTCACCCTGTATAGAAAGCGTGCTTGCTATGACGTCTTGAAACGGTAGATTAGTTGAATAGAATTTAAAGGGCATATGTTACGAATACATAATGTGTAATGATGCTGTATTTCGATAAGCGCATTATAATTTATGGCCACAAGTTTTGCATGTATATTGAAACGCAACACAATCTTTCATATGAATCCGTTTTCTATCTGTACATATTATAATATAGTAGACATACTGTGTTTGTGCATTAGATTTTTCTAAAAAGTAACTGGGGAGTGTTAAAGATAAGTAATAAAACGTAAATAGGTATTTTTTGGATTTTTTGTTTGTCTGTGTGTTGCGAGATTTTTTGTTTGTCTGTGTGTTGCGCATTACGAAAAAACTATCGTACCGATTTGCATGAAATTTGGTGTGTAGTTAGATTGTTACCCCTATTAACGCATACGACACATTTTTTTCATCACACTTGCTCGAAAATGGTGTCATTACACGTAGGTTTTGCGGGCCGTAAATGACCTATTACGCCCTAGGGCGTAATGGTTTTCTTTTTAAGTTTGAAACAATGGTTCTGTTTTACTCTTATTTGTCATGTTAAAAGGAAACGCCAACGTACTTTTTTAACTTTTATTACTGAAATATTTATTTAAAGAGAACTGTTATTGCAAATACATGTAAACACATATTTCTGTAACATTAATTAAATGTTTAAATAGTGCATTTCAGTATTTTGCAAAAATAAAATCAACCATTTTAAGTCTTTACCGCTATGGTTTCCGAACGTGACGTGAATTCGCATTGTCTATGGATAATGTCACTGTCAGTTTTACAATTTTATTTAGGTTAAGTAAGGTTATTTTAATCAGATTTCCTCACAAGTGTGATGAAAAACATTGTGTGTGCCACGGGCGGTAAAGGAATTACAAACTCGTGTTATTAAAGCCCTCGGCTTCGCCTCGGCCTTGTAACAAACACTCGTTTGTAATTCCTTACTTACCGCCCTTAATACACAATGTACTATAGTGACTGAGCTGGAGCAGAGCAAAAAAAGAAACATTTTACTTATTAAACTTCGCGAAGTCAATTGCGGCCAGGTCTACTAGTTAACAAATATAAGGGTGTCTGGCACATCGTGTGCCAAATAATTAGAATGGCTAAGTAGGCCTTACACTTGCAACATATTATGGGCCAATTAACACCAATTCAGTCTCCAGTGTTTTTTTAATAATTTTTTTTATTTTATCTCGCTGTTTCCAAAAGTACACAATTTTATTTACCTATGTTTTTTTTAATGTGAAAGCACAAAAGTATTTGTATTTTTAAATCTCTTATGTAAGCGTATGCTATTGAAATATTATTTTCATTCAAATAGTAAAAAAATACACTCACGGACAATGAATTCGGCTCATTTTCTATATATTGTTCATAGAAAATGACCCGAATTCATTGTCCGTTAATGTTTTCTTGTGTGTTCTTCACACTTTGCCGGTTCATATTTTTTATTTATTTAGTATTTGAATGAAAATAAGATTTCTATAGAATACGCATATATTAGAGATAAAAATTACAAATAGTTTTGTGATGTCATCACAATTCTAAAATAAACAATAAGTAAACAAAAAGGTGAACTTTTTAGAAAAAAACGAAATAAAATTTAAAAAAATATTAAAAAACACCGTGGGCGGGATAAGTATTAATTGGCCCAAAATGTGTTGCTACTGACTTTACCTATCCAATCCAACCTAATCGTTTGGCATACGATCTGCCAGACACCTGGTATATCCGAAGAGGTTTAATAAATTCCACAGTAGCGTCGCCTAGCAATTCGATTTATAAGAAGATAATTTAGTGGGAACTGTTTTCGATTACAAAACAAATAGCAGAAAAAAACTCACTTTTCTGATCGTTTCTTTGGAGCTCCTTCATAGCTTCCCGCGCGTTATACAAGGTCTGCGTGGTACAAGACGAGACTGGCCTGATGGATATCCTCTGCAGCCCACTGCCTTGGAGCAACGTAGCCATAACTCGTTTGGGCTCTTCCTTCTCCGGGCTTCTCCCATATGTCCCGTACACATTCTGCTCCTGATCATCATCCATGTCGACAAAACTCTCCTCAAACTGCTCAAAACTTTCTAGATCAGAATCCAACTCGCTCCGCGAACCATGTGTCTTTGGGCGGTAGAACGAATCGGAGTTCCGGCGATATTCTAACTGCTTAGGCTCAGGAGTCGAGAAGCTTCTCATGACGTAGCCTCTTTGGCTGGGCTGTGGCGCGCCTCCGTGATCGCTTTGCGCTGTCGGAATCGAGTAACTTCTGGGGAGTAGGCTTCTGCTTGTTGGTATCATCTTCCGTTGCTGTTGCTGATTAGTTCTGATGGATATCAGGCTTCTTCCTCGCCCAGCGCTATGCACGGGCGTCGGGTCCTTTCGCCGCATTGCTAATTCTTCTTCTTCACAATAACTCTGCTAGGACTAGTGCGTGCGGTGTCTAATAGATTCTGCAACTGACTGAGACTGGGAACTGTTGGACAATCTCATGTAACTTCAACCCGTGCACCATGCGTGTCGGAACCTAGATCTAGTTTCCAATATTTCTGTATAATGAGTAAATTCGATCTGCCAGGACACGCATAGCGCACGGATTGAATTGCTTGCGAAGGCTGCGCAGATGATATATCATATGGTAGGCAACACGATCGTCCTAGCGATAAGGAGGGGCATGCGTATACGCAACAATTAAGATTAATTATGGAGATTTCAGTGGCGGCCAGATCTGCGATAAGTTTTGGAGTTAATCTGCACCACACGTTTACGGGTGTGCTTGTGACAAATCCAATTTCATGGTCCCGTTTTAAGGCGCAATTAATGTCCGAATGTAATGCGCATATTGATCAGCACGTGTATAACTCCTACATAACTATTAAAAAATACAACACACACACACCGAATATAAATTCCAAACTAAAGTAGTCCGATTTACACGATTTACACTATACGGCTAAGCACGTGGTTAAAACTGTTCAAATGATGCTGATTTTTATGATCCAAAAGCACGTGGCGTAAGCGAACCTGCGACACTGAGCTTTCGGCACTCAATGCGAAGAGGCTGCGCGGGAGCATCGTAGGCGGACAACGACAACTTTCTCTTCACTCATGCTTACATGATGGGCTTTAGATTAATAACTCATATTAAACTGCGATTAAGTGAAAATTATAACGCTAAAATTATAAGAATCGATTCTAATTTATCATGTGCACTTCACTAATAGCAGTGTAGTTTAATTTACATGTTAAGTCCATTTGAAGATGTGTAAATATCAGATTTCAATCGTGTTGTTTATAGGTTTTCTTATGTTTTTTCTTTGGAACCGTTTCTGGCTTGCTAATTTGAAATTGTGGTGTTGTACTTATAACATATGTCTCATAGTTAAATAGTTATTAGTTGCCTTGTACTTTGCGAGATTCAGAATTTACAGAAAAGGAGCGTCACGATAGGTGTAAGGGTCAAGCCGTTGTAACGACCTCAATTAGGGATGACGGCTATGAGAACTAGGATGAATCGATAATTAGCTGGTCCTTCGATTTATCTACAACACATTCTGGTTCTTATTGTATTTGCAAAGGGGCTATTATTGCTTGCTCTATCACTGTTAAGAGGTTTGTAAACAGCTTTCAACATACAACTGCCGACTTTTAGGTTGAAGTGTGCCGTGTGTCTTGAAATTTAAACCTGAGTTCTACAATAGAAGATAGATTTTGCAATAACTTTTGCTACAGTTATAAGAGCTTGAGTTAAAAATTGGAGACTCATCGATCAATCAAGGGTGACAGACATTTCAGTTTCGACTTCATCCTTAACTGGATAAATGGAACTGGGTTTGTATACCTAATGAATATAAAGATCTAATTCGTACCCCAAAACAATTACATGAAAACTACAAATGAAGGGAAACTAAAAGAAAATTGATTACCATGGATCTTTCACATTCACGAGCAATGCTCTAAAAACTTACAGAGACAAAAACAAAATCACACAAGAAAAAAATACAAAAAAAAATGTCTCAGCGGTATCCACCTGTAGAAATGACATCTTTTCGTTAGACATATTTAATGATTATCTGTTATCCAGTCTAGGTATCTCTTGCATGTTGAGTATTGATTTCGAAGCCATCTATTGGAATATCTTGACTCTACGATTACTGAGCTGGTAACCCTGTAGTAGCTTCGTGGTTACGTCGAAAAATCACTAGTACCGACGCAGTTATCGAGATGGCGCTCATTACGCGATTTATTATACACCACTAAGTGACAAATAAGCATGTAGCCTACCCGATGAAATCTATAGAGTAAAAGGTTGCGAAAGCGTCGTTGTCCCAAGGATTAGGTTATAAAGCCTTATGTTCTGGTGATCAATCAAACGCCGCAATGAAAATGAACCTCGCATACGAGTTCTCGCTCCGTCTAAATAGGGCTTAAACCGGAACTAGACATAGACAATGCCCTACATTACTTTTCGAACCGGAACTCTGCAATACAATTACCTACCCAAGCAGCCTACACAGAGAACTCCGAGTAAATTTAGATAGTACATTACACAACTCGGTTGGTAAAATAAAGAGAGGCCGAGATCGCAGATGTTTGCGGCCGGAACTGCAAGCGAGGCGAGCTACAGGTACCGAAAAAACCGCTTTCTGGCCAAGTGTCGACATAAAATGATGTACACAAAACGGGAGGTAATAAAGAAAGCCCTCGATCGCATATTTACGTCCCTTGCTTGCAGCTCGGCCCGCAAATAGCTGCGATCTGGGTCATACTTTATTTTACCGCCCTAGGTGTATGTATTACCAGTGACACCTTCATTTTGAAAAGCTGCTTTGTAACTTTGGGGTAAATCTATGTTCAGCAAAGCTAAAATCTTGGAGAGGTGTAATTAACGTCGAATCGAACAAAACGAACCTCGTGGAGAAAGTAAAACACAATAAGTATTTTGTTGGACCACCCGTATGTATGTAGACGTGGTTTAGCTATGTTGTCGCCCAATCGTAGAATTCGCCAAATCATGAAAGTCCTAGGCATATCATGAAACGCCGCCATTTCATGATTTGGCCAGCTAACATCTGCCATATCGTTTAAAGCTTAGCAACGTTTAGGCAAATCAATTAATAAGGGCCGATACAGACGGATTTGCATCACAACTGCACGCCGACTGCGCAGTTGTGATGCAGTTCCCATACAAATCGTAGGGAGTTGCAGTTGGGTTGCAGTCCGTCTGTATCGGCTAAGACTAATTACTATTTCTTCTTGAATCACACGCCACACTAACAAAATTTACATTTTGCATCTACCGGTGGCTTCACCTGCGTTTTTCCCGTTACTAACCTAAGGGAACGCTTTACCGGCTTAGATAGATAGATAGATAGATAGATAGATAAAAACTTTATTCATCCACAAACATGACATAGAAAGCACAGATACAGCTAGATACACTAGACAGTATATTCTAGAGATCACTATAAGTATAAAACTTATACAGATATAGACAGGTCTACAAAATTTAGAATACCCGCCGAGAGTCATGTGTCGTGGTATAGAATAGGCGCTGACTCAGCATGATGCTGCGGGGTACGCAGCGCTGATCTTCCGCCAGTACCTTTAAAACTAACACTAAAACTACGCCGAACAACCAGGGCAACGCTGTCATAATTTGTTAATATATAATAATGTAAGTACTATGTGCTATATATTAAAAACTATTCTATATGTTACAACCCAGGACTTCGCGGACTTGCATGCCAAATTTTATCTCAATACATATAGATGTTACCGCGGTAATTAGTAACTTCTATACACCTTGTTTATCAACAAAATACTAACCTCTAAAACACAGCCAGAATCCGTGTTTTTTTCACATTATACACAGAATCTGCGGGATTCAGTAACGCAGCACCCTGCACCGCAGAAAACAATTCACCATATCATGATATATTCCTAGCCTAGGCAGATTTCATGAGCCACCAGTGGCTAAAAATGCTACTATTTTACAATCTGCCCGGTATGTAGGTAGCTAGGAATATCGACGAATACGTAGCTCTCATCGATCCACCGTATTTAAGTATTATTAGGCACATCGTGATGTGCCTGGACAAATCTTAGACATATCATGAAATGGCGGCATTTCATGATATATGACTAGTAATATCATGATTTGGCGAATTATACGATCGGGCAGGGACATCTATACCTAACCCTGAATAATTTCTCAAAGTCAGTTTGCCCTTGGGTCGCATGGTATCGCCATAGACAAATAAGACGAACCGCGGTCACGACCTTTGAGCAGCTTTAGTCCCGTCGGAAAATGTATCTAAGTGTCAATGCCATGCGCAGTTGGTATTAACGGTGATTAGAATGGATCGCTTTTCCATACAAACATAAAGAGGGTCATCGCTTGCTTCTGCGACATCAATTACGTTTGAAATGTGTTTTATTTTATAACTTGATATCTTCCAAGTCGAGCAAAACAAGGCACAGCCGCCGTACCATCCTTTTCTCGAAGCCACCCCCACTGTCATTTTGTGCTGACTAAAGCTAGAACCCTGAATTTTCAGGGAAAGGCGGAAACCGTGGAGTAACTCATTTAATAGTTCTCAAATAAAGAATCCTTCACGGTTAAATAATAGGCAAGTCGGTGGAAATCGAATTCTAAGGACGACCCAGCGGTACTGACTTGGTTTAACATTACATCTCAAAATTTTTGTTGTTGTAGAAGAACTGCGTTGCGAGACTTGTATCTTTTTGCATGTAATGTTTTTAATGGTATTATTTTAACTTTTTAAGAGTTCTCATGTCATTTCGCGCAAATAAAGTATATCAAGCCATAAAATAGAACAGACTCTAAATCAAATTGATGCCGTGGAATGGAAGTAACCAATGACCCTCTTTATCTTTGTATGGAAAATCGATCGACTCGAATCGCCTTAAGTTTTCGCAATGTTTTTCGTGGACGCGCCTCCTACCAGCGCGCGATTGGCATTATACAATCGAGTTAGTCTGCGCATACGACGCTCCTTGTACAGCCGCGCACCGTTCAAACCAGAAACAAGTTATCGCGGGTAAGTTTTCACTTTTGTTTACCGCGCTAATAATGAATTAACCAAGGCTTTTATATCCATAGATATATATTATTTTCAATGCTTTTATAATTTGGATCACAGTTTTTCTTGAGAATTTAAAGAATGTGGTAGTTAAACATGTTTTAAACTAGTTCTGTCACGGTGTATGCGTGATTGTTGAAATGTTTGTGTTGTGCTTGTGTTACGTATTGATCGATTGCCTATAGAGAAGTTATTAAATTTGTACTAAGATATGTGTGGGATATATAGCTAAGCCTATTTATTGCTGACAAATGGAAAACGAGTGCACTTAGTTTGTCAACTGCAGATAACATCTACGACATCGGTTACTGCTATATAGAGCGAACATCACTAAAATTACCAAAATTCTATCAGAAGTCGTTTTTTGCTCTTGTATTTCACTAGAGTACGACTACGCTTAGTTTGCAGAGGTCAAAAAAAGGTTTTATTAAATATATGTATATGTATATACATATATATTTTTTAATAAAACCTTTTTTCAACATTGTCAAACTTAGCGTAGTCCGAACTTACTTGCAATAAATCAAATATTAGTCCCGTTACCGTATTTACCTCATACCATACGTAATATCAAACTTCAATCAGTTGACGGAAGTTAAGACTAGGTACTTTTGTAATAATTTGGATTAAAAACATTTTATTTAAATTGTAGTTTATTCAGTAAATTGCAATATAGGACCATTTTACCTCTATATTCAATGTTTTTGTTAATCGATTGCATAAATAATTTTAGTCATAAAGTGCAAAGCGCGTGACGTAAAATTAGATGACCAGGAAGTGACTTGGGAAAACGATGAAAGTGCCAGCAATTGCCTATTAACTGTTCATTACGAGATTGTCGCTCATGTCACCTCCGGTGGGTACCTAATTATTATATCTGTCACTATTATTGTATGTTGCGGTCTTTCGTATCTTCATGACTGAACTATGTATCAAAGACGCTACTTTTATTCAGAGTCTACTTTTATAACATCTTCAACTTTTGTCGTTAACCTCATGATTATTGTAATATCTTTTGTAGTTCTCGTCGTAAAGAGTGGACGTATACTATAGGTAAGATTTTGTAGAGAATCTTCAGGAGATTTGAAATTGCAGAGATTACCTATTAATAAACTTAACTTAAGTACCTAGGTACCTATCTTATATTTTCAGAAATCTCACCAAATGAGTAGGTAACAAGCCTCTCATCAATCCAATGTTTAAATTCTATTGATATCGATAGTTTCCCATATTCGTATATAAAAATTTTGATGCCAGTTTAAATTTATTTATTTTGTTTTTCTTGCACTGATTCAGTCATTTATACTTACCCAAGTCTTGTAGAAATCCCATTATTACCTACAGTAAAATGTATTTTCTTAGTGAAAACATCAACAAAGTAGTGTCATTCGTACTTGGTGGTTGATAACGGGCTGATTATGCATTTTTAATTCGCATCCTTCAATTGTAAAGCGACGAGATAATAACTATTGCGGTTTCTGTCATCGACTAAGGATTTTCCTGGTGGCAAATACCTGCTCATACTACAAAAGTAACTTCTATTAAAGATTCATGTACTTAAATATCTAGTGAACAATGCTCGGAGAATAATGGCTAATTCAAAGTCCACGTCAAAATATTTATTTCATTACGCATTATAGTGTAAATACAGATAAATTTAGTGTGAAGAGAAATTAGATATTATGTCTTTTGGTCGTATAATTTAAAATGCCACCTTTTCATTTCCTAAAGTAGACGTAGGTACTAGCACTATGTCTAGAATTATTCGTGGATAAATATGGTAAACTTTACAACATAAAGGTTTCTAATTCTGCTAAATCACTGAATTTTGTAGTTATTCGTAACCAATAAAAGCAAGTCATTGATGGCTCCATTGAACAACTTTAAGAGTCGCGTAACTTTTGGTGACGTTGCTTTTTAGGGTTCCGTACCCAAAGGGTGCCGACGAGACCCTATTACTAAGCATCCGCTGTCCGTCTGTCACAAGGCTCTATCTTTTGAATTTGTAATGAATAGGTAAGATAAGGTTTTTTACGGTAAAGGGTTATATAACATTCACAGAATGTGTATTTTTACTGTTGCTAAAAGATCTAATAGTAAAAATAAAATTAAATCAAGAATTAAAGGGGGTCCAAGAAAGAAAAGGGGGGGACAAGAAACGGCAATTTTTGCTCGATTTTAATAATAGTATTAGGTAGATGCTTGATATGTTCACAAAATATGTATATCTATTGCTTTTATAACAACAAATAATAAAAACAAAGTAAAAGGGGGTCCCGATACAAGAAACCTGTTTTTCGCGTATTTTTGCTCGACGGTGTTACGGAACCTCTTGTGTGCGGATCCAATTCGCACTTGGCCGATTTTTATGAAATGATGAATTTTGCAGTATGCGAAGTGTGGTAGGTGAGGAAATGTTGCGAACTCTTGTGACATTGCGTTATACTATACTTTCGAAGTTATGATGGTTTTAGAAACTTTCAAGATTACCATTTTGTTATTATAAAGTATGTCACTATAAATGTTTGGAAGAAGAGGCGAAGCATAAAAACCCCTTTTTTTTACTTTTCTGTTTTAAGTCATTAGGAAAATAGTTTTTTCAATTATAGACATAAGCTCTGACATACCTATGTACCTCACCTCCTCAATAGGGTATTTGCCTGTAGTCAATATAAATTACTACACGCTAGCCATTAAATCAGCTTTCGAAAATTTGCAAAAATGAACTAAACATTTACCTATTTAGCGTTTTAAACGATTTTTAAAAGATCAAAACCTATCAATAAGAAGATGATTTGATGTTTGAGTAAAATGACGTCATTTTACTTTTATTCCATACAAACTTCATACTATCTGAGCGTTTTGACACTTCATAAAAAGTAACTGATTTCATCTGTCAGGAAAGTAGCCTATTGTAAACCATACCTACTCGGCCTCCTTTATTAAAATATTCATCAAATAAGATGGAATCTATGAGGCCTGTGCCCAGCAATGGGACATAAGATGGAATCGATGAAATTATGAATAAGCGTAACAGTGTCAGTCAACGTAAAATAAAGTACGAGTAGGTACATAACTATAACAGTACTTACTCCATTGATTAGCAACTCACATTTTAGTATAAACTAGTAGTGCTACTATTTATTCATTTCGAATAACCATGTACCTAATAGCCCATATTTTTTATCTTAAACCTTGACCATAATAAATCATTGCAATGTAAACTTTCCTGGCGAATCTTACGTGTACGGTAGGATTATGGTCCGTAATAGCACTAGGGCGTTGAAGCGATTTGCGTAACCGTGTCACGATTTACCAGTTTGTGTGGCAAGCGGCAAACACGCAGTCATATTATGTTTGGTAGGGATCCGTTTGGAATTCCCTCTCTGGCCCCCGTAGGTCTCTCTTACACATATCTAGGTACACGTCTAAGAGAGAGACTTAGTATTTGAACCAGTAGTGATGCTGGCCTTGCAATATTTGTTTTCAAACTCTGCGGCAAGTCAAGTTCATATGTATGCACAGCAAGTTGTTGTTGAAGGGTAGAATTTCATTCCGAATGTCTGAAAATATGAAGCGTTCGTTGAAGCTTTCCGAACGCATGACGGCACCTTTGTCTACCCAGGGAATATACGGACACTTGTTAGGTATTTTGCCTCGTTTTTCTTAACCCAACCTTATGCTAAGAATGATAGACAGCAATTAAAAAAGTATGTTTTTAAATTTTCAGTCTTTGTTGCTATGAGGGCTATAGGTACTGAGTTTTTTAAATGCTTGCATTAAAAATATATCAATAATACATGTTGTAGTGACTGTGCGGAAAGAGAATAGGATTAATTTTGGGGGGGGCGCTGTAATGCTTTTCTACCGTATGTGCCGTATTTTCTGTTCTGTGGCCCTACTGATTAGGTTAGTTCCGTTTTTCGCCACGCCTATTCTCTCCGCATAGACTCTAGCAGTTTGTCTTTAAATAAATAAATAAATAAATATTAGGGGACAATCTTACACAAATCGAACTAGCCCCATAGTAAGCTCAATAAGGCTTGTGTTATGGATACTAGACGACGATATATTTAATACATACAAATACTTAAATACATAGAAAACATCCATGACTCAGGAACAAATATTCGTGCTCATCACACAAATAAATGCCCATACCGGGATTCGAACCCAGGACCTCCTGCTTCGTAGGCAGGGTCACTACCAACTAAGCTAAGGCGGTCGTCACGCGGGGCGGCGCGGGGCGGGCGGTCTTTGCACAAGGAGACTTCTTTTTCTATTCATTTGTTTTTATTTACTTGCTTGTCTTTACAACAAAGGTGACCTTTTCGTATGCCACACCCTCTGATGCGCTAGTGGAATTAGATGCGCAGCAGTATAAAACGTTTGACTGATTATTCAGATATGACATTCTTTTGTTCAATAATACATAAACACAACTTCAATCACTGGTTGATTCCCGGACTATGAAATTTACCTAGGTATCTTGCTTCGTGCTGAGAATTGTTTTCTGAAAATCGACTGTCACCATCTAAGATATGTTTTACAACATAACGTTCTAACTTCAGGAAAAATATAAATACTTTTTACACTGAGCTGTTGACATCGCGAGTCTGTCAACTCGAATCGACAAAAACAATGTATCGAACCTGCTCAGTGCTCAAACAATTTCACTAGATTCATCATACATTTTCACAATTGAGAAATCGAACTTGTAGAGGAGAATAGCCGGACATCCGACCAGACTTACGAAAGTATTTTCACCCAAGCTGAAATGGAGACGCTTCGCGCTCGCTCTTTCAATTAAGCATAACCAATGCTACACTAGTTGACACCTCTTACGAGCATTAAAACCTTTTGTGGGTTTTATTTTGGTCTTCGTAACGACCTTCTTTTTGCATTGTCCTTGCCTTCTTAGATCTTCCTCGTTCCTCGACACGACCCTTCCACCCTTTTCTGTTTCTTTTCCGTGACAATGCCCACTTGCACTTGACGGCTCTATGGTCATCCATTTTGAGGGTTCCGTACCTCAAAAGTTAAAGTCCATCTTATCTTCTCGTTCTTATAGTATATAGCAGCGGTCGGCAACCTGCGGCTCGCGAACAGCTCAATTGCGGCCCGCGTGCCTCACTGGCTATTTTTTATGTACAGGTCGTTATATTCAGAATCGTATAAAGTCACAAATTATTAACAAAGTGCGGCCCGCGTCAATTTCGTTAGACTATGTGGCCCTTGGCTGGTAAAAGGTTGCCGACCGCTGAATAAAATATCAAATTGTCCAATCAGAAACGTTGCTTGTGTGTCTTGAAATGAAATATTGTGTCTTAAAACCATATTTGTCCTGTTCTCGTGGACGGCTTCTGTTTCGAATGGGAAATATTCTTTAGTGGGAACCTAGTGAACCTACCCCATATAAGAGAGAACGTTCTCTAATAGCACCACTCTGTCTGAAGCAGCCTTCAAAGAGAACAAACTGCCCTAATTTCCCAGTCAAACAACCACACTTACGTAGACCACATAATAAGCTAAAAAACCTACAAATCGCTGCGTTAAAACGGCGAAGATCGCCTCACGCACGCGCCGCACGGCACAGATAACTACCGGCGGGCGCTTGCGTCACTTGCGCGTTACAAAATGGCGCAGGAAATCGAATGCACATTGCAATAACCCACGCTTCCCTGTTTGCGTTGCGGTAACGTTACATCCGATGATTAATCTTGAACTAAATGATGCTTTACATTATTAAGTGGTTTTGTTTACCTTTTCGTTTACTTATGCAGATTTTTTGCGAATTTTCTGTATTAATTTTACCCGGGGATCAATAGTTTAAGCTTATGATGTTTGTACACGGTGCATTTAGGTGGAGTAAGATAAAGGCACAATATGCTTGTGCGACCACCATGCACCAGTTACTCGCGTGTGCATACACGATGCAAGTAACTGGATCAGGTGCAGGCGTTTCGTTAGGTTGTTTGTTCGGGTGACTGGCGCGGGTACAATGCTCGAATCGCTGGACACGCACATTTTTTATAAAGAAAAGTTGCTGGCTGGCAGGATTGTAAGCCCGCCACTTGGTTAGGACTGCTACAGAGTTTACCGCACTGAGAGGTCTGCACCCTGCAGTCAGCGTAATAAAAAAGTTACACGTGCAGACGAAGCGTGCCACTTCTTGTATCAAATAACAGCAAATTTATTACATTTTCCGCAGATAAAACATGACGTCAGATATCAACGAGTGGTACCGCGGGCGCAAGGTCCTCGTGACCGGGGCCTCCGGCCTCATGGGCAAGGTGCTGATAGAGAAGCTGCTGTACTCCGTGCCCGACGTCGGCTGCGTATACGCACTGGTGCGCACCAAGCGCGGGAAGACGCCCGAGTCGCGGATCGAAGACATGTGGAAATTACCCGTAAGTTGTACTTTCTTTGTGACATAAACACCAATAATTCGCTGATAATGAGCACTGATGAAACCTATGAATGGAAGTGCACCCAGAAGATTGTTTAGAGCTTCTTTTTGGGTTCTAACTAAAAGGCTTCCGGTTATAATTGATCGGGAACACCGGATAATTTGAACCGTTCCTTCAATAAGACACACTTAACTGACCATCTGCAAGCTTGATTACAATAAGCCTGTCTAAATGTCTGCAAATGATCGTATTTGTATCGTCTTTTGCACCATTTTCTTTTCTATCTACCGGGGTAGGAAACGCTGCAGAGGCTTTGATTCTGATGTGATGTGGTCTTATTCTACTGGTGGTAGTTTGAGAAAACTTTTAGTTCGTACCCGTACCGTTCGTAATTGGAATTCCTTTTCATCATCTGTTTATATATGTACCTAATCTAATGGGTCACCTTTATAAGCCTATCGGTCGATAAATTAATTCTGTAGCTAATTGTTGCACTGCACGTACTACTCGTTTCACCTTATGACCTAGGTATATTTAAAGCTATGTTATGACTATAAGATGAAAATAACTTAATTTTAAGAACTCTTAATGTCTTATAAGTATTCCTACCCAGTGTGCCTCTCATGTTCTAGATCAAATCAGTGCCGATAAAAGTGCTGTTACCTAAATAGTCTTGTATAGCCTACTTTGATAGTTAACGCTGTATAATAAATATAAGTAATAGTACATTACACAACTAGGGTGGTAATACAAAGAAAGGTCGAGATCGCAGAAGTTTGTGGCCCGAGCTGCAAGCGAAGGACGTATATATGCGATCGAGGGCTTTATTTATTACCTCCCGTTTTGTGTACATCATTTTATGTCTACACTTGGACAGAAAGCGGCTTTCCGTACGCGCAGCGTGCGGAAAAAGCCACTTTATGGCCAGGTGTGGCATAAATACAATTAAAGCGCGTCATACATAGCATACGTATTCAATTTTAGTGTAATTTAAAGGTTAGATACCTAATTATGTATTTTGTTACAAAAAAACATAAAGGAGGAAAAACTGAAAAAAAAAATCGTTTGTTTTGTCGAGTGGAGATTTTCAATTGTTGCTTTTTTTCACGTGTTTATGTATAGATCAAGGAAAACACATATGTGAAATGCTAAAAATAATGTTATAATGTTAACGCCTAAGTAAAGTTTAAGAATAAATTTCAATAAGATACATCTATCCGTTCCCGAGGCAATATAGATGGATGTACCGACTTAATATTGATCCCGAAACGGTTCTGTTTTATCTTTTCCTTGTTCTAAGACTAGTTTTGATGGTTAGAACTTTGTTATCAACGACATTTTGTTATATTCTAGCTGTTCTCGAGGCTACGAGAAGAGAAACCACATGTGATGAAGAAACTGATCCCCGTGTCGGGGGACATCAGCTACGATAACCTCGGGATCGACGACCAGCTACTAACGAGGCTCTATAACGAGGTATTATTGATCGAGCAAACGAAGTTTTGTGTGGAGAAAGGGTAGTCGGGTAGGCCAATAACATTTTTAAGTTCGAATATGAGTAGGATTGGTTCAGTACGTCTAGCATAACTGGCCGCGACTTTGTTTCTCGCGCGACAGAGCATCACCCGTCACTGTCACACGATATTGAGTGGAAAGAGATAGGTAGCATTTGTCGCGCGACAAAGAGTCGCGTGTCATAGTTGTGCTAGAGGTACAGCTCTGTACTGATTTTGGTATTCAACATTCTAATGGCCTTAACTGTTCTTCTGCCAAATTTTGGAAGGAAAGAAGAAGACTGAGAAAGAAGAAAAAGTGACTGTTCGGGGCCAACTACTAGTTATGTGTAAAACAGAGCAATCACACCTAAAGCTGAGTTCTTAGAGCTGCTTTTACATACCAATAACACGAACAAGTCTACTGGCGATGGTGAAAACCCGGAAAACGGGTTTTATTAACGTCATGAGTACGGCGTGTCGATAGAATTACATCTATAAGAGTATTACAGTAGTTACCATTGGAGTACCTACATACAAATCCTCTTATAGGTTAGCTAATTTGCTGAGACTTCCTAATTCATCATCGTCTATGACAGGGCTAAAAACTACACTTTTAAGTAACTACATCAACTCAAACCCGCGTTAGTGTCTTATCCTTAAATCCTTTCCTTGGATGAGTTATCACAGACCATTCCCTCTTTTAGGTATCAGTAGTGTTCCACTTCGCAGCCAGCCTGCGACTAGAAGCGCCACTGAAGGAAGGGCTGGAGATGAACACTAAAGGAACCATGCGGGTTCTGGAAATAGCCAAGAGGATGAAGAACCTAGCAGCCTTCGTGCATCTCTCCACTGCCTTCTGTTACCCTGATTACGAGCGTATGGCTGAGAAGGTATAGATATCATTATAAATACTCATTTAATTGCATTTAGCTGCATGACATTATTTCTGTGTTAGTTTATTCTTAATCCTATTCTTATTATCATTTTTTTTAAATCAATAAATATTGTACGCCGGTCATAAGAGATTGTGACGAACTATTTATAAGTTAACCTCGTATGTCCACATTTACTACCTATAGGACTAATTTCAAATTAGTTTTGAACTTTTATATTATGAAATAAGGTTCCAAATTAAAAAAAAAAAACACCAAAGCTGCTCTGGGCCTTAGGAGGTTAAGACCCACTGTAGATACCTACTAGTAGCGTGGCGTCCAAAGAACTCGATTCCTACCGGCTTGCCTAATATCAGGCATATGAGCACCTTATTCTACAGCTCTTAAGGAAAATATAAGCCAAATCTGCACCGGCTTGCCCAAGGATATCTTTTACGCCACGCCACTGATACCTACTCACAATATGACAATAGATATGTTGCAGGGGTGTGTAATGATTTGCATACAAACAATTTGCGAAGTTTCATTTTGCATAACACGGATTGCATAATTTCAACGTGTATAAGTAGTTAAGTAGTATAAAAATAAAATGAATAAAAACAAATTGCATAATTTCATTAAACATAATAGACAATACTAATAATGCAAATTTTTATAATTACCAAATACTATAATAGTCACCCTGTATAATATTTAAAAAAACATAATATTCATTTTTTATAACAACGAAGCGCATACTTTCATAAATCATAACGAGAAATTTTCATAATAAACTAATTTTATAATAGTCACTAAACCTAACCTAACCTACTTTTTCTTCCTCGTTTTTGTTAGGGGATGCAGTTCAAACCTAACCTAAACCTAACCTAAACCTAACCTAACCTACTTTTTCTGCCAGCAGTTTGCTTTTGTTGAGGGACGCAGTTCAAACCTAACGTAACCTACTTTTGGTGTCTAATCTTTTTTTCATGCGGGGGGCTTCGCCCCCGAGCCCCCCTCGAGGGGAGCTTCGCCCCCCCGTCCCCCCTTTTTTGGCCTTTCCATAGCTAAGAACTCGTGCAAAACTCTACTTGCTTAAATATTTTAACCTAATCTAAGCCCCATATCTATCAATTGTTTATTTTGTAAGGACACAGTTCTAAATCTAACCTTACTATTTTAGCAACAGTTCTTTATTATGAGATTTGTGAGGGATCAAAGTTCTAACCTAACCTACTAAGTTAAGTTAGAATTGCTAGATGTTAAATGTTATTAGTTCATCGTTATACTGAATGAACATTATGTCCAATGGCATTATATCACTTGATTATTATAATAAATGTTTTTATACTACTTAACAATTATGCTAAATGTATATTATATATCAAATATTATTAGACCATATGATCATTATACTTCTTACACTTTATATCAAATGTCATTTGGTTTTTTAACGTTATACCAAATGTTGTTATGGTAAATGAGTATTATGCTACTTGAAAATTATGTAAAAAAAATATTCATTTTGTTTGTATGCTAAACGTGCATTATGTTGTTCGAACGTAGTTCAATGAAATTATGCAAAATGTTTGTATGACAATTGAACGGCACCCATGTTGCAGCCAACTGGTTTAGTTAGCCATTTGGTTAACTGCCTAGCATTTTCAGTAAAATATGACCCGCCAGCAGATCGACGAAGCCCGACGAAGAAGAAGAAGATTTCTGCTCTGAGGGACACAAGCTGACTAACAAACCTAACCTAAAATAAGCAGTGTGTTTAATGAAAAGGCTATGCAGCTAACCAAATGGCTAACTAAACCAGTTGGCGACGACAGATATATGATTATGATTTTAATCCGAATAGTTGTTTCATCATCATGATCAGCCTGTCGTCGGCTAAAGTCTCCTGTTGTCTGCCATTAGTTTTTAGTATCTTGTTTATTTAAGGATCTCTGTAATTTTTTGGTGTGCAAAAAAGTGTATTGTATTGTAATTTCTTAATTTCTATTCTTTCCCATATATCGTTACGATGTTTGCGACTTTGGCCGGGTACAGGCCTACTCTCATAGTTGCAATGTAACGCAATCTTAACTATGACACTAACGCTATTACGCATACTCGGCATACTCTGAAAGGTATGTCCCGAGTTACTAAGTACAGAGATGTATGCACATCGGGTTCGTCCCACCCGTGTCTCGCCCCGCGCCCTTAAGTATTATTGCTCTATCTAAACGTCTCCATCAGCCGACTGCATACCTCGTATGCTTAAATTAGACTGTGCTTGTAGTCCGGGCTTGGATTCGAGGTCGGTAGTGTGATACCCTAAATAGCTCTAATTAGACACATCTTAAAGGTAATGTTGAATAAGTATTATAGTGAGTAAGATACCAAAGCTACTTTCCATCACTTAATATCTTTAGTTTTTTTTGTCTGTAAGATTTTTCTAAACTCATTAGCAAAATTCATTTCTCTCTGTATAACATTAGTCCAGCGTCCAGCTTTCACCTGGAAAGATTTCCGAAGTTTACAGGTTTTTTATACACAAGGAAGAAGAAACTACACTAAATTGTCGACCTCGAGGACGCTGTGTTATCATTTAAATGTCACTTTTTGCAGATTTATGTAAGGAAACATTGGTATAGATAGTTGCTTGACTTGACAACAACATTTTTCAAGCTTATTTACATCGCCTGTTTGTTACTTTTGTAGGTGCACGACCCACCCCACGACCCTCACGAGGTGCTGCGCGCCGCGAAGTGGCTGACTGACGACCAGATGAACATGCTGGCTCCTTCGATCATGAAGATGCATCCCAACTCGTACTTGTACTCCAAGCGTCTGGCAGAAGCCTTGGTGAGAGAGAGCCATCCGGAACTACCGGCAGTTGTAGTTCGACCTAGTATAGGTAAGCTAAAAAAAAATAATATACAACCGATATTTGAAGAGCGCGAAAAGAATTTGTTGTATGAAAAAAATCTGCAAAAAGTAATTTCAATTACTGACTTAATTTATATATTGGTCTATTACCTTGTGCAATAATAATTACTATGTTAATTATATATTTGGTTCATAACAAAAAAAAAATATTTTGTGTTGACAATTTATTTCTTTTTACTTTACACCTTCAAGGTTGACTCTCTGTTAAACATAGCCAAGTTTTAGGTCTAATAAGGACATGCAAATAATAAATCTGAAGTTCATACTTCATTACCTAGTTAGCTAAAATATCGGTATCGGTATCGGTATCGCCGATAATTTACTACAAATATCGGTATCGTATCGGCAAAATTATGTATCGTTACATCCCTAGGAAATAATATCAGTACATTTCAGAGATAAGATAAATATCCGACGGCATCCATCAATCAAATCACCCTAACCTTCCAGAGAACTCAAAATATGTTGCCCTCATTCCAGTGACACCCTCATACAAGGACCCGATGCCGGGCTGGGTGGACAACCTCAACGGGCCGATCGGCCTGATGGTGGGCGCCGGGAAGGGCGTCATCCGCTCCATGCATTGCTACGGGCATTACCACTGCGAGGTCATCCCCGTTGACATAGCTATCAACTCGATCATCGTCATCGCTTACAAGATCGGCTCGCAGACAGAACGGTCAGTATCTCCCGAAGATAGAGTTATACATAGATTAAGTGTCTGGCTGGGTGGACAACCTTAACGGGCCGATCGGCTTGATGGTGGTCGTGATTTAAAGGAAACGAAATAATCAGTCATTATACAACAAAATAATTTTACGGTAATACAGTCAATCATCAAATCTTCATCACCATCATCATGGTTCAAATCTTAATGAAATGAGAGATTATAGGAGATAGCTATTAACACGCAGGATGATTGTCGGTTACTAAATAATAGTGTTAATGCGCAACGCACGATATTGTCATTGATTTGCACTTTTTGTGCGTTGTCGCAAAGTAAAGTTCATAGAGATTTAACTTAAAAGTCGGAACAAATTTTAAATCATACTCACGACACTTGTGTAATGGCTGTTTACATTACCTAATAAGCGGCTGTAAGAGCTTTTAGGGTTCCGTACCAAAATGGGAAAAAAGGAACCCTTATGGTGCGACTCTGTCTGTCTGTCTGTCCGTCTGTCAGAGCAAGATATCTCAGGATCTACTGATGATATCGACTTGAAATTTAGAATAGTGTTAAAAACTGCTAATTCGAGCCTATGGAACAGAAAAAAATCCTATACTTTTTTTACTTTTTTTTTTAAAGGGGACCGAAATGGGGTGTCGAAAATCAAAAGTTGAGCTAATATATCGAGTGGGGTATCAAATGAAAGGGCTTAATATGAAGATTTCAAAACCTTTTTATTTTTTTTCTTAGACGTGTAAATTTTGATTTAAGACCAAAAACGTTTAAAAAAATACCATTCCCCCCCCTATTATCTCCGAAGTTACTGAACAGAAAAATCTGTAATAATTACCGATTATTAATATTATCCTAAATATTACAGGAAAAATAAAACGGTTTTCCTAACTTACAGCGTTTTTAAGGAATTCGCAAAAATCGTAAGACAACTTTATTTGCTCCTACTAAACTAACCGCGGCATATGTCGATGTATGGGGACAACAGTTTTACAACAGCAAAGTTAAGTTTGTCCCACCATACAATTTTTCTTGAATTATTTACGTATCTACTGACGATTTTGTACGGAACCCTCGGTGCGCGAGTCCGACTCGCACTTGACCGGTTTTATTTATTAACCGTACAATTGGAAATTGTGGATTGTGTGGACTTTTTAATGGGAAAGGAAGTCCATAATACTCATACTAGTTCGTTATTTTGTTCTTTGTAAATTTTAATATTAGATTTGGTGAATAAAATAGAACCATTCTCATTACAAAGTCGTGTATTCAAGTCGAAGCTATTAAGTGACATCCATCAAGACCTTTATAAAGGTGGAAAAGTGAAATCGCGTTGCGAAACTGGTTAAACTTTTACGTGTCCTACAAACAAAAGCCAACTTTAAGTCTTAGTAATACGGTATATTTTCCACTGCAGGCCTCCTGAACTCCCCGTCTACAACATAACGACCGGCGACGACAGGGACACGACCTGGAAACAAGTGCTGGATTACGGGAAGGCGACTATTCGAAAATATCCCTTCGAAGGTCCCCTGTGGTACCCCGATGGGAACATTCGGCATAACAAGTATATACATAGCCTCTGCGTTTTCTTCTACCATCTTGTACCGGCTTACCTGATTGATTTCTTGATGCTTATATTTGGACAGAAACGATTGTAAGTATCCAGTTTTCTTATTTTAAGTAACTGTCTTTATAATAGCAAACACTACAAGAGCAGTAATGTTTCATTTTATTATATAGGGTGTCCCATAACTGACACGTTACAGTGACACTGGAGGTAGACCAGGTCAAGAGGTACCAAACCAACTTAACATGACCCCAGTAAAAGTGACACGGTTTTTGAGTTATTGTCGAATTAAAGTCTTTCATGAATTTTGACCGTTTTTAACATTAGTGCCAGTGTGCACTCGGTAAGGTACCTCTTGACCTGGTCTACCTCCAGTGTCACTGTGACGTGTCAGTTATGGGACATCCTGTAGGTACATTCACGAACTTTAATTTGCGATGTGATGAAACCCATTACTTACCTAGAAACATTATGTTTGAACACTCATGCAATAAGGTCGATAAGTGATTTGTAAACAATTTCACTCTTAAGGTGAATCGAGCGAGTCGATTTTCCATACGTAAACATAGAGAGGGTCATGGTTTCCACGGCATCAATTATGTTTTTGTACTTTATTCATGCAAAATGACACGAGAAGTCTCAAAAAACCAGAATTGTTTGAAACTCTTTTGGATTGTATGGAAAACAGACCGGCTCGAATCACCTTCATTATGCTATAATATTGCTGCATGAAATTCAACCTTAGCCTCCTACTCTACGGATATTCTTACTAAATAAAAAACCTGATTTGACTGCTCGTGTATTTAGGTATCTAATAAGTAAGATTAGGGATATTTCCACATCCAGGTCGATACATCTTATTCAAACAATGATTTGGTAACTTGTTGTATTTGTACCACATTCGTAGGTATAGGTAATTTCACGAGAGTTGAGGCCACGCACACAACAACACTGTCATGTAATGACAGCGGGATTTTGAAATTACTGTTCTTTTTTCATACCGATAACAGGTTCAATAGTGAATTGCAAGATAGACCAAAAAGTTTGTTTAAACTATAGCCTTGTGTTTATTTACTCACTCATTCATTTCATTCATTCACTTTTTTTGCAATGAGTACTTCATGTAGCTGTGTGTGTAAGCATTCACCTCAACTCTTGTGAAATTACCTATATACGACGTCATACGCACCATGTGCAAACATAACGTAATCGGGTAGCTTCGAGAAAGAATTGCGGTGAGATTACACATTCCCTTTTATAAACTTGGTTCTCGCCTTCATATTGTCACTTGGGTTTTCTGAGTACCACCAGATTTTGGCACGTTTGTGCTGTACTTGTACCTATTCGTCATGTGCAAGTCGGCTATGACGCGAGACCGGATGACTCTGTATCTGTTTAGATATTTGCGCAAAATGCCTTTGGGCAAAGCAGAATTTTAACCATTACACCTACGTACCTAGATAGAGAGATAGATAGATTTATTTATTTCACAATATAAAATACATTATAAATTACACGTGTCAATTTACATAATTTCATATTATGTACACGTATTTTATAAATAAATATTATTCTGATTCTAATGAAGGGCCTTATCATTCTCACTTTTCTTTCAGCATGGTGAGAATCCAGAACAGAATATCCGTCGGCCTCGAAGTCCTCCAGTACTTTACTACACGGGAGTGGTGGTTCGACACGAACAATTTCAAAGCCCTACCAGATTCCTTGAATGCTGAGGACTTTAAACTGTTCCCCATGGACCTGAGCATCATCCAGGATGAGCCTTACATCGAGAGCTGTATGATTGGAGGGAAATTGTACTGCTTGAAGGAGAAAATGGAGAATTTGCCGAAAGCAAGACTGCAGAACAACATGTAAGTTAAACTTTGGAAAAGAAAAGTAATCGTCGGAAAAAGCCGCTTTCTGGCCAAGTGTAGACATAAAATGGTGTACACAACACGGGAGTTAATAAAGAAAACCCCCGATCACATATTTACGTCCCTCGCTTGCAGCTCGGGCTGCAAACATCTGCGATCTCGGCCTTTCATTGTTTTACCACCCTAGTTGTGTAGTTGTGTTACCTAATAACTTCGTATGGATTATCTCAAAGATACACCTGTATCACTTAATGACTTTGTACTGTCTTTTCCAGTCTCTGGGTGTTGGATATGCTGGTCTCCGTGTTCTGGTACCTCCTTATCTTGTACTGGATCGCGTCATACTTCGAACCTGCGCGGGCGCTGCTTTCCTACGTGCCATTAGTCCAATACTTACCTCTCGTCGGAAAAGCTGTTTTCCCGCAATAGTTACGTTAAGACTGGTTAAAGGGGTAGCTTGATAACTATTTAATGTCCCTATAATATGAATCTAAAGAGCATTTTCACATATATAACAACACCGAAATGTCGTCGACGACTCCTGTCTTTTTCACTGCAGGGGGTGAGAGAAAGGGACAGGGGATGTCGACGACTTATCAGTGAGAAGTGAAAACTGCCTTTTTACGATTGAGCAGAATAATAACGAGTCTGGAACAAAAGTAAAACGAAATACTATGCATCAGTTGCGTGGCGTAAATGATATGTTTGCGCAAACCGGTGCAGACTTGGCGTACATTTTCCTTAAGAGCTGTATAATAAGGTGCTCAAATGCCCAATATTAGGTAAGCCGGTAAGAATCGAGTTCTTTGGATGCCACGCTATGACTGCCATGCATTATACATCAAGCGTTGTAAAAATTGCAATGACAATTCGTCGTGTCAATTGGTGTGGCTTATCGCGAATTCGCGCTTAAGCCACATTTAGACATTTATGTATATTTCATTCGGTCGGCGCTTAAACTAAATAACTTTGTCGAGATAACAAATTGATAACGAGTACCTGTAAGGCTATTTGGTTTAAACCAGTGTGGAAGTTTGGTTAGCCTTAAACTTTGAGGAGATTCGTCGGTCGGTTTCCATACAAACATAAAGAGACATTAATTGCTTCCACGGCATCAATTATGTTTAAAATAAGTTTTATTTTATAGCTTGGTCCATTTTGTCTGCGCGAAATAACATAAGAAGTTTAAAAAAAACAGAATAAACGTGCAATTGGGCCTATAACCTCAGTACAGTCTATCACCATTATTTCAAACTTAACGTTTTTCTGCTAAAATTATATAATTTGTCATCGACGATATTTAAAAAGAATTAGGTACCTCAATTTCCTAAAATTGCGTGGTGGTGGTTTATGGAAACTAGGGATGTAACGATACACAATTTTGCCGATACGATACCGATACCGATATGTTAGCTAACTAATGAAGTATGAACTTCAGATTTATTATTTGTATGTCCTTATTATACCTAAAACTTGGCTATATTTAACAGAGAGTCAACCTTGAAGGCGTAAAGTAAAAATAAATAAATTTCCAACACATTTTTTTTTAGTATGAATCAAATATATAATTAACATAGTAATTATTATTGCACAAGGTAATAGACCAATATATAAATGAAGTCAGTAATTGAAATTACTTTTTGCAGTTTTTTTTTCATACAGCAAATTATTTTTCGCGCTCTTCAAATATCGTTTGTATATAATCGGCGATACCGATATATCGGCCGATATATGGGTATCGGTATCGTTACATCCCTAATGGAAAGTTACTGGAATAGGCATAAAACCGAAACATGAAGTTTTTTCAAAATAAGAGAACATTGTATTCGACATGAATCAGACATCATACATAATTAAGATGTTATTTAGTACTTACTATTATAAATTAAGTAATTATTATGTACCATCAATAATCATTTTACAATGTAAATATACGTAAATTGTATAATCTTACATTAGGTAACAATAAAATGCAGTAATTTGCTTTTTAACACCTTATTTGATCTTATGTTGCGTTTGTATATTTTTGAATAAAATATTAAGTAATAATGATTGCTATGCATTTTATTTAACATCAATTTTATCAAACAGTAGTAGGAGTAGGTACCTCGAAGTACCAATGTATCAAGTCAAGTATCAATATCAGTCACCATATAATTATCATAAGAAATGCCGCTTTTACCCGAGATGTAGCCTTTGTTCACGTTGTGAGCAAAGCCGTTATTATTTACTAGTTGTCCCCCCCAAGTCCCAACTTCGCTCACTGAGGCACTATAATAGCAGTAATTTTTCTTCCTACAAAAGTTCCATCGCGCGCTTGTATGTGTGCGCGCCGTGAACGAACGCACTACAAACAAAGATTTAAGAATGTGTAAGAATGCTCCAGTACGTTACGTATCGCGCGCTCGTTAACGGCCCAAGTTGGACTCCTTGTCCGTCTTTACACTTTGACTGAGGTGAAATAAATCAAATGTTTCTTGTTGACTTCCGCTAAAAAGTATGATATATGTTGAAGGCACCAGGCCACGTGGTAGATCACCAATGAGATGGACAGACCAGATCAAGGCCGCAACTAAGTGCTCGGTTTATGAATGTACCCGGAAAGCTGCAGTCCGCGACGAGTGGCGCCGTATTACCAAAATCATCACTCATCGTGATACACAATGATGACCACGACCACTCTGGCAAGAGTGTACCGACTAAGAAGAAGATGTTAACCGGGGCCATAATCTATTTGTATACCAAATAATTAAATCGTTTCGGTAGGTGGTTTTTGCGTGATTCGCGATCAAATATAATCTTGCTACGATTATATTATATATATAGATAGGTATACCGGGTGGAACAGAACGAAAGACTGCTGCAAATTTGGCATTGTTTAGCCTAAGTACATTATTTTCTCCAAATAGACTATGTTAATATCTATCACCGTTTTCAAGTTATAGCTTGTTAAACTTTCATACAAAAAACTGCGTGTTTCAACCCTATTTAAAAGTTATACGCGAGCACGGACGGGAGCGCGTATAGTAAGACACGGCGGTAGCGAAACTGACAAGCTCGCGACCCTTATTGGGCATAGCGATTATTTGTCGCTAACCGTACCACCCTGATGCAGGGTGGTCGGGTTGGCGACCTGGTTCGACCAAAAAATAAAACGGCGTTAGCGGCGGCGAAGCATTGCGGTTGAACAAATATTAAAAAATATTATTTTGATAGTTTTGTTTCTCTTAATTATTACAAGCATTTAACTATTGCAGGTCGATTCTACATCAAATATATGACACTATATTTTCAGGCAAGTCCCTCGTTCCATTCCACCCGGTATATTATGCAAGTCTGAGCATTAATTCACTCTCAGTCAATCTCTCCTAAATGTACTTTATATTTACTACAGATAGCTATACTAAGTGTCACCGAATCTCTCTTCTATCGAGCCTCCAAGTATGCCTATGTCGTGTTCGCATATGAAGAAGCAGCGTTGGAAGCACCCCAGGTCGTTGAGGCGGCCGTTGTAGAACATGGAACCACAAGTCTCATTTTCCCCACCGTCGGGCTGCTGGTTGCCCCAGCCGGTGTAGCCACTGTCTTCTAGGGAAGTCCCTGGAATGATAATTAGGATTTTTTAGGGATTAAGTCTGTGAATGCTTTCTTTCTTATAAGATCCATAAACCCTTAATCGCGTTTCTCTATCGCGACAGTTACAGAGACCAGATAGTAGTTGCTTCTAAGGGCTAAGTTGATCTGGAATCATAGACAAATGCGTACTCCAAAAGAAATGAGAAAAGTTGTACGGTGTGATGATGAGTTTCTTTCCTGCAACTGGCTTTCTCGCAGCAGTATTACTTGTTACAAAAATCAAGCTCAGTTATTTAATTGACCAATGGTTGATCAGACTGAGTCAGTCGCTGACGCTGACTAAGTGGTTAGTGCTAGGAGGCTTATTCTGAATAGGGCAGTAGTGCTCGCCTAAATCAATGTGGTTTAGGTGATCGTGACCACAATTCATTTTTCTTTATAGGCATAAGATTCCTAGGTATTAATGTATCAAAAACGAGAGATGTTTTTTTCGAAGGCTATTGTCACACGCTTTAAAAAACTGAAATAAAATACTATGTAGGTATAATAATGTTATTTGTGACTAATATCAATAGGTAAACATAATTTTTGTACTTCTTTTGTATTTCACGGGCCGTAGCAATTGTCAGTGACTATTAAGTAGGTAAATTACATCATTTATTATAAATTGCACGTAACATGTAGGTATATTGGAATTCCTGACACGCACTAAGCTGCAGTATACTTAGTATGGCTATAAAACTTAGATACTGAAACATGTAGGTATAGCACATATATTTACAATATCCCGAGCTGAGTCTGCTCCCCAATGACTAAGGATAGGTAATTAAGTTAATTAAATCGTTAAGACAGTGGTAGGTTTAGGACACTAATAAAACTAAAGAACTTCTAATAGCTTCTTAACATATTCTACATATTACTTCTAGGAAAGCGGGATCAGTCTAAACTACACTCAAGGTCAATGAATTCGGGTCATTTTCTATGACCAATTATATAGAAAATGACCCGAATTCATTGTTCGTGAGTATAGGTACATTGGTCAAACCAACCAATGGTGTTGTCGTGTTTGAACGATGTTGCTAGTTGGGACATGTAAAATTATAACTTGTGGCTTCGTGAAACGGGTCACTGATCGCATATCTATCCTTAGTTTGAGCCTCAGAATTTGGCCGCTCGAAAATTGTGACCAAACATTGACCTGACTACTCTATTTATTAAATACTTATCTGAACCTTTTCTCAAACCTTACCTTTAATAGTCTTCCACCCGTCGTTGTCCATATTATGATAGCCGAGATACACGGCTCCGCTTAAGAAGTTCCCTTTAACCTTGCTTTTTGGGGCTTCTTCAGTGACTTTAACCAAGTACTCTGCTTCAGACTGGCTGTTGATGATGGCCAGGTATGACTGCTCTGCGCTGCACATGGCGTGGGCGTCAGTCCAGTTCATAGGGGTGAGGTGGAACTTGTAGCATTTGCCAAAATCCTTGTTGTAGTTATAGCCTGGAATTAGTATGTACTAGACTGAACATTTTTCCCTCGATCTACATAAGTAGAAACTAACTTATATGGTTTATCAAAATTAATCTCTATATTTTACGCATGTAAAAAACGAAGACATCGAAATTTATAAATGTTAAAGTGTTCCTCATCACCGCACTCGGCACTTCCATTTAAAAATGGACCATTAACTAACAGTTAGTGATCGTCACACAACTGATGATTAATAGTAACAAACGGCATATTATGTTTTGTTGCAACAACAACAGGTTAAACGGTATTCATATATAACCTAAGTTTTGCTTAGTTAATTCATAAAATTTAACGATTTGTTCTGGGCATTTATTAATTAATGAGGGTGTTTAGAAATCATAAACCCACCAGCTGGCAGCAGGGTGGCGAAAGGTCTTTTTGACAGTAGGCGTCAAGATCCACCAATCACACCACCAGATTTTGACATCTACTGTCAAATAGACCTTTCGCCACCCTGCTGCCAGCTGGTGGATTTCTGATTTCTAAATACCCTCATTAAATAAACATGGGAAGTGGAGGTAGGTATATTGAATAATACAAAAGTAAATTAAATTTAAACTATAGAATTGGCCTAACCTAAACTAAAGCTAAGTCATGTCCCCCAGAACGGGGATCTGCGGCAAGGTCCCCATTACGCTGGCTGCGTTCCCCCTCTGGATCGCTATGCTGATACGATGGAACGAGCCGTAGTACTTAGATAGAATTAACAATATTTGTCTGTGTTGTCTTTTGTCGTAGATTCTCATCTCCTGGGTGAGCCTGCCACCGAGATTTACCGGTCAAATTCTGGATAAAAACACAAATGCCTTTTTTAATTTTGACGTTGGCAGAATCATCGACACTATCGATGGAGCTATTTAAGTAACACAAACATTGATTGATTAGATTTTGCTTAACCGCACACGTTTAAATGCCCATATACCGATCTACAAACTAATAACGTACATAATGGTTTTTTCAACACACTTGCTCGTAAAGTGGCTATAATTTCCTTCTTCTTATGCCCGGAATGCGGTTTATTACGCACTAGTGTTTTTTACTTTACCTTACCGCACTAGTGTTTTGTATATTAACACTTTCTTCTTTTTTATAGATATACAACGTGTCCCAAAACTCAACGATAAGCCGGCACCAGAGGATGGAGCTACTTATGATTAGTCGAGAAAAAATAAGGAAAAAAATATATCTCAATTATTTTAGAAATTACAGAAAAAAAATGAAATTCATCGAAAATCGACATCCCTAATGGTATTTTTAACGACCATGTCTACAAATATTCAAGTATTACTGTTTTTTTTTGTTTTTGGAAACTTAAGTAGCCCTGCTATCTAACACAGTTCTTAAAAATACCATAATACATGTAGTTTTTACACAAAAAATAATCAAAATCGATTTTGTCCCTACAATTTTGAAAGATTTTTTCTTACAGTCCACTTTCAATCATCATGGTGTAAAAAAATTGTATTGACACCACTATGGCAATTATTTTCAAAAGTTGACGCAACTAACCAAGATTCCAAAATGATATAATACTTTAGGAAACCTAGTCACAAAAAAAAACAACGAATTTTTAAACAAGAATCGACATTATTTAATGTTGGCGGTAATCACTTTTACTGTACCCAAAAAAGGATTTTTGTTGTTGAAAAATGTTGAATAAATGCAAAGAAATGGTACAATTTTTTTTAATTTTTTTAAATTCATTTACTACATTATTAATACTACAGTAAATGTTCAAATTGCCTGCCACCGGCATTAATACAGACATGACATCGCCTTAGAAATGATCGTTTTATCCGTCGTGCATATCTTCTACCATTGATATGATCCGCAGCTTGTGTGATTTTTTGGCGAAGCTCGTCCAATGTTGCTATGGGTTTTGAGTAGACGGGCATAGTGAGCTGGGCAACCATCATTTTGAAACCACATGTTTTGTAAATCACGTAAAGGCACGTCTTCTTTACAAAACATGTGGTTTCAAAATGATGGTTGCCCAGCTCACTATGCCCGTGCAGTGCGAGAATACTTAAACCAAGAGTATCCAGGGCGTTGGATCGGGCGACTTGGTCCTATCTTGTGGCCACCCCGTTCGCCCGACCTGAACCCCCTGGACTTCTTCTACTGGGGCTGTCTTAAAGACAAAGTCTACTCAAAACCCATAGCAACATTGGACGAGCTTCGCCAAAAAATCACACAAGCTGCGGATCATATCAATGGTAGAAGATATGCACGACGGATAAAACGATCATTTCTAAGGCGATGTCATGTCTGTATTAATGCCGGTGGCAGGCAATTTGAACATTTACTGTAGTATTAATAATGTAGTAAATGAATTTAAAAAAAATAAAAAAAATTGTACCATTTCTTTGCATTTATTCAACATTTTTCAACAACAAAAATCCTTTTTTGGGTACAGTAAAAGTGATTACCGCCAACATTAAATAATGTCGATTCTTGTTTAAAAATTCGTTGTTTTTTTTTGTGACTAGGTTTCCTAAAGTATTATATCATTTTGGAATCTTGGTTAGTTGCGTCAACTTTTGAAAATAATTGCCATAGTGGTGTCAATACAATTTTTTTACACCATGATGATTGAAAGTGGACTGTAAGAAAAAATCTTTCAAAATTGTAGGGACAAAATCGATTTTGATTATTTTTTGTGTAAAAACTACATGTATTATGGTATTTTTAAGAACTGTGTTAGATAGCAGGGCTACTTAAGTTTCCAAAAACAAAAAAAAACAGTAATACTTGAATATTTGTAGACATGGTCGTTAAAAATACCATTAGGGATGTCGATTTTCGATGAATTTCATTTTTTTTCTGTAATTTCTAAAATAATTGAGATATATTTTTTTCCTTATTTTTTCTCGACTAATCATAAGTAGCTCCATCCTCTGGTGCCGGCTTATCGTTGAGTTTTGGGACACGTTGTATAAGCTAACTTCAGTCAAAATCACAATACATTTAATCATTAATTATTTAGAATTCTCTATAGAAATACATAATTACTCTGTTTATTATATTGTGCATATTTCTGGCTGTTTGAGGATTGGGTCGTTGCGTCTGCGCGCGCATAGGTACGTAATTCAACCACAGATCGGCACGCGAAAAAATAAATGTTGCGCCATTTTGTATTGATATTTGTTTGTTTACCAGAAGGTTAGTTTGTAATTGTTGCAACAAATTACGACTTCAAGTGACTAAGAACAATTAAATTTGACGCCGCTTGATATAATTAGTGAAGTATAAAATACTAGTGATAGTTTGTTGACATCGAAATCAAAAGAAAAATGCGTAAGTATGCTTTATAAAACTTATTTTTAGCGCCTATAATGAGTTAATAAGTTGGCCAATAAATAGAAGCCGAGCTCGCTGTGATACATTTATTCCTCGGTAAATGTAAAATTTCAGACCAAATTTTTTTTTCAATAATTGTTCTAATAATTTAATGTTTTAAATGTTTTTCCTCGCAAATGTGTTGAAAAACGTCGTATGATACTCGTGGGCTTTGGTCATTACAGTCTCGGCAATACAGCCTCGTCTGTAATGACCAACATACTGCCGTCCGTTAACTAAAAAGTCGCTAAGCCACAAATGTAATTTTGTAGATATGAGCAAAATACGCGGGAAATATTTGAAAAATATGCTACTTGAAAACCTAATGTTTTACAAAAAAAAGGTAAATGTCCAGAGTTAGAATATCAAATTTACTATCAATTCACGATAATCTTGATAACAAATACCTAGTCCTAAGTTAAAAAAAAAATCTTTTTCCCTTTTAGCTGCGGATAATTTTAGTAAATTAAAAGAAATACATGACTAAAAGGTCACTAAGTACACCTTAGCGACCTTTTAGTTTATGATACCAACAAAAAAAAGCACATATTTTTTTCTTACACAATTTTATTCGATATTACTTAACTAAAATGGCGTTAAGGTACTAAGTGGCTTTTTAGCTATGTATTGCAGGTTTACATTTAATTGAAATCTTAGCTATATCAACATCATAGTACTTTAATGTCTTTTTAGGTAAACTATTTGAATGTACCGTCTTATTGCGTTTTTGTAAAGGGAAATTTTATGTAACCTTTACTACACTTAAAGGCCGTTAAACGTTAAACTTTTGAGCATAATGGTGTTTTAGTTATGTATTATAGACGGAATATTTTTAAAGGAAACACAAATTGCATAAAAGTCATTTATTAAAACTGCACCTTAAGAATAAAAATTTAATATTTTTTGGTATATCTTAGTACCTACTCAATTCACAACTAGTTAACATTTAAATGTTTACAAAATTTATCACATAGGTCCTACTCTTAACCCTTAATTCGACAACGGGTAAAATACTAGACGTCCTAAAAACAAAAATCTACAAAAAATACTAATATATTTAGGTCTTTTTTTTGAAAGTTGTAAGTGAATGGAATATTATTATTTTTTGCCACAAAAAATACGCCAAGGCCACAGGAACGCTTTTTTGTGCGCAGTAGCCGCCAAGATGCTGAGAGGGAAAATCCCGTCTCGCGGAGCTTCGGGAAGTAAATATTTTTACATAATTTTGTATAACAACACCGAAATCAATTTGCATATGTTTTTGATTAACCATTGAAAAATGCGTTTCTCTTTAATTGATATTCAAAAGTTGTTCTATTGATGTGTTATATGCTGGCATATTATAACGTCCAGTATTTTTTGTATAGTATAGTTTTTTATAACGTCCAGTATGCGGCGTTTTAACTCGTTATTTCTATGTCCAACATTTTTCCCGTTGCCAATATTGCTGCGTTTCAATAAACTTATATCATGTGAAGTAAAATACACATTGCCAATTATGCATATAATAATATAAATAGCATAACTTCCTTATCTATTGATATTATTTTGAAATAACTGAATTGGTCGTAGCTTTTCGGGATCCGTACATAATGGATATCAATGAGAACCAGTCGTACTGAGGCTCTGCTTGTAATTTCGTCTGTCTGCCTGTCCATCCACCGGTCTGCCTGTCTGTTCCAGGATCTATTAAACCATATCAAATTGACACTTGAAATATTCAAGAAGTGTATGCTTTATTTGACCCGGTTAGCAACAAATGATAACAATAAAATAAAGAAAAAAAATTAAGAGTGTCGCCATACATGAAACATGGTTCTTTTTGGAGTTTTTTGCATACGGTGGTGCGGAACTCTTTGTACGTACATCCCCATTTAGCCGACTGTTTGGTGGTATCATTCTGATAAGCACAATCTAATCAGAATTATACCACCAAACAGTCGGCTCTCAGGTGCTGCAAAAGTATTTGAGAGGCCGAAAACTTGTTGAATTGGTTCCACAATGCAATGCACTATCAGATATAGAAAGCTCAAGTTCGTCACTGGAACGACTCAATTTACTTGGAGCTTAAAGAAGATTCAGACGATGGATGAAATATTTATAAATGAAGATGAAGAAAATCTTCTATCTCCTATAATAAAAGCGGTCATAACGGTGAAGTTAATTATAAAACTATAGCTAGTCTGTCGTCTATTCCATCATTGGACTCTTCATCTCACCGACTTAATCCTGCCATAACTTCGGGTGTAGTGTCATATAGCGTATACATCTGCCGTGCATTCACCTGTCGACACTTTTTTTTAGGCTGGGAAAATGCATTGCAGCATCTCGCCCGGACAGGTACGTGGGGCTCCCGGTCAGTACCCACTACAAACCCACCAATTCGCCTTCTGCCTCGTGTTTTATATCTGTCGGCCACAATATCGTTTGTCTATGGGTTTTCATGGGTGGCAGGTGGGACCTCATCCCTGCCACTCGACCCGTTACGATGGTGGGAGCTGATGAGCGAATCGCCAGCGTTCACGCCCTACCCTCCGTTTGTTGGGAATAGTGAGAGAATTGTCCTCCCGTCTCCGCTCCGCTGCCGCCTTCTGCATCATAACAGATGTATGTGCAGAAGGCGACCATTGCTTTCCAGCACCTCTCGTTGTCGAGCATCTTAGTAACAATAGTCAACAGCGAGAGATCTCAACCCACTGCTGCGGTAAGCTCGTGCAGTTGAGGCTCCCATGCCTCGCATTCCTCTACTGTCTGACGCACAATATCAGCGGGCGCAATGCATTCGCGGCATGAGGATGTCTCCTCTCTGCACGCAACTCAGCCATTGTAATCATTTGGCGGGAATTCTTCCGCTCAGGTACGTGCGCGCGGTCTTCCGCCATAATAGCCTAGGCGTCACCGCCATGGTGTGTCAACTTGACACACCATGGCAGTGACGCCCAGGCTATTAGTAAGAATTCCTAAGAATTCCCCTATATAGTAAGAATTCCCGCCAAATGACTACAATGGCCGAGCCGCGCGCAGAGAAGAGACATCCCCATGCCACGAATGCATTGCGCCCGCTGATTGTCAACCAAAAACCGTTGAACACGCAGCGCGGGGTGGGGGGGGCGAGAGCCGATTGCGTCTTTTTAGCTAAGTATTGTGGCTTAACGTACTTTTAGGGAAGGATTATTTGAATTCAGTCTTATGAATCCAACGTTAATAAGACGTTAACAGATTTTAAAGTCGTTTTAGTGTAGTTTTTTCAAGAAACGCCTTTTTAGTCTAGGATATTAATGTAAAAATACCCCATAAATCTTGGCTTGAAAGTGACTAAAGTCCCTTCACGACTTTCTTGTGTAGTAGTGTCGAATTGCGTCTTTTTTGCTAACTAAAGATGCTAAACAATTTCAAAACATTATAGCGTTAAGGGCTAATAGTGATCTTTTAGTTAAATATTGATGGTTAACGTACTTTTAGTGGTGTAAAGTATTAACAATATAGTGATTAACGACCTTTATGCAAAAACTATTTCAAAAACTATAAACCTTACAAATATGATTCCTATACAGATCGATAGAGTATTTTTTTTTACATACGATGGCGCTAAAAAATCAAAATTGACCCCCTGAGGGTTAGCGACCTTTTAGTTAACGGACGGCAGCATAGCCCACTCGTATCATAATATACTATTAATAGCTAGTACATATATTCTAAAAATGCAAATTTTGGAACGGCTACAAAAAATGTTATTGTTGTTGGTATTGGCATTCTTGAATAAGAATGCCTATACCAACTGTTACTCCTTGCGTAATTAAATTAATTGTAAAAAATAACTACTAAAAAACTAAACATATTCACAATTTGGACTTCCCATAGCACTTTTACAGCTTGGTTTCCCCTGAGCAATAACCGGATAAAATAGGTAAGTACAAATCATTTATACGCTAGTAGTGGTAGTGTAGTTATTTAGTAGTTTCCGATTGCAGCATAACTTCTATGAAGAAATTCATACGTAAGTCATTTTCAAAAAATTTTACACAATTAAGGGATTTAATTAAAACAAAACTTAATTTATTCCTCTGTGTTACGAAAGTTACTCATATAGTTTGTATGCCTAACTTTCGTAACACAGAGGAAGCGATCGTGATTTTGTTTTTATCAGGCCCTATGTACATTTTTTTTGAAAATGACTCAGTTAGATACCTACATTTCGCATCTGTCAATATCATTCTTTCGATTAGGTGCGATTTGTGGCATTTCGGAGTAATGTTTCACCCAAGGTTTATTCTATTGATTACACTTGTAAGTATTCAATCTCAAAGTAAATCATAACTCTCCAATGTGCTTCGCCGTAGCTGGGTAAAAAAGTAGAAAGGGAAACATACTTTGGTCAGGTATATCGCAGAAAGTGTTCCACTCCAGATTGAGCAAGCTCTTCTTGCAGATGAAAGGGTATTTCTGGTCGCAGCGGTCGTCGTTCAGGGAACCGTCGCGGCGCCAGATCACGCAGTCTTCCACGTTGTTCGCGTCGTTGGGCTCTCCTGGGCCCCAGTTGCTGTACACGTCTAGGACTGGGCGACCTGGGGGTATGGTGTTAAACTATAGGATCCTTGCGTGTGTGTATTAAAGCATACGAGTATCTTATCAAAATTGGACAGTTGCAATTGTCTTTATACACATAACCTATCCAAATTAATGAAAAAAATTAAATTATCCAAAATAATAAATGACAATCGTGAAAGTTTAAATCAGTATGTGTGTTTTATTTTTCAATAAAGAAACCGACTTCAAAAAATTAACACATTCACGACCAATAACCTGCGTAGCAGGTGCTCGTAACTTTTTTTCATATTTTATTTATTTATTTATTTATTTTTTTATTTTATTTTCAACATAACAACACAGCATTACAGTTAATACTAATTCACTGTGCATTAAAAATCAGTTTATACAGTACAAAAATTAATAAATCACAGAAGAAGGCCTTCTATCCATCGCCTCACAGTACCTTAGACATTCACGACATACTATTCGCCAACTACTCGCAAAAACATCCAAATCTGGTGCTGATGCGAGAAGGTCATTAATGTAGTGAAGAGCTCGAACGAGAGGAGAATGTTTCCGCGATACAGTACGTGCTTCAGGAGCAGCAAGCAGAGATCGGGTGCGCGGACGCAGAGTGATCCTTGACAATGCGGGAACGAAGAGGCGCGCCACTTGACCAACCAGTTCGGGACAATCTGAATGTCCTCGCACGATTTTGCAAACGCTCGTTAATAACACATAATTACGCCTAACCTCAAGGGAGTTAAAACCCAATACGCCTAAAAGAAATTTTGTTGGATATAGAAACGGATAATATCCAAATCTTTTTTTATAAAGAAAACGTAAAAATGCTTTTTGGATTTTCTCCAATAGCAAAACGTAGGAAGCCTCATGCGGGTTCCAGACTACAGAAGCTGTTTCGAGTTTGCTTCTAACTAAAGCAGTAAATATAATTTCTATTGTTCTTGGACTATGGAAGTCACGTGAATTTCGGATCACGAACCCTAACCTTCGAAAGCAATTTTTAGCCAACTCTTTTATGTGGTCATGAAAGGAGAGGTGCTGGCCTTTTTTTTTTCATACTGCATCACAACAAACCCACCTAGCGGGCTTTGTCGGTTTTTGGAGTAGTTTTCAATCTTGAAAGTGTTAAAATACTTCTAAATTTATCTTGATGAAAAAATGCCTAAATGTAATGGTCAAGATTTTTTTTTGTTTAGTAACTACCTAATCCTGACTTGAGCAGCGTATTTTATACACGTAAACTGGTTTTTCATCCATGTTTTGTCTGTAGTAGAAAGTAATGTATTTATTAGGTGAAAGGTTTTTTGGTATCTCCAAATTGCAAGTCCATGTGATCGTAGCCTCGATTTCGATAAGTGTTGGACAAGCAAAGTATTTGTTATTGACAAAAAATAACGTCGAATAAATGTGTTTACATCACAAAAAATGTAATGCATAAAATTTATTTTGTAGTTTGCCTTCGCATGATTGGTGTATCAGCCATTGCTGATCTCACATTTATCTTTCGTTGTGTATTGTTCTTTTATCAAAGGTCAAATGAGGTAATGTATAAACTTTCATTACAGTTAATGACACTTAATGTCGCTTACGCGGGCTTTTTATCTCAGCAAATCAGACCGTGCCAAGTACTTAATTTATCATTAGCGGAGAGAAATTTTTACACAACTGGGTTTATACCTACCCAGCTTGTACTCGGTAAGTACTAAGACAGTAACAGCGATATTGCTTTCATCATAAACTATGATCCGTTAACTCAAAGGTCACACTTCTGTCTTTAACTAATACTCGTTATAGTCCTAATATGCATAGCTTTTTTGGTTACGGTCGTACTTACCATCAATTGTTTCCCAAACTCCCTTTGCTAGTAAGTCCGAAATGCCGACATAAACCCATGAAAATGGCTGAGTCCTATTCCACAGCCCCATCACAGCCTCAGCCTCAACTTCATCCTCTGCGTAGAACAAACTGGCCCCTTCCATTTGACACCGCCTCCTCGCATCCTGCCATGTTCTGTGTATCGTATGTATTTTATAAAACGACTGGGACTCTTCTATGAACGTGTAGTCCTTACGAAAAAACGCCGGTTTCGACTGCCCATCTAAAACCGAATTCGGCGCTTTAAAAATGAAGAATACACTCGCCTGTCAACTAGTTATTTTGTTGTATAAACTTACGTGAACACTGAGATATTAGTTGCACTAATAAAAGCACTGACAGAGTCTTGAACGAGCTCATATTGAGAAAATCACAACGAACAAAGCACAGAGAACATTTGCAGATATGTATGCAGTCCGATGACTCGTTTAATAATGATGATGCTAGGACAGTGGCCAGTATGTCGCCGCGACCGCGCATAACAGGAAAATTGGCCGATATTCACCTCGGTGAACCGGTTGTGATAATATTTATACATATTAAGGTATAGTAAAAATTATCTAAGGTGTACGAATGTTTTTTCATTCTCTTTACAAACATTCTGACGTCTTAGACAATTCTTACTGTAGCAACTTTCAAGATTTTAAAAGGCAATGAGGAATTTAATTACTTTAAATTTGTACACGCATCGACATTGGTATAGGTAAAAAAGTAATTTAAAAAAATGTACACCACATCAAAAAAAAAGTTTTATGGCAAACATTTTTTTTGAGTCCGGTGCCAGCTCGTACCGTTGTTCCAAATATTAAGGCTGGCACCGACCTCAAATAAATCTTAGGCAAAATCTTTTATTTCTTCTTTTTTTGAAGTCGGTTTAATATTTTTAAGTTACTTTTTTTCAAGTACCTAATTGAATTACGCTGTTAAGTAGGTCCACGTATTCCTAGTGAATGATACACACATAACTCTCTATCTCAAAAACGACTGAACCGATTTTGATGAAGCTTGCACAGTTTCCTAAGTTAGTCCAACTAAAATATAATGTATGCAATTTAATCCGACTTGTAGTTTTTGAGATATACGCGGACAAACACAGAAACATACACACATACACTTACGAGTTTTGGCACAGACGTTTAGAAACTGGTAAAGAGTAACATACAGGGTGAAATTTTTTTCACCGTCCAAATTTTGACAGTGGGTTCTTTAGCGAAAAATAGAAAATACGTGTTTTTCAGTCAGTATCTTTCAGTACTAAAATATTGAGAAACAGCAGCTGAAAGATATCCTAAAAAAACATACGTTTGTGGATACCGCGGTAACGCACTGCGCGGGAGCCGGCAACGGTCTCCTCCCCGCGACTCCTACCCCGCTCCGGCGTTGAGTCGCCGAGCAACTTACGCGTCGATATGCGTAATCCTCACGTTGCCAATAATTTTTTCGTACGGTACATTTTATGGTAAAAAATGTACCTATATTTATTTCTTCAGAAATGGCATCTTTTATTGATACCTAATGCCTACGAAAAATATGGACGGTCAATAAAATTTCACCCTGTATACAAGGTGAAATTTTAATGGTTGTTTTCCGTTTAAGGGCATGTTCAGTATCGTGTTCTGATTAGGAAAAGTGGAAGTTTTTTTTTTTAAGTTAGTTAAGCTTTTTACCTATAAGCTCCTTAACAATGGCGGTTGATTCAAATTAAGTACATGAGAAAAGGAGTGGTCCTTTTGACACATCTAAGTAAATAATAAACCCATCAAAAACATTACATGTTAAAAGATGGAAGTCTCGCAACGCAGTTCTCCTACAACAAAAAAGTTTTAAGATGTATTAAAGTTAAACCAAGTCAGTACCGGGGGGGGGGGGGTATCAACAGAACTCGATTTTCACCGACTTGCCTATTATTTAACCGCGGAGGAACACATTTTATAGATCTAATAATAGGCAAGTCGGTGGAAATCGAATTCTGTTGATACCCCCCCCCCCCCCCCGGTACTGTCTTGGTTTAACTTTAATACATCTCAAAACTTTTTTGTTGTAGGAGAACTGCGTTGCGAGACTTGCATCTTTTGACATGTAATGTTTTTGATGGGATCTCATTTCTTTTTGTAAGTGGTCTTCCTTTAATTATTACATTCCAATCCATTCTTTTCAATGTGAACTGCAAAGCTAACTTAATCGCATGTATTTGTATAGGATTACAAATTTATGTATGCAGTTGTGACTGAAATTACAACATATTTAGGTTTTTAAGGACTTGATAGGCTAAAAACTAACTATGTTTAAAATTTGGAGCTTGTAGATCTGCTAGAAGTACCTTAGAATTATGATGATCAGTGAGTCAGTGAATCAGTGAATCAGCGAGTCAGTGACAAAACTAAGGAAGTTCTTAAACTACACGTTCAAATTGAATGATATTGAGAATATATATATATATGTCTTATTGTGCCCTATATATTCCTGAAATTTCAGGGTTCTAGCTTTAGCCAGTACAAAATTACGGGAGGCTGAAAATGGCCTGAATGGCTTCGAGAAAAGGATGGTACGGCCGTGCCTTTGTTTTGCTCGACTTGGCGGGGGCACTGCCGTGCCCCCAGATCACGTCTACAGACTAACGCTTACGTTTGTATCTACGCATCTAAGGCTTACGTTTGTATCTACGCAATAAAGACAATGTGATGTGATCAATGAGTCATAGGGAGGACTCGAAGAAAAACATGATAGTTATACCTATAGTTGGAAGGGAAGGATGAAAATACTCATTATGATTGATTTTATTTTTATTTGTATAAAATACTTGTAAAACACAGAATAGTAAAATAAAAAAGTCTATTAATACCAATCTTCAATACAGCAACCTGAAGTACCTAAGGCCCAAAACATGTCCAGGGGAAAGATGCAAGAACTTTATCTCGGTGCGCTTTTATGCGCATTTTCTTTTTCTTCTTTCCTTCACCTTTCCCCATGTCTCGGTCTTACCCCAAGTTACTTTACAGTGGTACCTTTGTAAATACTCCCTAGCCCAGTGCCCGATCTACGATTTATGGAAATGGGAAAAAACATTATGAATAATCTACAATTTTCGAAAACCGATCAAATTACCTTGAAATTGTAATGGTTTGCATTCTAGCACTCACTTGCTGGCCTATCTGACCAAATACCGAGTTCAGGCCCCAGCCCAAACGTGAGGACATAATAAAAATATCTATGACCAAAGAAATATTTATTAACTAACTCCCTTCTTTAAATTATTTTCGGTACGTATACTAATCGTCACCGATTCTCTCGTCTATCGCGCCTCCTAGTATGCCAATGTCGTGTTCGCAGACGAAGAAACAGCGCTGGGAGCACTCCAGGTCGTTGAGACGGCCGTTGTAGAACATGGCGCCGCAGTAGGCGTCTTTCTCTCCGCCGTCGGGCTGCTGGTTGCCCCAGCCGGTGTAGCCGCTGTCTTCTAGGGTAGTTCCTAGAACGATATACTTAGCTATAGTGCGCGTATTGCTGTCGCCTTAATATGACTAAAACCCTAGCTGTTATGTAGTTGTATAGTAGTTAGCCGGGTTTAACACATAGGAAGGCGCATTGTGTGTAAAACTGTAAACACACCAAGAATCAAACTGGTTTGAACATTGCATACCTAATTTTGATTCGGGCTATGGGGCCGTGATGGAAACAATCTCGAGATTTTTAAAGACATTGAACCCGTTCTGAGACCTGGTTCATTTCCATTCGGCACGGCAATGTTGACAGCGTAAGTAATGCGGTATTTTGGATAAGGCGTGATGCAGAGTTTATTGGGTTACAGTTTTCTTGACGAAACATGTTGCTTGTTTGCACTATTTTTTTTTTATTCGCGCATTTTATTTGTATATTCAGCATCAGCACTCGGATACAGGAACCACCCCATTAATCGAAGACAGAATTTCTATCTAGTACCTGACTAACGACTTACCTTTGATTGTCTTCCACCCGTCACCGTCCCTGTTATGAAAACCGAGATACACCGCCCCACTCAAGAAGTTCCCTTTAACCTTGCTCTTCGGGGCCTCCTCTGTGATTTTAGCAAGGTAGTCGGCTTCAGACTGGCTATTGATGATGGCCAGATATGATTGCTCTGCACTGCAGGCAAGATGAGCCTGCGTCCAATTCTTGGGGTCGAGGTGGAACTTGTAGCATTTGCCAGATTCCTTGTTGTAATGGTAGCCTAAAAGTTAAGGCGTCAAGATTATAATTTGCCTTGTTCAGTAGATGGAGTTGACTTGCTTGAAACAACTAAGCTGACCCTTAGTCTATAGATTGCTTGACTCAAAACACCTTTTTAATAAATAGCCATGAAACTACAAATGATATAGTCAGCGTCAGAATAAGAGAATTATAGATATAAAGATTAAATAGATATAAAAAATCAAACGTAGCCACTGTAGCCAAGGCGGGATTCGAACCCGCGTCTCTGTCTTACCGGGACAAAATCCTCAATCTTTGTGTCTATAATCGTAATAAAAAGATTGTTGTGTTTCCACATTAAAAATTCTAAACACACCAAAAATATGTTTACACTTTTCGACCCTATTCCAAGGAAATGAGGTCGAAAAGTGTAAACATATTTCTGACATAAAATGTACAGCGCTTGGAAATATGTTCTTATTTCCAATTCTTTCAGCATGTTTCTCTTTAAATTAGTAGCATCTAGCTTTGATGCAATTTCTTTAGTTTTAGCATCAATACTAGGTTTTTCCTTACTCGGATCAGGCATATCGCAGAGTACGTTCCAGTCCAAACTACTCAGGCGCTTTTTGCAGATGTAGGGGTATTTGTCGTAGCAGGTATAGTCGTTGTACGTGTTGTCGCTGCGGTACGACAGGCAGTCTTCGGCCTTGAATTGGGAGTTGGGTTCGCCTGGGCGCCAGTTGCTGTACACGTCTGTTAGAGGGCGGCCTGCAGGAAGAATTAACTTATCATCACATCGGCGATACGCCTTTTTTGAAGCCTAACTTTACCTACGAGGCCTACTGACTCTTTGGGTAGGAATCTAACCAGGTAGGGGCTTACAGACCTGCAAGCAGGTTGCTAGTACCGACCACCAAGATATTTCGCTAACTGCTCAAAGTGAGCAACGGACTAGCAGGAGAGGTTGAAGCGGTTCAACCTGTCCTTATGTAGAGTGTGTGATCGAGCTACTGGGAGTTTTAGTTGCCCGGGCCGTTACCCCTACCGATACCTACGCCCTAATTGTTTTAAGTTCAGGTAAATTTGAGCTCTTGCTCCTATGCTTCGAACCTAATTGATACAATAAAAATGCTTTATTGCACAATAGAAAAAACATAACAAAAGGACTGATGGAGATGAATGATTATGTGCAATGTTTTCTACTTTGTGAATAATTTTTATTTTATTATATGGTCAGATGACGCAAAAGGTAAAACAAAGAAATGATCTTGTATGTCTTTCCCCGTTGTTATTCTAACTCAAGTACTTATTGCTCAATTAACTTCAATATTGACTTCCTCGTCTGAGTAAATATTATATTTCCTCTTTGCAGTAAAGTTGCTGAGGATTTTTACTGGATTAGTCCTTCTTATTTCCCTGTTTTGAATTACTTACCATCAACGGTTTCCCAATGTCCCTCAGTCAGCAAATCCGAAATGCCGAGATATAGCCACCGAAAAGGTTGAGTCTTATTCAAGAGCCCCAAGACAGCCACAGCTTCAGTTTCGTCTTCTGGGTAGTACAAAAATGCCCCTTCCATTTGACACCGCTTTTTGGCACCCAGCCATGTTTTCTTAATCGTATGTATTTTATAGAAAGCCTGGGATTGTTCTATGAAAGTATAGTCCTTACGAAAGAATTTTGTCCTGGGCTGTACATCTGAAATCGATATCGACGCTTTAAAAAACAATAAGCTCGTCTATTGACTTCGTTTATAGGCTATTGAGATACTAGAGAAACACTAAAAATAAACACCTGGACAGCATTCGGAGATAGTCGTGAATACCAAATTTTCAATACTTTTTATCTGAATGCATTTTTTTAGCTTTACTTAGTAAGCAACATTTTATCTTACTTGGACCAGCTGTTTCACAGAGTGTGTCCGAGTCTTGACTGTGCATGTTCTTTTTGCAAATGAAGGGGTACTCGAACTTCTCGTAACAGCTGTAGTCGTTGAGCGTCATGTCGCGGTGCCAGAGCACGCAGTCCTCGACGCCGCCCGCGTCGTCGGGTTGGTCTTTGCCCCAGTTGCTGTACACATCTAGTAGTGGACGACCTGTGAACAGGATCATAGTTAATCAGAAGCCATATATATAAAGGTTAGCTGGAAGAAATCCCTTACAGGGATAAGTTCGCCTTTATACATAACCATTGATCTCTGTACTGTTCCTGTATGATTTTATGGGCAATAAAGTGTTTACATACATACATACATACCAGTGGCGTGGCGTCCATAGAACCCGATTCCCACCGGCGTGCCTATTTTAAAGCATATGACCGGAGTATCTACTACTCCTGAAGAAAAAGTAATCCAAATCTGCTCCGGCTTTCCTAGGAATTAGGGATGTAATGATACCGATACCGATACCGATATATCGGCCGATAAATCGGTATCGTCGATTATAGTATACAACCGATATTTGAAGAGCGCGAAAAGAATTTGCTGTATGAAAAAAAATCTGCAAAAAGTAATTTAAATTTCTGGCTTAATTTATGTATAGGTCTATTACCTTGTGCAATGATAATTACTATGTTAATTAAATGTTTGGTTCTTTATAAAAAAAAATTGAATTTTGAGTTGACAATTTATTTATTTTTACTTTACACTTGCAAAGTTGACTCTCTGTTAAATATAGCTAAGTTTTAGTTATAATAAGGACATACAAATATCTGAAGTTCATACTTCATTATTTAGCTAAGATAAGATGGTTATCCTTTTAACTACAATATATCGGTATCGGTATCGTATCGGCAAAACTATTTATCGTTACATCCCTACTAAGAATATATTTGACGCCACGCTACTGATACATACATACGGGTGGCCGTCTGGTTGCATAAGGCCATTGCCATAATATCGATTGTCATAGCAGTTTAAGCATAAAGTTGATGCTCATATTTTTTTTGGCATAAATTGTAGGTACTATGATATAATTGTTCCCTCCCTGTCATAATTATACGGAGTCATAATTGGTTTAACCATAATGTAGAATGTCATACATTTACTTAGTCATAACACTGAAAATTATAATGTTTTTTAGTAATAATTGCAAATGTCATACATTTATCAAGCCATAATATTGATGATTATAATTACTTTTACGTACGATTATTAGTGAAGAGCGATCACAACATACCCTACCCCCCACTTACTGTCCAAGATAAAAAAAACTGTGGGGGGGCCGTCTGGTTGCATAACAACTATTGTCATATTATTAATTGTCATAACAGTTTAAGCATAAAGTTGATGCTCATATATTTTTTTTGGCATAAATTGTCCTATGGCATAATTGTTCCGTGTCATAATTATACGGAGTCATAATTGGTTTAACCATAATGTAAATTGTCATACATTTACTTAGTCATAATATTGATGATTATAAGTCGTTTTTGCAATAATTGTAAATTTCATACATTTATTAAGCCATAACATTGATGATTATAAGTGGTTTTAGTAATAATTGTAAATTACATACATTTATCAAGCCATAATATTGATGATTATAATACAATCGTATTGCATAAATTTTGATAATTGACTTGCGATGGTTCATCAAAAAAGAAACGATTTATATTATTGAAGTATTTTTAATTTCTACTCATTACACAATATTAGTGATCTCACACAGAACCAAATCGCTGCCAGAAAAGTAGGTTAGGTTAGATTAGAACTGTTATCTCACACATAACCGAATCGCTGCCAGAAAAGTAGGTTAGGTTAGAACTGTTATCTCACACATAACCGGATCGCTACCAGTAAAGTAGGTTAGGTTAGGTTAGAACTGTTATCTCACACATAACCGAATCGCTGCCAGAAAAGTAGAATAGGTTAGGTTAGAACTGTTATCTCACACATAATCGAATCGCTGCCAGAAAAGTAGGTTAGGTTAGAACTGTGACCTCACACAAAACCAAATCGCTGCCAGAAAAGTAGGTTAGGTTAGGTTAGAACTGTGACCTCACACAGAACCAAATCGCTGCCAGAAAAGTAGGTTAGGTTAGAACTGTGACCTCACACAGAACCAAATCGCTGCCAGAAAAGTAGGTTAGGTTAGTTTAGAACTGTTATCTCACACATAACCGCATCGCTGCCAGAAAAGTATATTAGGTTAGAACTGTGACGCAACATAAAAGAGAACTTTTAAAAAAACTTTTAAGATTAGGTTTATGCGTTTAGCAATTTATGCTTTTACTTAGTATGGTTAAAGTGTTGTATGAGCAACCTATTTATGCGTTTAGCATTTTATGCATTTACTTAGTATGGTTAAAGTGTTGTATGAGCAATCCATGTATGCCCATTATAAAGTATGCTTGAATAAATGTATGCATATCAACTATATGCCCATTACACAGTATGTCCATAAACATTATGATTAAAATCGTTATGCGCATAAATGTATGACTATTTACAGTTATGCGTAATGATGAGTATGACGAATCCTCGTATGCGTATCAAAAATATTACCTTAAACTTTATGCAACCCGACCCCTACCCAAAAACTGTGACAGAGCCACAGTTAGGTACGACGACGAGCAAAGCGAGGAGTGTTAGGTATCTTGCGATCACAACATACCCCACTTACTGTCCAAGATAAAAGAAACTGTAATAGCAATGTTGTGAATACAGCAAAGTAACTACTATAAAAATAGGCTTATGCGTTTATACAGTATGGTTAAATTGTTTTATGAGCCACCAATTTATGTCCATTATAAAGTATGCTGAAAAATAATAATGCGCATCTAATTTATGCCCATTACACAGTATGTTCTTAAACATTATGATTAAAAACTTTATGCGCATAAATGTATATGACTATTTACAGTTAAATGCGTAATGATGAGTATGACGAATCCTCGTATGCGTATCAAAAATATGACCTTAAACTTTATGCAACCCAACCCCTACCCACATACATACATATAGAACAATTGCTAACGCATTATGTTATGTCCCTCTACCATAAAGTCCTGGTCAAGAATTCTCAGCTCTTGGTTGCTTATGCTTATGTTGGATTGTTGCCAGTGTTTCTCAAGACAAGGGCCTCAGCACTGAACTAAAGTTTCCAGGTTACGAAACAGGCAACATATCGTTTCACGACGAGTCCGTCTCGCATAATCCAACTTTCCGCCAAGACTGGGTGCCTCGTTCGCACAACAGTTCGCAGGACGTCTCAACTAAGAATGGCATTGCTTCTCTACACTTGAATGCTCATAGCATTATTATTATTATTAAAGCCATTTATTTCCTTAAATCAATTACAGTTTCATGCATCATAAATTCACAATTAATATAGAATATGCGATAATTCATTTACATTTAAAAAATAATTTATTCATGTTTGACTATATTTTTCTAATTATTAAAATTTATAATTATTATTATTTTAGTATATTTATATATATATTAATAAATTGCTGATTATTAAGGACCTCTCAACGAGTGCCTCCTCCATTTTTCTCCACTTTTTCCTGTCTTGTGCCATCTTCATCCAATCATCGTCACCGACTGTCTTTTTAATGTCATCCGCCCATCTCTGTAGCGGTCTGCCACGTTTTCTCTTTCCGGGAGGGCCTGCCCAGGTAGTTACTATCTTAGTCCACTTATTTTCCTTTAGACGTGCGATGTGGCCTGCCCATTTCCACTTGAGTTTCTGGCAGTGTGATAGAGCATCGATGACTTTAGTCCTTGACCTAATTTCAGTATGCCGTATTTTGTTGCTAAGTTTTATGTTAAATATGCTCCGTTCCATGGCTCTTTGGCATGTTTCTATTTTTCTTTTCGTGAATGTATTATATATCCAGGTTTGACTTGCATATGAAAGACAAGGTAGTAGACATGAATCTAAAATTTTCTTTTTCAGCCTTAATGGTAATTTAGATTTTAAGATTTCTTTGTGGCTCCAGAACTTGTTCCAAGTCATATTAATTCGTCTTTCCAATTCGTCGCAGTGTCTAGATTTCATGAATGATATCTGCTTGCCTAGATATATGTATTCTTGCACGTATTCCAATGGCCGGTTGTTTACGCAAATGGGACGCTGTATATTGTTCGACAAAATTTTTGTTTTTTCGATGTTTAGTTCTAAACCAATATTGTGACTGATGGAGTTTAGTTCATTTATCATTACTCATAGCATTATATTGCATTAATTATAGAAAACCTTTTACATAAGAGATCGACTTTATAACAAGTAAAGTGCATTGGGGTAAATCCGAACATGGGGTAATTCCGAAAATAAAGAATTTCTCATAATCCATACAAAATAAATTTACTGTAACACTCTAAGACTGTGCTAGACGGGCTAATAGTATGTTGACTAATTATACACCTCAAAACACTTACACGGCTTTATATATGAAAGAAACATGTTGTTTCTTCATTGGTTTTTAATGCGGGTAAATTACACCACATTTTTATGTTACATATATACATACAAGAAATCATAGTACATAGAAAAATTAAATGGCGCTCACCTGTGAACAGACCGGGAATCGAACCCGGTACCTCTGGATCCACCACCACTCGTCCACTGTAACACCCAGTAAACACCCTCAACTTTACCATCTACGAGTAAGTCCTATTAAAATAGAATGATATGGAAGTCAAAGTAGATGGCAAAGTTGAGGGTGTTTACTGGGTGTTACAGTGGACGAGTGGTTGAATCGCTGGGCCGGAAATCCAGAGGTACCGGGTTCGATTCCCGGTCTGTTCACAGGTGAGCGCCATTTATTTTTTCTATGTACTTTGATTTCTTGTATCTATATAATATATGTAACTTACACGGCTTGGTCAAAATTGCCAAATTTTCAGAATTACCCCATGTTCGAAATTACCTCAATGCACTTTAGATGGCTTTGCCGTTACTTACCATCGACTGTTTCCCAAACTCCTTTCTCCAGCAAATCCGTAATGCCCAGATAGATCCATCCATACGGCTCACTCCTGTTCCACAGCCCCATCACGGCCTCAGCTTCAATTTCGTTCTCAGCGTAGAACAAAGTGGCCCCCTCTATCTGACAACGCTTCCTCGCTTCGTGGAACCCCCGGCGCACCGTATGTACTTTATAGAATGCCTGGGTTTCTTTTAGGAAAGTGTAGTCCTTTCGGAAGAATGTTGGTTGCGGTTGTAAATCTAAAAACGAAATTGGCGTTTTAAAAATGAATGCAGACCTATCTATATATACAATATAAAATAACGTGGTTACGTAGAGCTCATAATTGTATTCATACTAGCGACCCGCCCCGGCTTCGCACGGTGTTTCTCTATTATATTATGCATGTATTATACATATAAACCTTTCTCTTCAATCACTATCTATTAAAAAAAACCGCATCAAAATCCGTTGCGTAGTTTTAAAGATTTAAGCATACATAGGGACAGAGAAAGCGACTTTGTTTTACACTATGTAGTGATGTTCGTATGCGAGGGTGAAGAAACCTTGCTTATTTTTCAGCAGTTGTTTATTGTTACACGTCGTTTTATACGTAGCCGCGAGTTCGTGACCGCGACCATCCAGCCAACTCCCCTTCGCGAACCGGTTGTGAACATTATATCTGTTCTTAAGATTCTGAGGCGTGGAAATATAAGTAGAGCTTTTCGATGCCATGCATATTCAGGAATTCATCATAATGAATAGAAAAGTCAAGGAAGAGGTCATAGATAGATTCTGATGTTTTCTTTGTTAGTTAAGTACACCAAGACTCTATCTAAATTAATTACTGTAAGTTTCTGCCCCATAGCGTTTATCTTACTTGGATCAGATCTATCACAGATCGAGTTGGAATCCAGCGTAAGCAGGCTCTTCTTGCAGATAAAGGGGTATTGCTCGTGACAGCTGTAGTCATTGAGCGTCTTGTCACGGCGCCAGAGCACGCAGTCTTCTATGCCGCCCGTGTCGTCGGGTTGGCCTACACCCCAATTGTTGTAAACGTCTGGTAGTGGACGACCTAAAAACAAAATTTAGACTAGTAGTTAGCCCGAACAGAGACCTCACCATTTAATTCGTAACTCCTCCACCGACTCTGCATAAGCAGTTCAAAACTTCAAAATTACATTAGACTCAATTACTCTTTTACCATAGATCGGGTATTGGTACCTATCAGTGGCATGGCGTTCATAGAACCTGATTCCCACCGGCTTGCCTATTTTAAAGCATATGATCGGAGATTCTACTACTCCTGAAGAAAAAGTAATCCAAATCTGCTCCGGCTTTACTAAAAATATATTTTTTGGTATCGGATACATAGGTAGCTACGTTAAACAAATAAATAAGGCGTCCTCAGTCAGATGGCGATCTTGCTTGCATGAATGGAACACCCGATCAATCAAAGAGTCCGTAGCTTTATTTAAAATCCATCTCAAAGAGAAATGCTAATGTTCTTCTACTGTTGTATTAATTGTTACTAGACTTGTTGAGGACGTAAGGGCGTGTGTGGATATTTGAGAAGTTTCATTTAATTAAATACTATTACTGTTGACTTTACATACATTAATTGGACGTACTCACCATCAATAGTTTCCCAAACTCCCTTCGCCAGCAAATCCGAGATGCCGAGATAGATCCACCCATACGGCTCAGTCCTGTTCCACAGCCCCATCACGACCTCAGCTTCTATTTCATCCTCTGGGTAGAACAAACTAGCCCCCTCCATCTGACATCGGTTCTTTGCATCCTGGAACGCCCTGCGTACCGTATGTACTTTATAGTACGCTTGGGGTTCTTCTATGAAAGTGTAGTCCTTGCGAAAGAATGCCGGCTTCGGTTGCGCATCTAAAATCGAATTCGGAGTTTTAAAGACGACTTGTTAATTAAGAAATTATAAAAACCGACTTCAAAGACATCTATTACGTATCTATAAAAAAAATAAAGGTGACTGTAGTCGCTTTTATTACAGCATCATTACAGCTACGAAGACGACGAAATACGAAGCATGTTCAAAATGTTCATACTTTAGTAGCATGTTTTGTTCACATAATGTATATGCCACTCTTAAGATATACCATAATAATTAACAAACAAAAATCATTAACATCTGTCTCTCCGTGTAGATAATTAACGTATGTAAATAAGTACACAAAAAACATACATTTGAACTAAGAACTACGTTTAGATATCGGATAATAATACAATGTCGGTTAACTATTTCGTAGCTGTACAAAACTTACGTGAGCACTGATATATTAATTGAATTAATAATAACACTAAGAACGTCCTGAACGAAATCATTTTAAAAAATCACAATAAACAAAACAAAGAATAGTTAAGTTTCACAAGTGTACGCAGTACGCTGACTTGTTTAGCAATGAAGAGGACAAGGCAGTGGCTAGACGGGTTATACCACAAGTTGCAGCAGTAAAACTGCCTCAATACACAGTGGGGTATACTGCGATTTTAGATGGCCACAAATATTTGTATTTTGTACATATTTTTGGCAGACTTTATTACTGTTATGCACCAAATGTTTTCATTTTAATTTTCCGCTACCCAGACGTTGTGTAAAAGTGATCAATCTTTAGCTTTAATTTCGCCTGTTATTTAATTATCTCTAGGTACATGCTCATAACTCATAATCTCCTTATTTTTATGTTCTGTCCTGCCCGGTCCTGTGACAGACGGGCAGATAGACGGACAGACAGACAGCGGAGTCTTAATAATAGGCGGGAGCGTACTTTTGGTGCCGATGACAGGCAAATGACGTTAACCTACAGGCTGATTTAGTTTAGGGTTGATATTGATTTACTGTACCGTAAATTACCGGTATCGTTTCAGTTATTAATTAATTATATTTTTTACTTTCATTGATTGGTGTCAATGCTAGAAGACATTTTGTAACTAAAAATGTACAAGAACACTTTTTTTTAATTTATTTTAACGGAAAATTGGAAATATTAATCGGATATGCGATGTGACATCTCACATTATCCGAAAGTATTATATCCATTCCATGCGGTCACTTCTATATCAAAATGAGTTTCTGATTTATTTTCCGATTTTTCGATTTAATAATTGAGACAATATAGGCCGACATATCTTGATTTATAAAATGACTACTACCATTGACACCAACTAATGAAAGTAGTGATTAAATTAATTCATAGCTGTTACAATACCGGTAATTTCCGGTAACGATAAATCAATCTAAAACCTAAAGTGAATTATGCTGTATGTAGCTTGACGTCATTTTACGTCATCGGCATCAAAAGTACGACCCCTGTTTATAACAAAAAACTTGGCGTCATTTTTACGTCATCGGCACCAAAAGTACGCTCCCAGGCTAATAGGGTTCCGTTGGCACCCTTTGGGTACGGAACTTTAAAAAGGATTTTCTTGGGTAGATACAGGCACTTAAAAAGAAGCATCACCTTTAATGCGCAGAAGCGATTTTTGGTATGCAAAAATTAGCTAAGGATAGACGCCGAAATACTTTTGCTCTCCAGCGAAACAGTTTCTTTAGAAAAACCTCCGCTATTATCTGAAATCCCAACAGCAAATTTCCATGCACACATAACAGCAGCCTTGATTGTTTAGGGTTCCGTACTTCAAAAGGAAAAAACGGTACCATTATAGGATTACTTTGTTGTCCGTCTAGCTGTCAAGACCCTTTATCTCGGGAACGCGTGGAGGTATCCAGTTGAAAATAAAACCATACAGTCAGGTCTACGGTCCCTTGATTAAACTGTGAAAAAAACAAACTTCTAAGTTTACGTAAAAAAAGATACGGCCGTTTATGCCGCAAAAAACGCATATTTTTCAACACTCCCAAAGAATGCAAAATTTATAGGGCACTTTTCGTTGACCTAGAACCACAGTATAATACAGTAATTTCGTGCGCTTGAATGTGTGCGCGCCGTGTACGAACGCACTATAACCAAAGATTTAACAATGCGCACCACTGCCCCAGTATGGAGTGCACTCACACAACGCGCGATCATGCATCTGTGTAAATACGTGTCGCGCGCGCGCTCCTAAACGGCCGAAGTCGGACTACTTCTTTGTCTTTATACTTTGCTAGCATCATGAAATTTGGCAACTAATACCGTCTTATACTACATGTAGAGGGAAAAATCTGAAAACCATACATTTATAATTAAATCATAAAAAATAGAGTCTTTACTTTACTAAGGGAATCAAAATTTATAGGGTACTTTATTTAATATACTTTAACAAATTTGTACGGAACCCTCGGTGTGCGAGTCCGACTCGCACTTGTCCGGTTTTGTTTAATTGAATCAGCTCAAATACCTACAGATTTGAACCTTCAGTTCATCGAGAAGAAAAAGAGAAAGAACTTCAAAGAAAAATAATTATTAGGGTTGGGACTCCTCGTGGCATTTTGGAAACAAAGGGCAGTGGAGTCGTTGTTACCTAGTTAGTTTTTATGATTGAATGAATAAATTATTTTCAATGTTCTAAAGTAGGTACCTACTTACTTACCTAAATAAAATTATATGATATTTAGATGGATTATATGTATGTTTTATCTTGTTTTTGTAATCCCCTCAGAGTATCGATATAAATATTTAATCGTACGCAATATTTGTTCCTACCCAAAAAGTTTTTGACTAATAGTTTTATAATATGGCATATTGACACGATACAAGTCATGTCCAAATTGTCAAATTTAGACAACTGCTTAATTTATCGCATTTGTATGAATGAATTCAATTTCGTAGTAGATGACTGTTGGTAAGTACTTACTGACGTATTTTTAATAGCACTTAGTGTTAACAAAATATAAAAATGCCAAGAAATATTAATCATTCAATCAAAAAAAAGCAGGTAGCGACTGCATTGCACTCTGTGTCCAAATTGCCACGAGAATCCTAACCCTAATAATTATTCAAAATTGAACTCTATCTTCAGCAGTAATTTAACTTGGAAAAATTTAGCTTAGTTTAGACTTAGAATTTTAGTTTAAGAAACTTGTATGGGCGGATTTATTTATTTATTTAGCGTATGGCGGTTACACACTGGTTACATTTAAGGTCAAGGCTAAAATTTACAATTCCTTAGATATAAACTCGCGTCTTCGGTCAGATTTTTGAAATTTTCAGCTGGTCCATTGTATTTGGTAATGGGACATTGAAATACCATGTGGTTTATGGTCTGTTCCGGATCTCCACACTCGCACGCCGCGGATTCGCTCCACCCCCACTTATGCCAGAGGTATGCACAGTTGCCGACACCAGTCCTTAAACGGTTCAATTTACACCAAGTTTGTCGGCTGTCATTAAAACCGTTGGGCCGCTCCTGGGTGTTAAACTCGAAGATGGTGTTATCTATTTTGTGCTGCTGGGCTTCCCATTCTTTCATCCACGCTTGGCTGTCTTTCCATGTCGGGTTGTATGTATGAAAGGTTTTGGCTGGTGGGTTACGGGACTTGAGTCGGCTGTGTCTGAGATTGTCCAGGTCTTCATAGATAGGCAGCGATGTATCACTATACATTTTGTTAAGCTCCCGTGATAGGCATTTTTGTCTGCGGATCCCTGGTGGTGCGATGTTACTTAGGGCCGGTAACCAGTAGGTAGGTGTTGGCATAATACAGCCCGAAATGATCCTCATCGTATGGTTAAGCTCAACATCCACTCTGGCCACGTGTGCACTGTTCATCCATACGGGTGCACAGTATTCTGCCGTCGAGTAAACGAGGGCCATAGCAGTGGTCTTTAGGCAGGCAGCGGTGGCACCCCATGACGTTCCTGTAAGCTTCTGGACGATGTTGTTTCTGGTCTTCAACTTTCCAGACAGCTTATCAAGGTGGTTCTTATAGGTCAGGCTCCTATCAAGGGATACGCCGAGGTATTTCGGGCAGAAATTATGACGAAGGACTGAACCTCTAAACCTAACTACTAAATGCTTTTTCGCTAACCTATTTGATAAATGGAAGCAACAGAGCTCTGTTTTGCTGGCATTTGCACATAGGCGCCAGTGTTTAAAATATTCGTCCATTGCCTCTAGGTCTTTTTCCAGAATAACTTCTGCTGCTTCTATGCTTTTGGTCTGAGTTACTAGGGCTAGGTCATCAGCATAACCGAACTTTCGCGAGGCCGTGGGAGGTAAGTCATGGATGTAGAGGTTAAAGAGCAAGGGGGCGAGCACAGATCCTTGGGGCAACCCATTGTTTAAAATCCTTGTTTTACTCGACTGTTGACCCAGATGAACTTGGAACGGTCTGTTTGTTAGAGCATCCTCTATTAACCTGAATATCCTTATGCATGGGACAGCTTTTAAAAGTTTATACAGCAGCCCCTGACGCCACACGGTGTCGTATGCAGCTGTTAGATCTATAAACGCTGCAGAAGACTTTATTCCTGATTGGAAACCGGCCTCGATATGTGTTGTGAGGGCGAGGACTTGGTCACAACAGTTTCGTTTCGGCCTGAAGCCAGCTTGCTCTTGTGGGATTTTCGATAGGATAGCTTCCGATATACGATTATATATCAGGCGTTCCAGTAGTTTGTAGTTAACGCTGAGTAGAGCTATCGGCCGGTAGCTGTCTGCCCTATCATCGGGTTTTTCAGGCTTGAGGATAGCCACGATTTTGGATGACTTCATTTTGGGTGGTATTTTTCCAAATTGGATTACGTTTGTATAAAATGCCGCCATCCACGATTGAGTCCGCGGGCCACAGTGCTTTAGGAATTCGGGGAAGATGCCATCTTCTCCGCAGGCCTTATTAACGTTGATGTTTGCGATAGCAGATTTTATTTCGGTTATGGTTATGGGGCCACTATATTTGTCATCTGGGATGGCTTGGGACTTTTCCTGTTTCAGCTGCTTTCGGATTTCACGAGTGTGGGATTTGTGACTCGGTGCTTTTGAGAGTTGTACTATTCGATTTCCAATGGCATTCGGGCTGACTTTTGGGAGACAGCTTTGGGACGTCTGGCCAGTGGTTAATCTTCTCAAAAGGTGCCATGCTTTACGGCTTGAGTGCGTGAAGTTCATCTCCTTGACTGTCTGTTCCCATTTTACCTTACGGGCTTCGTCCAGAGACCTTATAAGTTGGTGAGCTGTATTTCTGTCGGCCGTTTCCCGGAATTCCTCCCAGAGCGCTTCAGTCTCACTGTTCCAACACGGAACATACTGTTTCCTATACCCTCGAGGAATGCACTGTTTTGCTGTCGATATAATTAGCTTTTTAAACCGGTCAAAATTTTTCGTTACGGGTTCGATCCATCTAATTCTCTCGTCCAGTTTTTCTGCATATTGGTTCCAGTCGGCTTTTTGGAAATTCCATCGTGGCGGAGAATCCATGCCAAAATTTGACTAAGTCTCAAACACTTGTGAAATTTTCAGAAATTCTTCCTGTGGACTGTTTATTACATGGACTTGCAAAATTTTCAAATTTTATTCTGTGGACTTCAATTCTTTCGGGATTTTATCATATGAAGTTTAATTTTTTTTTTGGAACTGGTCATACAAAATTAACTCCATAGCGATTGATACAGACTATTTGAATAACTTTAACACGAACATTAATTAACATCAATATCAAAATGGCCGCCCCAATGGAAACATTGCTTCAAATCCAAATTGAAAGGTGTAACCAAACAAACAGCGCCTTTACTAATTATAAGAAGTCTCCAAAGGACCACATAACGGAACTTTACATTGAAGTGCGACTTCAAAGATTAGAGGAAATGTGGCAAAGATTCTCTGCCCGTCACGAACAGCTCTTGGAACTATACGCCAGCTCAGACGAATGCAAGTCAAGCGCTTACGTGAAAAAAGGTGTTCATGACGTGACAGATTCACTTTACCTCGAATATAAGGTGACGTTATTGACGGCAGCTAAAGCGTTTGTTCCAAAGGTCTTACCAGAGACACCCCTTACAGTTTCGACTGAAAAGAGTTCAACCAAACACATCGCCATAAAATTACCACAACGATGCACTCGACAACGTTCAAAAGATGCATTATCTGAAAATCTACCTAATTGGAGGGGCGGAACAGCTACTTCGCCAAACACCGATTTCAGATGCTAATTACACAATAGGTTGGAATTTGTTAAAGGAAAGATATGACAACAAGATGTTTATTTGTCAAACTACATTATATAAGCATATGTATATTAAAACGCTTCTTGTCTCAACGGAGCAGCGCCTGTGAGTCAGCAAGTTTCTTAAAGGAACTCGTGGACACCAGTACTGATTGCTTAATTGCTTTAAACAATATTGGCATCGACGTCAGTACCTGGGACGTGATGATTATCCACTTGCGAATTCTCAAGCTAGATCCCGAGACTAGGAAGCAGTGGGAATTGACAGCCTCGGTGGATTTGGGCACAAATGAGCTTCCTACGTTTGCACATGCACAATTTAAAACGTTCTGCACAAACCGTTTCAGAGCGTTGGAATTTGTGGAAACAAGGAAACCGGTTAGCAACAACTCGATTCCCAACACTTTGAAACAGCGAGTGTTCCACGTAGCCCAAAGCAGTCAATGCCCACTCTTTTCGGAACCACACAGAATAAACTTTTGTAAACAATTTGTAAGGCTGGATGTTGACGCACGACGTGAGTTTGTCCAAACCAAGGGAACACTAGTAGCCCAGTCTACTTCTCTGGGTTGGATTTTGTCTGGAGTGGTAAGGTCAAATAATGAAAGCTCCAATGTGATAGTATTACATACTCATGTCAATGAAGATGACATTCTCAAGAAATTTTGTGAATTAGAAACAGACACTTCATCAGACAAGGATCACACTAGATGGACACATGAAGAAAGAAAATGCGAAGAATTATTTACCTCTACTACCTACTACCAGAGATGCAGATGGTAGATAGATACATCGTCAAGCTCTTATTCATTTTATTTATTATTATCCCAGTATATCTTTATTTTCGTAAGTTAGGTGTTTTATAATACATATATAAAAAGTAAAATACAAAATGAAATTACAAAAAATAAACACGTTTAAGGGCATGTTCAGTATCGTGTTCTGATTAGGAAAAAGTGGAAGTTTTTTTTAACGCGAAAAATAAATTATTTTCTATGGAGCAGGTCGTTCAAATTAGCCGACCCTCCATACAAAAGATCAATTTTTTTTATGTCAAAAGATTTTTTTCTTCTTTTTCCTAATCAGAACACGATACTGAACATGCCCTTAAACCAGGGTTTCTAAAACTGTGGTCCACGGACCCCTTAGGAGTCCGTGATACGAGAGCCGGGGGTCCGTGGCTATGCATACAACACAAAATTTCATGTGCCGTTGATTTTATTTTTCTCTGATCTGATTGTATTCGGAAAGGGTCCGTAAGGTTTTCGAAATAATGTAGGGGGTCCGTGACCAAAAAAAGTTTAAGAACCTCTGCCTTAAACGGAAAACAACCAATAAAATTTCACCTTGTACACAGGGTGAAATTTTATTAATCGTCCAAATTTTTCGTTGGTTGGTGTATAGTTGTATGTACTAGTAACCAGTCCGTATGTATAGACAGTTTGTCGTTCCATTTTAAAAGTTGCATATAAATTCCGTACACTAATACATGCAACAAGGGCTTTCGTTAAGTTTTTTACCTATAAGCTCCTTAAAAATGGCGGTTATGATTCGAATTAAGTACATGAGAAAAGGAGTGGTCCTTTACGTCGCTTACGTTTGTATCTACGCATCTAAGGCTTACGTTTGTATCTACGCATATTTTGTAATTTTGTAAGTACCTTATAAAGACTATGTGATGAGTCATAGGGAGGACTCGAAGAAAAACATGATAGGTATACCTATAGTTGGAAGGGAAGGATGAAAATACTCATTATGATTGATTTTATTTTTATTTGTATAAAATACTTGTAAAACACAGAATAGTAAAATAAAAGAGTCTACTAATACCTATCTTCAATACAGCAACCTGAAGTAAGTACAGCCCAAAACATGTCCAGGAGAAAGAAGCAAGAACTTTATCTCGGTGCGCTTTTATGCGCATTTTCTTTTAACTTTCACCCTTCCCCATGTCTCGTTCTTACCCCAAGTTACTTTACAGTGGTATTGCAAATACATTTATTAATTATCGCGAGCATAGGCGTTCAGGCCACATTTGGTAGGTACCTATCAGTGGCGTGGTGTCCAAAGAACTCGATTCCTACCGGCTTGCCGAATATCAGGCATTTGACCACCTTTTTCTACAGTTCTTCAGGAAAATGAACGCCAAATCTGCACCGGCTTGCCCAAGGATATCTTTTACGCCACGCCACTGGTACCTATGTAAATACTACCTAGCCCAGTGCCCGATCTACGATTTATGGAAATAGGGGCAAAACATTATGAATACCTACCAACAATTTTCGAAAACCGATCAAATTACCACCTTGAAATTGTAATGGCTTGTATTCTGGCACTCACTTACTGGTTGCCTATCTGACCAAATATCGAATTCAGGCCCCAGCCCAAACGCGAAGTAGGCATAGAATAGAAACATTTGTGGCCAAAGAAATAGGTATTTATTAACAAACTCTCTTCTTTAAATTCTTGTCGGTACGTACTAATCGGCACCCATTCTCTCGTCTATCGCGCCTCCAAGTATGCCAATGTCGTGTTCGCAGACGAAGAAACAGCGCTGGGAGCACTCCAGGTCGTTGAGACGGCCGTTGTAGAACATGGAGCCGCAGGCCTCTTTCTCTCCGCCGTCGGGCTGCTGGTTGCCCCAGCCGGTGTAGCCGCTGTCTTCTAGGGTAGTTCCTAGAACGATATACTTAGCTATAGTGTGCGTATTGCTGCCGCCTTAATATGACTAAAGCCCTAGCTGTTATGTAGTTGTATAGCAGTTAGCCGTGTTTAACACATAAGAATAAACATGGTTTGTAAATACACCAAGAACCAACTCCTTTGAACATTGCATAATTTCGATGCGGGCCATGGGGTCTCGAGTTTTTGAAAGAGATAGAACCCATTCTGAGACCTGTACCTCTAGCACGACTATGACACGCGACTCGTTGTCACGCGACAAAATGCTACCTATCTCTTTCCACTCAATATAGTGTGACAGTGACAGGTCATGCTCTGTCGCGCGAGGAACGAAGTTGCGGCCAGTTATGCTAGACAGCCTGGTTCATTTTTATTCGGCGCGTTAATGTTGACTTGACAGCGTAAGTAAGTAATGCGATATTTTGCATAACGCGTGATGCAGAGTTGGAGTTTATCAGGTTACAGTTTTCTTGATGAAACATGTTGTTTGATTGCACAATTTTTTTTTATTCGCGCATTTTATTTGAATATTCAGCATCAGCACTCGGATATTGGCTACTATATATAGGTAATCATTCTCAATCATCATATCTATGATACAGAAACCTACCGATTATTCGAAGACAGAACTTCTATCTAGTAACTAACTAACGACTTACCTTTGATTGTCTTCCACCCGTCATCGTTCCTGTTATGAAAACCGAGATACACCGCTCCACTCAAGAAGTTCCCTTTGACCTTGCTCTTCGGGGCCTCCTCTGTGATTTTAGCAAGGTAGTCGGCTTCAGACTGGCTATTGATGATGGCCAGATATGATTGCTCTGCACTGCAGGCAAGATGAGCCTGCGTCCAATTCTTGGGGTCGAGGTGGAACTTGTAGCATTTGCCAGATTCCTTGTTGTAATGGTAGCCTAAAAGTTAAGGCGTCAAGATTATAATTTACCTTGTCCAGTAGATGGAGTTGACATGCTTGAAACAACTAAACTGACCCTTAGTCTATAGACTGCTTGACTCAAAACACCTATAGTCAACCTCAGAATAAGAGAATTATAGATAAAAAGATTAAATAGATATAAAAAAAATCAAACGTAGCCACTGTAGCCAAGGCGGGATTCGAACCCGCGTCTCTGTCTTACCGGGACAAAATCCTCAATCTTTGTGTCTATAATCGTAATAAAAAGATTATTGTGTTTCCACATTAAAAATTCTAAACACGCCAAAAATATGTTTACACTTTTCGACCCTATTCCAAGGAAATGAGGTCGAAAAGTGTAAACATATTTCTGACATAAAATGTACAGCGCTTGGAAACATGTTCTTATTTCCAATTCTTTCAGCATGTTTCTCTTTAAAGTAGTAGCATCGATGCAATTTCTTTAGTTTTAGCATCAATACTAGGTTTTTCCTTACTCGGATCAGGCATATCGCAGAGTATGTTCCAGTCCAAACTACTCAGGCTCTTTTTGCAGATGTAGGGGTATTTGTCGTAGCAGGTATAGTCGCTGTACGTGTTGTCGCTGCGGTACAGCACGCAGTCTTCTGCCTTGAATGCGTCGTTGGGTTCGCCTGGGCGCCAGTTGCTGTACACGTCTGTTAGAGGGCGACCTGCAGGAAGAATTAACTTATCATAACATCGCCGATACGCCTTTTTTGAAGCCTAACTTTACCTACGAAGCCTACTGACTCTTTGGGTGGGAATCTAACCAGGTAGGGGCTTACAGACCTGCAAGCAGGTTGCTAGTACCGACCACCAAGATATTTCGCTAACTGCTCCAAGTGAGCAACGGACTAGCGGTTCAACCTGTCCTTATGTAGAGTGTGTGATCGAGCTACTGGGAGTTTCAGTTGCCCGGGCCGCTACCCCTACTGATACCTACGCCCTAATTGTTTAAGTTTAGGTAAATTTGAGCTCTTGCTCTGATGCTCCGAACCTATAAAAATGCTTTATTGCACAATAGAAAAAACATAACAAAAGGACTGATGGAGATAAATGATGATGTGCAATGTTTTCTACTTTGTGAATAACTTTTATTTTATTGTATGGTCAGATGACGCAAAAGGCAAAACAAAGCCATGATCTGTATGTCTTGCCCCGTTGTTATTCTAACTCAAGTATTGCTCAATGAACTGCAATATTGACTTCCTCGTTTGAGTAAATATTATATTTCCTCTTTGCAGTAAAGTTGTTGAGGATTTTTTCTGGATTAGTCCTTCTCATTTCCCTGTTTTGAATTACTTACCATCAACGGTCTCCCAATGTCCCTCAGTCAGCAAATCCGAAGCGCCGAGATATAGCCACCGAACAGGTTGAGTCTTATACAAGAGCCCCAAGACAGCCACAGCTTCAGTTTCGTCTTCTGGGTAGTACAAAAATGCCCCTTCCATCTGACACCGCTTTTTGGCATCCAGCCATGTTTTCTTAATCGTATGTATTTTATAGAACGCCTGGGATTGTTCTATGAAAGTATAGTCCTTACGAAAGAATTTTGCCTTGGGCTGTACATCTGAAATCGAAATCAGCGCTTTAAAAAACAATAAGCTCGTCTATTGACTTGGTTTATAGGCTATTGGGATACTAGAGAAACACTAAAAAGAAACACCTGGACAGCGTTCGGAGATAGTCGTGAATACCAAATTTTCAATACTTTTTATCTGAATGCATTTTTTTTTTGCTTTAGTAAGCAAGTAACTACTAAGCAAAATTTTATCTTACTTGGACCAGCTGTTTCACAGAGTGTGTCCGAGTCGAGACTTTGCATGTTCCTTTTGCAAATGAAGGGGTACTTCTCGTAACAGCTGTAGTCGTTGAGCGTCTTGTCGCGGCGCCAGAGCACGCAGTCTTCGACGCCGCCCGTGTCGTCGGGTTGGCCTACGCCCCAGTTGCTGTACACATCTAGTAGTGGACGACCTGTGAATAGGATCATAGTTAATCAGAAGCCACATATATATAAACGTTAGCTGGAAGCGACCCCATACATGTTCACCTTTGTACATAACAATTGATCTTTGTACTTTTCCTGTATAATTTTAAATATGTATAATTATACATATAGAACAACTGTTAGCGCATTATGTACCTCCACCATATAGTCCTGGTCAAGAATTCTAAGCTCTTGGTTGGTTATGTTGGATTCTTGCCAATGTTTCTCATGACAGAGGCCTCAGAACTTACGTTTCCAGTTTACGAAACGGGCAACATAATGTGTCACGACGAGTCCGTCTCCCATAATCCAGCTTTCCCCAAGACTGGGTGCCTCGTTCGCACAACAGTTCGCAGGATGTCTCAACTAAGAATGGCATTGCTCCCCTACACTTGAATACTCATAGCGTTATATTGCATTAATTATAGAAAACCTTCTACATAAGAGATCGATTTTATAACAAGTAAAGTGCATTGGGGTAAATCCGAACATGGGGTAGTTCCGAAAATAAAGAATTTCTAATAATCCATACAACATAAATTTATTGTAACACGCTAACACCGTCCTAGACAGGCTAATAGTGCGTCGACTAATTATACACCTCAAAAAACTTACATGGCTTGGTCAAAATTGCCAAATTTTCAGAATTACCCCAATGCAACTTAGATGGGTTTGCCGTTACTTACCATCGACTGTTTCCCAAACTCCTTTCTCCAGCAAATCTGTAATGCCCAGATAGATCCATCCATACGGCTCACTCCTGTTCCACAGCCCCATTACGGCCTCAGCTTCAATTTCGTTCTCAGCGTAGAACAAAGTGGCCCCCTCTATCTGACATCGCTTCCTTGCTTCGTGGAACCCCCGGCGCACCGTATGTACTTTATAGAAAGCCTGGGTTTCCTTTAGGAAAGTATAGTCTTTTCGGAAGAATGTTGGTTGTGGTTGTAAATCTAAAAACGAAATTGGCATTTTAAAAATGAATACAGACCTATCTATACGATATAAAATAACGTGGTTACGTACAGATGATAATTGTATTCATATGAAAACCGTAGGTATAAGAATTTGCGTACGCGAGGGTGAAGAAACCTTGCTTATTTTTCAGCAGTTGCTTATTTTACACGTCGTTTTATACGTAGCCGCGAGTTCGCGACCAGAAATCAACATATCTAAATGTAAATTAACTACTCCCCTTCGCGAACCGGTTGTGAACATTATAACTGTTCATAAGATTTTGAGACGTGGAAATATAAGTAGAGCTTCTCTATGTCATGCATATTCGGGAATTCCTTATAACGCATAGGAAAATCAAGGAAGAGGTCATAGATAGAGTCAGTTGTTTTCTTTGTTAGTCAAGTAGGAATACCAAAACACTATCTAAATTAATTACTGTAAGTTTCTACCCCATAGCCTTTATCTTACTTGGATCAGATATATCAAAGATCGAGTTGGAATCCAGCGTAAGCAGGCTCTTCTTGCAGATGAAGGGGTATTGCTCGTGACAGCTGTAGTCGTTGAGCGTCTTGTCACGGCGCCAGAGCACGCAGTCTTCGATGCCGCCCGTGTCGTCGGGTTGGCCTACACCCCAATTATTGTAAACGTCTAGTAGTGGACGACCTAAAAACAAAATTTAGACTAGTAGATAGTTAGACCCGAACAGAGACGTCACCATTTAATTCGTAACTCCTCCACCGACTCTGCTTATGTTCAAACTTCAAAATTATATAAGACTCAATTTTATTACTCTTTTACCATAGATCGGGTATTGGTACCTATGGTATCAGATATATAGCTATCATTAAACAAATAAATAAAATAATGCGTCCTCAGTCAGATGGCGATCTTGCTTGCATGAATGGAACACCCGATCGATCAAAGAGTCCATGTTATATTCCTCTACTGTTGTACCTACTTATTAATTGTTACTAGATGTGAAGCATTTGTTGCTCACTCAGTGCAGACGCCTTGTTGAGGACGTAAGGGCGTGTGTAGATATTTGAGAAGTTTCATTTGATTAAATACTATTACTTTTCACTTTACATACATAAATTGGACGTTACACACCGTCAATAGTTTCCCAAACTCCCTTCGCCGGCAAATCCGAGATGCCGAGATAGATCCACCCATACGGCTCAGTCCTGTTCCACAGTCCCATCACGGCTTCAGCTTCTATTTCATCCTCTGGGTAGAACAAACTAGCCCCCTCCATCTGACATCGGTTCTTTGCATCCTGGAACGCCCTGCGTACCGTATGTACTTTATAGAACGCTTGGGATTCTTCTATGAAAGTGTAGTCTTTGCGAAAGAATGCCGGCTTAGGTTGCGCATCTAAAATCGAATTCGGAGTTTTAAAGACGACTTGTTTATTAAGAAATTATAAAAACCGACTTCAAAGAGATTTATTACATATAAAAAAATAAAAGTAACTGTCCTCGCTTTTATTACATTACAGCATCATTACAGCTACGAAGACGACGAAATACGAAGCATGTTCAAAATTTTCATACTTTAGTACAATATTTTGTTCACATAATATATATGCCACTCTTAAGATATACCCTAGTAATTGATAAAAAAAACAAAAATCATTAAAATCTGTTTTTGCTTGTAGATAATTAACGTATGTAACATAAAGGTAAGTACACAAAAAACATAGATTTATACTAAGAACTACGTTTAGTCAAGTAGGTACACCAAGACTCTATCTAAATTAATTACTGTAATTTTCTACCCCATAGCCTTTATCTTACTTGGATCAGATGTATCACAGATCGAGTTGGAATCCAGCGTAAGCAGGCTCTTCTTGCAGATAAAGGGGTACATCTCGTAACAGCTGTAGTCGTTGAGCGTCTTGTCGCGGCGCCAGAGCACGCAGTCTTCGACGCCGCCCGTGTCGTCGGGTTGGCCTACGCCCCAGTTGCTGTACACATCTAGTAGTGGACGACCTGTGAATAGGATCATAGTTAATCAGAAGCCATATGTATATAAACGTTAGCTGGAAGCGACCCCTTACAGGTTCGCCTTTGTTCATAACCATTGATCTTTGTATTGTTCCTGTATAATTTTAAATATAAAATGTTTACATACATACATATAGAACAACTGTTAGCGCATTATGTCCCTCCACCGTATAGTCCTGGTCAAGAATTCTAAGCTCTTGGTTGGTTATGTTGGATTCTTGCCAATGTTTCTCATGACAGAGGCCTCAGAACTTACGTTTCTAGGTTACGAAACAGGCAACATAATGTTTCACGACGAGTCCGTCTCCCATAATCCAGCTTTCCCCAAGACTGGGTGCCTCGTTCGCACAACAGTTCGCAGGATGTCTCAACTAAGAATGGCATTGCTCCCCTACACTTGAATACTCATAGCATTATATTGCATTAATTATAGAAAACCTTCTACATAAGAGATCGACTTTATGACAAGTAAAGTCCGTTGGGGTAAATTCGAACATGGGGTAGTTCCGAAAATAAAGAATTTCTCATAATCCATTTAACATAAATTTACTGTAACACGCTAACACCTCCTAGACAGGCTAATAGTGCGTCGACTAATTGTACACCTCAAAAAACATACATGGCTTAGTAGAAATTTCCAAATTTTCAGAATTACCCCAATGCAACTTAGATGGGTTTGCTGTTACTTACCATCGACTGTTTCCCAAACTCCTTTCTCCAGCAAATCCGTAATGCCCAGATAGATCCATCCATACGGCTCACTCCTGTTCCACAGCCCCATCACGGCCTCAGCTTCAATTTCGTTCTCAGCGTAGAACAAAGTGGCCCCCTCTATCTGACAACGCTTCCTCGCTTCGTGGAACCCCCGGCGCACCGTATGTACTTTATAGAAAGCCTGGGTTTCTTTTAGGAAAGTGTAGTCTTTTCGGAAGAATGTTGGTGGCGGTTGTAGATCTAAAAACGAGATTGGCGTTTTAAAAATGCACGCAGATGCTATACGATATAAATCAACGTGGTTACGTAGAGATGATAATTGTATTCATATGAAAACCATAGGTATATGAATTTGCGCGTAAGTTCGTATGCGAGGGTGAAGAAACCTTGCTTATTTTTCAGCAGTTGCTTATTTTTACACGTCGTTTTATACGTAGCCGCGAGTTCGCGACCAGAAATCAACATATCTATATGTAAATTAACAACTCCCCTTCGCGAACCGGTTGTGAACATTATAACTGTTCTTAAGATTTTGCGACGTGGAAATATAAGTACTTAGAGCTTTTCGATGTCATGCCTATTCGGGAATTCGTCATAACGCAAAGGAAAGCCAAGAAACAGGTCATAGACAGAGTCAGATGTTATCTTTATTAGTCAAGTAGGTACACCAAGACTCTATCTAAATTAATTACTGTAAGTTTCTACCCCACAGCCTTTATCTTACTTGGATCAGATATATCAAAGATCGAGTTGGAATCCAGCGTAAGCAGGCTCTTCTTGCAGATGAAGGGGTATTGCTCGTGACAGCTGTAGTCGTTGAGCGTCTTGTCACGGCGCCAGAGCACGCAGTCTTCGATGCCGCCCGTGTCGTCGGGTTGGCCTACACCCCAATTATTGTAAACGTCTAGTAGTGGACGACCTAAAAACAAAATTTAGACTAGTAGATAGTTAGACCCGAACAGAGACGTCACCATTTAATTCGTAACTCCTCCACCGACTCTGCTTATGTTCAAACTTCAAAATTATATAAGACTCAATTTTATTACTCTTTTACCATAGATCGGGTATTGGTACCTATGGTATCAGATATATAGCTATCATTAAACAAATAAATAAAATAATGCGTCCTCAGTCAGATGGCGATCTTGCTTGCATGAATGGAACACCCGATCGATGAAAGAGACCGTAGCTTTATTTAAAATCCATCTCAAAGAAAAATTGTAATGTAATGTTCTTCTACTGTTGTACCTACTTATTAATTGTTACTAGAAGTGAAGCATTTGTTGGTCACTCCGCTCAGGACGTAAAAGCACAGAATATATATAAGCTAAAGCAGTAAGGAAGCTACACACATAGACGCGCGCTTTTACAAGGCCCCTAAGCGAATCTCGCGGTGCCGCGAGTCGCGAGTGCAGCATTGAGACGAGTGGCCTGCGTCTGTTACGTGCGCCCAGACAGTCCGCGATCTTTTCTTCGACTTTCATCGTTATTATCTTGCATCAGTTGCATCTATAATGTGTTGCATCTATATTATAGGACTACATTTGTAGGTTAACTTATCAAATACCTATAGGTACGGTACAGTCAGCATCAGATATCTATTGTCGCGTAGAGTAGCCAAATTTATCTTAACACGCCTTTGGTGCTATAGGAATAAGGTCGTTGTTAAGATATATTTGTCTACTCTGGGCGACTATAGATATCTGATGCTGACTGTACCTACCAACAGTACCAACTGAGTTGAAAAAAGTAGCCGCCATTTTGAACTTTTTAATTATTCGACCGATTGCTTACGAAATCTATATCTGGGGATCCGGTTGGTCTCCGACATCGAATCCGTTAACAGAATGAGAAAAAGTAGCCGCCATCTTGTAAGTTTTCAATTAAAAAAAAACAATGGATATCTCGGAAAGTAAGCGTTTTTTGACTAATATATCACATGACCTTTTTTACTCCTAAAAGTTGTTAGAATCTATAGTTAAAGGTGTTAAAAATTCCCTAGTCTGGTTACTCGGGCCCACTGTGTAGAACCCAAATAAACGTTTGTTTCTTTTTTACAGAAATTAAGGGTGCCAAGCCTAATACTCCTAATTAAGTGTAGCCAGTTACTTTAAAATAGGCCTTACTAGCTGAAATTATAGCGCTAACTAAACAAAAAACTTTTCAATTTTACATAAATTAAATCGACAACCCTAACGCTCTATTGGAGCGTAGGTATTTATTTCAAAAAGTAAGCCTAGCTTCCATACTGCTCTATTTATTTATTGTGGTAAGAGCGTGTGTATATATTTGAGAAGTTTCATTTGATAAAATACTATTACTGTCAGGGCCGCGCCGCCCCTGTGTGCGAAGTGTGCAACGCACACAGGCGCCAAGGCAATAGGGGCGCCGGAATTCGAAACACGACGAAAATAAAGAGGTGCTTCATAGGTTTGCACACAGGCGCTGCCGGAGGTTGGCGCGAGCCTGATTACTGTTCACTTTACATACATTAATTGCACGTTACTCACCATCAATACTTTCCCAAACTCCCTTCGCCAGCAAATCCGAGATGCCGAGATAGATCCACCCATACGGCTCAGTCCTGTTCCACAGTCCCATCACGGCCTCAGCTTCTATTTCATCCTCTGGGTAGAACAAATTAGCCCCCTCCATCTGACATCGGTTCTTTGCATCCTGGAACGCCCTGCGTACCGTATGTACTTTATAGAACGCTTGGGATTCTTCTATGAAAGTGTAGTCCTTGCGAAAGAATGCCGGCTTCGATTGCGCATCTAAAATCGAATTCGGAGTTTTAAAGACGACTTGTTAATTAAGAAATTATAAAAACCGACTTCAAAAATCCCGATTATTTTTAATATCTTTGTCTTAATACATGAATAAAGTTTGGCTTATATTGTTTAAAGAAGAATATAAAATTGGCATAGTTTCGGCTTCAAAGAGATTTATTACATATAAAAAAAAAAGTGACTGTCCTCGCTTTTATTACATTACAGCATCATTACAGCTACGAAGACGAAATACGAAGCACGTTCAAAATTTTCATACTTTAGTTAGTATGTTTTGTTCACATAATGTATATGCCACTCAAGATATACCCTAGTAATTGATAAAAAAAAACAAAAATCATTAAAATCTGTATGTAACATATAAGTACACAAAAAACATAGATTTGAACTAAGAACTACGTTTAGATGTCGGATAAAAATACAATGTCGGTTAACTATTTCGTAGCAGTACAAAACTTACTTGAGCACTGATATATTAATTGCATTAATAATAACACTAAGAATGTCCTGAACGAAATCATTTTAAAAAATCACAATAAACAAAACACAGAATAGTTAAGTTTCACAAGTGTACGCAGTACGCTGACTTGTTTAGCAATGAAGAGGACAAGGCAGTGGCTAGAGGGTTTATACCACAAGCAGTATAGCAGGAAAACTGCCTCGATACACAGTGGGGTATACTGCGATTTAAGATGGTCAAAAATATTAGTATTTTGTACATATTTTTGGCAGACTTTATTACTGTTATGCACCAAATGTTTTCATTTTAATTTTAGTTTTCTTAGTAATAGACAGGGACCGTACTTTTGGTGCCGATGACAGGTAAATGACGTCAACCTACATACAGGCTGATTTAGTTTAGGGTTTATATTGATTTACTGTTACCGTAAATTACCGGTATCGTTTAAGTTATTAATTAATTATATTTTTTACTTTCATTGATTGGTGCCAATGCTAGAAGACACTTTGTAAGTAAAAATGTATACGTCTTTTTTGTATTTATTTTAACGGAAAATTGGAAATATTAATCGGATATGCGATGCGATCTCATCTTATCCGAATGTATTATATCCATGCGGTCACTTCTATATCAAACTGATTTATTTCCCGATTTAATAATTGAGATTTTATAGGCCGACATAATTTGATTTATAAACTGGCTGCTACCATTGACACCAACTAATGAAAGTAGTGATTAAATTAATTCATAGCTTTTCGATACCAGTAATTTCCGGTAACGATAAATCCATCTAAAACCTAAAGTGAATCATGCTGTATATAGCTTGGCGTAATTTTTGCGTCATCGGCACCAAAAGTACGATCCCTGGCTAATAGGGTTCCGTTGGCACCCTTTGGGTACGGAACCTTAAAAAGGATTTTCTCGGGTAGATATAGGCACGTAACTTTTTACGCATCGCATTTTAAGCATCACCTTTAATGCGCAGAAGCGATTCTTGGTGTGCAAAAATTAGCTAAGGATAGACGCCGATACAGTTTCTTTAGAAAAACTTCCACTATTATCTGAAATCCCAACAGCAAATTTCCATGCACACATAACAGCAGCCTTGATTTTTTAGGGTTCCGTACCTCAAAAGAAAAAAAACGGTACCATTATAGGATCGCTTTGTTGTCCATCGAGCTGTCAAGACCCTTTATCTCGGGAACGCGTGGAGGTATCCAGTTGAAAATAAAACCATATAGTCAGGTCTACGATCCCTTGAATTAAGCTGTGAAAAAATCAAACTTCTAAGTTTACCTAAAAAAAAGATACGGCCGTTTATGCCGCAAAAAACGCATATTTCGACACTCCCAAGGAATGCAAAATTTATAGGCCACTTTTCGTTGACCTAGAACCACAGTAATTTTACTTCGTGCAAAAGGTATATCGTGCGCTTGAATGTGTGCGCGCCGTGTACGAACGTTTTGTTTAATTGAATCAGCTTGCTTTTGTAAGCAGTTATTAAGTCTTAAATACCTACAGTGATCATATGTTATCAAAAATAAATACCTAATGCTATTTTTTTTCTAAAAAGGGTATTAATTTGAAGTCTGAACCAACAAGAACGTTTATTTACATTTTTTTTAAATTTTAATTAACAGTTTTAACCGGCTAAAATGGCACGATGCTCCACTGTGGGTTATTCCCCTTAGAGAACCGGTTTTTATAACGTACTTACCTAATATTTTGCGCCGTGGAATTTAATTACACCTTTATACGCACCGGAAACCCCACAATAGGTAGAATATATTATTTTATGCCACACCTGGCCTTAAAGTGCATTTTACCACACGCTACGCGTACGGAATGGCATGTTCTCAAACACAATATCAAACCAGTAATTAACTAGCAACTTGCTTGATTTTTTTTTCTGTAGAAGTTGGAGGGTTTAGTCACTTTTCAGTACTTTGGAGGTCAGTTTGTCCCAATAGGTTGAGATTGCGCAGCTAAAAAAAATACGTGTCTATTATTTTAGACTACTCTCTAACATACATCAAAATAAATCAGATCGGAGCCGGACAGTTGGGTTGGGTACCTTTCCTTGTGAGTAAAATGGTATAAGACACACCATGATCAGACAAAATATTACTCTTTAATTTCATATAACTCTTTAACCGCTCTCTGAATTTGATTGTGCTTCATACATGTGGAAGCACATTGCGAGCATTAGCCTTAGGCAGTACTTTCACCCTTGAGTAGGCAGCCATTAGCTAGAACTGGAAATGCACCCGTCAACGTCAGAATGGCGGGCACCATTTATTTCTTAAATACTCTGGAATTTAAAGAGCACATTGCTCAAATCGTGTGTCCGTCAAGATAGCGTACACCGTAAAGATATTCAGAATCTGATGCAGCCAATAAATAGTACCCAAATAGTACCGACGAAATACCTAGGTGAAAAAAATAGTGCCCTTAAACTTTTCGAAATATAAGGCCTGTTCACGGTGTACGCTACCGGCGTCAAGCTGGCGTACACCGTTTGTATCTCTGGAACGGCTTTGTTTTTGGAAACGCTTTATATCTCAAAAAATAGTACCCTAGGGCCCCAAAATTTTATTTCTCTAGCTATCGTAGAATCCGAGATATAGTGAGCTCTTTCTATAAGAAATTCCCGGGTACGCCAGCTTGACGGTGTGAAATTTTGTACACCGTTAAGTTATGGAATATCTCGGCTTCTACGATAGCTAGAGAAATAAAATTTTAGGGCCCTAGGGTACTATTTTTTGAGATATAAAGCATTTCCAAAAACAAAGCCGTTCCAGAGATACAAACGGTGTACGCCAGCTTGACGCCGGTAGCGTACACCGTGAACAGGCCTTATATTTCGAAAAGTTTAAGGGTACTATTTTTTTGACCTAGGTATTTCGTCGGTACTATTTGGGTACTATTTATTGGCTGCATCAGATTCTGAATATCTTTACGGTGTACGCTATCTTGACGGACACCCAATTTTGGCACATTGCTATAGCTTGGCAACTTCGTTGGTGACACTCACATGTGTGCTTTTTGTTATGAACTACTTACACAAGTTACCGCCAACACGAACGTCTGCCTGCGGAGGCTGCCTCCGTCGGTCGCCGTTCGTGTTGGCGGTAACTTGTGTAAGTAGTTACGGCTCTACATAACAAAAAACACATGTGAGTGTCACCAACGAAGTTGCCAAGTTATAGCAATAACTCCTGAGGTATATACCACAGCTCCATTTGTTGATGTACGGGTGTACATCCTGACACTCACGAAATGTCGAGCATAGATAGGTAAAGCTAGCTGGTTTAATATCAGATGACAAACCCTTCTTCTATGTGGTAACTGGTAAGCCGCTGCTCTAGTACTTACGCAGTAATTATGATTAGGTACATTTCGGAGCGTATCCCATTGCTATAAAGTGTAAAATATAACTAATAATTTTGACGTTGATTGAAATCTAATTATTTTTCTTTATTTATACCAGTTTTTACTTATGTATATTCCTGTTTATGACATGAAAAGGAATAAATAAAAGACAAGAGTAATTTTTATAATTTTTAATATATTTATCTTGAGGTGTAAGTTTATTCGCATAACAATGTTTCATACAAATTTCCTCATTTTGTACACACCTTTTCTTGGTTTGTTTTGTAGTTATTATCTTTTATAAAAGTTGACTCTCTAAAATTTAACATATCGTCATGTCTGTTCCCTATATCTAATTCGCTCCACCACTTCATTTAAATCATACAAAACAGGGTAAACAATTACTAAGGCGAAGTATAACGAGGAAAAGAGTAATTATTGCGGACAGTAAGATACGAAATAAAATACGAAATTGTGTTTCGATGAACACGGAATGGGCCCTTATCGCTTACTATCAGCCTTGACAATCGTTCGTGGCACTAGAAGTGTGTTGGAGAGTGGCCTTAGTTGGTAGCGTCGGGGGCGCGGCCTGGCGCGAGCTCTGGCGGGGCTCGAGCTGGCCTGGCCCGAGCTCGAGCCGAGCTCGGCTCGGCTGGTACTCGGGCAGGCTCGCTCGAGCCGACTCGAGCCAGACCGCGTAGACCCGCGGTACCCAATTGTTCTAAACGACATTGCACAATCACACTGGTATCAGTGGACTCGGAGCCCGTCCACGAGGCTGCCAGTTACACCTAATAAGACAATTCGTTACTAAATAACAACTAAATCACTTTAAAATCAATTCAAAATGTACATTATTCATCTTATACAAGTAAACAAATCTAATCTGCTACCAAAAATTAGCAAATTTAAATACAAAGATCACCTAGTCCTTCTATATAAAATTAATCACTTAAGTATTAGACAAACACAACAGTGGACACCCACCTGTGATCGTATTATGCCTGCCGGTGTACATTCAACGAATGCTTAGCGAAGATATTGCGTTGACACATTAAAACTAAAAATTGACTGTACATTATTTAATATGTAAATATTTGTACATATTGCACTCTGAAGTAACAAAAATTATTAAGAAAAAATCCGTTGAAATGAAAATTATAATTATTCTCGTAGAACAAATATATCGCCGTAAATACAAATTAAAAGAAATTTGCAATCACAATGTTCGTAGCTCGTTCACTTATCTAAGTCCCTATGGCTTACAAAGCTTACAAAAGATAAATACAGAGGTCATTTACAAAAAATATACTTCTACCCAAATAATATAAAAATAACAACAGCCATCTGTACTTTCTTAGATGAATAAAATTAAACATATGTCAAACATATGACGATAGAATCTAAAGGTACCTATGTACAACATTTCATTGGAAACAAGTAGACTCCCCAATAGTATAGTCCTCACTTTGTAATAGACTGGATGCGCCACGCTTGGTCACCGATACCTAATAGTCGTACTGTAAAATTAAATAGTTTTAGAAAGGCAATGAAGTGCAACAGGTTGAACAGTCCATCCTGCTTCCTCGCCCAGTCTTATCGACGTCCTTATCTCCTCCCCCTCCCCTACCCTCCCTGTTCCCTGCCCTCTCCACCGCGGTACTGCCTTCGCGACTCTGTCGCTCGACATGCTTCCATGCTCGTGTGCCGTCTCACTTTTACATTATTATCCCAATAAGCGATACAAACTTATTATCATACTAATATTTCATTACCAGCTAAGACACAAATTATATTAGGGTATTTTACTTATTACTTTTCATGTAACATTATTACATACTTAATAAATCTATTACAATTTAGAAATTGAATAATATGTATCAAATACGACCGGCTGTGCACCAACGGGAGCCGAAGACTACGAAGCTATCAGTATGTGACTACGCGTCGAATCGAATCTTGTATGTATGTATAACTATTACTTAACGAATGGCAGTTATGTTTGTCACAAACGCGATCGCGTCGCTCGGGCGAGCGACTCGCGAGCGCCCGCGCCGGTATAAGGCATCGTATAGCATAAAGTTAGTCAAAGACTGTCTTTTATATAACATTTCACAACAACTGAAAATCCAATAGAAACCTGCTAATGATCGCACGCATACATTATCGCACCATGAACATACGATTATAAATGGCAGTGTGTTCGTTATCAATTACGCCCCTTGTAGCAGGGACACCTAAGACACTCCGATAACATTTGTGCTTCGTTTTTATTAAATCGCCTACTACTAGAACATAATACCGAATAGTTTTGGAAGCGAACTAGCGCATGGCCCGCGGTGCAAGCCCGATCGTCACGCTGACGTCATACGTATATTAGAAATGCGTTTCCAAAATCCCAGACACACGTGTAATGTAGATTACGACACAGTGGCATACTCTTTACCGTAAAGAAGACACATTCAACACGCACCTAGAGACACTAACATTATTATAACTCACATGTACTCGTTATGTTTGGTGTTCGGCGATATGAACGTTACAGTGAACACGATGAATTAAGTAGGTGTTAACTATGCCTAACACTCGATTAGAGACGGACACTGTATTCACAAAACATGGATACACTCAGCTACCAAAAACCTGCATTGAACAGTCGGATAAAAGTAAGGATGCCCAGCAAACGATGAAAAAATGCCTAACGTATCAACAACGCTTATGGGTAATTGAGATCTATTAATTTTTTATCCACTATTATACTATGATTTCTCATCCATCAACAATGAAGGTACGGAATACAGGTACCGCGAAATAAGGCATTTCGTTTGGGTGATCGCTAGAGTACGGGCAGTATCATGTACTTGTTGATCAGTACTTCGAACATGTTACGGTGTATTATGATAACTGTACAGATGTTACATTAAAGCTAGAGACAGATTTGGTTATGAGTCGTGCACCTCGCGTTGCCTGCATGCGACATAACACTCGTCTACCATATATTGTTCCCATAGTAAGCTCGGCCAAAAGTTCACTTATTTTTTTCAAAACTAACATTAAATAAGCTGCCATTTTGTACTTTTTACAGTATTAGAGTTATAGAGGAACGTAGCCAAGTGAACAAATAATCAGGAGAACAATTTGCGGGCGCTACCTTTCTAGGCTTTCTATACAATTTCGAACCTACATAACAGCTGCCTTTAAACATGCACGCAACGCTTTGTGTAAATTAATAAGTAGATAACAATGATTGCATTCATTTAAGTATAATAGTTAACTCAAAGTAAAGAAAACTGGGAATATATAGCCAAACCTGCCTCTCAAGTCCTAAATTTAAAATAAATACGACACAACATTTCGCTTTAGTCTATATGTATAGCTTGTCAAAAGCAAAATAATTGTAAAATGCTCATTGCAGTGAAAATACTATATAATATGATGTTTATTACTAGTTATTGAGGTGTTACGCGTAGTGAGAACGTTGTACTGTGGCTATGTACCAAGGGTCCGACAAGCGACTAGCTAGTGCAGTCGGATGCACTCTGCGGACTTTAATATGAATCGAGTGTATGTCGTTATTTATTACAAAAGTACCTAAACAGAGAGAGACGAGACTCTTAATGCTTTCAAGAAAGCAACCGACGGCAGTAGAATTTTTATATGTAATAAGACACACTTATTTTCGCCTAAGTAAGTTTAACATGTTATAAATGTAATCACAGCAATAAATTATAATTACTCGTGTAAGGGACGCGGGACAGGACAAAGGAACTCGAATCGGAACAAAACCGGACCGGACACGAACGTGCCTGGCGCATACTATGTACAAACAGACGCCTAGCCCGTCACGATATATATCGATCGAAAAGGTTAATCAACGCATCGTTAATTTTGGTAAATAAACATAATTATTTAACTTTTCATCCAATAGAAACATTCTTCATATATTACTTTTTTCTCTATAAACTCTCGTAGTGTATGTACGTATGATTATTTTAGGAGGTGAACTTATTGACGAAGTCTTATTATACAGTCGTATCCGAGTGACCAACTCAGTATCCAGTCGTCAATGAAATAACCGCGGCGGCGCCGCCGGCCGCCGGGGCCGGCCCCGCCGCCGCCAAACGATCAACACTAAATATATATTCTCCAAACGTTCAACAACACATATATTCACTAATCTCCCGCACATTTTCGTCGTCGGTCACCGAATACGTACGAAATGGGACGCGAGCGTCCTTCTTAAGTGTTAAAATTTGCACAATCCTTATAAATACATTCATCACGTCCGACTTAAGTGTCCGTGCACTTCACTAAAAACTAGCCAGTCTATGAGCGTTCTCTCCTCGGGGGCGTCGGCGGCGGCGGCGTCGGCACTGGTGAAGACTACTGATGTGCCATAGGAAACTTTCCAAAATTGCGGACTTTTTCACATAGGAAAATATCGGAAAATTCTCATAATTTTGTATGGGAATTGAAACTTTCCGTAACTTAATTATTTTTCAATTTAAATTTCCATATTTCTCGTAGAAGTTTCCGAGAATTTTTCCAACTCTTTGGAAGCTGTCCGCAACTTGCACATCCGTAGTGCAGACGCGTTACAGGAGGCCGCGGCCGGACGGCGCGATGCTAGCGTTGCGGCGCAAAGGCTAGAGGCTCGACGGGGAGTCCATGACTGGCGCCTGCGTCGTCGACACGTCGGCCACGTCCCAGATCTCCTCGAGGAAGGGCGGTAGCTTGCGGTTTTTGAGCTTGAGGGAGATGCACATGTTGGAGTTTTGCGTGCCGAGCGTTCGCAGCTCGGAGAGGATGGAGAGGATCTTACCGTACACCACCGAGCAGCGGGGCGAGCCGCTCAGCTGGTTCAGGATGTACATGCGGAGTGTGTTCAGGTAGTACCGCTGTATCTCTTCTACCAGCTGCGGCTGTTCCAGCCCTGGCCGATCTGGAAAACGCAAGTTCGCGCTTAGTAAAATCAATGTCAAAGGAAAATCAAATGAGTCTGGATAAAATAGGCCCATCGCGCACTAGGCAGCCTAGCAGCCAGGCTGCCGCCAGTCGAACATATGACGGTGTAAGGGAGCGCGCGCACTAGGCAGCCAGACAAAGTTGGCTGCCGCAGCAGGCTGCCTACTGCGCGATGGGCGATAAGATTGACTATCCTATCCTTGCGATTTGTTTGTCATCACCAAATTCAAATTTTGGCTCCGTCAGGTCTTTGGCGACCGAAACGTGAGCGAAAGAGCATAACGACCCTATTACATACTATGCATGTTGTCCATATCCATCACTATAGGAATCCTCCAGATATATGTAGCGGGTGTATTCATTGCACAATAGGCTACATGGTGACAGATCAAATCAGCTTCTTTTTATTCGCTCGTAAAGTATGCAGTTAAGTATGAAATACTGACTTGTGACGTCATGCTCAACATGGTGCCTTATTTATAGTTTTCGTTATTTTAAAATCGTTGGTGGCACGAACATGAGTGTAATTGATTTTATCCGAACAGTTTTGGAAACATAATTTGAAGGTTAGCGTTAATTTGCTGTCAAATATAGGGTATTTGACAGCAATCAAAATTAATAAAAGAAGGAATGTTTACAAAAACAATATAACTGACAAGACTGGAATCATCCAGTTTTGTCAGTTATATTGTTTTTGTAAACATCCCTTCTTTTCAGTATCAACTTACAAAGAAACATTTTTAATGACAGTAGGGCTATTCTTCAGAAATATGTCTGCGGTCACCTCATGCATCTGACCCTTTTTCATACTAAATGTATGAAGACATATATCTGAAGAATAGTCCAGTAGGTGTCCACCAGCTTAGTCATTTATGTAGTTTTTGTAAACATCCCTTCAATTTAAATACGGGCGCCGGTCTTGCGACCTGTCGATTGCTGCGCTATCCAACGTCTAGTGTAGTTACCTGAGAAGATGACGACGGCAGTGAGGAGCGCGTAGTGCACGTTGTCCATGGACATGGAGTACATGCACCGGCAGAAGTGCAGCAGGTCCTCGATGACGTACGCCATGCCGGCCTTGCGGTAGTTGTCGCGGGTGTACGCTTGGTTGTTCGCGAACAGTACGCTGTCGGTCGCCGCGTCGTACCGCCGCGCTACTCGGAGCATCATCACTTCGCTTGAACAGGCCTGGAAGAAATCGTTACAAATGTTTATTGATAGTGTGCTGTTAACGGCAAACTACTTGACAAGTTGACATACTTAGGTATTTGAGTGATAGAGGTTCGGGCGGCAATACGCACTCAATGCATACGAGTCAAGCGATCTCTGGTTCCGATAGTACAGAGTAGTCAGAAACGGAAGAAAGGTTTGACCACCCTGATTTTTTTTTATGACGGCATTACGTTTACTCTGATGCTGATCGTTCTATTTTCAATGAAGTTGCAACACTGAACCTGCGACGTTTCCCCTCCGTTTTCCAATTGTCTTTTTTGAACTGTAAACTATAAAATATTTCCGCTCTTAGCAAGCCAAGTTTATTTCTGTTTGGTTTCAATACAAAAGATGGGACAAAAACATAAATCCGTGTAGCTATGATAACTCTTGTACAGCATTTTCGGGACCATCTACCAGTAAACCCAATGCTACACTCACGGACAATGAATTCGGGTCATTTTCTATGAACAATTATATAAATAACTGGCCAAGAGCATGTCGGACCATGCTCAGTGTAGGGTTCCATAGCCGTAACTATAAGGTAAAAAATACGATGTAAAACAAGTACAACAACAAAAGAGCGTATCTTCATAGCAATTACGTCCTTTTGTAGAGAAGCGCAGTTTATCGGCAATAACTCAAAAACGGTTAATTCGATCTTGTTGAAAATAATTTTCGTTGAAAGTATTAACTAAGCGTTACCTTCGTGATTTTTTTCATATTTTTCGGACGCACGGTTTAGAAAATAGAGGGGGGGGGACACAATTTACACAACCTTTGGAGGGATTATTTCCAAATACATTCACTTAATCAAAAACATTACTTAGGAATCTTATAGTGTTTTTTTAAGAGCTGTCGAACTATGTACCACCCGTTGATATTTGCTGAAAAAAAAATTTTTTACTGTCTTTAACATGTATGGAGTGCCCCCCCTAAAAATATATATTTTAATTATTTATATACTAAACTAAGTAGCGGCTCATACAAGACACCTATATTCCAAATTTCATCAATATCCATCATGTAGTTTCTGAGTAAAATGCCTGTGACATACGGACAGACAGATAGACAGACAGACAGACAGACAGACGGACGGACATGACGAAACTATAAGGGTTCCGTTTTTGCCATTTTGGCTACGGAACCCTAAAAATGACCGGAATTCATTGTCCGTGAGTGTAGAACATTGGGTGCGTGTCTCTCTCTCTTGCTCACGTAAGAAATTAAAGTGTTTGATAGTTGGTAAGGCCATTATGATCAACATAACATTATGAGTTAACCCTTAGGCGCGTACGGTATCAAAAATGATATGTGCTACTGAAATGACACAAGTAGAAATCAACTTAACGTCAATTTCAAACCTTGTCAAACTGGTCACGAAATCTCAAATTGTCGTCGGTTTTCACGTGAGACATTTCAGAAATAAAACGCGCGATACGGTATGCATCTAAGGCAGCGGTCGGCAACCTGCGGCCCGCGAGCCTCCCTGGTTATTTTGTATGTAAAGGTCGTTATATTCAGAATCGTATAAAGTCACAAATTATTAACGTGCGGCCCGCGTCAACTTCGTTAACTACTATTACACGTTAGCTGCTAAAAGGTTGGCGATCTAAGGGTTAAATTTTATCGAATCCGATATGGAAATTCAAACCTTACCTTTAGCAGCGTGATTTGATCAGGCTGTGAGATCTTGGCGAAGCCCGGGAGCCCCTTCGCGAACTCGACGATGAGTTGCACCGTGAGGATGGTCATCTCTGTGATCTGCCGGAACGGCGTGTCTGTCTCCTCGTCCTCCTCGTCCGCTTGCTGCCACGTCTGTATCGTAAGAGTGCGATTAGAACTCGACTTTTAAAGTTTCACTTAGAATAAAAAAAATATCTACATTTATATCATAATTTCTAATTTCCCTACAATATGTCGAGAAACGATAAGCAAATGGCTTATACATATTAAGAAACCCGTACCTGTGGTTGCATCTTAATGTTTACATTAAAGCACACGGTATCTTAATGTTTACATTAAAGTATCGATAACCGGTACTTTAATTTTCTTATTGCACCGTACAAAGTGAAGTTATAAAATAAATAAAAAAAATAAAGTATTAGCTTCGTATTATTTGTGTTTTATTCAAACTTAGGTTTTATAGGTGCATAATGTGCATAATGCAGGCCATATTGTAGAAAATTGTTTGTGATATGCATGTAGATAAAGTTATGTATGCGACTGTACATAATTAGGCATTATGTACCAGTCACATAAATAACTATAAAAGAGGAATAAAAAAAAATAAACAGGTTAAATCGGCAACCGCTCCAATTTATTGTAAATGTATGGTATTCCATTTAAAAAAATAATCCCAGTGTATAAAGTACCTACAATAGGCAAACAGGTACAATTTTGTTTGACACTGACACTCAATACAACTCTCTATTCTCGGGCTTAGGATTTAGAGGACAGGTCATTTAAATCAGAGCAAAAATATGATATCTTAATACTCATAGGGTGTAAAGTGCACATCTGTATGCTAGTCTGCCGACTAAAATGGTACGTTGCGTAGCTAGTACACATATTTACAAATATCATGCATCTCTGTTGTTTTGTATATCAAAGAGATGCCAATCCAGAATGTGGTAATTACAACCAGACTTTAATTTCCTTAATAAACATCTACCTACTTTAATATCTCACTTCGTACTTTCCTCTGCTCTGAATATGAAATTAACAGAATATTCAGGGAATTCGGAATATCCGGATATTACGAAGCTTGTGTGTGGCATTCGTAATTAGCGTGAGGAAATCATATATAGGTATGATAATCTTTGTATTGCAATAATTGAATTTAACTCGCAGGTACACAATATCGAATCGAAATGACTATAAGTAGAATCAGTACAGAATGTCTTTGGTCACAGTGCGTGTGTCTGTAATTATATCATTGCTTTTTAGCATATTGTCTGTGTATTTTCAACCACCCAACCCTGCAACGGGCCCTCCACGACACTTTCTAAGTTACTGATTTTTGACAAAAAACATAACATTAGAGTTCAACCACTCTTGGAAGGACTTTCGCATAACCTCACCTAATCGTATTCCTGCTGTGTCCGCAGCCTTAGTAAAAGTAATTGAAGTTACTTTGGGTGTATTTTCGCTGGCGTAATTTCTCTGGCTACCAATATTTAAAAGATTCCTCCTCACTAGACTGGCATTCGTTGGTTACTTGTTAGAACTTGACTGATCCTACATTTGTAACCAAAAGTCCAATTCTAATAAGGCAGAATCTTCTCAGTATTCGCCAATATGTCATGACAGCGAAATTACGTTTTTGAAAATACACCCCTTTATTACAAAAGAAGCCAGTTTTACCTGTGTAACCCTCTTGAGGTCCTCTTCAGACGGCTGCTCGTACCCGTCCTGGTACCACACCAGCCTGGCGATGAGGAACTGCTGGTTGGAGGTGAGCGCGGGGATGTTCTTCTGACGGTTCTGCTCCAGGAGCTTGTCCGACAGGAACCGCGGCACCACTTCGTGCTGCAAACATTCCAGCTTCACGTGGGAAACAGTCTGAGGTTAGCGCTTCGGATCGAAACGGATCTTCAAAATTGGTTTTTAATGCATGGTAAAAACTCCGGGAAGTTTGAATCTAGTTTCATGCACGACTGATTTAAAGTTGACTGCCTAGATGCCGGTAAATATACTTGCAAGGTTTGTCCACTTAGATTTACGTAGAAAACATTCGGTTGGAACGAATGCTTCGGATGGAAACGGTAAGGAAGTATTTGTTGGAAACCTAATTTATAATCAAGGTTGTCGTCGAGTAGAATGAACATTAGATTCCACGCATGTCTAATTTCAAGTTCATCAGATAAATATTTTTGTGTAATACTCGAATCCAAGATTATTTCCCAAGGATATGGGTGCAAGAAAGCTTCACAGAGCGTGATATTACCAATGTTTCAAGACTTTAAGGTTGATTTAATCACATTTAAATCCGAAAAACTTTCAACTAAGTAATGACTTACAAATATGTAATGTATTCATAAATGAGATAGTAAAAACAGATTGAATTAAAATGAATTCAGTTCTATAAAGAGGATTGCCTTGTTTAATATGCAGACGGGTAATATAATCTCAGAATCCTCAGAGCAAGAAATATGATACTCAATTTTGGTAAGGCCTTACATGTGTTGCTTTTATCATTCTCAGAGATCAGTTAATGTCTGGTTTGTGTGAATGTTTACAAGATACGGATACTTACAATTCTAGCTGCTTCGGGCGGTGGAGGGTCACACTGCATTATGGGCGGCATGTGGTCATCAACGGTCGTGGTGCTAACTGGTAGTTTGTCCTTTTCCCTCTGTGCTTTCTTTTCTTTCCTCTTTATCGCGCACTGGTTCTCTGGCACCACGCATTCGGGCCTCATGCCGACCGCTAGGCATTTCTTCAGGCGGCACTCTTGGCATTTCCGTCGCATGTACATGTCCATTTCGCATGCGTGGCCGAATTTGCAAATGTATACTGCGTTTTTGGTAACACTCCGTCTGAAGAAACCTGGAAAACGTAGAATGACTTAGTTACTAGTCATGTTGTATTTTCTTCTACATTTTACAATCATTTTGGTACCAAATTTTGGCAAAGCGTGAGTTGTTTTCGACAACGCTATAACAAAGGTCGGCCGGTTGGTAGAAAACTTGTATTAAAATATAACTGATATTTTTACCATTGTCTCAATTCTCTTTGTCTAGGATAACGGTTAATGATATGGCATGACAGTTTTTTTGCGCAACGTATTGTGTTTCAGATAAGATAATACGATTGGTGCTTGAACACAAATACGCAAGGTTGACTGAATGGCAAGGGTCAATGACAGCGCTCGCCTCTGGTTTTGGAAGTAATCTTAATGCTACGTGCAAGGAAATTAGACTCTACAGCGATTTCAAACCAATTTGACCCGGCATAAAACCTTAACTGACTGACTCTGTCTATTGCGTTTTATGACCAGAATAACATTTAACAATGTCAATTGGTCATAATTATAATGAACACGATACTCATATTTCATGATATAATTGCTTGATAGCATTCTTTCATAAAGTATCAAATGATGTTGACGAGGGTTGGTTGTACGCTGGCGCCGATGTCCGATAGCATCGTGAATCAGGAGGTAGACGCGGTGCAGACAGCCATTGTGACGTCTCGTCTCGACTATATGAATACAAAATGCACGCGCATCCTCGGCACAATGCGCCAATTCACCACTGAATTGGCACGTTCGTGGGCGATGGGGGCAAGGACAGCGTCTAGCTTAGCAACAGGAATGCCGCGGTAATGAAGGTCGCGCCTACGCGCGTGAGAATAAGGACTTGGCATGCCGTTTTGCGTTACGCACGCTTGTTGTCTTACCTTTACACCCTTCACACGTGAGCGCGTTATAGTGGTATCCGGAGGCTCTGTCCCCGCACACCAGACATAGTTCCTCCTGCTGCCGGGGCGCCGGCCCCTTTTTCTGCCGCCGCGCCTCTCCATCCGTACTGCACCCGTTTATACTCGACGCCGGCGACAGCTCCTCGCGACCTGCAACAAAGTAACAGGAATGTTAATGTTGTTTACGCTGCAACTGCGCAGAAAAATCCAAACGAGTCCGGTGGCCCAGGGGCAACGTCTAAAATCGGAGGCTATAAAATTTGCATACATTTCATGAACCATTTGTCGAGTTGGCGGGCGAGTGAAGATCGTTTATTTTTCATTTTTACATTCGGGGCGATGTTCCTTCGCCGAAGATGTTTGTGAAGTTTGCACGCAATTGATTTTCGGCAGTCATATGGGCGTTTCCTGTCTAAACAAAAGCTCGCTTGGGCTACGCAGCGCATAGTAATAAGGAATCAGGACCATTTACGTATTCAAGGCATAGGCGCGTCTGGTGATGGAAATGTAATGGCAATTGTCACTCAGCAGTCGGAACTCCTTATAAGGCAAGCAGAGGCAATATAACGAGACTCTTAAACCTACTCCCTAAATTAGACTCGGTTAACGATCGCAATCAATCAGATCAAGGAAGGTAAAAGGGAAAGCTTATAAAATCGTCTCGAAAACAGCGTGGGTCTCCCAAGTACTTTCGTAAAGTAAACAAAAGGAAAGACGGAGATGATCAAACACCCCGAGGGACAATAAGCACATTTAAGAGGGAGGGGTCAATTTAAGCCTGTTTTCCCATTAATTTTATTTGCTTTTTTATTGTATCCATTAGACGGCGCGGGCGCGGGTCGGTGGCCGCCGCTGCTGTACCTGGTTGCGCAACGGACAGAAATGGCCGCCGCCAAAAAACTAGTTCCACGTGGGATCCGAGCGCGAGGCCATGGCTGTCTCAGTTCGTCATACCCGATAACACATTCACTCCTCCACGCAATGACGACGCACAGTCACCGACTATTACCTCTGAGCGATGTGCCTTCAATATCTGATACGATCCGCCTCTAGTAATAGAGACACGTCATATTTGAGCTGCGCTCTCCTGAGATATAACTGACGATGACTGTAGCCTAGCGCTAATGGAATATCTTTTTTTATGAATGCTTCTTTAGATTATTTAAATGGAACCAACCACCAGTCTTGTTTGTTCAGCGATAAAAATACCTCAATAAAGAGGTCAAGTGTGACGCTTTATCGCTATTTGAGTGCCTATGCCTACCTCATACACTGACCTGCTCACAATGCTACACAGATTACATTCCAATAACCATACCTTTCCCTGATAACTTCGGAGAATGGTTTTGTTGTTATAAAATAAAAAAGCCAGTCATGTCCGTTCGCGCAATCCGATCAGATCAACCAGCCTTTCGGGGTCAGGTTGAATTTGACTCGCTTTATCAATAGCTAGCTACTGGTATCACTGACTGAAGTCAGGAGATCATAAGTATGTTTATTGCAAGATGGTAGGTTTTTATTATTTATTAATATTAATATATAGATAGATAACAACGGTCGTCGGCCTCGTTCGCAATTCGCAAAGCGATTACAGGTTACGAGCGTTAAATAATATTTTCGTGGAGAATGACGCAATCGGCAGGTCCGGTGAAAGTATCGGAGACAGGACCGACTGGTTTGGACTAGCCGGTCTCCAAATGCTAATTAGTTTCTGGAAACGATAAATTCAACTAAGCAAACACGGGTTTGGACGATTTACACGCAATTACCTAAACAAATGCAATAAAAGCGAAATGACTCCCGAGTTAAATTTGTATAAACATTAAGGTTTTTAATATTGATGCATCGCTGTTAATCAACGGAATATACAAATGACCGGGTCGTTAAGTGAGCTGCAAAGTAAATACCAAATGATTGAGAAAAAAAAACTGCGCACGTTTTATCTATTGTTAAATAAAACCAGCTGACCCTAATTATCACAATGTTTTATCAAATCAGTGTTCGTGAAAAAGAAAGCTAATCAAAAGTTGAATGCACGGATGACCGAGTCAGTGTGTTATGTTATGCCTCAGCTGTTCAGTGTGTTGCGCTCGCGCATCGGATGGAAGGTCTAGTTCGTGGCGAGTCGGCGGCGTTCGGCCACGGTCGGGTCCTCGAGCGAGAGGCGCCGAGAGCGACAAGTGGGGCGCGAGCGTCGACCGGGGGCAGCGTGCGGCCTTGACTCTTAAGCCCCCCCTCAACCCGCTCGCTTCTCCGCGCCTCGCTCACCGCGCAGCCACATTATTTATGATAGCATCAGAGCTCGAAGCAAGCTCGCGATTCTCTACCAACTATACACTAATAATAACTCGTTTTTCCTCTCACGCGACTCGCCTTTTTGCTCGATTTACTTACTTCTTTAGACCACAATCCTAGTGGAATTAAGTAGCCATTAAAACAGGGAGCGTAGACGCCATGTTTTATAATGGGAACGTAAGCCGCCGAGCGACGCACGTAGGCAGAATTCGATTAAACAATACGCGAAACTTTCTACTGTGACCGTCAACGCAACCATTTCGCAGGCGGGCCGCGTCAGCGACTAGTGAAAGTTGCCCAAAATATTGCACAACCAGCCTGCACATAGCATAGCACGTAATTGAAATTCGGGTGTGGCGAAAGTAAGCCTAGCGACCACGTGAACAGCAAATGAGGACATAGATTGTAAAAGTAAAACTTTCCTTGCGTGCCGAGAGAACTGATTATGATTAATCTTGTCAGATATTCGCGCACTAGCGTTTTTACACAAAATGACAACGAGGTATCTGCTAATTAATCATAATGATTGTGAAAATCGAGCAGCATTCCGATGGCTGTCCATCCGCTGATCTGATGCACAATGGATGGGGAAAAAACTGCAGAAAAACTGCACGTAAGCGATGCATCGGCTGGGCGGAGTTCGGCTCGCGATCTTACTTTCTACGATACTTTCTAGCAAGAGATGTGGGCCGGAGCCGGCGCAACTGGAGCGATCGGTTTCTCTACGCCGGGAAAATTGGATTGAAATAGAAATCGCGAGGTGAAAATGGCCATTTTCTCGCACGCTATCGTGGAAACCGTTTTCATATAGTTGATGAAGGCGACGGGAGGAAGCATGCTGCAGTTAGAGGGATCTTTTAGGAGGGCGAACGCGGCACGTGAAAGTGTTTACATCCGGCAGTCGTCGGGAACGCAGCGTATCCGGGCCGAGTGGGCGGCCTATTCCCGAACTGCAATCCGAACTGTACATTAAAGGCGGCATCGTTTGAGGGATAACGTCATATCTAGGTACAATTACATCAAGAATACAAACGGGCCTACTCAATTGGCGTTCCGTACCTAAACCATCGAATTTATCTTTTTATCATCTCCGTGTCATAAATTCAAATTAAGCTATTGCCACCTAATATTCCTGTCATGGGCTCTGCGAGAGATAAATGATAAATTATTTAACGATAAACCGACTCGTCGTGGCCGTGAGGCCACTTTTATAGTCGAACTTCAGGTTTCCCATTTTAATGAACGAATTAGGAGATAGCATGAAGCAGTTAGAGCAACGTGTCTCCATTAAAGCTCTCGAGAACTTAAACTGCGCTTCGTGACACGACTATCAAAGACACTCGAGAATTCTTGGGATTCTTCGCCCAAGTAAAATAGAAAGCGGTTCGATCACATACAACAAACGTAAACAAATGCTTTAGTCAAACGTAATGGATACGAACCCCAACAGATTTTTTTATTGGTCAATACTAGTTGCACATACCCTCCCTTTTACCCATGGTGTTCTAATAGACGAAAGTGTGTTTTGTCTCTGTCTGCCCCCTAATTTAGTGAGCAGTCGTGGTGTACCCACGCTCTGGCGCGCCTTTTCGAGTAAACATGGGAATGGTTAGGTAAATAGAAAACCGGGGGAGATATAATTAGAATAAGTACTGCACGGTTTCCTTTCCACTGCAAGTTTCAACTCGAGACGGGCTTTTAACGAAGAAAGATAACTTAAAACATGCTTTTAAATTAATTATCGTACAGATGTTCTTAAGAGTCCGTTAAGTTCTGTTCCATGTAATTCTGATAGGATAGAAAGTTAGAAATTGTACCTGGAATTAAAAGTTTTTAATTCAGTGTAGAGATACTCATTGAAACTGCTGTTACAAAACTTTAGACTGATTTAATTGAGTTACTTCATAACTAATTTGAACTGTCCTATGTAAAGGACGGGTGTATCTCTAATCGCATAACGACTATTGTCATAATATCCATTGTCATAACTCTTTACGCATAAAGTTGTTGCTTATATGTCTTCTGGTATTAATTGCTCTATGGCATAATTGTTCCCTGACATAATTGCACTATGTCATAATTGTTTTAACCATAATGTCGATAGTCATAAAATTTTTAGTCATAATATTGATGGCCATAATTATTTTTAGTCATAACCATTGTAATCCATAAAGTAGGTTAGGTTTGAACTACGCCCCCCTGTAAAAACGAAATGCTATCAAAAAGTGGGTTAGGTTAGGTTTAAACTGCGTCCTCCAACAAAACGGAACTGCTGTCAAAAAATTGGTTAGGTTAGAACTGCGTTTCCCAACAATACCGAACTTCTATCAAAAAGCAGGTTAGGTTAGGTTTGAACTGCGTCCCCGAAAAAAAACCGAAATGCTATCAAAAAGTAGGTTAGGTTAGAACTGCGTCCCCCAACAATACCGAACTGCTATCAAAAAGTAGGTTAGGTTCCGTCTGAACTGCGGTCCCCAACTATACCGAACTGCGGTCAGGTTAGGTTAGTTAAGCAATTTACTGCTAACAAAAATATAGAATTAAAAAATGTTTGCCTAATACCTATGCTTTGAAAACGATATGCGCAAAACTGTTAGGTATATGGCGGTTCATACTTATGCTTAACGTTTTTATGCGCAACAAATTTATGACCATTATAATGTATGGTCTAAATCGTTATGGTTAAAACATTATGGGCACAAAAGTATGACTATTAACTGTTATGCATAATGATGATTATGACGAAACTAGTTATGCCTATAAAAATTATGACTAAAATTTTATGGAACCCGATATGGAGCCGTAGGGAGCCATAAAGGAAGGAGAAAATCAGAAAAGTTGTTGAATGGTAGTGGTAGGCATCAGTGGCGTGGCGTCCAAAGCACTCGATTCCTACCGGCTTGCCTAATATCAAGCATTTGACCCCCTTATTCTACAACTCTTACGGAAAATGTACCCCAAATCTGCACCGGCTTAGGATATATTTTACGCCACGCCACTGCTAGGCATAACAGCTAGTGTACCTATTACTTAGTTAAATTAAGGTGATAATGAACTTTCTGAGTATTTTGCGGCGTTTATTCTCAAAAGATAAAATCAGACGTACGTCGATCGCCCATCCATCAATGTTCCACTTACAAAAATTACGGAATAAAGTCAAATTATTCATAATGAAATGTAGAAGAAGTTTGGATGCCAATGCCTCTTTCAATAGCACACCAGTATTAAATCATAATCCATTAAACCATGCCAATGAATAATAGATACAAAGTACAATTATCGTGTAAAAAGTACATACAAACGTTTGTACAATTAAGAGTATGATAGTTAATGTAGTCCATTGTATCAACATAAATCTCAATTAAGACCTATTTACAACTGCACAATCAATTTAGCTATTCTAGCGTTGACCGGTTGTCCTAGAGTCAAGTAAAGCTATGAATGACCTTGCCCTGCTCCGGATTGCACCGACCTTCGCTGCAGTTACTGCGAAATAAAGGTGAATTGGAAAGTAGCACGCACACTAATGAAAATAGCACTGGTTTAGTTTCACTGCTGACCTAGTTGACGTTAATGCCCGCAGGAGAGACGTAAAATCCTGATGTCCCACAGGAACATCGTATTTGAAAAGAGTTTTTGTTGAATGTAGGAAAGAGTCGCCTCTGTGGTATATTTCAAAATTATGGTTTCTTTGATTATTTACATTTCTCGCAATGAGCAGAGAATTCTCTCCTATGAAAGTAACTGTAGTAGTTTTTAGTTGTTAGAGTAAAATCATCTAATACTTGGTTTAAAATGAACAAGCTATCTGTGAGTTGAAATTTAAGTATTTATTATCATCACGAAAATTATAATATAAATTATGTGGAACTGAAAAGAAACTATATTGTCAACATCGAAATACATTTCGCGAGTGTGTCATTAACCGAGATTCGATGGAATTATACCTCTTCTAAACAGATTTGTTTAATATCACACCGATTCCGCTTAAGCGGGAGATTCATTGGCCCGATTCTACGAAAAACACCGCAACTAGGCCAAGGCGGTGACTCGGTGACGCTATATTAACTCACGAGGCCGTAGTATGACTACTATAAGACTAATTCGATACTACCTGGGTCAACGACATTAAAGATAACATTAAAAGCGAATTATGACACTAGGTCGACTAAACAACGGAACGATTCACGTGCTGTTCCACTAGACTGTCCTATAATGATTATGAAACAGTAAATACTGAATCAAAACTACGATTAATTTTAGACGGATGCCATGATTTTTGCGGTAATCTTTTCCTACACAGGCATCTTACGTCAGAGATCGAAACACTCGACTTCGAAGTCTTGAAACTTTTGTAGCTATGTTGTATAACACCTTACTTAACTTTTGTAGCTATGTTGTGTGGACAGATTAAGAAACAATTGCTATCGTTGCTACTAGGTCTTTAATTCCCGCTGGCTTGAGCCTATTACGTCTAAGCTATTAAAACGACGTTGTCACGTAGAGAAGCACCCAGCGAAGCCATACCTTAGTAATCTTAATATGCGGTTTATACATGCAAATGATAATAAACTAATAGCGTAAAGAAGAAATGTTTCAATCTGTTGGGACTTACGAAGGAATTTCAAACACCAACGAGTCGATGGCAAAAACATTCTTAAGAACGTTGTTTTTTTAACTACATCCTTTCGATTAATTTTATTACTATCCTCAAAAGGACGCTGGTTAAGTAAGATACAAGGAGAGCAAAATACTTAATATTATGTAGCACACGAGCGAAGTTACAGGGAAAAACCTAACCTGAAATAAGTAAATGTAAACAGGCCAGGCCGTGTTATGCAGCCATATCGTATTGGGGTCATTAACACTATATTTCCAGGAAAAAGGTTCCAGTAAACAAGGATAAATTGGTACAACTGGACGAAGGTAATGTAGGTCGAGAACTCGCGGAGGCTGAAATAACAATGACAGTGACTAACTGGTTACGACACTAAATGTTATGAAATCACACTCTTTCATTTCTCGTAAAGGGGCCGCATATATTTTACTACACATACACATTTTTTTATGTCATGGAGACTTGCATAGATTAGAGACGGGACAATCTCAATGCCTCATGAAATTAACTAGAAATTGCTAGAGACAGAGGCGGAAGAATTCTAATTATTAAAAAACAGATTGTCACTGAAACTGCAATTGTTATTGATATCTGTACCTTTTCAAGTTATTTTTATGGGTTTATGCTGCATGTGTTGTTTATGGCAGTGACTGCTAATGTCGAGAGATTTCTGAAATGAACCATAACATATCGATTCCATTCATTCACGCTATTCTATGAGTTTATCTTGGCCTTCATACGGTTGGCATTTTACAAAGCGACGTTACGTGACAATTGCCTTGGTTATGGATGTTATGCTACAAACATTGTTTACTTAGTGGATACGATCGTCGCAATGGCTTCAACTCATGGCTTTAAGAGGAGTTATATTAAGGAATGGAATGCTGCTCAGATTTTCAATACATTTTGTATCTAAATCTATTTTGAGGCTAGCAGTGCAATTGGAAGATCAGTCCATCGGTTATTTGATTAGTATACTTAGGTAAGTACTTTAGATTATTGGAACCCTTTCACATTGTTCTGCGCCCAAAAAACACAATGCGAAACGACTCTTACGTCCACATTGATCTATTTGACACCACTGAATATGTATATTTACTATCGTCAGTAATACGAAGCACCAATTAACAGAATATTAATAGATAGTAAATTTATCATTAGTACGCATCGAACGCAATCGAATGTAAGATTTATTTAAAACCCAACAAAGTCTCGATTTGCTTATCAATGCGTAGAAGGGTTAATTATTTTATTTGTTTTTAGGTCTGTAGTGCACTGACAACGCCGGGAACGGGGGTCGCTGACCGGGTATCAGCACAGATAAGCTGGCGACAAAACTGTTATCAAACGAAGAATGCTTTGTTTTCGACTGATTCGGCGTCAAACTGTGATTAGATTGATTGTTAGTGGAATCGAATTATCATTGTACCTCTTTGATATACCTGTCTTAGTAAACATACTTAGTTACTATTTTTTTTTTAAACTTCTTTACGGATTAAAACTGTGAAGTGTGAACCTATTAAGAAATATACAATACTCGTATTAATCAAGGACGCTACCATACATGAAATTAATGTTGCATTTCTTAAATTAAACTACACACTAACAATATATCAAACTACACAAAATAAAAAAGGAACTCTGTGGTATTCGTGAGAAAGTTTAAAATCAAACGACAAAATCTACCGTCTGGAGGCAAAACTGATTACGATCACTAGTTTACGAGTATCTATCTACCTACTAAGTCAAGTAAGATATGTTGACGCGGTCACCGGCGGGGCCTCCGTGACCAGATAGTGGTAACGAGCAAAAAACAACGTTGAATTGCGAGAAAAAACCCGCTGTATCACTCGCAAAACCAAAGTTGAAATATAGGCACAGCCCGAATAGAAACTATTTACTTCGAAAGAATTAAAACTTCAAAGAATACCAGATCCCAGTTTATGTCTACGTAAATGTTCAAACTTAAAATCCTCTTACAATACTTATTCCGAATTGCTAAAGTGTAGCAAAGTTACGAATAAACTCCGACAGTCTTGAAATGTGTATTATTAAGTATTTTGTCGGACTGAAACAAGTTTAAAATCGAAGTGGAGTGAAATTCAGACGCCTGTATTAAGGGTGTCCCTGCAAATGGACTTTTAAAGCTAAACCCAAAATTATATGCTTTAAAATTATGTTATGCATTTTAAGCAATGTAATATTTAAAGCAACATTGTAACCTTTTGCGATGAAAAATATACGATCGAAAATTCAAAGCCATTACCAGCCATTTTTATAACATTAGTGATAGAAACCTGTAACTTCACTCGCTTAAAATTTAGCAAATCGATTCACTTAATTTCTAATGTAAAACATGTAGATAACGTTCAAGATAAAATACATTTTCTGAAACATGTAATGAAATGTTGACATTACGTGCCTAATAATAGGCCGCAAAGTACCTAGTTTCCGGTGCGGCTTGACACTTTCCATAATGGAATTTCATACAACATTGCCGGCAATGTGTTTTTTTTTTAAATTTCCATTCCACATTCATTTGTGACACGGCATCACGGCGTGCACCGTACAGCCATTAAAAAAACAATGATCGATGTTTGCTATATTTTGCAGTTCTATTTATATAAAATCGTCATGAACATAACAAATATTAACCAATAATTTTAAATTGCAAACTTAAGTACAAGAATACACATTTTAAATATTTCATCTAAATATTCGCGGTAAAAATGCATAATGCAGTTTTTGGAAAAGGAATCGTAATTTTTTTCATTCCGTAATTTTTTTTTTGTCTACTTTATTTTTAGTGTCTCTAGAAAATAAAGTTTGATTTTTTGGAGTGTTTTTAATTTATTTCATTGCATATTTGAGAAAAGCACTATACATACCTCGGCGTGAAATGGGGTTGCCAGCCTGGTAATTATCTTGGCCTCGCGTTCGCTCGGCCATCTATATGTACATTACATACCGAGGCCAGTAGAGTAAGAAATGCCTCAGATAACATGTAATTGTCGGCCGAGGCGAAGCCGAGGACGACAAACATGTGATCTGAGGCTTTCTTATTTACTGGCCAAGGTTTGTATACTATTCTTCTGTTCGACGGAGCCAAAAAGCGGCATCTTGAAATCGGCAAGGTGACGCTTGCCGGCCGGAGGGCAGAAAAGTACTATTTCTAACATCGAGTTCGTAGCATAATCTTTCCCTAATTATTGCCGATGCGGCATCGCGTCAAAATTATCATCAGCAACGGGTAAACGATGTTTGTGTATTCATTCAACCGGCACTCTCAACAGACCATGATTGAAGCTGGCACCCTTGCGACATCAACATTGTCGCGATTCGCACGTGGAACGCCGACCGAAATAATCGTCTCGTCCCGAACTGTGTCATGGGCTCGCCCACGCGACGGAAGGTCGGCCCTGCGTCCGGGCTGGTTACCCAACCGTCTGGGACATTATGAGATTCACCGCAATTGAGATTGATTACAAAAGTTTCCCCAATACCTTGAAAGTGAAACAGGGGATTGAATTGAAATACCCTAGTATTTCAATTCAATCCCCTGTTTCACCTCCGATGGGGTATGATTTTTCAATAATCCTTCCTCAGTGCTGATATATCAAGCTTCTGGTTGTAAGCTGTGTTTTTAATTTACTGAATACCTAGATGCCTTATTCAACACGTTCATAGTCCAGTGCACAAATATGGAGTTCACCAAAAGAGAGTAAGAAAATAATTTAAAAAATGCGAGATTTGTAAGCTCAGCACATTTCGTTTTGTAAATGGTATGTGAACGTGTTATACTGCCATTTATAAAATGATGACGTATGTACTTGCAGTTAAATATATGTTGTTGTGAACATTTCTTCGCTCATTGAGTCATTTCCCGTGACCCCATTACATTATTATCTCTCAGCATCAAAATAAGCACTAATTATTGTGAAGTAAACAGTATGTTTGAAATAAGAATATGTTTTATAAGCGTTCAAGAATTTAATTCAGGTGAAACACGTGATCGATATCGAACGAAATAGACATATCGACGACTACGGTTATAATTTTTATAAATAACTAAGTAGACATATCGACGACTACGGTTATAATTTTCTGTGTTGGAAAGGTCATTGATTTCCTCGTTCCATATGACTTCGATTTTATAAGTAATGTATCGATGTGTATTTTAAAAAAGTAGGTATTTTAACATATTATTAGGTGACTACACCCGGCATTTCACACGATTATGAAATATACATCAATATGGATTATATTAAGATCTTCCTCAGTAGTTTATGAGACATTAACGCTTTAAGCGAAGCTAATTTTCTGATTTCAGGTTTTTAGTTAGACTTAGCTCAGAGTTGTATGCCGTTCTTTCCTCCTTTTTAATTTTAACTGGTTTCAATAGGACGGTATGTTATCTCGCTTAGAGCGTAACAGTGATACTATAAATGCATTTGAAATCACTGCAAGTTGTTCCAGTTTCTATATCATCACATACGCTCACTAAATTGTATTATAAAAGTGGTCTCACAGTCCGTGGCAGTTATTGTAGCTTTATTATAAAAGGTGTCCGGGCAAGTGGACTTTATGATGATAAGCGACCCACACAAAGGGAGTGAATGGAAAATAAACTGATTTGTGGAAGATCATGGTCGGCGCTCGAGCGTAGCGTCGGACGGTTTAATTTAGTACCGCCAGACTACGGCACAGGATAGGTCATAAACATGCGGGGAACAGTTGTATAGGCGAGCTAAATGAGTGCTTTTGTGCCCGTGATTGCTGCGTCAAAATGTTGAAATTGATGGATAAAGAAGCTTTTTGACTGTACTACTTATGTATTGTTGACAAGCTAATGGCTAATAGTTGACACGATGTGCCTATTGCTAATGACTTTACAGTCTAGATGGCACAGTGTCAAGTACTCTGTCTACTTTGAATCGGTGAACATTTGGTAAATCATCAACAACAAACCTTGAAACAGGGCGGGGTTCTAATGCCTATGGCGTGTTTAATCTATGTATTTGATACCGTGGCCTTATACAATTTTCTCCTTATACAGCTCAAATATACATATCTAATTAGGCTGCTATAACTAATGACTGCTATTACTAAAATAATCAGAAACTTTCTTACTACATAATATTAAATTAAAAAAGCGTGCTTTAACAGCGTAACCTTTCTCGGAACTCCAAATCACGTTTCGATCGATCAAGCTTAGTACGATATGGGTTTAACAACCCCGTTTTAACCCTACAAATGTCGGTGAAAGGCCACGTAGGGCTATGTAGCAGTGTAGCTGTAATAATCGGCACTGTCAGTGTGATGAATGGCTCGGGGATGACGAAGCGGGCCTCAGCCTTCCCGCCCATCCCGTTCGGGGCCATTAGTGCTCTAACGAGGGCCCTAAAGCAAACATAGCGCTGTCTATCATATGTTATAAGTATTCTGAAGATAGACAGTGATAGCAAACATACAGGACGTCTATCATATCTCAATGAAGGCTAGTCACTTAGGGTCTATGCACACGGCGTCTTTTGGGGTTTCGTAGCGCTGTCGCTTTTACACCCTAACAATTACTAGAGACAGTCCTACGAAACGCGCGTCGACGGTGCATTTAAGACGCCGTGTTCATAGGATCTTATAGGTCATTAACGATGGTGAACCAAGTCCAAAACATTGATATAAAAATCTATATTTGTTAGACTTGCTTTATTTGATAATAGTAGTGAAAATTACATAGTTTAGCGTTTCAGGCTAAAATTGCCTAACTTAGAGGATATTAACTAACATACTAAGAAATCAAACTTTGCTATCGAACAGGATATCAGAGCTTCGGAGAACGATAAAGTTTACAGCATAAGACCATTAAAACTTCCACTAATTCACGTTCTGTTGAATAGACTTCTTAGTCTATACAGTTTTTGCTAGAGCAACGTACGTTCACATAGCAATTTCAGCCATTGTCAACACGTTTCTTTAACAAAATTCGCTCGAAGGGAGAAATCTTGAAGTGAACAAAACCAATTGGAGACAGCAATTCAATTCTCGCTTCACATTCGGTCCACTCACTTCGTACCGTCACGTTCCACAATTTAAAGCGAATGTTCCTTTACTTAGGTAATTTGCCTCAGCTGGCGTTTCTTTGGTGTAATATTTAACGAATATTTCCTTCAGAACTCAACTTAGGTCGCTAGAGTTCATTCGTTTATGAAAATATAGATAACAGTCAGTTGTACAATAGGTAACCTGTAATTGTAGTAGCCTAATAGGAATAATACCTAATGCTAAAGGAAAATGATTGTAACTTAGCAAGTCAAGAATAATAAATTACTTTGAACTCAACCTACCTGAAAGACAACTGGATTGAGTACTTAATCGATGACAAGGCGCTTATAAGAATAGAATATTCAGCTTGTTTATGCAGTATAAGTCATGCAAAAATTATACCTTGAAATTCCACTTCAGTTGGTGGAGTGAGATTTACTGAATCGTGAAATTTAACGATCAGATGCGTGTGGGAGTGAGACATAACACGAGGACGTGCAGCGATATCACACCTTTACTAACAACACTCTAAAAAGTCATAAGTAAACCTAAAACTTAGTGTACTTGTGCTGTTTTAGACGAGCAGGGCGATACGAGCCGACGAGGTGGGCAAATCGTGTTGACACCTATGTGACAAGTACACCGGGATATACGGAAACACAGGATATTTCTGTCGTTGTGTTTATGTTATTTACCCAACCACGTTACCAGAATACAGAGCCAGAATACATAATAGAAATACTAAGAGAACAGCATGTTTGAAAATCGAAATGTGTTCATCTTGAAATAGGAAATTGCACACAGACAGAAAGACCGTTGTACTTATGATGTGACAGGTTTTTGAAGAATAGTACGCGACATGCAGTAACATCAATCGAGTAAACGCAAGATGCCGTGACGTGACAGTTCCACTTACTAGAACTTCCTACCGTAACTTTACATTATGCGTCTGAAAATATGGCAGTTTGTTAGCATCTGCGGGTTCCGTAGTTAGCGAGAGCAGAGCATTCCTCGACCGGTTCCGGACGCAGGCCGTTTATGGCCGCCTGCGCAAATATAAATAGATGCGCCTGCGCCGCCAACCATCCGTCTTCGTGATGCTTTACTTCTAACACTGGTTCGGTGTGGACACGGCATTTGTTCGGCTTTGTATAAACATTTGAAGTTGTATAAGTATTTATGTAACTTATCATCTACGTATAAATGTTCTTATAGTAGGCCAAATAGGAACATAGTACCTAAACAATAGATTTGTACAACGTATTACATTTTAGTCTCCAAATAAACCTTACATTCTCATCAAATCTGGCCTTAGTTGAGGACTCCTGTTAGTGATCATTTACATCTGTGGCTGCAGCATACACAGATGTTCGCAATTGTTCTTCATTAATCCCTGTCGTCTGGCGTTGCGGGTATGAACTTTGATAAAATCTAGTGCTATTTATTATTCCCAATGATAAACCCCGCGGATAATTTCCATGAGGAAATCAAAATAGGAGACCCACGTTGAGTTCTTCTATACTTGACATTGACTTATATTTAAACTTAAATAACCTATTGAAGCTTGATGTCCCGTATTTATGACCGAATGTGATGTGGGTACGCGGCTCATAATCTTGTTATCCGTTACACAGGACGCAATTTGTGCAAATTGTCGAGTCGTATAGTGATAGATTGTGTTTAGGGCTTGCAAAATCGGTCGATTTTCCAATTCCGGAATTGACTTCGAATTTTACCTTCAATTCCGGAATTCCGGAACTGGTTCCGGAATTAATGCGGATGTACCGGCTTTGTTTTCTAATACATTTTTTGTCCGAATGAAACGAGACATTGTTTTAAAATAGATTTATAAATAATCAACAAATGTATAGAACGTATTTCAAGTACAAAATACGAAAAAATTGAGATATAATTATTTAAAAATCAACACTGTTAAAGTAATGCAATAATACTAGGTGCACTTAGCGAGCACGGTAGATTATTACAAAAAGTAGGTATGAATTTATAACGAAATAGTATGATATATAAAATAAATTCTAAGAATAGCAATTGTTATTAAAATAAGACCATTCTCGAAATTCCAAAAATATTACGAAGTAGGGCAAAATTTCTCAATTAACCATTAAACACAACACAGGTACAATGAGCTATTCAATTATTTGTAACAACACTTTTTATACCAAGGTTATCCTTTTCGTGACCACGTAAAATAACTAGTCATTTAGAATAACCGTACACAATACATGAATCGTGTGAATATTATATAAAGCTTAAACGTTAATACGAAACGACTTCAAATAAATTCTAAAAGCATGATGAAATGCCATTTCAATTAATTTATCCTCAAACATTAAAACACTGACACTAGTATATCTTGAAATTAGTTCAAATATTCTTGTACCTTCGTAAATGCCTTGAGAAAACTCCTATATGTAGGTATATCGACTATTATGCTGTGTAATATAATAATGATGTGAAGTCGTATGAAATATTAAATTGGATTTTATTGCAGAAATACTCTGATAAATCTTAAGGCGTTATTATAAATTAAATACAACAATAATACTTCATTATTCCGCATTCATAACACACATGAAATCTGCAAAATTCACAATCACAACTTCACAGGGCACAAGAAACCCCCAACAAATGTTAATGGCGTTGAGCTTAGTATATACTGGTGGTGTTTATTGTTTAAATGCAAAAACAGATAGAGACAAACAATAAGTAGTTGGACCAAAATTGTTCTGTCTTGTTCTAACAAGCACCGGTTTAGACCCCGCGCTCGAAAAATACTACCTGAAGACTGGGCGGTAAGATAATTAACGTTTGACAATTTTGTAAAGTGGTAATTTTGTAAAATATTCGTCTTAATGTCGAATTTCATTACACTATTTTCAATTCCGGAATTTTCGATATTTAGCAATTGAATTCCGGAACTGTAATATCGGAAAAATCGTCCGGAATTCCGGAATTTCCGAATTCCGGAATTCCGGAATGCAAGCCCTAATTGTGTTGTCTTCAATTTATATGTCCATAGGCGACTATCTAGACAATAGCGCTCGTTAGAGCTGCACAGACAGAGCCATAAAACAATCTAATCAATGCAACGTGGACTGAAGGATAGCCGCGGGACAAACTATGCAAGAAACAAATGGCGGCGGTTAGCATCAGATTCGTATCACTGTACATTACTCGCGTGTGAGTTGTTCATTGCCAACAGAAGTTAGAAATAATGGAGATAGCATCAGCAAATTCTTAGTTGGACGCGGCGGCCGCAAGCTCACGAACCGAGCCGGGTATTCGTCCACTTTCTCCGCAGATACAAACATTCAGAGGAGTCTCCGTGACCCAGTGGCACTCGGAAAATTCTCATTGACAAAGCCGAACCGTATGAGCGTTGTGTAACAGCCACGTGGCATTAGGGGCATTGACACCGGGAAATGTCAAGTTGATAGCCACTATCACGCACCTTTAGCGCAGATAACGGGTTTCGGTGAACGATAACGTAATTCGACACAAAAACAGCGAACAAGCATCATTTATCAGGACCAATCGAGGAGGCTCGTTTAACATGTAACCGTTGTTACGCAATGCGCTTCTTATGATGCTGCAGTCGCCTATTTAAGTGTTGCAATGTGTTGCATAAATGACCTCGCAGTGTCAAAGCGGGTCATTGGCGCGGACGGTCGGCCGGTGCCTCTCAGGTACGCTAGCCACGGTTTAGATAATTACATCGATTGAACCCCAGTCTCCTTCGGCGTGTCTGTGACCCCGATGTAAATAACCTGAGCCAGTAAACAACTGACGCCGTTTGCGTCAATGCTTGCACGGCCTCGCCCCGCCATTGATGTGATCTTTGACTAGCCGACAGTTTTCTTCTATTTTAGGGCCACGCGTGACGTTAATCATGGCACGACTACCATACAGCTTAAAAATTTCGCCTTAAAATAGTTTATTTATGTCTACAAATAATCTTCGAACTTTGCTATTCGAAGCAACAATTTGTATTAAGATCCATGAAATTTTGGCCACAAAATAGATGGCCTAATAATTACTGTCGTAGGTTTCTAATTTAATCAAAGCATTTTTGAAATTTTCATTCGAGCGTGTAATGTAATGTGAAATCAGATGACATTTATATAAATGACGTAACTAAACGACCAAACGTAAAGGCCGAACAAATTACAAGACGGTCTAAGCGAAAGTTGCCAAGAAAATTACCTACACTATGAAATAAACGGTCGTGTAAATTCTACGATGAAAGTGCCAAGTATTCAGCAGATAGTTATTTAATAGGCTGGCGTTAGAATCGTGTTTAGATAATGTGCCGGTGAGCACTGCGTATAAATAAAGAGAGAAATGGAACGTAAGTAGTGGATAGAGTAAGCGGACAAACCGCAGCGGCGACGTTAACGTCCACTCGGAACGTCGGACAATAATTTGTGATCACATTTTAACACCGACACCGAGAAATTGAAAAATTGAAATTGTGCTAATTTTAGAGATCGTTTCTCTAAAATTAGAACAATTTCAAGCCCTCGAGGCCATGTTTATGCGCTGAAAAGAATAAGGAAATCCGTAGCGGTAAAATCACTGCCTCACAAATACTATAACAAGTTTATTTCCTTCAAAACTCCTTCGAAAGTCGAGTGCAACGTCGCCTATGCAGCGCATTATCTACAAAGTAAGGTGACCTATATGATAAGATTACTTCAATAGCTGCAGCGCCACACGAATGCGTCCGCACTCACACAGGCGCACGGCCTCGTATTTACATCGAGTCGTAGGTACAATGACATTATCGACCTTGACTACTGGCTCGTACATCAGGCACACGAATATACCCGTTGGCGTAGGAATGTGTGCGTCATGTAGTATTCAGAGGCAAATAGAATTCGTCTGAAATCAGATGTGGCTCCAGGTTCTCATCTATGGGTATATTTGGAACGTTATTTGTGGTGGTTGGGTTTGATATAGAGCAGTTCAACACACGATAAGGGCGACGGCAACGCGCCGACTAGATTGCACCAAGGCCAAGAACTGTTATCATTGACTTTAAAACGCATATGAAACAAAGCGAGTAGGTACCTTTCTGAGTAACAATGTGTTGACGTGCATCTAGCTTAGTTTTTGCTCTTGTTAAGTATGAAGCGATATCTTGACATCAAACAAGACAGCATGCAAACATGAAATCATAGTAGAATACTGCATAGAATATATTTACATTACAGCTTGGTTAACCAACGAAGAATATTAAACAAAATGGTATTTTTGTGCTAAGAGGCAAAAATTCAGCGGATGTATTGAGATATATGCCAAAACCATTTGAAAATCCCACTATTTCTTTTCTGAAAACATAATCTCTTTTCTGATCATATTTTCTGAACATCACATAATGTAATCTAATTAAACACTGCTTGCTAAATGTCTGACAAAATGTAATGACTAAACAACTTACAAATATTTTAACATTTTGCAATTAATTATGTTTCGCAAACGTCTTTGATCTTGTAAAAGCCCAGGCCAGTCAAACAATTTAGTAGTCTTTGAACGCTTATACGCATGGAGAATTTTATTAATTATTCGAAACCTTTTGATAAATTATATAAACGCTCGGCAGAACATATGACAGGTGTCAATTAATTGTAGCACTTTTTATATGAATGCTAAGAACTAGTCAGAGGTTGTTCACCTCAATGTAAGTAAACAAAACGTTGGAACGATTGTTACAAATTGTAACATATTGTTTTTACAATTCACATTCGTAATGATTTTGCGTCAATTAACCATTCGAAAGATACTAAATTATAGAACAAGGGAATCAAATCTTCCTGCCCTCTAGAATACACAACAATACACGTAATTTCAAGAAAGAGTTCATTCTAACACATTGTTAAGGTGCTTATCGCTTAAAATTCCCACGCAAAAGCATCTAACTGTTTCTTCAACGTGATTACACGATCACCATTACCTGTGAGCTGCGAGCATGATAATTTTCTTTTATAACTCACTCAACTTGAAAATAATACAGAAAAATCACGTCTCAATAAATATTTTATAGCAGCTTATGAGGACTGAGGTGCATTTAGGATTTTGCCAAAAGAGCCCACTCTTGAATAGGGTAGCATTGAAATTATAAAAGTGGCAGATATCTGTATGTGTTTGTTTCGGTTTTTAGTCAGTTCTCTAGCTAGAGCGTAGTGCGAGAAGTATAAAATAATGACACTAACAGAAGCAAAGCTTAGCAGGCGACACTTGTTGAGCTGAAGTTTGCCCTCATTGGAATCGTAGTGTCAAGATTCACAAGGGTCTGGACATGGCATAACACCGTTCAATGTTTCAAGACAAACGACGCAATTGTTACGCCAGCATTACAGTTCGTACAGAGTCACGTACGTGTAATATAATGTAACGTTCGACATGCGAGTTCCGCGTTCGCCATTTTATGCGCTAAGTCAAATGGAACGAGTTTGAAATTTAAGAAAAGTTGATATGATACGCGGTCAACACACGACCATGAAATTCTTTCCAGCCAATTGATGTTTTGATAGCAGTTGCGAATCATGATCTCAAGTGGGTTGGATCTAACCGAATTAAAAGCGTAAATTATCGTTATATCAGCAGTATCAAGCGCAACAATTACATCTAAATGGCGGATTCTATATATTTTCTTTTATGGTAAGTACATGGTTTTAGAAAGAATACCGAAATTCTATTCTAATCTGCCTGTGAAATCGTTTGGATCTAAGCAACACTTAAGGTGTAATTTTGATTTAAAGCTGACCCAGTTAACGTACAAATTGCAGTACAGTTAATTTTATGTCTGACAGGTTTTTTTCTCACCCAACTTGGATTTGAATATGGACCGGTTCAATAACTTGAGATCACCCTTTCGACTACCTCTGTTGGCTGGCTGACGAAGTTAAAATGCATTTTAAGTTTACTGAAGTCGTGCAGTTCTGTGGTACTAGCCTAGCCTACTTAAAATTGAAGTAACTACTGACTGTCACCATGGGCATTTGAACATAATCTACAGAATTTTACAATAACAAAACTTCTTTTATTCTTCACGCAGTCAGTTAAAACTGGCTATAACTCGATACGAAAACGTTTACGTTCTACGGCTTTTTCTTTTTAATTGTAGTGTTGTGCGACTACTATCGTTTGGATTTTTTTGTAATTTGAGTATACATTAATAATACCAAGGACCATTAAAACCAGAGGACTGTCATTCTCCATACAAAAAGCTGTTCCCCGATATTTACAACTCCATCTATGTATAAGCTTGGTATAAGAATTATATTATTTACAATTATTCAACTTTGCAAGCGTGACACGGTATTTAAATGTTAGAATTTATTTATTATTAGCTGCTGTATTGTTATTGTACTATGTTTCTTTTTTCAATTATAACATCGTTAAATGTTTAGTTTTTGAGCGCCATCTAGTTTTTGCCTGGATATCCCCTTGCGGTCGGGTTACGATCCAAAGTATGGAGAATGACAGTCCTCTTGTTTTAATGGTCCTTGATAATACTATGTCCCATAAGAAAACCATATTATCTCATAAACATTTATAAATCATGGAAAAATACTGTTTTAAATTAAAAGTTTATTAAGTGTATAGTAGTTATTGAATCTTAAAAATATTAAGTGATTCTGAAAAATGCAGTAGTTATTTTATTTTTGAATAATGTTGACGTTGGAGATACATATACTGATTTATTTGTGTCTATTATGCAGATTTATGATGTTATTAAATATAACCGATTTGCCATCTCATTAACAGGTTTTGACGGTTTATACAATTTTCGAATTCATATTATGTTCATATCTTAAATCCGTAACCAAAATCGTGGAAGCTAAAAATTTATTGTAACATTTTTCAATAAAAAAAATTATTAGTAGCAGAATATGTATAAGTTGATTGAGGACAGGATTATTTAATTTCAATAGAATTTTTAAGAGGGCGTAGAGTAGAATCGATCCTCTCTATTAGCCACCATCAATCGTAATGAGAGTGTTTAGAAATCATAAACCCACCTGCTGGCAGCAGGGTGGCGAAAGGTCTTTTTGACAGCAGGCGTCAAGATCCACCAATCATACCACCCGATTTTGACATCTAATGCTAAATAGACCTTTCGCCACCCTGCTGCCAGCTGGTGGATTTCTGACTTTTAAACACCCTCATTGCTTCTTGTGACAATCGATTTAGTGTAGCCTCATCTCTAAATACGCCCGTGATGATGTGTCAAAAGACCAATCTAAAATCTGCCCGACTTATAGTTCTGGGAAGGCAGCAGCAGTGAAAAAACTCAGTTTCATAGGAACTCGTGTATTACGCTATCGCTACGGCCACATTAACGGAGTTCGGCGAAGCTTCGTGTTGGCATCTCGTTCTTTTTATACCTATGTCAGAGAAAGAGACACCAACGCGAACCTTCGCCAAACCCCGATAATGTAACCGTAGCGTTAGCGATCGAGGTTAGTTAGGATTACGACAAGAGCGATTACACTTTAGCATAGACAAGAAGACATGCCAAAGATCTAAATGGAAGTAAAAAAATATGCTTAACCATAATGCCAACATTAGAGAACTAAATTATTGTTGGACTTGCCAACACTAATGACGTTCGGTTCCAAATCAATTTGCAGAACAGAACAGTGAACGTTGTTTTTTTTTCATCAAGATATATTTTATTGTCATCGGTCATAAAGAACTGACAACGCTTTTTTCTTTGAATCAAAGAGGTTATTTGTTAGGTCCGTTATGGCATTTATGATTGTAGATTGCTCAAAGCAGGATGTAGCACAGTGCTAAGTTTGTTTAGTCGTGCCTAAAGCCGATCCGTTTGAGAGATTATTTTAAGTTTATTGATGGTATTTTGCGATATTAATGATCGAATTATGATTTATCTTTTCAATTATTTCACAATTGTAATTATTATTTAGCCATTGAAAGAACAGTAAAACAAAACATTTGTTTCATTATTGAAATATTTGAGCAAAACGGTGTAAAGAAAACGAACTGACTATAAACGCCAGTAAAACCATAATAGTGCCCTTTACCAAGAAACGCAAACTTGAAAAGCTTGGAAACCTAAAGCTTAACGGGCACATTATACCCTTCTCAAAAGAAGTCAAGTATCTAGGGGTCACACTAGACCAAAAGTTAACTTGGAACACACATTTGGAAAATATAATCCAAAAAGCGAAGATGGCCTTATGGACATGTTGTCGAATGGCAGGAGCAAGATGGGGCTTAAAACCCAACATTGCTATGTGGCTTTACACAGCGGTTGTGAGGCCTATTATCACATACGCCTCGGCCGTCTGGTGTAACAAAACCAACCAAAAGATAACAATCCAAAAACTAAGCGGCCTACAACGCACCGCTTGCATAACTGCAACCGGAGCCCTATCCTCTACACCGGGGGCAGCCTTGGATGCTCTGCTGAACCTAATACCACTGCACCTGCAAGTGCAGAAAGAGGCGGAGCAGTGTATCTATAGAATCTGCACCCAAACGAGGACTACATGGCGTTCACAAACACTGACCAAACTTAAGGCCTCGGTGTTTGAAAACAACATCCTATGCATGCCCACTGATGATATGAATGCTGAATGAAACTTCACAAAAATATACTCAGTGGAAATACCCTCTAGGGACGAATGGGCAGATGAACAAACGTCCTTCGAAGAGGGCAGCCTAATCTGGTTCACAGATGGCTCTAAAAAAGGTGATGACGTAGGATGTGGAGTCTATGGACAAAGGCCAAAACTCAGGCTATGCGTCAGCATGGGGAAAGAGGCCTCAATCTTTCAAGCGGAGGTTTTCGCCATTAACAAATGTGCGGAGATCATCCTCGAAAAGAACCTAAGACATCGACACATCTACATCAACTCGGACAGCCAAGCTGCTCTGTTGGCACTAGATTCACTAGAGTCAAATTCCAAACTTGTCCAGAACTGTAAGGACAACTTGAATACCCTGGCCACATCCAACAAAGTTACACTTAGATGGGTACCAGGACACTCCGATATACACGGAAACGACCAAGCAGACGAACTTGCAAGGAAAGGGGCCGACACACCCCATGTCGGCCCGGAACCGTTTTGCGGCACCACAAAGCAAAAAGCATACTCTCTGCTACACAACCTGTACAAAGGTAGGGCGATCGAGCTGTGGAAGTCTGTAAAAGGACAAAGGCACTCGAAAACCCAAATTGAAGGGTTCAACAGCAAGAAATCTACAGAGCTATTATCACTCAAAAGATTTAAAACTTGCTCAGTGACCAGAATCCTCACTGGCCACTGCAAACTGAACAAACATCTGTTTCAAATGGGTATGAAACAGGACCCAGCGTGCAGGTTCTGCCAAGAGTCAGAGGAGACTGCCATGCACATCCTCTGCTCATGCGGACCACTCATGCGCAAACGAAGTATCCACCTAGGGCGACATATTCTGTTGCCGGAGGAGATACAACTACTCACTGCCCAAAGAATCTGGAATTTCTTAGATTCAACGGGCCTTTGCAGTGAAATCTAACAAAAGGGCTGCCACAATAGATCAGCAATGGTCGAAGCGGCACACAAAAGGCCCAAAATAACTCAATAATAATAATAATAAGTTTGTTTAGTCGTGCCTAAAGCCGATCCGTTTGAGAGATTATTTTAAGTTTATTGATGGTATTTTGCGATATTAATGATCGAATTATGATTTATCTTTTCAATTATTTCACAATTGTAATTATTATTTAGCCATTGAAAGAACAGTAAAACAAAACATTTGTTTCATTATTGAAATATTTGAGCAAAACGTCCAAGTTCCGAGGGACCGTATATCTATGTGTTTATTATTCCTAGGTACTTGCTTTGGAAATATTCGTAATTAATGAGTTAGTAAAACGTTTGCCATTACTACTCCGAAATCTGAATCTAATTATAATTGATTTTGATTCGAGTATACTCCTCTTTTCCCGTATAACCACTATACTAATATAGGTAGTCAGTACTGTGTGCAATGACGTTAGTGTCTTTGTTTTACAATTAAATAAAAGACGGCGGTCGTGTCTCAGCTAAAAACTTATACCTACCTACCACTTCAATATCGACAGTCGTGATCCTCGGAAGATTATCTAACCGGATTGCTTCGCAAGGAATTGAGATCCCGTGATTTGTCTCAAGATATTCGATCTCAAGGTGGTTACAGCAAGCGAGTCGGCTCAGATAATAGAACTAACAAGCGACGCGATGGCAGCGCATGCGCAGCCGAGCGCAACGCGCGCTCGACCGCATATCCGCCGCGATTCGTCTTCATAGAGATCCTAGAGTAATTCACTGCAATGTGAATGTGAAGGTGAAGATGGGGCTTTCAAGATCGTAAAGAACTTTTGATGAACAAATTTAATACCGCATCTAAATTGATATCATTAAAATTTGACGACTTCCATAAAATCACTATTTATCCATATAGGTACCTACTTCGTGCGATTTTTAAGAGCTATTAGGTGAGTCGATGAACTTTGAATGTGAAGACCTACGTCATTTGTTTTATGTTACATAACAGGTAGCATTAGGATTTTATTTCTCATCCAATTGGATTGTTTTACGAGCTCGCCTAATTAATGCCGCTTTAACTTACTGTAGGTGCCTACTTAGTGCAATAAACTAGACCTTGATCTAATAAATAATTAGCATAGCATGTGATTAGCAATTTTAAGTCCACGTTTTATTCAACGGGTCGCAGAATAGAATGAAATAGAATGGATTTTATAAAGCATAGTTATGAAATTAGGGGGTCAGATGGACCATTAGATTACTCAAAGGGTTGCCAAATCTAAACGCTTTGGACCCTTTCGACTTTAAACGGCAGCTGCTTGTTCAATGCAGATTATTATTTTAACACCATAGCCACAGCTTAAGCACAAAGTTGGCGTTCAATAGTTACGAAGCTGATCCGATTTGTATGCTAATTACGGGGCTCCAAGTTTAACTGAAACGGTCCTTAAATAGCTGCCTTAATGGCCTGAGTACGAGCAATAACAAGATAATCTTGTTACTAATGTTACAATAGTATTGTAAACGTTTCAAAAGAAAATGGTTCATTACATAATTTTGTAACTATGTTTAGTGAGTGATTTGTTCTGAAAACACATAATAATGTTTATACGTGTTATATAATCCATAAAAATTATATGTTATGTGGTAATTAAAGGGGCAAGTAAACATCTAACGACGTAGGACTGAAAGAGGTAAGCGACCCCGTTGATCAAGAATCATCAATCATGATGAATCGCGACATCGGTGGGCATGGAGGGTGGATCATATTTCACTACCCATTGAAAATGATATGGAACATTCTGGTAGGCGATGATTAGCGCGTGTAACTCAGGACTTATACCAACTTTATACTGAACTAAGGCTTTTAAAAGGTCAAAGGTTTTGACAATTCATAAGAGCATAGAAAAGTTTGATTAAAGGATTTAATTAAAAAAAATTAAAGTAGCATAGTCATAGCTGGGGTCCCACACTATTGTCGCTCTATCAGTCAAGAGATTAGTAGCCTTAGTTAAACGAGGTCCATAACCCTGTCTGATTAGCTATTCATAGCGAGAAACAAATAATTTCCGGCTAACTTAACCGGCAGCACACCATGAAGTAATTAGCAGTAGCCAACATGACGGCTGTAGTCGGTTATTTATAAAGCCGAAGTGTCAAAAAACTGCGGCGACCTTGGTGCCCCCGCGCGGACTCGTCGATACGTTCACCTCAGGTGGGGCCCGTGGAACGAGTTATACCATTACTCACATATGGTCTATTTTTTACACTTGTGTACGTACCACGAAGCTAAATAGAACGAGAATGACTGCGGAATTCATGCAGCGTAGTTACGGCAGCAAAATATGCCTGCAATTTACACAGGCACCAATTGATCTTGCAGTTATTTTGAAAGTAAATAAATACATACGAATCAAATACAAACATTGATAGCATTTATTGTTTGGAATTTTATGGAACGTTTCCTTATTTAAGTAATCAGTATTTACTGATTACCGCATTATTAACATGGTTTGATTTGATAGCGAATGATCAACTCCTTCCATTAAATCAGTATTTTTTGCACGAGTTTTACTTTAGTGGAATTATATTTACTTTACCTAATATAGAGAATAAACATAAGCCTACCCGTTTACGAAACAATGGTGTACCGGACCTTTGGGAGGCGTGCGCGGAGCCGAAGCCAACGCGTAGAGGCCCTTTCGACAACTTAATAAAAGTTCCCAGCGGGTCTCATATCTGTCCGTGTCATGGGACGCACAACAGACCCCGCAAGATGCAAGGACTATTGTGCATTGATCTACATCTACTGGGCTATGGTGGTGGAAATATGGGCAGGAAAATATAAGCTTATTATTATTATTTTACGAATTCTATATGCCTGTAAATTATGATGTTTTTAATATATGTACCTACTAAACAGCGTTGAAAGCAGTTCTAATGGGCAGCTTTTTAAACGATTGCTGAAGGTACACAATAATACTGTCATTATACCTAACTAAAATCTCCAGCTGCTTCTGATTTTAACTTTGCCTAAGTAGCTTGACAGTTTTTCGAGAATACCAAACACGCAAATAAGTAGGTACACTTGCCAATTAGTAAAATGTATCGCCAAAAAACACAGTTGCCTTAATATAAATACTAGTGTGACTTTGATTGATCGTGCAAATCGTAGGTACAGCTGTTTATAACTTATTTTCTTGATAGTTTTCATGTTGAGGTAAAACCATATAAATTCTTCTTTTTGAAGTGCTATTTTCAATGGGATCTAATATCGTTTTCTTGGAATATCAAATTGCTTTAGCATATAAGCTAAGAAAAGCCTCTATAATAATACGAATCAACATAAAGAAAATTGTAACTACATTAATTTAATGTACTAACATAATTATAGCTGTAACTAAACTAATAATGTATGGAATGCTTAATGTTCTGAAATAAAGTTTTTTTTATTAATGTTGTCAAGTAAACAATTATATTAAGATAATATTTCTTCCCTTCGCTGTACAAATTTAAGACCAATTAACGTAATTCTTTCATATAGTAGCCCGCATAGTGAGTCATTCAAACGTCAATAAAACATTTTCTAAGTCATGGTAAGCCAACGCAATGAGAGACATAGAGACGTATGCGGGCAAATTAGGTATACAATCTATTTGGCTTAATCAGTTAAAATAATGCAGTAACACTACCGTGTGGCAACGAAATGTTCTTCTAAGTAAATCAAACAAAATTAAGGTCATTTTATTGAATGTTAAACAAGCACTCAGAATCGCAATTTGACAAGGAAGCTAATGTACGGCATTGAGAAATACGAACTCGGAAGCAACCCTGAAATGGTTAAAACACTAAAGCATACATCTTTTGTCCTACGCACAAAAATTACTATTCATCGAAAGGTTGTTGTATGACTCGCAGATGTTAGTCGTGAATATGAATAAAATACGATTTTATGTATGTAAATTGTTCATGGAACATTTAAAGGAAAAGCTTAAATCACAAAAGGGAGACATTAAAAGCTGGTAATGGAACTACATACTAAATTAAATGGACTAACGTTCAACTTGCGCCGAATTGCCCCAATAAACGCTGTTAACTTCCAATTCGCGTCGATTTCAATTGCTTTTTAATGATAATGTGTGTTTCTATACTGCCAGATAACCATTGGTAATTCATGGGCTTTAATTAAAGTTTTCACTGTCACGTTTAATTAAAGCTATAGCAATATTCTCGTTTGCTATAAACAGTAGCATGAGTGAAACGAAAGTTTACCGCATCAGCGCACATAGAAATCTGCAACATGCCATGGTGATGATTTTCTCATTTGTCGACAGGATGGCGCGATTTCTATCACGGCGTCTATGTGTTTTTATAAAATGAAGATAACGTTTAATAAAATGAAAGAGAAAAATCCTCTAAATAAATAAGAGCATCCCGAGTAAGCAAGGGAAAAAACGTTACGTTCTAACAAGACAAGCGCGTATTAAAACAGTCAGAAGAAAATTAACTTGAAGGAAAAATACTTTTATCTTCGAAGTACCAGCATTTGAAATATCTAAAGCTAGGTAAAAAAAAGATAGTTAAAAAGTGTTGGGATGTATATTTCTAAAAAACTACTTTTACTTGTTAAATTTCATAAAATGAATAGTGTGAGCATATCGTATATAAATGCACATGCGTGCTTTGTCAGGCGATGCGATTTACCATCAGGAGTCAGGAGTGGTCTCTAAACCGGTCGGACCGGCCGTAGTCGCTTCGTCGAAACTCCACCATCCAGCTCACTTACTTAAATTGTTTATACTGTAATACTTGGCAAATTGAATGTGTCTCAAATGGAAGGAAATGACTTGAAACTGTTTCATGGCATTGCGGTAGTGAATTAGGGGCTGTATATATTTGCAAAATATTCTTAAGTTTGCCAAAGATTCCATAAAAACAATGAAGGCATCGGGCGTATACTTATTATACAAAACTAGCATTTTCCCGTGGCTTCGCCCGTGTTGTTCCCGTTATTGTATTGTCCCAAAGGAACTCTTTACCGGGATATAATGTGTTGTGTGTTTCAATCCAGGAAATGGTCTACTTACATGCCAAATTTCAGCTTGATCCATCCAGTTGCTATCCCGTTATTAGGTAACAAACATCCAAACATCTTCACAAACTTTCACATTTATAATATTAGTACAAAATAAATTAATCATCCTAGTACTTTTATAGCGCTAGAACAATCTAATTAAGTAGCAATTGTAACTATATATTTGGTTTGCCATAGATTCATTTGGGGATACTCAAATAGCCTCCGTTTATAAACAGCTCATATAATAATCTAAAATGGGGCGCATGCAACCCTTCAATTTGCCGCACTATCCCCTATCCCCTATAAAACTTCCTACTGATGATTAGATTAAATGTGCCGTTGTTACAAAAATCGATCTTAGAGTATTTTCCTTGATTTTCTTCTTTACTAAAATTGTACAGGACAGTATTGCATATGTGTATCTACTTTGATATTTTAAGAACGTTGGAGGTGATTTTCCTACACTATCAAATAGCACATCTGTTTTGTTATTTACGCATCTTAAAACAACAATAAGGCTATAATAAATTTTCCACAATAACCTTGCAGTGTTACACCTATACCGCGATAAGAATTAGTCATTCCATCCGTGGTGAACCTCCCACACCGCACTTACCGGGTGGACGCTAATCAAACATGCTGTACTAGTATATTACATAGACAAGTACGTGTGAGGAGACTAGGAAGCTCGTGGGACGGCCCGGTCTTGTTCCGTTCAATTCAAAGGACTGCTATTATTATCCAAGTCTTATAAAGGTAGGTATTCTGGTCGTTTGTGTATCCAGCACCACAAGGTCTAAGGAACGTCAAACCGTCATGGATTGTATTACGTTTTAGGAGGATGCTTATCACTAAATAACGCAGTAAGAAGTGAATGGATTGAGATGAAATAGGTTGGCATACAACACACTATGTTCTGGATTGAAACATATGATACTTAATATCACAGTAGGTAGCTTTCCCTTGGGATAATAACGGGAATGACGTAGGCGAATCCGCGGGTAAATGCTAGTGGGTTATAATATCTCAATAGTTAATATAGTTTTCTACCGTTTTCAATTGTTTTAATTATGTTAATTTGATTTCTGGTGTTCAATAAAGTATATTCATATTGTATTGTAGTAAATAGGATAACACATCTTAACAAGTAAATTATTATAAGACAATTGTACCAGTACATGCAATTCCGGTACTAATACTAGTATTAAGTAGGTAGGTACCAGAATTGCATGTACCGGTATAACAGGTATCAGTGCTAGCACCAAGTGGAATAAACTTTTTGATAGAACGCGCAATAGCACATAGTGTGGGCACTTCGGAAGTATATATGTACCGGTCTACTAGTATTTAATTATGGTACAAGCCAACACTCAACTCCTACAGTCTTCACAATTCTTTCATATGAAGCTAGCTACCTATTTTTGAATGTTTCGCCCACATACAATCTGTCACACACATGACTTCATGAGCGATGATTAGACATCATGTCTGCTTAGGTAGGTACGAATCTATAGTTTATTAACGTTTGAAATAATAAAATAAATAAATAAATATTATTAGGGTACAATCTTATTCAAATCGAACTAGCCCCATAGTAAGCTCAATAAGGCTTGTGTTATGGATAGGTACTAGACGACGATATATTTAATAGATACAAATACTTAAATACATAGAAAACATCCATGACTCAGGAACAAATATTCGTGCTCATCACACAAATAAATGCCCTCACCGGGATTCGAACCCAGGACCTCTTGCTTCGTAGGCAGGGTCAGTACCAACTAGGGTTGCCAGATGTCCGGTATTTAAGCGTACAGTCCGTTATTTTCGAGGCCTGTCCGGTAAAAAATAAATGGTCATACCGGACAGAACAATCTATTAGTATAAAAAAAAAACGTATTTTTCCAGTATTTTTTCGCGACTCACCTGGCAACCCTACTACTAACTAAGCTAAAGCGGTCGTCAATCGTGATGGTAATGACGATATAAAAAGCGCTTTGTTATAAATATAGTTTTACGATGGTGCTGTTTTGTGGACGATTATGAAATACTCAACGGCAAAAAAAAAATGAGGTAACTGCAACGAAGTCCCATAGCAATTGCGATAATATTAATAATATAGGAGCGGCTAAAATTACCTCACAATATACATAATAATAAACAGGTGCCTAGGCCAACATGTAGGTATAATATTGTCATTACTCATTCATAATATACCTATATTAGGTCACGCGTAACATTTCGTGGTTGCATCGTATCGCAATGTCACTGAACGACCTGGCGCATGCAAACTCGCGATAAAACAGATGTTTGAGCATCGAATGTGGGTAAACAAAACGATTGTGACATTTTGTGACAGCCGGGGCACGGAGACATCGGCCCAGAGCCGGTCAAGGTATCCGGGCCAAAGGTCGATGACAGCGGCGCGACCGCGCGCACCGCCAAAAACCATGCCAACACTAGCTTTGCCGCGCAATTCTAACTAGAATATTCCAAATTCTAACCTGACGAAATAGATTCGTTCTCCGATTTAGGTGTCGTCGGCGGCATCGGTAGCGGCATCGACGGCAGCGGCTGCGTCTGTTGCTGCTGTTGCAGCGTGCATGTGTTCCCAAGCAGGGATTGGGCAGTGTTGTATGTGATGCCATCGTCGTAGCCCCATAGCTCGAGCCCGCCGTACTCGGGGGACGCGAGCGACTCGGGAGACATCACCATAGCCGGCGGCAAACCTAACGCGGAAGACGACGTCACTTCAGACGAGCTCTCCTCCAGCATTCGCAGCGTCTGGAACCCTCCGTTGTTGGACCAGCGGCGTCTCATGTCGACGAGCGCGTCACACGCTCCGAAATCCACGATCGCCGATGGACATCCTACGCGGGCTTTCACTTCACTTTTTCCTCGCACTAACTTTTAAAAACACGCACCACTCGCGTCTAACGTTCACTGTCAAGCACTAAGACGTCTTAAATTAATAACTTTCTCGTCACTACACAATCGTGCAACAGGTTAGAAAAACTAGTGAGTCTCACGAAATTATTTTTCTGTGGTACGAAGTTTGTAAAAACGAGAGGAGTGCGTTGCGCTCGCGCGACCGTCGTCAACGGAGTACGTAGAGCGAGCGAGCGCGACGCGGCCGAGCTCTCACTGCCACGGTCGAGCGTGACGTCACGTCACGGTCCCCCGCGCCCCGCGCCGCCCGCGCCGCCCGCCCCGCGCAGCCATGGCACAGAAAGTCGACTCACGGCGACATTATGTAGCGCGCGATAAAACACCCTCAATTTTTAAGCGACTATCAACTTGCTATCAACAACACATCAACAACTTTGCTTGTTATGTTATGTAAGTTTGAGAAAGCTAGGTGCGTCCTATAAAAATATTTATTTAATGTTTTTTTATAGGGTAAATCCTGGTTTGACGAATTAATTTAGCCTTTTTAAAATCATCAACCAAAAATTGCTTTTAATTAATCTAGGTAAGTACACCTAATTATTCTATTTCAGCTCACTAAATCAACGTATCAAATTTATTTTAACATTGTTATATTTTTCTATTTTTTCTGTTTAATTGTAATAGATAGAGTCGAAAGTAAACGAATAAAACTTTTTATACCTACCTACCTACTAATATGTTATGTTACAGATTTTACTTCAAATTAAATACTCTCAATATTGTGTTGTTTCATAGGTATTTATTTTCTATGTAAAATATTTATTCTATAGTTTAACAGTTGAGTTCTTAAGATCCGATCTCTAAAGCAGCGAATAAACTAGACACAACGCTAAAATAGGAGAACCGGGAGCCAAAGTCAACTAGGTCACTGCGGGATTCAGCAAAAGGTCAATGTTAAGAGGCCTATCGACCCTCCGACCCAGTTACACCTATCGGCACAGTTATCAACCCAATTCAGTCTAACCTAACACGTTTCAGTCACAACAGTGTCACAGATTCAGGACAAATCCGCGATGCCCTCAATATTTGGAGCGACGACCTGAATTTCAGGTAGTTATCGCACTTCAGCGAAATTCCAAATATCAGCGATAAAATCGCAATTTCCTAATCTATTTCGGTTTCGGAACGCCGTGTTTCGCAACAGCTGCCTTTTCGCGGTGCCATGTATATCCACCGCGAATTGCGGTAATAAAATTGTACATAGATAAGTAGATAACGCAGTATACCAAAACGCGGCAGATCAAAACGCATCGCTCCAAATCCATTTCGGCTTTCGAAAGCCGCGTTTCGTAACGCATTCATTTTCGCGCATTCGTGTATCTAACTTAACGTACGGAGAGGGTCGCTAGATTAGATACCGCGGTGAATAACGCGGCAGCCATCATTGGAAGCTGGCGTCATCAAATCACGTGTTTGGAAGAGCGTTGACCGCTAGTGTTTTGGAAATACTGTGTGAACTACCTTAGACGGCCTACCCAACTTATTTTTGTCGATGTTATTTACTTGTCTTGGTAGAAGATACTGTGCAATAATATTAACTTTAACACACACAACACATCACATACGCCTATGTTTTTTTTCTAATAGGTACCTACTTAATTACCATTAACAATTCACTTATACGTACAGAAACGGATTGGCTAAGTTCATTGCATATTATTTTATTTCGCCTGTGCCCTCTAGGGAGAGGGAGAGCATGCCAATTATTTAATTTCTTATTAATGCACTTTTTTAATTAATTTATTAGGGCTCACTAAGTATTTTTTAGAAAATGCTATGAATTTTTATTCTAGAATACCGCGTAATAGTTCTTGTACCGCTTTGGGTAATGTTACTCTACCCTATCATATTAATTAATTCCCCTTCGTCCACATTCATAACATAACTAAGATTTCATAACTGGTTATGAAATGAATATGGATTTTTTTTCCAATGTTTCATAACTAATCAAACAATACTTTTCTTCCATTTTCATATTCATGTATGGTTCCCTGGTACGTTTATACTTAAACATGCAATTGAGATATTGTAATATGAGATTCAGATAAACTTAAATTGAGTCTACATACAAAATTTTATCCAAATCGTTAGAGCAGTTATAGATGTCAAAATAAACGTCATGTTTATTTACAAACAGCATCATGGCGTTCTGCCATTAAAAACCGATTTTAAAACAAAAGTAGGTATTGTAATCGTTACCTTTGCTGGTTTTGCCGTAGTCGGGTAAATAGTAAAACAAAATCTTTATAAAAAACTGAAAACAAGAAATAGATTACGTGAAAATAATTATTCTGATTTGTCTTTTTGATAAATAGTTAAAAATAATAAAATAAATGCTTGTCAACTTAAACAAACAAAACGGTTGCTTCTTCTGAGCAATGTTTGTCAACTTAAAACATAAAGGATGCAATTATTTCGAAATCATAATTCCGAAAAAACTACCAGGGGACCATACATGAATAGGAGGTTCTGGTTATGAAAATGGAACGAAAATCTTGTTTGATAACAAGTTATGAAACATTGAAATCCATATTCATTACCAGCTGCGAAATCTTAGTTATGAATGTGGACGAAGGGATTAATTCTACCAATTAACACATAGATGCCTACTGCAATGATCAAAGAAAATACTGGAAACGTGTTCTTGTCATATGATTTTACGAGACTTAATATTTTGTAGTCAGAAGTTATCGCATTTTTAACAATAAATCACAAAAACTTTTACCATAACTAAATAGTCTAAATCGTGATATGGATCACGAACGGCTAAGATTGACGAATACACATCATTCTAGGCGACATGAGAACATAATTAGAGAGTTGCATGATAGAGATCGAGGCTTGAGACCGGTTGAATACCTATATCGAGTCGAGCCGATCGAATGGAAATCGCATAGAGACGTGATCTAAACCCGAAGACATAATTCGTTCGACGGACAAACTTGACAGATAAGAGTGTTGTCATAGAGTGTTGTTGAGTGTTTAATAGTGCTGGGGTTATAGCTGTTTCAGTATGATAGTAGGTATATGACCTGCAGTCTCATCCAGTTTAAAAATAATAGCGAATTTTCATTACAATAAGGATCTACTTATATTTTGGTTATAGTTTTATGCCGCAAATAATGTTTCTAGTATAATTATGTCGACACAAACAATCAATGTAGTAATGTATCTAAAGTTTAACATTCATCATACATTGCCGCAATTGAAAAGTAGTAATTAGGTAAGGGCGATTCCATATGATTTCAACAAATGGGGTGTGACGCATGATTTTTAATTTGAATAAAAGAATCATAAACCACCACCATTAGCGGTAAAACTTTTGGTAAAATTCGTGCTTGTACATAATAAACTGTTTTTAGAACAGGTATCGAAATGATCATTTCTCTATTTGAGAGAGTAATAAATGTGCATTAAATATTGTATGAAATAACCAGATTTTTATTAAAAAAAACCCGACCGCGGTGCACTTTGAAACTGCATAAAATCCGCCATTTTGTTTATTTTAACGAACTTCATACCCAGTGACACTCGCACCATCAAGACGAATCTAATGATGTATCATTTATCAAAATCGGATGTCGCGTTGAGTAGTTACGAGCGGACATAGGAACGGACATACATACATACATACTTAGATACATACATACAGGTCAAACACATAACCCTCCTTTGGGCTTCGCCGCAGTCGGGTAAAAACTAAACTGGACCAAACAAAAACAAAATGGTGGTCACGATTTTGTTTTTGTCTAAAGGTGGATTTAGACCAAACGAATTCTAACACATTCTAACCCCACTCTACCAAATTCTTTGTGTACAAACAAAGAGTTTGGTAGAGTGGGGTTAGAATGTGTTAGAATTCGTTTGGTCTAAATCCACCTTAATCTAAAATCTTAATAATAATTCTTCGTTTTTTTCGTTCGTTTCATTAACTTATACTTACTTACTAGTAAGTATAAGTGAATCATTTGAAAAGACATAACTTGTAAATCTCATCTACATAAAAACGAACAAAAAAGCAAATTATTTTGTTGATAGATTCTGTTAGTTTGGGCATTCGTGCGCGCAGGGCATTACAATTTGTTCCTACCCGCCCGCGCCTCTCTTTGCCGAATTACTTAGCATTTATCTGCCGAGTACCATTCGATGTTTACAACCTCCGATGCGATCCAAACAGAATCCGACTGGTAACACCGAACTGCCCGTTCTATTTTCAAACGTGAGGCTAGACTATAGATCTAGCACTCGTTTGAATTAGTTCCTCAATTTGCTAAATTCGGTCCATGGGGAAATGACAATTGCTACACCTAATTAGGTACGGTATGTCACTTTAGCCGTACGATAATTTATGAGCCAATTTATAGGACAGTCACGACAATGCTCACACTCGTATAATACGGTGAGAGACAGATGAACTTTAAATGAATGAAGTTTCCTGACGACCTGTAACCGATTTGGCCTCGATATTTTACGATCGTTCGAATGTCGCCGATCAACTGAGGGATCTAAACGGCCTTTCCTGCACCGATTCGCCACAGCCTTGAATCAGTGTTCTCTACGACTAATGTCTATTAACAGATCGAGGAATTAACTCAGGTTTTTGCTCGAATGGTTTCCATTAAATGTAAATTAGACATAAAATTAATCGACTAGTTGCTGGAGCTACATCATTACAGAGTTTGTGATGCCATTTATTACATTACAGAGTTTGTTGTTTAGAAGTTGGTAAAGCTATCTACCTGCCGAGTCAAAGTTTGTTTTTCGGTAACAACTCGACTGATGCCCATTATTTTGTGAAGTGCTTTATGATTTAATGCTCCTTACCACTAGTAGCCTCTAAAAGAATTTCATTAAATCGCGAATTGCCAATTGGCGTTTTTGAGTTTATTGTTTTCTTTATTAATCATTGCGGAATGGAAACCACTTGTCATGGCGATAGCGGTTGGTAGCTGCGCGAAGATTTATGAACGACGAATTCTACATACCGGGAAATGATTAATGTAATCGAATCTTGGCTGTTAGCCATCCAGCCTTTTGTTGCGGCTTTTAGGGAATATGTAAGTAAACAAGGGGGTTCAAAACATTCCTCTATCACAATGGTGCAAAATTTTCAATAAATTACCAGTTCCGGGTCATCTGCGAGACGACTTACCTGTAACAAAAACAAAATACATGAGAAAACTTAATCGACGACCACGATCTGTCTAGCAGTTGAAACGTTAATCATAACGAAACGCACGTTCACTGTCATTACCTCAGAAGCATCAAGTTTTTCATGTTTACATTGTTATTTGTAACTTATACCATTACGAGATGATAAAAACAAGAAAATCTAAATTATCGAACGCGATTCGCGAGCATGACGAAGTGTAAGACGACCCTCACGAAGCTTTCTCGGTAGAGCGCACTCAGTGTAAGTCGTCGGTTTATGGTGGTTATGGATTACTTAGAGCTTTTGCAGTTTTAACGTCCTTTTCAGTCAGCCGGTTATGCGTGGTTGTCGTGTTTTTACTAGCGATGTGCAGGCGCATAAAAAGTGGACGCGGCGGAGTGGTTTGCTCGGGCGCAATTAAGACCAAGGTCTCCGGGTTATCAAACCCGAGTCCGCGGTGCCGCGCCTCGCCGCCGTCGCAAAAAAATGTAGCGAATAATGAAGTCGATGGTATTAAAAGATAATAGCTGGGCTAACACGCCGGCTGTGTCCTTACCGGTACCACCGGTCTGCAGCCGAGCCGGGCCTAGACGCCATTGCATCGATGGGAACCGATCGTAGATTCAGTACGCTTTGCATGAAGACACCGAGTGCGAGGCACATGTCCTACCGGGGCCGGATAGCGCCATGTTTTTACAAGAATTCCGCAGTCGCAGGTGGGAAACACGCAACATTAAAATGTTTAAAATCTACTTTAGAGCGATAGTTGTTGGGAGGAAACAGCACTTTAAGAATTAAGATAAGTAGGTATCAATATTGTATATTTTTATAAGAAGGTCAAATTCTGTTTACCATCCTTATAAATCAGTTAGACCTAATAAAAACATATTTGGGTGTATAAAATAAGATAAAGCCCAATCGCGCGGCCTTCACGCGGCTGTCGGCGAAACAACAATAACTTTAATCTTTGCCCTAGATATGTTTAGGCTAACCGCATCACAAAAAACAAGACGAACTACTCTTTCAAAATCACATGAGGTATGCCTACTGCCTAGTGTATAGTGGGTCAGTGAATGGTTCTGGCCAACAGCCATGACGCGGAGTCAAGGCTGGGGAGCATCTATTGCATACGCAACGAAATCCTGTTCGTTGACTTCTCTGCACTTGACAGACACTGATGTCATTCGCACCGGTGCAATGTGACCTGCTAAGGAACAACGTTACCGTTCCTCAGTCACATGAGCGCTTACATAATGCCTAGACAATGTAATCAGATGTTGAGTGAACGTAGCCTTACTGCAGTGAGCTTTGGTTGCACTTTCGCTTGGGCACATTTGCACTCTTCAATCATTCGCAATCTCTGCATCTCTGGCTTAAAACGTGGGAACGATATTGAACTTTAATTTTAAAAGCGTACGGTTCAAGTTGAATTTGACGTTACGTTTTAAGTCGTTTCGAAATGGTAGTTGCCAATAGTATCATTTACGTGATGTAACTATCGAGTCCGAGGAGTGATATGAAATTGTGCGAGGCAAGGGCTACCATGGTATTGTATTCAGGTCCCTGGGAAGGGAACGCGCACCGTGAGCTCATGGTGCGTGCCTCGCACCAATTACCCCCTAGTGATGCTCTAATCATAGAAATAAACTTAACTGTTCCTCAAGATTTATAACGGCACATTGTTGGTTAAATTTTGAAAGGAAACTTCTGGATTGAAATTGAATTTGCAAGGTTGTTTTTCTTCAACACCGCAGCATGCCGAAGCGGATATTAATCATGATTAAAGTCAGCAAAACGTAATAATTGGACCGGCGGTGTTTTACGAGCTTATTTACGAGTTTTCTCGCAAGTTTTTTTGTAGGAAACAAAGTTGGTTAAAATTTCTCTTGTTTATTTAGAGCTTTATTACAGACCTTTGCAAACAACTTGTGAAATGAGTTGCTGCAAAGAACTGCTTAAGAATTAAGTCAGGCAGTTACAATATTAATATTAATTTAAGCAATCTACCCACTGAGTCAGCCAAATGTGGACCTGATTTCTCCGGTCCGGTTTATTAATATTTTCTTCCTTTTAATTGATTATTAGGTACACGTTTAGTAAATGTTTACAAGTTTTATAAGCGACTCGAAAAGTCGGCAAAAAATATTCCGCCTTTTAATTACCCGTGTAGCTAAATCAAATGGATTAGAAATAAAGCTAAATCAAATCTATCAGTCCTTATTAAACACTAACATTACTAAACATATACCACACTTCCTTTCAACCAATCAATACCTAGAATGCACCAGACTTATATTGCAAATAGGTCAGCACCGGACACGATGCGCACCGCACGACCGTTGGCTGCGCGTGAGTGGTTTACAGAGTGCATTGCATACGTTGCGTAACACATTGTCCTCGCTATTGTAGGATACCCACCACCTAACTGGAGGTGCGATGACACAAACATGCATGCAATTGGGTCGACTGTTGCCAAGGAGCTAATGCATTGTTAACTATCCACTACTTAGGCTAGTATACCACTTTGTGAACTTTTTGTTAACATTACTGATGTCATCACCAGTTTTTACCGCGTCGTCATTAGAAACTTAAGATACGGCTTAAATAATGGCTGGTTTTAAAATAGAACAGTCATTTTATGCGCGGTGGGGTTGCGGTGAGTTTAGATAGTGGGGAGTTTTATACTCGTATGAGACCGAATTACCACTTGGGTAAATTGGAGCGTTTCAATGGCCCCTCTTTTCCCATGTGTTACGAAATATTAATAGATAACGTAAATTCCATTAAATTTAAATAAGAATGACTAGACGCATTCTTTGATCTTTGTATATAATTATTTTTTAGGTGTAGGTACAATAAAGTTTATTGTATTGCCGTCGCCTTTAATTGTATTCTTTAAAAGGCCAAAGGTAAAACACGACAAGGGGCGGTTGACGGGCTGTGCGATTTTTCTAATTTGGTTTAGAATAACGGGTAGAGTTTCGCCTTTCAGCTCTATCATTATATAGGTATTAGAAACCTACGTTTTCTAACTTTAGTATTAAATAGCTGGAGATCGCATCTTCAGACGCGCGAAGCAATTTCTCACGACCAGCCAGCCGTGGAACAATACGTCGACAAACATTTTTTTATTTTCGTACACTTTTACACAGGCGATTCATTTCTTTGACATGTGCCGTGTCGAGTGTCAAAGGAAACGTTGACTTCAGCTAGCGCAGAGAATTTGCCAAAAAACATGGAAAATTAAAATAGGAACGGACTGACAGCCTAAGTCGCCTCCCGCTTCCTTGCCAAGTTTGCAATTAGACAGAATAATACGTTTCTTATTTTAATAAGAAACAACCACATGTGCAGCTACCTCGTTATTTTTTAAGTTTTTTGCTCGGATTATTTTAAGATCCACGTTATTCCGCGAGCCAGATGCGATTTAAGTACTGGACCATAAGGAAGTCGCAATTTTGTTCGTGTCATATTTTGTTTTATGACGGTAATTAAGTTCGGAATGTATGTTGAGAATATGTTTGCGAACGAAACACGAACAAACCCGAGTAAACATCATCACTTGGTCAACGCTAATGATGTAGGGAGCGTTTAATTTCAAAAGTCACTATAATTGCGGGGTACCACGGTCCAAGAGTTAGGAGGTAGAAGTTAGCTATCCGAGCAGACCTTTGCGAATAACATTGGTAGCAGCGCAAATTGAAGGTAATTACAGCTAATTGCAAGTCACGGTCATGGCCAATAAGCACCAATAAGCGATAACATGGGAACTAAGGACCGAAGGTCCCCCAGAGACGAGTGTGCTGGCATTGTATTACCTCAACCACATGTAATTTATACCATGGACGACAGATTTAATGAGCGTGCTGATGTAGATTATGAGACTCTTCGTGGACATAAATCTAGTGGAGTAACTATTCCAAGGGATTTAAACGTTTGCATAAGTATTTGCACGTATTCCACTACATGTAGGTTTAGTAGAAATTCCACGTAACCTATTAAGGCGATTGCCAACAACGGTCTGTCGATAGACACCTACGGACGCTTGCCCTACTTGCGCTGGCCTAACGCCAACAGCATTAGGTATTTCCAGATATCTATCTCGATTTGTTAGAGCTGATCCTTTAATGCCCCGTGATGGGAGATCGGCCCCCTGAATATAAATGTCTGTTTCAGGCCGCCGAACTTCGATTGAATTGTTGTTGTTAAGAGAATTTAGCCAATGTACTCGCTATCGCTATTTTGGAAGATAGCTTCAGATCAGGGGAGGAATCGGGCTAGTATATTCATTATTGCGCAAATAATTTATTATTAATTAACAAACCTGTATAAGTGGTGAGAACTTGTCGTTGAACATTTTCCTAATATTATATATTCTTCACATACAAGAAGGAAAATATACACCTAAAAATTAAATATTCCATCCATAGTGGCAGGATAACTTTGACTGACGTATTGCTTACGTATTTGCTTGTTACAGAAATATATTGATAACGACACAATCAATTCGCCATCACATGCCAATTATATGATCTCACTTGGTAACATCGTATCTGTCTGAAATACGTCACGAGAAACCACTTCGTGTAGGTTCTTGAGGTCTCGTTTCATATCATGAGAACTTGTGTTACAGAAATGACCATTTTATTAGAACATTCGAGAAAATAATATTGAAGATTGGAAAAGTATGGAATTATTAATTCACGTGATGCTTGAAAAAACAAAGTCTGCTGCTTGTTAATGGAAAATAAAAATCTCCAGAGAAGATACATCACGAGTGATGGAGACTTAGCGGTTGGTCTAATTATTCCGTTTCCCTTCAAATTCTTGAATGTTTGGGTTAATATTGGCAAATTCCTACTGTTTTGACTGTTCGCTGTTATGTTCAGGGATACAATAAAATAATTCAAATTTACAATGTCTTAAACACAAAGGACCTTCGGTGGAACAAAGGCATCTTTAATTATATGATGCTTCTTGTAAGAGTTGTCGGATGAATCTGTGCTTACATGTGCAACATACACACACGCTTGCGTATTACCTAAGTACATGCCTAGTATATCTAACATTGCTTGCAAGCGTTTCGGATTTGAAAACGTAATGGCTACCTTGGTCGCACACGAGACTATTGCGTTAAAAAGGCGTATAGGTCATAGGGGCGCCAACAAAGTTAGTCCCTTTATCGGAATAGCGATATAGGTTGAGTGCACCTTTTGTTGCCCACTATTGTAGAATACGTGTCGCGCGGGTCACGGGCACGTCTCGCGTATTTATAGCCCCGTAACTCAGGAATGATGGAATGAACGCGGTATTATGCCGCCCATTGTTCGACTAGGAATAAATGGCGAGACGTCGATATGTGCACTTGTTTTAACTACTTTCTTTGTTTTGTGTTTGCGCCAAACGCGGGTAGACTCGGGATTTAATCCAAAGGATTATTCTGGGAGAAAAAAGGGGTTTTTCATTCATTTAATTTGGAGTGCGGATTCAATCATAAAGCAATGTAGTCGTGGCGTTATGCATTTTAATACTAAAGCTAAGCTATTAACATAGATGGGTCATTCTCAAAAAATGGTGTCCGTAGTTAGGGCTTCATAAAACAACCTTGTGCCTTGTGTAACGAAACTTTGGTTAGTTTGGTAAATTGTATGGTTACAATTTATATGGTTAACTTTCGTTACATAAAAATTAAAGTTAACACTTTGTTTTATAAAGCCCTAACTACGAACATCATTTTTTGAGTTAGACCTAGCTAGATGACTTTTTCAAAGGGTCAAATCTTAGAAAAGTTTACAATCTAATTCCGGGTTTGGCGATGGAGTAAAGCGTTTTATAGAATATGACTAATTACTTATTGTGTTGCATTAAAAAAATATCGATCGCTCTCAAACATTGCAAACGAAATATATAAATAAATAAAAGGAGCCAGCTGCCTTTTCCATGTTATTTCGCAGCCTATTTACCGCCTTTACAATTTCAATCCATCGCCAACTCGGAAGCAATTTAACTACCACAGCCAGGAACAATATTTCTTAAAAGAAATTGTGATTTACGCGAGATGGTTTCGAGTTCACAAAAGCATATGTTCAGCCATCAAACATTTGGACTAGACGGTTTGTAGTTTGAAATATACCAACATAAATTCGACCAAAGATATCTATATTCTTCTTCTTCTTTTTCGTTTCGCTCTTGGCAGAGCGGTCGTGGTCATCATGAGGGGTGGGAGGCTGTTGTTGCCCGCCTTGCGATATCTCGCCATCTCGTCCGATTCGTAGCACTTTTGGTGCATTCATGCAATGGGTTACCCAGAGCAGATTTTATTTGGTCAGTCCATCGCATGGGCGACCTGCCATGCGGTCTAGTGCCTTCCACTTTGCCCTCTGATATCTGTAGACACTAATAATATTTTGCGACTTGATGATGATATGTAATATTTTCAATAGGTGTCACTCCTTTTTTTACGGGACTAGGGAGGGTATTCTTAAAATAATGGTAATAATTAAAGATCAAATTCAGAATCTCCTTAATTAATTATAACTTATAACAGCAGGCACAAAGGAATTAACGCGAAATTCAGAGAGCACAAACTTATAATCAAGCTGTACCATAAATAAGGACGTTCGACTTTTAATTTTATTGAACGCACCATACAATCCTTCTTGGTTGAAGGCGTAACCGACCTGATTTTCCATCGTACATGCGGCATTTAATGTAAAGTGCGTACAATAGCTCGGAACCGCTGCTTGCCCTTTAAGTCATTTCAGAGACCCATACAGACATTCAAAACGAAGTTAATTAATAGTGTATACCGATTGGATCGGTACTGGAATGTAATGTAGAGAGTACTTACCAATCTTACTGATATGTACAAAAAGAAAATATATTCCATGAAATCGTTAAAATTTAAGAAATAAGTTTTTTAGGTATAGCACTCTTTACCAAATGGACTATATTGTACCGGAATATAGTTTTTCGATTAACATTGAGTCATAAAGGGATTGCCAATTTTATTTAGAAATAAAAGAATAAAACAAAAACACGTTAACTAGCTTTTCCCCCTCTGAAACGCGTATTTAGAAATGATTAACCCTTTTGTTTTTGGGTCCAATAGACCACTGTAGACTTTAAATTACTACCTTTAAGTACTATGAGGATGATCTATCCGCCTGTACTAAAGGAAAATTATGTACAACGTCTATTCGACGCGGACATACATCATGTACGAGACGTCGTAAACGGCTGGCCGGGACAGGTCATCCATCCATAAAACCATAATAATATTAAGCAAGCGAACATGTTTAGCTTCAATCGGCACTCCGATAACTCGACTCATGCTCACTTTACTTGACTCAAGTCGTTCAACGGAAAAAAAAAATCGCGTTTAGCCATTTGGTGTGCGTGTGGATTGAGTGAGCACCCTTCTGAAATAAATAAAAACATCCTGTTCATTTAGTAAAAGTTCTAAAACAATTGTAAAACTAATCTCTGTATTTGTAAAAAGATAAATCAAAAGATACAGCCTTTAACGTGCGCTCACTCAGTTCTCACAAACTACCAACGGAATCAGGTAATGTATTCATTTAACATATGATATTTATATACGAATCTTTAGTAAAACCTATGCTAACTTACCTTTATAATTTATAGATCACCTAGTAACGTATTTAAGATTTTACAAATAATTTCTTATGCTCACTCAATCCGCACACTTTCGAAAACCCGATTTCTGATGAAAAAACCGAAAATTTAAACTGCTGACCATAATATAATGAAGTGTGGTCAACCTAATCGATCTACTTACATTAGAAAAATTGCAATTGAATATCTTTAAAAACAGACAACGAATATAAAATATTAGATGGTGAATCTTTAGTAATTTTTTTTACTAAAAGTTGAAGTCATTTATAGTTTATGTAATACTACAAATATTGAGATATTTACATTTTTAACTTACTTGTAACGTGTGGACTGAGTAAGCATTCACAAAAATGTATTATGCAAAAACCTGCCACGTTAGTGGTTCGTTTTGTATTTTATAAATTCCCACATTAATTTTACTAAACTATACACATATATAGCAGTTTAAATCTTCAGTTTTTTCATCAGAAATCGGGTTTTCGAAAGTGTGCGGATTGAGTGAGCATAAGAAATTATTTGTAAAATCTTAAATACGTTACTAGGTGATCTACAAATTATAAAGTTAAGTCAGCATAGGTTTTACTAAAGATTGAAGAAGCGTTTTTCAGAAATTCGCAAAAATCGTAAGACAACCTTATTTGCTCCTACTAAACAAACCGCGGCATACGTCGATGTATGGGGACAACAGTTTTACAAGAGCAAAGTTAAGTTTGTCGCACCATACAATTTTTCTTGAATTATTCACGTATCTACTGACGATTTTGTACGGAACCCTCGGTGTGCGAGTCCGACTCGCACTTGACCGGTTTTTTTTATTTCAGAAGGGTGCTCACTCAATCCACACGCACACAGCCATTTGTACAGTCACCATCAGATATATCTGAGCTGTCAGTGTACTAATGCTATGAAAATAGAGCCGTGTTCAGATATTTATGAGTACACTGACAGCTCAGATATATCTGATGGCGACTGTAGTAGCAAGTATAGATACTTCACTTAAGCCATAATCCGATAGTGCTATGCTATTTTCTGGAATATTCCCGATTAGTATGGGAACTATTCTTGTGACGGGAGTGTTCGCCGTTTGGCATCGTAGACTATAGATATATTCCCTCGATTGGCACAATGCAAATCCGATAGCGCTGGCGTGTATAGAATATTGACTTTGGCAAGATGATTTTTTTGCGGATCAGTATATTTCATTTAATACGAAAGTTTATAAAATTACTAAAGTATAGTATACATACAGAAGAGTTATAGTATTACGTATCTACGTGCTAAATTTTGTGAATCATAATAGTTCAATCATATAGTTTATTACAACCTTATACAACGCAACGTATATTCCAATGCCACTCATTCCTCGCTTACAAAAAAATATACAAAATTGCCGGCAATTTAATTTTTTTTTCAGCAAAATGGTAGCACCGACGCAATAAAGCGGTCTTGTCCATGTTCACAGTGTAACCGATCACGTAGAAGGCGCATGCGTCAACTTTTTTACTAGTACATTTTATACTGCACATTAAGTCTGACATTTCAACGGTCACCATCGGCTTAATTACAGTCTTACTCCTGCATCGTTGTCTCTCCTGTTATTACATATATATCTCCCTCTCTTTTTCGCGAACACTAACGAACCCCTTGATGATAAATAATAACAGAAGTGTGGTTAAGCACTAAGTTATTATATCTTACAGTCGTTACAGCGTCTTAAACGCGGCTCGGATACGTAGGTATTAAGTTATAAATGTTGTTCGTTTTACTATCCAGGAAATTGTTTTCTTTATACTTAGCACAGCTCTACTTGCGAAGGTACGCATGCTATAATTTCAACATTTATTAGTAAATTCTATATAAATTGGACGGAATGGTTGTAAAAGTTTTGATGCGGGTTTACTATCGCGAACAGGCAATTTAGCGCGTTCGGAAAGTTGCAATTATTCAAGATAAATGTCGGCCTATGTTCATATGGGTGAAAAGCATCTTCATTTATAACCACAAAGTTTTCTCTTACTATAAATATGATTACCCTTAATTATTCTCGGCTTTCAAAATGAAAGAGAGTCCTGCCTAAGAGTGATTAGTATTTTTTGATAGAATACGTTACATCTTTCTGCGCATAAATATGGCTTATTTCTTTGCAATATTAATAAACTATTACCAATATCTTTTAAGATACGCATCTTAAGCTCGACGGGGCCCGAGTAATTCCATATTTCGAACCCTTGGCCTCAAATAACAATACAACAATAGGGTTAAGTGTTCGTTGGAGTGCGAATCGGCTTGGAACGATTTTAATGGCCGAGGCCGACGTATTAATTCAAGGAGAGTTACTAAAGAAAACGCAAAACATAGTTATCACGGATTGCGCTTTTATATTGAAGAAAGTAATTCGCTCTGTGGTCCATTTAGTATCATCATAATCGATTAACTCTACTTTTTTATATTTTCAACGTTAGTTGTAGTACTTTACACTTTGAACTTATATCTATAAGTTCATAGCGACATAGTTACCTAACTAATAACCCAAAAATATGCAGATCGTAAAGACATCACAGATCACAGAGAAAGTATATACTTTACGTTTTCATCATAATGATTTCTTATGATTTATGTCGCGTATGTTTCTGTAATATTTGCAACGATGTGGGAGAAAACTACTGCAAACCGGTGCAATATTTCTGAGGCAATCACCCCAAACAATGAATGGAATACATAGGTACTATTCTAGATCTTTAGAGGTCGGTTAAAAACAGTTTTTTTTCTAACAGATCCCAGGTCGTACTGAAGCCCTGGCCAAGAATAAGTCTATAGTCTCCCCTGCCTATTGCAAAGGCGACTAATAGGCGCTATCAGGATTGTAAGACCCCAAGGTGGAGATCTCATTTTGCCCTAGGACGAATCCGTCATGGGCATGGCATGAAAAGAACTCAGGGCATGAAATTCAAAACATAAGATAGCGCAGATGACGGACTCTGTGGTACTTTTCGCGACTACATATCAGCTTTTCCCCAAAGGTTGGGTGCCTGCCTTGTTTAATAATTAGCTAGGCTAAATAAATGTTAATAGGAAGACGACGAAGGAAATGATAAAACTTCTAGTGCATCTAGGTAATAATGTTTATTCATATCGAACTTAAACTTTATCAATACCTACATTTAGAAGATTCTAATAACTTGTCATAAAGGGAGGCGTGACCACATTATTGATTGACCTGATTGAGTTGCGTTGCACCTTGACCGATAGCAGTTGCCGTACAGTATGTTATTCCCTAACCTTAAGAGAAATGCCTACAGAAGCAGAGGCAGACCGAAAAAGAGTTGGCGGCATGACTAGGATATATTTCAAGTCAAGTGGCAGAGGCAAGCATTAAACCAGGATGAGTGGCAGAAATAGGAAAGGTCATTGCACAGCATTACGACAACCAAATCGGTTAGGAAAAAAGAGTTTTTTTTTCCAAGGAATCTCTAATAGTTTATTGCCCGTTACATCATGGTTGATTAAAATACCTCCTTCGGCCATTTGAAATGTGCCAGTTGCATTCTGTAGCGTTGCGTAACGTCTCGACGAGCACTTATCGCGTTTCAAGGGCAGATAGGTACCACTTGGTAATGACTTGTGCATGAACCGCACCAGCGTCACAGGCCGGCATGCAATTACACTAGCATGAAGATAAGCGTTGACATATGTGTACAGGTAATCACAAGGAAATTTATGGTGACATAACCGAGGGTGAAATCAAATGAAAATCGGATTGTAAGTGAAATTGACAATACAATTAAAAGCATGCAGATAAGAACACGTTGAAAAGACATGTACGAGTGCCGATCTGTAACACATTTATATAGGAAAGCGGGTGCAAGCGCTTGTAAATTTCACTTGTCACTTGTGTTGATATATAAAAAGATGCTTTAGTTAACTATATGAAACTGATTTCCACCAAAGCTGCCGAATTCTGAGAACCACGATATGTCACATAGACCATCCATCACATAAGTAAGAACTTCTTACTTTTCTTCTAGCATTTTTTGAGTCTGATTTCCATGTCTTCACAAGCTAGAGTTAATCAGAGTTCTGTAGGTATATGTTCTGATATGCAACAAGAGCCATTATACAAGTTACGTGTATTCTTAATATAATTATAATAAAAAGCTCGACGTTGCAACAAGTCTGAAACGTCGAGGTAAATATATAAAGTTTTTACGCGATTCCCGTTTTGATAAAATAATGAGTTAAAATCGTGGTAGTCGTTTAAATAGTTTACATGAAATTAACCAAGGAAATGGCAGTGATATCATCGATGATTACTTATTGAAATCAAATGAAAACCAAAGGGAAGGTCGTCGGTTCCTAGCCGCCTACGCATGGTTAACTTGGACGTTATTTATTATATTTACCATTTGTGCGACGCCCACAATTCATCAGGCTGTATACATCATTTGTGTTGACGGCTTTGTTATGTGTATTGTCTGCATTTTTATTCAGAATTCATTTCGTGGTTATTGTGTTGGATTATAACAATTTTCGGCAGGTTTTAGGCGTACTTTGCACCTTTGTAACTTTTGCAACGTGGGATTCTCATTCTTTTTTGTTTTTATGTTATACTAGCGACCCGCCCCGGCTTCACACGGGTGTAATACTGATAATAAATTCATGTATTATACAAATAAACCTTCCTCTTGAATCTTCCTCTACCTATAAAAAAAAAAACACATCAAAATCCGTTACGTAGTTTTAAAGATCTAAGCATACATAGAGACAGACAGCGGGAAGCGACTTTGTTTTATACTATGTAGTGATGCGCTATGTTTACTTTCGTGCATTGTATTAATTATATGTATATGAAGTGTCACAGTATCATTCTTTTAGAGTTTGTCCCACCTGGAGCCGGCATCCCCTTTCCTTGACCTTTTCTTTCCCTTGCAAATGTTGCAATTGATCAGATCCTTCTTTTTTAATTTAAACAAATTATCTAGAAAACATGAACCCATTGAAATCGTATTCACATATTTATGTCACTTTATATTCAGACACTAGTAAACACCAAAGTGCAATTGTAAGCTATTATTGAATTTTGTGAACCAGGTCAGGTCAGAATGGCCGAGTTCCGTCGCCCGCGCAGCCTTGACCCGCCGGCTGAGTCAGCGTGTGTCTGCGCAACTGTCGCTGGCACTGTGTCATTCTGCCTTCGAGTTCGGATACACGTCACTGACCCAACCAAGTTCATAGTCCTGTTAAGTCATCGATCGCAAACGGAGACACGTGGATTTACCAGTCTTTGATGAGTTCATATTCACATGAACCAGGGCGAGCGTCATCATGAAATGTAGGTTTTAAACGTATACTACTAAGTGAAAATCAAGCATGCAGTCCTCCTAATGACAAACAAAAGCGAACTGCAGCTTATTATATAACATGCAACCTCACACGGCTGCAAATGTGTAGTCACGTCGATATACCTAGTTAACATATCTGTGATTATAATGACTCTTGTACCTACCCTTCAACTAGACCAAAAAAAGCATTCATTGCTTTTTGGAGGCCTATATTTGGCGTTGAAATGCGTCGACACCACGTCAGGATACCTATAACTAAGTTTTTATCTTGACCAAAATAAACTAGAGACCTAGACACGCGGATGGACAGGAAAACAAGCTAATTATGCATTGCGACTAGTTATGAAATCATTTGACATGCAGATACGTTGTTTTTAAAGGCTGTATACTTAATGTTGCGGCCATAAATTTCATAAAGTACTGGGCTTTGTGAGAATTTACACGGCCCGTGGCTCAGAGTCAGTCAAGTTAGCATGCTCTGTCATTTCAGTGTGCATGTGCACATTACCCACATTGGACGAGCGGGTATAAAAGTAGAGTATTTGGTACTAGGTATTTGATTTACGCAATTCTGGTGCCGTAAGCCATCTACTATCTTATAGGATCACACATAGAACAAAAAATAAACAGAAGCTTACTTTTATTATTATGTCCAATTAATTTTGTATGCAAAGTCATTTGCATTTAAGTAAAACTATCAGTAAGAAAAAATATGCTGTGTAACCTAGATATCGTCCATAGGATGTGTATATAATAAATTACAGTTTAGATATTAGAAACTGCGTTTTTGTTTATTTATCAAATTATAAAATATTTTGACAAAAGCAGAACTCTGTCTTCTCAATAAGCGAATGTCATAGCTCTTACTACTAAAGGATATTTATATAAGCCAAACCAAACAATAGCTAGATGGTTTTATATGAAAACTCGCCTGCAAATCGCAAGTGTGATAAGGCCTTTATAAAACAGTCTGTAACGAGCCAGTGCAAGGGGCGGGCGCAGTACAACCCAGTAGTCTGACTCCGGGCGTTAAGGGGAATTATGCAAGCAGAGTAAAGTGTACACATATGGGTGCATACAAATGCTTAAAAACGATGTTCGAATACACCTTCTGCAGTGGCAATAAGAACTTCGTACCATATTTATGAAACGATTTATTCAATACATGTTTTTGCACTTGACTGTACCAGCGGCAATGTTTTGCGTTTTTATACAGCGTTTTATTTATTCGTTTTATAATTCGTTATAATTTGTCTTTCCGTTTTGATAAACAATAGTTGGACTACAATTACTTTTAAGATAAGGTAGGGATAGGGATAAGTTCACCTTTGTACATATACCTTTATTTTGTAACCCTGTACTTTGTCTTATCTTGTGCAATAAAGTGTTTACATACATACAATACATACTTTCGAACATTGCGGTCAAAACACTTGGAGAATCTTCCACCAGCCTTCATTACACAGTGGTCGTGGCAGTACGGCGTAGTCTTTACTAACGACCGAGCCATATAACTCCTGAAAAGCTGCGCACCTATTTAGAGCGCTGTGTCACGCACACATTCGTGTAGTTTGATTTACCTTTCTTTGGAGTTAATCTACTGTGTGGCACGGGTTTGTTTAGAACATCCTGCGGACTAACTGGGATGCAGAAGTAGGGCAAGGCTTGACATTATTCTATTACGCCCGGGAGCAGCTATTTCTGTTACAGGGTCGAAGGCTATGGAATAAGTTTTAAGTATTTAGATTTCAATCGATTGTAGGAACGTATGCAGACTTAGGTTTTGTTATGGGAGGTAGTTTAAACCTAACCTAGTTTATGCATTACAATTGTTATGACTAAAATTAATTATAATCATCAATATTATGACTAAAAATTGTATGACATTCGATATTATGGTGAAAACAACATATTTGACAGGGAAAAATTATGCCATAGAACAATAAATGCCAAAATACATTTACTAGCAACAACTGTATGCGTAAAGAGTTATGACAATCGATACTATGACAATAATCGTTATGAGATTAGAGCGACACCCATTTCAGTCACTGCCTCGATGCCGCTTTCGAAACACCTTCCGAACCGCCTTCGAAAACTCAATTCTTATCACCATTCCTTGCAATGTAATTTGCATGAACGGTAGTTACCTCTAATAAACGCGGCGGAAACTCTAAAAATTTACCCGACTAGGAAAGCGGTATAATTAACGTTGCACACAAAGTTTCACTGGCAATTATAATACCTAATCATCTAGATTTCCCCATGTCAACCGCAACTGATAAGCTTAGAACAAGTTTTGAGACGTTATCCTCTTAGAAACATGACTTGAATTACCCTGCTGTTACCGTCTGATTATTTTCCCTATGTAACATGCCTTTGCTTTTGAATTCTACAGTTGCTCTTTTTTTCATCTTCATAACATAATTAGTCACTGTAACACAATACTCCTAAAGTGACAAATTGGTCAAAGTTAACGTTTTGAGTTTATTTTGATTTGTGGTTACTACTCAGAATAAAGGCCTATTCAGATTGGTAATACCGACGGATATCTGATCATAATCTGTCTTCTCCGCGTGCCAAAATATGCGCGTACGCGTAAGAGAGCTATTCGTAGAACAAAACTAGCTTTATCGCAGTTTCCCTTGCGTGAATAGATCTCGCTTAACCTGGGTCCATAAACCGTGCAATGTGCATATATAAAGCTATCATCGTTAGTTATAATTATAACCACGCGGTGTAAACTCAAACCCATAAATACTGGTTTCCACGGAGTACCTATTTTTGTCCTTGCACATGCCGATACCGCAACAAGGGCTTGCAAAGGGAAATGGAATAATGAATGAGGATAGAAAATAGTTTGAGAAAAGTTAGATTAAAGGTTAAACCTGGAGGAATCTACTGGGAACTCTATTTGTACACTCGATTCAGTAGTCAGTATATCACAATTTCAGATATATAATCAGGGTTATCTATTTTAAAATAGGTACGCATGCAGTTTGTGTTTTTAGTATGTATATCATTGTTTACCCCAATATTTCATTATTTTATAGTTAAATTAATGTTATTAAAAAATAGTATGACTGAATTTGAGTATTTAAACTATAGGTACACGATGTTTGTCAACAATTATCGTATTTGAATTAACTTTGTAACTCCTCATACTCGTAAACTATTACAAAGATACCATTTACTGGTAGAGAAGGCGGAATAAAATCAGGTTGCTGTATTTTAGAATCTATGCCATCCGGTCGAATCGAGCTCAATGTCATATCAGTGTTATTAAAATCATAGTACCCATTTAATAACTTTTTCTAAATCTGTTGTTTGTATTCATAACGAAAGGAATGCGTTTATGTCCCAAATTATTGCATCTTATCTCTACAACTTCAACCTTGAGTATCCTCGCAGACGACATACATATTGCCATGTTAAACCAACAAATATGTGAGTCAGATAACACAGCCAACTAAAACATGTCAAGCTACTTCTTTAATTTGGTGGAATAACATTGTAACGATCCCTTCCGTATAGTCGAGGCCACGATAATGCTTATCAGTTGTGGCCTTAGAATCAAAACATAATGCATTCTGTTATCACGCGGCCTTTCTGGTTTAGACTGAATAAGCAAACAGATTCAAAAATGTTGGTGATTGAGGATCATCGGTGTATTATTCAGTCAAATAATTCCGGCGGTCTGGTGCCCTCAATCCCATCCGTCTTATACCATGATCCCCTAGTTCTAATAGGATAACAGACCCACGAGATTATCATATGAGAGGCATAGAAGCAAAAATGCCTCCGTCCAAGTTGCGTGGAATGGACTGAGGCATTTTTGCTTCTATGCCTCTCATATGATAATCTCGTGGGTCTGTTATCCTAAACCCATCGGCCGATATTATGATCCCGCCGGTCCGGATTACCTCGCAGGGTTTTCAGAGGTCCAATAGCAGTCACATCAAAAGCGTAACCCGAAAGAAGATCATCGAATAATCATGTCGATCTTGTTGTTGTTTGGCCTTGTTGTCTATCGTTATAAATACACTGGACATTGTACAATAGCTTCACAAACAGTTTATTGTTGTGTTGTGACCATGTTCCAGAGCTGATTACACGTAGACTGCGTTCATTACGATTTAACGACCTGTAGCCTTATGATGCTACGCTTTGTCACGCGATAAATAAATGATAAAGCATCTGTCACGTTCTGACAAATAATGTGTGAGAGTGACGGATGCTTTGTCATTTATTAATCGCGCGACAAAGCGTAGCATCATAAGCCTACTGTACGGATCATATTGCTGCAAATAGTACAATACTGTAATGAGAATGTTGATACTAAGAATCTGTTTTGTATTCGCGCAAGTTTATTGCAGTCCCAAAAGCGTATGATGCTACGCTTTGTCGCGCGATAAATAAATGATAAAACATCCTACACTCTCATAAATTATTCGTCAGAACGGGACAGATGCTTTATCACTTATTTATCGCGTGACAAAGCGTAGCATCGTAAGCTTACGGTCTGCAGTTTTAAATTTGATTGGCCTCGTAATAAACTTCAAGAGCGAAATGTATTTTTCATCACACTTGCTCGAAAATGGTGTCCTTACATGAAGGTTCTGCGGGCCGTAAATGGCCTATTACGCCCTAGGGCGTAATGGTTTTCTTTTTAAATTTGAAACGCTGGTTCTGTTTTACTCTTATTTGTCACGTTCAAAGGAAACGCCAACTTACTATTTTAACTTTTACACTGACATATTTATTTAAAGATAACTGTTATTGCAAATACATGTAAACACATACTTCGGTAACATTAATTAAATGTTTAAATAATGTTTTTTTTTATTTTTCAAATTTAAAATCAACTAAAATGGCCGTTACCGCTATGGTTTCCGAACGTGACTTGACTTTGTCTATGACTTTGACATATGTCACTAATGTCACTGTCTGTTTTAATATTTTCTTGTCATACTGGGGCGATTAGTAAGGTTATTTTATTAAGATTTCCTCACAAGTGTGATGAAAAACATTGTGTGTGCCACGGGCGGTAAAGGAATTACAAACTCGTGTTATTAAAGCCCTCGGTTTCACCTCGGGCTTATAACAAACACTCGTTTGTAATTCCTTACTTACCGCCCTAGATACACAATGTACTATTTCATCACACTTGCTCGAAAATGGTGTTATTACACGTAGGTTCTGTGGGCCGTAAATGACCTAGTACGCCCTAGAGCGTAATGGATTTTTTTGATTTGAATAGGCTGGTTATGTTTTACTCTTATTTGTCATGTGCAAAGGAAACGCCAACTTACTTTTTTAAATTTTATCACTGAAATATTTATTTAAAGAGAACTGTTATTGCAAATACACGTAAACACATTTATTTCGGTAACATTAATTAAATGTTTAAATAGTGTAATTTCACTATTTTGCAAATATAAAATGAACTAAAATGGCCGTGTTAGGTCTTTATCGCTATGGTTTCCGAACGTGACTTGACATTCGCATTATCTATGGATATAATGTCACTTTCTGTTTTAAAATTGTCTTCTCATAACTACTGTGTGGATTAGTAAGGTTATTTATTTAGATTTCCTCACAAGTGTGATGAAAAACATTGTGTGTGCCACGGGCGGTAAAGGAATTACAAACTCGTGTTTTTAAGGCCCTTGGCTTCGCCTCGGGCTTCTAACAAATACTCGTTTGTAATTCCTTTCTTACCGCCGTATATACACAATGTATGCAGTCTGTTCCTGCGTTCTTACAGTCATACATTTTTTTTATGTAATTGTGTTTCATTGTATTGGTTACGACTATGATTCGATTCATCATATGCATATAGTAATAGGTCATTATTAGCTAATAGATATCAAACATAGCACCACCAGGTATTATCCTGTGCCTTAGTTATCCAACCTGTCCCACCATACCTTAAATCGTTTGTCGATTTGGTAGGTGGCCTGCCCCACACTACTTTTCGCCTGATTATGTTTACAATATGCCATGGTACTTAGGCAATGTTTCAAAATAAAGGCCATGTGAATTCATTTTCACCATACATTAATTTTCACGTAACGAGTACAAGCGTTCTCGTCATAATGGCTGTACACTGCACAGTGCGACAACCTTGCGTTATCGGCGTCCTGCCCTTGGTCCACTTACCGCCAGCTATCTCGGGCACATCGCAGGCATCTGATAAAGTACTATGACACGATTACTCACATACCTTAATACCTGTACATACGATCCAATTTCGAGTATCAAGTGCCAAGTTGCATGTTCAGTGGATGTTAGCAGATGTAGACGGTATTGTATACATTTTTTTAATGCCAGACCATGTTGGGAGCGTTTTTGTTTCTTTATTTATGTTTCTCTGGTACTAGTAGTAATCCGTATTATTTCAAAGTTCGACCGGAGACTACAAATTGTTTTGGATAGCTGAAATTGTGGCTTCAGACTTTTTATGATTACAAAACCGATAGCTACGTGATTCAATTTTGTTTTTTGTTGTTTTTTCGCCGAGACTTCTGGTTTAGCATTCATCATCGTCACTGTCGAATATTAGTCCCGCAAAAAATTGCATTCAATACAATTTTAGCCACAGATAAATTACAACCCATTAGGATCTTATTTTATTTTATCTACTGTCAATTAAGTCTTTGTATCAAGCAATGTGAATGGTATGTATATCACTTTTAAGATATTGTTTGAAAAAAATAAATTAGTTCACGTGTTGAGCTCGAATGTGTTTATAACAAATTCAGGCAAAATTCAAGATCCGTCACCTACTAGAGCCGTCACCTACTAGTATATTTGCAATACATATTGCAAATATACTAGTAGGTGACGGGACTAAAAGTGATATGGCATTCAGTCGAGTATTTACATAGGTAATTGTAAAAAAATAGATTAATTAATGGACGAAATAAGAAATCAACTAATACGTCAGTCGACAAGATTTAAGTTATTTTATAGATTTGTACCAAGGTTTTCATTAGCATCGCGTCCGATCAAATATCCTTACGCGTTAATAATCTTGGTTCTTTGTATAGAAAAACGAATTTCACATTCATTTCAGGTTCGACTTCCAATTGGTTAGTATTTTGTACACGAAACCCTATCAATAATACTATTATATTTACTTACAGTGTATTAAATAGCACAATTTAGAGTCTCGGACAAATAACGATATAAATAAACAGTACCTACGAGGCGCAAAACAGTATTTTTATGCAAAGTTCATGCTCTGACAATGTGACACCTGCGAGACTCCGGCACCTGCCCAGCATTCTTAAACAGCCTTCAGCCACACCGGCACCAATCCGGTTAGTGCCAACGCGAGAAAAATTAAAACCACTCATGATCGCAGCTGCCAACTATCGAACCACATTTACATGAAAACTAACCGCAACTAAAACTTGCTAGATTGTCAGCTGATAAACATTAATAATTGCTATCTTTAGAACTGTTTACAAACGGTCTTATTACTCTTATTAGTTACAAACTTGCACTTGTATGTGTGCAAGCTGTTTACTAGTAACACCCTTCTTAAAACAACGACATAACTCACTATTCGCATTAAAGTCAGATAGGTCTTTATTTCACCAAGTTTATTATTGATTGCCGGTCAGCCAGGGGTTGCCGTCGGCCAGACTTTTCCATTATTGATTAAGAGTTCAGTGAATGCAGTAATTATTGTTTAGCTCTCCAATCAGTTGCAAATGAAGTTCAGAGTCCCACATGTTATTCCGTGGCCTGTAATCTCGGAATGGTGAACTTAATGACTGCTTGCGAAGAGCGGGTAATGAACAAAGAAATAACGACCGGGAAACATGCTGTTACATGGATCAAAGCATAATGTAATCAAGATTAATTTACTCGCTGATGAACAAGTACAGTTATCTTTTGAGAGGATTTTTTGAAAGTGATATACAACTGTATATCTTTAAGTAAAACAAAGAGATGATGATAATGTTCAAAAGCGTATGATAGTTTATGCGGAGACTAGAAATATTACACAGATATTCATGTCTTTAGTCAATGGTCTAAGGGCTGTACCTAAGAAATATATTATGTTGTATAATGTCCAATGTCCTTTTCTGGGAATACATTTTACATCTGAATTTTTTTTTTGGTTGTTCTGCGTCCCGTTTGGTCAATATTGGCCACTTTGGTAAATCTGGAATTCATCATTATTGTTATATAACTTATCATAAACATAATTCAAAATGATGGGACAGTCACAAGGGTCACAGTTCAAATGATAATCAATTTGAAAACAGGTTTACGACTGTACAGAGTGATAAAACGAGTGGATTCCAAGCAAAACGTCGTGTTCAATACTTCATTATGATGATTTATGGAAATCTTATCAAAATATAATAATTCTGATAAATAAGCTCGTGAATTGTGAAACACGGATTGATTTTGAACTTTATCAAGAAATTAATTTTACTTAACTCGAAAAACAAGTAAGATATTCAAATTTTATATCAGTTTGACGATAATTGCATAAAATTCATGAACTTAAGTATATTGACTTCGTGTAATATATATTGACGACACGTTTGGCTTAACGGGAGTGACACCGCCTATGAAGCTGGAGGTCCCGGGTTCAAATTCTGGTAAGGGCAAATATTTGTGTGATGAACACAAATATTTGCCCTTGTCATGGACGTTTTCTATCTATTTACGTATGTACATATTTAATTTATCTATAAGTATGTATATCGTCGTCTAGTACCCATAGTACAAGCATTGCTTAGTTTGCGACTAGGTTTATTTGTGTAAGATTGTCCTTAAAATATTGTACTTATTTTTATATGAACCTGAATTGAATGAGTTTTTCAACTATTTCCATCGTTTGAACGCGGTGTGTTGGGTTGGGAATCAGTGTAATATAAGTCGGTATTGACCTAGTAACGTGCGAGTGACTCGTATCCCGACGGCCCCGACCCGCCAACTGGGTTCCCGTGGGACTAAAATTAACTTAACGATCCAATTTCCGATGCAATTTTTCCATACATTTTGAAATAGCTTTTCACGAGTCCCGTATTCAAACATGTACATGTACTCGGTTTTTTATTTTTCCTTTTCAGTTTTTAATAAAAACATTTAATTACAGTATATCTTGATAAATAGGTGGATATTGGCTTAGAGATCTCTCGGGGGTCTATGGTGGTCATATCTTCTCTATCGGGTCAAAACAGCTGCTTTGCTACTTGGTACCAAGCCTGATGTGTAGGAGAATCGCTTCTAGAGTTAAATATTACAAATATTTAACTCTAGAGACCGTCCAAAAAAAATTGAAGTGTTTCTGAAGCGTAAACAATATGCGCTTGCTACTCACAACCAGCCTGACTAACTTGCAATCGTTACTGGATTTAGCAAAAATCGAACTAGGTGGGGGTCGTGGCGTATCCTGGGGTCGAACCAGGTCGCTGGCCGGACCACCTTGAGTGGATCGGACTAACTGGGGGCCTGGGGCGCCTGGAGTCGAACCAGGTCGCTAGTCCCGGCCTCCTTAGGGTCGGACTTGGTGGGGGCCAAGGCGCCTTGGGTCGAACCAGGTCGCTAGGCCAGAGCCACCTTGAACTATGTGCAAAAGCAATATCATCCAAGCAGTTTAACTGATCATCGATTTTCTATTAAAATGTACCTACCTCATTTCTCATGTCGCTATCTCCGATCTCGATGCTGTCAATTTGTGATTTGATCGATGACTACACCGCGAACCTCAATTCTAGACCGCAATATGACACCTACTTCTCATGTAACTTAAATAAAGTTTATATAAATCCTTATACATAATGTATAATGTAACATGCCTCTAAAATACGGCAGTTTCTAGGCTTATTTATCTACCATAAGTGGTAATCGGTGCATGTACTTAAGCCGTCCATGTTGGGAATGTTAGAGTCATGCACCGATAGGGCAATGTGTCACAAGACCTCACTAAATATTTACAAAACTGTTTTACGGCGTGTCCATTAACGACAAATATTTCAAAAGATTTACCGTAAAATTACAACATGCGTATATGTACCGAATATGTCGAGTTTCATCTGGTAACGGTAATATTGATGAAATAACGGGGGCACTTCTAAACTGACCGAGCGGTCCAAAATGGCGCGGCATACATTTCGAAATTGTAACGAATTGAAAGCTCATCTTGTTTATAGCAACAGGCCTATTGAAATCTCAGTTAAGTAATACTCGTAAAAGTTATTGGGAATTGGTTTGAATTACCAAAACTAAACCACATCAGCTATACTAAGTATAGCAGAATATGAAACTGAGTTGGAGGTATCTGTCTCAGTTTCGTTTTTTGCCGAATTGATTAGACAACGTTTCTAGAGTTGTCAAGTTTCAACCCATTAGCATCTCGATCATATGACTTTGGCACTTAGTCACGAAAGTCCCGAATACTCGAAACCCTGAAAGTATCACACGATCTGTGTGCATTACCATTTATAAAAGCGTATGTTTACTCATAGTTTAACAAAGGTGAGAGCAATTTCAAGAATCATTTAGGGAAAATCTTAGCAATACTTAAGTAAATCGTGATTGGTAAAGTTAACAATTTTTTAAGTCAAATGTGTTATAAAAATGCATTACCTATTACTAGTAATTGTTCTATTCTTCTCTCGAGAGTGAAAAATATGGAAGCTTCACTGTAGTTGAGAAATGCCGTTGTGCGCTTAAGAATTTCGTTATTTATTAAATGTAATAGAATAAAATTAAATAAATTTAGATTTAAATTTCACAAAATTAAAACAATAAAATAACAATGATATGCCTAATGTACCTAATACTAAATAATTAATTTGAAGAAGAAAAATAAGCATTTTATTACAAAAAATATAGCAAAAATATTGGTATATAAATTGAAAAACGATAAAAATTACTACCTAGATTTAAATAATTATGTCCACATTTATTACATTACAATAAATTATTACTTAGACTACTACTACAAATTTGTTAAAATTTTAGAAAAGAATTCATTCATGGAGTAATAGCATTTTTCTAATAGGAATATATTCAGCTTCGTTTTGAACTTGTAGGTACAGATCTATTTAATTTTTAATTGTATCCGGCAATTTATTCGTCGTTCATCTCAATCGATTCAATTGTAAAGGCGTTATTTTGTAACGAACATCCTAACATCTTCACAAATGTTCACATTATTATATTAGTGGGATGTAGCGGAGATAGTCGACCGGAGCTAACAACTATTACAAGTTCATGAGTAAAGTTGCGCAAACGCTCGCCGGCTGACCCAATAACGCGGCGTGAGCCCCGTCACGGTCCGCTGCGGCACGTGGCGAGATCCACTTCTTGGCTCTGATTCCCAAAAATGATTTATGGAGACACGCTGTATAAGCGCAACAATAGACAAGTTCACACAAACTATAGTTTGTACGAGTCTAATCACCGCTCCGGCACGGACAAGCAAGACTTATATGTGTTGTGAGTCATATTAGGGTACACAGTGTATGAATGAAAGGATTCTCTTGGGGTTTAATCAATACTAAACACCGATTCGACACAGACTCACATGCCAAGATCGGCAAACTGCTTAGAAAAATAGATGACACCAGAGCTGTCAAAACCGTCTCCAAATAACTTCAGAAAAATTAAAGATCCAGAGAAAGAACTAGGAAACGATGAACTGGCTGTATGCAGTAAGATCTGAGAAGTATAAATAAGAAAATGTCTTAAGAGAAAGGAAATCAGAGATAAAGCAGAATGCAGGATTGATATAGAGCCAATATCCAATTTTAACGGTGCGGGAATGAATGAATATACGGTGTGGTATCCCGAATGTTTGTTCATTCTCTTTACGAACATTCGGACACCTAAGATAATTGTTACTATATATTGTATAAAACTTCTGACTACTGTCTTATGACAAAATGGATGTATCAATATTATGAGCCATCTACTCACAGAGCATATTCTTACATGTGTGAATCTACTAAATAGCTAAGTTACGAGGCTATGCCATGCAGTGTTGCGAGAGGATTGCGAAATCGATCACGATGTAGAAAGATGGATGATGAGATGTAAAAGATCACACTAAAACATTCGTTATAGAAAATGCGTTGGTCGTACTTTACATTTCAGCAGTACGAAGTTTTTTATCAATCCAAAAAGTAATGAAACAGAAATCCGATGTAGGTATGAATTAAAAAATAACGTTTAAGAACGAACGCGTATGTGTGAGTATATGTCAATGTATGTATATTTGCAGATATCACGTCCGTTGCCCTCTCGACAACTCGGTGACATTGACGGAACACAAATAAAGAGATAGCGATATAAATAGGTATACTAGTATTCGTATATGCGCATTATGTGTGCCAATTACGGCGCCACTGAAGATTGATTTGATACCTACTCTGATGCATCTTCCATTTGAGGTGTGTCTGTTACCATGATTATATTTGTCACTTTACTCTGTAATTAAAAAAGAACATGTGTTCAATTTAATGGAAATTGAGGTTCATAAATGACGCCAACGATGGTTTACAATTTTGCTGACATTTTTGAAATGTTGATGATTTGTATTTACGTTAAATAACTATTTGTAATGAAGACATTAAATTTCATACATAACCACGCAACGCAACGCTATGAAGAGTATGAGGCGAGTCATAAATGTGGTGGCGAAATCTAGCCGTAATCAAGCTTATTACAATAACCTTAAAAAGTCAAGGGAAGCAACAATAAGAAAAAGCATAATGCAAAGTATTGAATGGAGTTGGTCAGTGAAAGGTTATCTTATCTGATAACAACCGCCATTTTCCTTATCCTTGATTGTCTGAATTCTGATGCAGCATTTTTTCTTTCATTGGAATATTTTGTATAACAAAAATTTCTTTTTATTGCATACCAAAAATTACAAGAGGTCCTTAAAGTAAAACAGAATACCAAAAAACGAATTTATCAATGTGGTTCAGGAGGTTTTTAACCAACTCCAAAAACATGATTTTTATTGTAATTTTTGCAACAGGCAGTTCCGCTTCCTGTTGGGCTAAATTGCGGATTTTTTAAAGATTTCATATAGATAACTGGTAAGTTTGAACTTATGTATATTGTGTACTAACGGGTTGCATTGAAAGCGTCCAAGCATCTCAAAAATCTCACCAACAAACATTTAGAGGTGCGACTTTTGTCTCGCTCATTTTTGTGTGAGCCGAGATCGTGATCTCTTCATGACTAATGTATTTTGTCATGGTGCAATGATCTCACGGTACGTCGAATCACAGCCATCATCATTACGTTTTAGGCAACGTAACGTTAACACGTTAAATTGTCCCTTCTTTTGCCAACAATTGTTTCTCATTTTAGCCCGATAGTTTCACGGTCTGTGCCAACAATTACATCTTCTTGTTATTCCTTTACATTGTTGTTTCTATTAGATTCCGATTGAATCCGTACACTTCTTTGAGTAACGTTGATGATTTTCAAACTGCTTATTTTAAACAACGATCGATCTAGAATGCTTCGTAATTCGTATTTTAAAAGTCGAATTCCATTAAGTATGATTCTATTGATTGGATCGTTCAGTTTGATCGAAAACGTCTGTTTTGCGATAAATAAAGTAGGTATATTACGATCATAGATCGGTTGGAGGCTATTCATCTAAGCGTTTCAAAATACAAAGATGACGTAATCACAAAGTTTAGTGAACGCGCCATAAAGTGCGCGAACGTGCGTCGTCGCCGGTTAAGGATACGTCTTATACAACGAGGAAGCGAAGTTTCTAACAAGAGACGCTTATCAAGATATCATGACATCTGAGCACAAAATTTTGTGATCTGAGTCTTTAATTTCAGACTTTTGAAACTATCTCGATACTTAGCGTAAATTAAAATAAATTAACTGATCAAAATGGTATTGAAATTATTAATTATATGTGTCGCGCTCTCCGTTGAGATAAACGCGTGATAGTTTCCGAAATCTACTAACAGAGACAAGGAGATACATCACAAAAGCAGCTACTAAGACTGGACCGAATAATCTATTACCACGACCAAGCTGCGAAAGAGTGAGCGAATGGGAAGAATTGAGGAAACTAATAAGGAACTAGACAAGTTAAAAACACATTGTAATTTTGTAATAAAACAAACCTTACGATGAGAAACATTGAACTCTCCGCTAGCCGCTTTGTCAAACACGCGACTCAAGTTGAGCATCTCAAGGTCCGGCCGATCAAGGCCACGGCAGCCGGGAAGTCATGGACTGCGTTTGTATAGTTTATTTGCCCCGCGGTTTTTATAATTTGCTTGTTGGAAACTTCATTCTAAAGCAATGACCGCTGATTTGGCTTTTCAATCGATTGCTTCCTGCTTTAATTTGCCCTTAATGAGACTACGTAGGTATTTAGCTGAATATTTTACTACCTATAATAGGTATTCATTATTTAGACTCGTCTTTCTGCGTATTGGTTTTAGTTATGTCATTACATTACCGTCAGTTTTATTTCAGTCACTTTATCTGAGAACAAATCGTTTTGTAGAAATCCGTGAGAGGCTTTACTCGATTGATTTATATTCTATGTGATATTTACCAAGACCATCGACACTTGAAACCGGTTATGATGTTGAGAACATTACAAAAAATACTGACGTTTTTGCGCAAAATCTGTGGGAACGTAAATAAGTATGTATAGAAGTAATAAAGTTTGTCTTAATTGAAAAAAGGAGATGTACCTATTCAGCCAAAAAAAAACTCAATCAATTCGCTCGCACACTATACTACAATATATTACCGATAAGCCTTTTTGTGTGTCGTCTCACGTTGCATTGCGTCATCATGCAGATTTTAAAAGGACCGGTGAGTGGAAAAAATATTTATTCAAATGAGGTGCCAAAACTCCCTCGGAATGTTGTTTACCAGTACTTTGGCTTGGGGTTTATGAAGGAAAAAACTAACATAATGGAATTGAGTTTTGGTCACAACAATAGTTTAATTAAACACAGAAATTCAGCGGGTTGAGTTCGAATCCAATTACCAGCGAGAATGGGTCGATTAACTGAAACGATGATTGCGTCTGATATCCCAATCAAAGTCGGGTTTTAGAACTCAATTTTGTTGTTAAAAACATATCGGTACGAGAGTTCCGTGATACCGGTACGATTTTATGATTTGTTCGTCAATTTTATTGAAGACAATTGAAGGTAAAAATTTGGTTTCGCACGTTTGTAATATTTGCTTTAGTTAATAGAAAGAAAAAAATAATAGTTTTTTTTCTTTAGCTACAAATACCTTAGACCATCGTCGCTTTTTTAGGATTTGAGTCATTTGTTCTACATTATTGTGTCAGTTCATATACATATATGTCACGTAAATCCCCACGTGATTTTTATCAAAATTAGACCACTTAATTATTAAATAAAATAGAGCTAATGACTTTAATTATTAATTAAAGGCCACGTTAAATCATTATAACTCGCGATTAATTCAGTCATGGGAAATGGGTTTGTGTTGTATAATCGCGGATTCATGCTAGGGGCTTTTTTTGTTTCGAGTTCTTCACTGGAACGGTGAACAATCAACACTGTATGACTATCCATTGGTCAAGAAAAAAATTACCATTTTTATCGACCATACTTCTAGTTATACTGTACAGAAACAAATTATTCTAGAATCTACCCGAATATACGCGATTTTATTCTAGATTCTGTTGAGAAAGCGCACGGGAAGGAGTTGGCATATCAGGTTATTTGAAGGAATATAAGGCCGACGCCAGCTGACGCGGTTTGCAGGGAGTGTGCACCCGTGCACGCCTGCGTGTCTATATTAAAAATATTATGAGCAGTGCTAAGGAAAGCGGGCGTGTAGTTTTGAACGCCCACTGCGTGCCCCCGCTCCGTGCACCCGCGTCGGCCCATAAAGATTTGTCTTCATGGATGGCAATTGTTTTGGGTCATGCATGATCCTCAGACTTGGACCAAGAAAGGACATCTGATTTGGGTCTTTTCTTTTTATTGCGATTTAGGAATGAGTCTAAGTATGATTCTTTGACTCAACCGTCTAGTATTAACTCCTAACACAGTTGCTTTGGGTAGAAATAAGGACGTCCATTAGGTATAGCTTTGCAAATAACAATAAAGTATAGTATTTTTATGTGAGGGTCATTCTAACTTTAACACCTCTACGGCCAGCAGCTCTTCAATTAAACGATTAACCTATTTGTCGAAGTTGGACCTGCATAACTGGATTATTTGTAATTTTATTAATAAATGAATTGAATTTAATTTGTTCCAGGTAGACATAATCGTCGACAACTTCGACAGTAGAATTCCCAACTTTGAGAGGCACTTCTCTGAAAGTTGCACCCACTGCTGCAACATGAACATTTGACATAATTTTTGTATGGTCCATGTTCATTTTGAAACCCACTTGTTGAGAAACCCTACTGAGGTCTTCGAGCACTGTGCCAAGGTCCTCCAGGGTCTCAGCCATGACTACAATATCGTCGGGAAATCGAAGGTCGCCATTAAAGTTGATGCCAAGTTCTTTCCAGTCTAGAAGCTGGAAAACATCTTCCAGTGCAGTTGTATACACTTTTCTCGAGTTGGCATTTTCTGTAAAAAACTGTATATTATATCATAAAGATAGATATAATGCCAAACAAAGATTAAGAGAAAACGGAACAAGTATTAAAAACGAGTACAAATGAAGGGATGTTTACAAAAACAACATAACTAACTAAGCTGGTTGACACCTACTGTCACTAAAAATGTTTCCCTATAAGTGTCAACCAGTCTAGGCAGTTATGTTGTTTTTGTAAACATCCCTTCAAATGTATCTCCCCTGGACATGAAGTATCTCCCCTGACATCAAATGAGCCAGGGGCGATACGTTTTCGATAGAAAACCAAAATAGCCGTAACAGTGCTTCTCGTACACAAATCACAAACAAATGCAACAATCTATGCACAATTTACAGTAAATATTTAAGTATGACGAGGAAGGCCAACAATCATACCTTTGGGTTCCGGATCACCTTTGGTCACCTTAGTGTTATGGTCCAATAATCATTCAAAGATCCTGTATCGGCACCAGTTTGAGTAGGTACTGGTGTATTGGGGTGCTAGACAGGAAACCTCCCAGAGTGTCTGGATTCTTCTCATTCCTCTTGATCCGGTTGATCCGCAGGAAAGGGAAGCGTCTTGGCCGGTGCACCCCGGGAGCAACGGCAAGTGATTTCTTAGGGGCCCCGAATTGAATTGATGATTTTGGCCTTGCCGATGCTGCGAATGAGCCTGTCAGGGGGGGTTGGGGGGTCCCGCACCGGGTTTCCTCTGTTAGAGGACTCTCCAGGTGCGGCACGCGAGGGCGGAGCGTCGGGCACGGGCAGCATCCCTCCGATGTCTCCTTTTGGGGGGCACTGCGGGCAGGCACCAGACGGGTGACCTGTGCCGCTGCGTGGTGGCGGTGGACTAGTCCTCTGTGTCCCGTAAACCCGACCTCGATGGCAACGAGAGCCACGACTGTTGGGAGCGGGACGTAGAGGACTGGCCCACCGCGGTCCGTAAACCTGACTGTCCCCAGCAACGAGGGCTGGCGACGGTCAGGAACGGTCGGGCGAGTGTCTGCGGGGTAGGGGCATGTGTCCTCCCGTGGACGGCTGCGGGGCAGGGGCGTTTGTCCTCCCGTGGCGGCGAGGGAGGGACCGGGACACCGTGTGTCTGGTGCCGGTCCCTGCTTCCCCGGGGGACGACCATTTGGTCGGGGGGGAGCTGGTGAGGGGAGGCACACTGGCCATGTTACATTGTGCCTTTTTCGGAGAGGGGTCGCCCTAGGGCGAAGGTGCTGGTGAAGGACTGGAGGCAGTACGATTCCCAATCCATCACCGTGAAGGCACAGGTCGGTAGCATCCCTGGGTTTTAGTGGGTAGGCCAATCCCTTAAGGAGCGGATAGCCCCACATAACCAATATGTAATATCTGGCTGTCACCCCCGATGGCTTTAGGTTACGTAGTGGTATGCAGTTTCATGCATTTCCCGGGGTCAAAAAAAAAAGTACTGGTGTATTGCTCTCCATGTCTTTCTTTACACAATCTAAATGTCGCGTTGATAATAAGCTAAAAGTTACAGTTACACGATAAATTCACAGAGAGCCGCGTAATTCCGTACATTTTCTAAAGATGACTGACAATCCATCCGCCAACGTCATATTTCCGCCTTTTAATCTAAAGGTCAGAAAAATCTGGTCAGTCATAACTAGCGCTCTCTCTGCGACTTTATCCAAGCCAATAATCAGATATTTTTGGCTAATGTAACGTTGTTAGTTTATCACGATACGACAAGTATATATATATATATATATATTTTAACAAATAATTGTTCAATAAAACTAACCAGAGGAAAGAAATACTGCATTCACTCAACACTTCTGCACCTAGCGAGTGGCGTGACCGAAATGGCCTACAAAATGCCTGAGCACTTGGTTTCTGCACCGCTTGCTGTTTACTTCACGTCGTCCACTGTGTATTAAAGGTCACAATTTCCACAGACTAGCAAAGCAAACCCGATTTTTAAAACAAAAAGCCAGAGGACGAGACACGAAATACGGGGGACAAATTTCGGCGTGAATATTTATTATGCAAAATTGGAATATAAGCAATTTTACTTGCAAGATACTGTTACTCAGTTATCTTTGTTTACAAAATTAACGATATTAAAGTTATTATTGAATTTTAATACATTCATAATTACTGTTTTTGAAATGAAGTCGGTTGGGGGACAGACCAGGGGAGAGTCATTTTTCCTCTATTAGAGTTGATTGTGACAAAATTACGTACATTTTTGTAAAATAAAATAAATTTAAATGGCCATGTAGAAAACATTTAGTTTTAAGGAATTAATAGGTAATTACGAAGTTAATATTAAAAAAAAATTTTTTTTTGTTCTTGCCGTCGAAAGTATCTCTTAATTTAGAATGACCCGTGAATGAAGTTCTAGCAGGCTTTCAGAAAACTTTAATTATTAACTATTTTAGCAAATGCTAAAACGTATGTAATAAAATCATTCTGTTAAGAACCGCTCGCACTATACCTAATAGTGAAATCGCTGAGAAACCCGTCAAATATTTTTACAGATTTCTTGCACAAGATTATATTAACGCGTCCGAACGGATATGCTCTCGCGCATGATATTAATGCTAACGAGAGACATCTAGCTCTAGAAGACTAATGTTACATGTTATTTTGAAACTTCCAGTCACTTAAGATCCTACGATTCTAAAAAAGCTCCTTATACGCAGCCTTGAGTAATACAGGTACCCATCAAGTCTAAAGCCAGGAATCATAGATTAGTTTTAGTGCTCGTAGTACTTAATTAATGATGACATTTTAAAAGGTTCTTGAGCGCTCATGCAATCTTGACTGATGGTATATTTTTATCTCAAGGAACGCTACATTTTTAACAGCGCTGTTTTACTGAATAGTTTCTTAAGGTGAATTTTTCGGAGGCGCAAAAGTGTCGTGTGGCCCGTTTTAAAACACTTTACCGATGTTATCGCGGAGTTAAAATAAGACTCGAGTTGAGAGCATTATTTAACAAAATGAGCAAAATGAAAAGGTATGCCTTATCTCCTACGCCCACGGCGTCTGGCTGGTTGGATCACAGCCTCCTTATTTGGGAAGAAATTGTTGCAAAGATGATACGATTTGAACTCTTGGGTAGAGGTGAGACTTCCGAAATAATAAAACATGCTGATATTCATTTCAAAATACTAAATAAATGAAAAGCCGATGCTAAAAATGCTTCATGTAAATGCATATTAACCGAAAAAGTAGAGAAATAAATGCTCAACAACGTATGTGTTTTAAAAAACCACTTCTGCGCCATATTATTTCAAAAAGTTGTCGGTTGCTGAATTCTTTTGAAATTGCACTTATTTAAAACTAAAAAAAGCGTGGCCGGCTTCGTTTTTATTTGCCGAGAGCGCTGATAGTCGATAAAAATACACGCCAATAAGCGAAAAGCCAACATTATTTTTATATTTTGGACCCAATTTAGCGATTGGATACCCAAGTTAATTACCTTTATAAAAGTGTAAGCGTGTTTTGTAAAAGAGACAGAAAACACTAATGAGCTATACAGTGGCGTGGCGTCAAACATATTCTTAGTAAATTCGGAGGAGATTTGGATTACTTTTTGTTCAGGAGTAGTAGATACTCCGGTCATATGCTTTAAAAAAATAGGCAAGCCGGTGGGAATCGGTTTCTATGGACGCCACGCCACTGTGAGCACTATATCTGGAAAAATAACTAAATACTTAATATTCTTTATGAAGTTACTGATGTTGCTTTAAAAATGTATAAGTACTGAAATTGTCTCAAAAACGAGAGGATTTACAAAAAACTATCGCCTTTTTCAGTTAATACATTTATTGTTAAAATAACAGAATCAGAAAAAGAAACAAATCGAAATCACGAGATAGAAAGAGAAACTTGACGCATTGTTTAAGTGTTTAATTATGTCTTGCATCTCTCTCTTTCTCTGAAAACGGAGATGAAACGCGACGAGGATATTAAATCCAGGTCGCAAATATTTCGCAACAGGTTATACTGGTGTCCAGCGTTTTGTTTTTAACACGCGTCGGCTAGCCTGCCAAAAAATACAAAACAAATGTTTTTGATTCAGCTTAAAGTATTATAAAATTCCTGGATGACTGCGTTGTTCAAAGTGCTTTAAGTAGATAAGTGTACTGATATCTGCCAATTGGCTTGGCATCGAAATTTATCTTAAATATGGCTGCTTTTGACTTGGTTTAAGTTGGTTTGCGAAATAAGTAATAGTTATTCCGAATTTAGCCAAAAGTAAAGACAACCCGTCTTCGGTTGTGTTGTGAGTAGGTAAGTGTCTTAGGACTAAGTAGTCTTTCTTAAATGTTAAATTAAGTCTGTTAAATCAGTCTTACTTATTTAGCATACTAAATTTACCATAGTATTTGGTGGCCTTTACATATATTAAACCTAATTGACCGGCTAGCCCTACGTTTAATTTAAATCATATTCACATTGTGAACAAGAGTAGTGGAATGCTGTTGTTACGAATACCATAACGATTGGAAAGACTGTTTAAATTTCGTTCGAATTTCAAAATTGCTTTTGTAACTTTTAACCGCAACCAATGTATAAGTTACGATTTGTAATTACAACCTTTGGCGTCGATGTATTGGCTGATAATATTTTTGGTGCGCCCTTTGCTCTGAGTCCCGTTAGGGCATATCTTTAAATCGGTCCAGACCGTTAGTCGACACCTCGGGGCAGTCGCAATGCTGAAATATTTAAAAAGAACACAAAAATTGCGTTCGTTGTCTTTGCTAAGACTTTGTAACTTCATAATCATAACTGGAATAAAGAGAATTTGAAATCTATTGCCTTCTATTGTATTGCGCATTTTTATATCTGAATAGTAACGTCTTATTGCTGTAATTCGTCTTTGAGGTCTCGGTTAATTTCAATACAAATTTGTTTCTCTGATTGTCCGTATTTTCTTAAAATGGTAATCCTTTCAAAGAAAAGTTGCGTAATACTATATTTCCAACAATGCTAAAGGTAAATCATTGCAGGGTTTATTAAGCTTTCCCCGTTCTTAGAACGCCTTCCTTTCCTGTAACGGTAAAAAGTTGAGAATTTCCGATGAATCACCAAGTCCTATTAAGGCTATATAAAGAATGTAAATCGTTGAACATTCGCGATGTGCAACAACGATAATCTTAACGTCTTTAAAAATTAACGTCCCATAAACTTTACTTGTTGCTACTCGTGCGTTGAAGGTTATAAAAAGGAAACATGTTGCAAAATGTATTAGGCTAACCAGACGTCAATAAAGGTTGGCCTCATTGTGGATGAATGACTACAATATGTGACTCTGCTTGAACACCATGCCTACGAACGTGTCATCGGCAGCTGTAAATACCTTATCTTAAGTCAGTTGTGTCGCTGAAGTCAGAAATCCAGACGTACCTGAAACAAAAAAGGATAAAGGTTAAACACAAGGTTTTAAGCATTAAAATACGTTCCGATCATGGTTCGCACGGTACCACTCGTGTATCAATATTTAACGTGTCGGACGTAAGCGGCTTACGCGGTTTATACGGAAGCTTCACACTTGGCTCCATACGGAAACTAAATGATTCAACATATTTTGTAAAACTTCTATAGGCCTTCGGGCGGCAGGAGGATAACTTCCAAAGAAAAAAATCAAGGAATTGATATAATGGGCTTATAAAGTGAGTTCATCAATTTCGAATCCACATGTCCGAAAAAACCAGAAGCTTTAGAAAGAGAATTTGATACCTCTGAAATAGGATAGGGTTTTCATGGTCAAATGAACGCAGGTCTTGGGCGTTTTAGTGTAGTTTTAGTTCGGGCATATTTTAGAGCACCTGATCAAACATGTGGGGCGATAAGGGACACTTGATGTGAGACTAAACAGATAACTCCGCCTCCCTGGCTATACACTCAGCTCCTTAAAATTAGAATAAAGTGAACATACCACAATGTGAGTATAGAAAGAGTCATAACCAAAGGAAAGCAAGGCGAAATTAGCATACGAAGAATAAGTAAAAGAAAACCCTGAGCAAGTCATTTTGCGTAAACGATACGTGCATACAAAGGAACACAAAGCAAAAGCAGCTTCCAGATCGTGGACATGAGTAAAAATCAAAACATTGAAGCGTCTTCCGTTTCATATGCAAATGGACACCGCTTTGTGAGACACACACGCATCACGAATAGGAGATATTTAAAACACCACATAAAGAACAACGCCGACGCCGCAGTAGACTGAACTTGAATAGTCTTGCTACCTGGCTTTTGTTTCGCACCTTTATTTGGTAGATATTAAAATATCAATTAATTCTACTTTACAACCTGTCAAAGAATGTAAATACTGCTAATCGTAAATCATAATTTTTATTTTTATTATAATTTATAGCTTTATTTGATTCAAGATCTCTCCTCGTTAGTATCTTTATACAGGTTAAACAAATAACAGGTATACACACTTTGTTTTTGAAATTTTAGTCTATTAAATATAAAAATTATTAAGTATTTTTTTGTTATACATATATAGTATTTAGGGCCGGCAAATAAACATGGAAGATAATGTCAGACAAATGTCCACCTCTAGCAATATACAGGTGTGAACCCTTTTCATCGCGTTTTTCATCACATTTTCTGCGTTATCTCAGTGACTGTGTCTTGGATATTTTGTTTTAACTGTTGAAGGTTCATTGACCTGTTAGCATAGACACATCCCTTTAGATTGCCTCACAGAAAAAAGCCAGGAGCTGTTAAATAAGGGGATCTTGGAGCCAATCAATGTTACTGTTTCTTGAAATTAATCGATCGGGAAACGTTCTTTTTAATTTTTCTATTGTGGCTCGTGCCGTGTGACACATGGCCCCGTCTTGTTGTTGTAAAACGCTCCATAACAAATTTGCCGTATCTACACAAAGTAATTTTCATGCAATAAGTGTCCGCCAAAACAAAATGGCGGCAAAAAGAAGTCGTATACCTCCAAGTTGGCCACCCTGTATAACCAGATAGATCTTTATTCTCAATGCATTTAAATCAGATTCCTTTAAAGTTCAGGTGTTTTAAATGATGGTAGAGCAGGTTTAGTGTCTTCTACGAAGCTGGTATCTCAAAGCGGTTGCGTTGTTTGCAATTCTTTGTGCTTTTATGGACATGTTCGTTGTTCTTTTTGCCTATGAGTGCGTCGCGTCAGGACCGACTGCTTTTTATAGCTGCTATTGTGAAGCTGCTTAGTATGCGCAGTGTCCATCGGCGGAGCCGAGCAATGATACAATGTGGACACGTAAAGTATACCGAGATAGTTAAATGTATACCGGCGAATTTCAAGAAACGAGGTTTTCGATGCACACGTAAAGTCTGCAGAACTATTATGCGCAAGAGCGTCGGCTCTGCCGAGCCTCTGTTGACTCTCAATGTTACGTCTGCTCCGAATTTGCTCCAAGTCATCAGTTTCGAAAAACAACCATTATTAAATTTTGTTTTCGTATCGGAGTTCCTGTCCCCTTAATTCAGTCCGTCGAGTCGGATTGATGTCCCATTATATGCAAGTCAGACCGCCGGACCCTGGCCAAAATTTCAATAGCTCAGAGCGATTGAACTGGCACGTGTAACTTTTTTTGTTAAATTCCTTGGAATTCTTTTATATTACTGGGGAATTGGTTGGGTCGAATCGTTTATTATGCAACATTTTAATAGGATCTGAATCAATTTGAATTTTTATTCTTTTTTGATTGCATGTTTGGTTTTGTATCGCTATTCTTAGATTTTGGCAAAAATATTGCGTGATAATTTCACAACTATGTAGCCTTGAGCATTTGGCACCCACGGAAGAACAGATTAATTCAGTGAGTCTTGAATGGTTCGAGTAGCGATGTCGCCTACGGAGGAAGCAGTAAACTGGCGGTGGCGGTGACTTTCTACGTGACCTCGAAATGCTGCATTCACTTTCCTCACGACTTACACCGGTTACGCAAGCGACACGACCGACATATTGCGTCGCTCCGCCGCTCCGCCGTCACGTCCGATTGTTTACTCCAACAACATCAAAGTTGTCCGACACCATCATTAACCATCTCGTCTTCAAATATTGTCTCCCCACATACTTTCTAAAATATGTTATTACATCATACCAAAAAAGCACACAAAGGAAGACCGAAATATCAACGACGGGATGGAAGACTTGAAAAATAAGTTCGCAGATTATTCGAAGGGCAGATAAAAACGCCAGGTGCCTTGCCTCTTGCGTCCAAGGCCAGTGTTTCCTAGAGCTGCATTTAGGTTTCGTTTTATTCGTTGCATGTCCCTTTGGAGCCGCCTCGCGTGCGGCCCAAACCAGTTTGAGAGCTATTCTCCACTCAACACTAAAGCAGTGTGCCCATTACAATCTCAGTTTTTATTTCTTCGCTCTGATGGAACCATCGTTGTCGTAATTGATCTAAGCACATTTTATTACACCGACACACGAACAACAGCCGACCACCGTGTGATTGTTAAGATTTCCGTAATAACTATATAGGAGCCAGGAGCTTCATTAGAGACGCAATGTTATTCTCAAATATTTTGATTGAAACTTTAATGACATAGAAATTGTATAAGTACATGAAATAATGCACGACCATGTGGATGTGGCTTTAGACGACAAAAGTGGAAAAGCAAGAGCAAAACAGTAGGGGCGGGCTGCAAATTCGGCTCTTTCTTAGAAGCCTCCGACAACTGCGAAGCGGGGCAACAGGAAGTGGGGACGGACTTAGTTTATGTAACCTAATCACCTGCCGAGCTCGAGGCCAGTCGCAGGCGCAGCGATTTGGAGGAATCAAGGCCACGCCACACAAAATGCGAGCTCAACCCACGTTATAACTATCCCTCACCTCCTATAGCAGGATGTTGCATAAGCTTTGTTGTTTTGTTATCCTCCGTGCAGAGTCCGCGTCGCATTTTAGATTAGTTTTTTGTGCAGTCGCCGCGTTTTATTTCTTATTCTTATGTGGGGCATACGAAATTGAACGTTAATAATGAATACGTAGAAATGGTTCTAACCGTCGACGTTTCTCATATTATCTTAGAAGGAATGACTTAAATATTCACATCGAAGTTGTTTGCGACGCTCGAAGTTTGTTGAGAGCATCCAACTATGCTCGTTCCCACGTCGCCGTTTCACACCTCCGATATACGGAGGTCTTAAAAGTGTGGAAGCGAATCATTTTTCACGTAAAGTTTTCCGATTCCCGTCGAGTCATTTTGAATTTTTACACTTTTCAGCTTGCATTTCGGAGCACGGGGAAGGAAACTTTTAGACTAAATGGTCTAGATAGAAATTGAGACACCGCAAGATGAGTATCCGACGGTGCTCTAAGTAAACACGCCGCTCTGGGTTTTAGCCACTTACAGCGATTTCAAGGAATATTCTGCAACGTTGTATTTAGTTTCAAAACCTGAGCTTCACCACAAAATTCATATAGGTACTTATGTCGACGATTTCGTGTAGGTATACTTATTTGTGCATTTAGTTCACAAATCACTTCGTCAGAAAAGTAAAGTATCACAATTATAATAAAATATCCGAATTCTATTCATACGCAGCCGTATGAGGCGATACGATCGCCAGAAAAAAGTTTACTGGGGGAATTCCGCCGCGAGAAATTTCGTGGGTGATCCCAAAAGGGCACCATCCCCTGCTTAGAGGCAGCCGTTGCTACGGGCAACGCGTGTCTATCGCAGCCCTACTGCTACACCATACACACATTGTATAATAGAGAATAGATTTGAATAGACAATATGTAACTGCGTTTTAATTGTGCTGGCTGTTGACATCGCTTGAATCGGGGCCCGAGACTTATTTATGGGAGCGAGAAAAAAAAATTAAAATACCCATCATTACCTTCATATTAAGGTGGAATAAAACTAAAAGAAGCGTGGATGAGACATGGCTGCATACGGCCAGTTATTTATTCAAATGCTCAGTTTTACGAGACGGATTTTAATGTCCTGGTTTATTTAAGGCATCATAAACATGAAAGGCGATTTTATGGAAACTAATGTATGTGTGAGTTAGCACTAAGCAGTTTACAGTATTTTAATTGCTTGACGTACGTGATTGTAATGCATGTGGCTATGAACCGGCACAACAATAAAACGATTAGTGCCTAAGTGTACATAAATAAATATTTTACATATAGGTACATTAACATTCCCTTCAAACTATCATGTATAAGTAAATTGTATACATACATGATAAATGACTTGGATAAAGAAACACGCTATTTGACCTTTTACCAACTGACAAAATACTTAATAGCTTGCCAGGAAACCATTCCAAATAATAAAGTCGTAACAATTAATGAGCTTTATACAGAGTTCTGGCGTTTTTCTTTAGGACCGTAGACCGCGAGTCGCAACGAAAGGCGCAGGTGTTAATCAGAAAAACAGTTTTGTTTGAAAATGTTAACGCAATTAAATAATTACAAATGTGTTGTTATTTAATATAAACTGCGCAAAAAATACTGCATTTGTGGTTATATTAAGTAAAAAGTATACAGTGCATACATATTTTCGATACGCTAGTCTAAACTCTAAAACTAAAAGAGAAAATCTTTTTCGAAATAGGTACCTACGCTCCGCTAAAATAGTACTGGGGCTCACCATTTTCAAGTTTTGTCTAGGGGTATAATATTTTGGGGCTCCATGAAGCATTCATGTATTTTTCAAAGGCTTTCGTCGTCTAAAAGATTTTGAACTGTTTTATAAACAATAGCTCTCAGTATTTTCCCTATCTTAGTAATTACGTAACTTAGTGCAGTAAAATTTAGTTATTCGTAAAAAATACAAGACATTACTTCAATCAAACAAACAAGTCGACTGAGCCGCCTAAAAGAGCTTTCTTATTTGGCACGAGATGTTTACTGCAATGCAAAGCGATTCAGTAGCAATAAGGTATGTTTATAAAAGCTGGAAGGGGCCTCTATGTTTTAGATATGTGCATTTTAAAATAACTGCCGTACAATACGGTAAAATTTACCGTATTGTAAAAATATGTCAAAAGTTTATTATAATCTAAGTGCAATCGGCTTCGTAGCCGCTTGCCATCAGGCTACTGAGGTCATCTTCTTACTCGTATACCTTTGGCAGAGTAGATATGGTCATGGGGGTCGTAGCGTTTTTGAATGTTTCCCGCTATCTCTCCCTCGCCGAGGCATTTCGTACACAGAGATTTAGGGATTGAGGTCGATCGCACTAGGCACTGGGCACACTGGGTAAGTGGAATACCTCTTTAAGTGAGACCAATTTGCGGGTCCCTTGGAGTCCCAGTTATCCGAGTTTCACTGTACTTTGACGCTGCGGTGGTCCCTGAAAGTCCAACGAGCGCAGCGACAGCACAGTGTAATATTTAGTAGTAATAATTCTTCCTACACTTTTGTATGTGTGCGCGCCGTGAACGAACGCACTACAAAGCACAGTTTTACGAATGCGAAAGAATGCCCCAGTAGAGAACGCACTGTCTGCGCCTCGACTTTCAATACGAATCGCGCGCTGCGAAGGCTGTGAGCGATGTTTGACTACTTGCCGGTCTTCATACTTTGACGTCACGCTGCGATAGCTGCCGTTGACAGAAAGGTCTATTCAAAATTACAGTCATGTGTTAAGTGTACCTATATTGGTTTAAAATGTGTATTTTAAAGTACAGTCTGTTCTGTACCTATAGAAATGGACAGAAGAAAAAAAGGTTCATTATAGTTCATTTAGGCTGACGTTCAATAAATGATATCTCTAAAGTAGGTGATCAAAAATAAAATATTGATGATGTCTTATACTACATACTTTTTGGTTGGTTGAAAATAAAATGTGTCCTTATAAAATACCCAAAGAGCCAGAGATAAGCAACACTCAATATATGAGACAGCTCAGAGCTGTCATTATTATTTTGTTCTATCAAATAGTTATATCGAATTTGTATGCTGTTTTAATTGTTTACTATTTCTGTTATAGTTGAGCGTTTTCCAAAAAAAATACCGGGGTAGCTACTTTCTCAAAATATGGACTTGTGAGGTTTTTTTCGCTCAGAATCTGAAGTTAGTACTTTCGAACTTTATACGTAAAAAAGTGTCCCAATTTTTATTTTCCATTACGTCACCATTTTGCATTGTGTTTGTATGAACGTGACGTAGTGGAAAAAAAAAATCCAATACAAATTTTGGGACACTTTTTTTTTACGTATAAGGTTCGAATGTACTAACGATTCTGAGCCAGAAAAACCTCAAAAGTCCATATTTTGAGAAAGTAGCTAGCTACCCCGGTATTTTTTTTGGAAAACGCTCAGTTTCTTACTCTTAAGTAATTGGTGAATAGTTATTTGTAACGTTCAATATGAGTGATTCTGTGGGCAGCGGAAGAGGCGTTTGCTCTACCGTGCGTTGTCATTGTCACTCGACGACCATCGCGAAGAAGAAGTTTATTCTATGTTTTGACAAACTGTCTTACATACAATTTTACATCAAATAAATATTATTACAATTTTACAGAAAATGTTTCGAATCCCTGCTTCTGTATCCCTCTAGCTAGTGTCTATTGTTATCCGGTACGAATTGTAGGTTCGGCTACTTTCCACGATGTCGTAATATAATAATAACAACTTAATGTTAAAACCCCTTTCACATTCAACTTTAAAACCAAAACGGGCGTAAGCCATGACCTGTCTTAATTACAACTTCGTCAATACGCAGTGGAGCTGGTAACACTATTCACCGCCACAATACGCTGGCAACACAACGTTTACATCACATCTAAAAGTATAATGCCTTCGTAGACCATGATATTTTTCAAAACATCTCTATGAATTATTTATTTCTCACGTAGACACACCATTACAATTATTTCTTTTTCTACGAGAAACGAGGCATGAATAATAAGCAGCCGGACTCGGAACACTGGCGGAAACTGCGAAATAAGTTTTGTCCTAATTTGAATTGTACCTACTTGAATCTGTCTAGCGAACTCGAGATCAGCGGAGCCTAACCAAGAATGTTTTTGTTGTTAAATTGCAAATTTAAAATTACAGCAAAAAATGTATCTACTTAAAATGATAATTCTGTCAGTTTTGATAGGTGCTTAAATTGAGACTCCTTATATATTTTTTACTTATATTATTAATATGTTTTAATATTATGAATTTTATTGTGAAACTTAGCTACTTTAATTCCTAATAATGCGAGATGAAAATCTTTACATTCATATCCATATTCTTCTAAATAAAATAATAATTATATTTCATAAACGTTGTGAGATTACCTAGACTTTACAAAGAATATTTAAGTTACATTTTTTTTAATCTGTCGAATCTATAAGAAAATAAAATAGGACCCTATTCCGAAAGCACGCGGAGCGCGTGTAACCATTTTCGTCAACTATTTGATAACGATTGTAAATTATTTCATCACATCGCAGTCTCAAGATACGTCCCAAACTTCGATTTCAACCTGCTTTATTACCTGCGAGTTAACCGCCGTTCGACGCGAACCGAAGAGTTGAAAACGTAAACAGAGGAGGTGAACGACCCGAGTTCAACTTGACACATTTCTGTGCGGCCCAATTGTGCGGGATGGCCGGCTTGCACAACGGGAAGACGCTTGCGAAGGGCTTACTTGACGTTAAACTCACTTTTTAAAAGTAATAAATGCCAAGCCATTTTTGACCGGGCTCGAGACGGCATGGTTCACTCGCGTCGTGCACGAGTAACCATGTTGTGAACAATTGAAGGGACGTTTACAAGAATAACGTTACCAACTAAGCTGGTTGACGCCTACTGTCATTAAAAATGTTTCTTTAAAAGTATCAACCAGTCTATTCAGTTACGTTATTTTTGTAAACGTCCCTTTAATTTAACAAGCTGGAAAAGCTTGTTAGCAATGCTGGTAAAAATAAAAACTATACACAAAATTGTGCAGTCAATAATAAAGATTGTGACTGGCAAGACAGCAAAGACTGAACCATTTGCCTACCTATCAGTTGCGTGGCGTCCATAGAGCCCGATTCCCACCGGCTTGCCTACGCCTTGCCGCCTACTGCCTTTTTAAAGCATACGACCGGAGTATCTACTACTCCTCAAAAAAAAGTAATCCAAATCTGCTCCGGCTTTACTATAGTACATTACACAACGAGGGTGGTAATACAAAGAAAGGCCGAGATTGCAGAAGTTTGCGGCCCGAGCTGCAAGCGAGGGACGTAAATATGCGATCGAGGGCTTTCTTTATTACCTTTGTGTACATCATTTTATGTCTACACTTGGCCAGAAAGCGGCTTTTTCCGTACGCGCGTGCGGAAAAAGACCCTTTATGGCCAGGTGTAGCATAAAGAATATATTGGACGCCACGCCACTGCTACCTATAGGTATAATGTGCATTGCGAAATGAAAACGTGTAGTAAAATAAAATGGCTGGCTTATTTCCTTGAGGGTGTCGCGTTAATTCTTCAGTTTCGGTATATGTATTTTTAATTGTATTGGTCACTTTGCTTATATTCCAACCGGCGAATCATTTGTCTAATCTAATTCAAGTCAGATAGGTTTAAAAAATTGCCATTCGTTAATATGTACTTATAAAGTGTGTTTCTCTAGCATATCACGGTAATACATAGATCTTCTAGATGCCGAAACATTGAAAAATTATGAATTTTATTTGTTATAACTTATTTTTAGATAATCAAATTTGTTTATGAACTTAAAAGACAAACGGCCCACGGGCGTCACAAGAACTCTCTAGTAAATTATCTAAAGTTTTGGAACTCACTATAATATAATACTAAAAAGGTACGGTTAGTTTAACGTTCACTTTACCTATAATTACTGACACCAAAAAGGGTTGAGTTTAGGAATGCAGAGGATAGTAAAAGGAATGAATACAGTTTCTTGTCGATTCTGTTTGCGTCACAGAGGGATGCAACAAAAAATGCAGGTAGGGGCCCGAGCAACGACCCCAGGGGTTTAAATAGTGACGTCATCAAACAAAGATGGCCCTGCATCATGGGATTTCAAAATCAACTATGTGAACGTGACACATCCAGGTTTTTCCTCATACTTATATAATTTTGGTTTGGTGGTTTGGAGGAGGTTTTTCCCAGCCTGATTAGTAAGTTGTTTGTTTGTCTGGTAGTTTTTGGTTGATAAAACAAACAAGGATAAGATTCAAAGTTATTCGCGGTTTTGCGTTTCCGCTACGTTCCAAGAATGCTTCTGACAGAGCACGCATGCGCGTCCAAATTTGATGTTATTTTTTGCTTTCCTTTAAGTGTAACTATACAATTTGCATTAGCTTGGAGTCATTGACCTCTCGCCAGCTGTTTACTATTGTGAGTCGCAAGCGCATGGTAAGACGAGTTACTAAGGAATCATACCGGTACACTCTTTTATTCGATCCGTAACAAAAGAGCCGTGAATAATGACATCATTATTTTCTACACAAGCAGTCGCGATAATGAGGACGACTGAACAAACGATAGTTGTAAAAGTTGACGCAGGACCCGCACGAATCAAGATCAAACATCCATCACAGTCGCCAAATAAATACTTCGTAGTTCGTACCTTCAGACATAAACCACGCTTGATCGAACGAAGCTTTTAATAAAACACGTAGCTTTACTGTGTGTTATTTCTTATTTAAATCTTTGAATAGAATTTTAAGCAGTTTTAACTCACGTTTTGAATGTAACTTGGTGATGTATAGTTAAAGTAAGGGCGTGGGCCATGAGGAAGAATAAATTTAGAAGAGTCGATAGTAGTATTATAACTCCACAAACCCGCAACAGCTGTGCACGGGAGTAACACATGCGTGCACCCCTGCGACACACATGCACAAAGGGAAATAAACGTAGACCCAACGTAAACACGCGCAGGTTATGTGTACCAGATGCCCCTATAGAGAGAGACGAAGTTATAGACGAATAGTGGGATAGAAAAGATAAGGCTACCAAGCTAAAGACCGTGGTTCGGTTTGACAACGTGCAGGGAGCTATTAATTAAGCATTGTCGAATGAAGGTCGTGAAATAATAGGACCTAATAGAATTTATCAAGATAAAACATCGGTTATAACAAGTAAGTTAGGTAGGTATCTTTGAAATTCAAAACGATGATTCAGAATACAAAGTCGTGTCAAAGACGTGCGTACATTGCACTTTGAAAGTAGAAAAACAATCGTAAGGAAGATAAACATAGGCCAGTCGTGGCCGTTGTTAATTAACATACAGATAGTTTAATAAAAGGCAGGAAGCAGGCAACGAGGGGAGGAGGCGATGAAGCGGTAAAAATAGTCGGGGGCGACACGACAGACGCGCGATCGATCGGCGATGCGACTGCACCGTCGGACAATCAATAATGGATGCTACGGACGGCACTGCACGCGATTTCACTTTTCAATTAGGAATCAATTTCGGACCTAGTATCATCACGCTAAGCTTCTGTTATGATGACATCCGACTGACATAAAATGATGGAATTTCTAATCGTTCGCAACTTTGTTTCAAAAGTACATAGTCTTTTATTGCCTACGATAGTAGTCATTATTGACAATGTATTGATTATATGTATATGTTACCTTTGACGTATATTCTTGTTTATCATGGATAGTTTGTCGTTACAAAGTTGTCTTTAAAAGAAAATGGAAGCCTTAAAAAACCTTAAAGAGTTGAAATGCAAGTGAAGTTATAGTCGATGGCTTCGAAATAACTCTTTTATCGGATCAGATACTCAATATTAAAATATCTGGTGTCATGTTTATGTTATCGACCTAGAGGTCCGGTTTTATATTTTTATTTCGAAAGTTAAAAACAAAAATAAAAGTATCTCCATAAACCATTTACTAAGTTTTCTTTTTACGTTAAATTCCGTAAGTAAAGTATTGCCTTGAGCCTGTAATACTGCGAGGATACAATAACAAGGGTGCTCAAGATAAAGTATCTGGGTCACCTAAAACCGTTTTTGACACAAATATTGTTTTCCTTGACCCGAGAAACATTTAACTGAAGGAGTTTCAACGGGAAGTAGGTAAGTATTTAGTGTTTAAATTAATTAAGATGGAAGCCTTAAGTAACTGCGCATGTGGGCGTGCGACCCGTGGGGACATTCGAGGCAGCTGATAGCGTCCCGGTTGTTTTCGTGCGCAACCAGACTGTAGTTGCGGCAGGTCAGGCGCAGGCACTCCACCGTAAACCCTAAAGCACTAGGGGAGAATGTAGGTCATAAAGGGAACAACGAACGACCGCCAGCCGGAAAGCAAATTCTCTTTTTACTTTTTAAATTGCGTTTAAAGTCAGTGCAGCGGAACGACGCGGTTTATCGGTGAAAATTGTGTGGGGTCAGTTAAGTGCAGTGCACCTGCTGATAAGAATGCTAACACGAATGCAATATCTTTTTGCGCAATATTATTTATGGATGCAGACGTAACGAGCGAAGTTAAGTAAATTAATAAAGTTGAGACTTGCATATAATTTATACGATCGATACGTAAATATTGAAACACGACGGTACGTTATTCGATCGTTTGATTCTTTTTCTAATGCCCCGGGATCTTGATTACAGAAAGTAAAAAAATAATCTTTTTCTGTAATCGTCGGGTTGGAATCGGTGGGAACGCAGCAGGAGTCCCACCGCAAGCATTATGGCGCATCTCACTTCGCCCGAGCAAAACCACGTCTAGACGCCGTTCCGTATAATTTAACACTTCCATTATAACCGAACCTACGTATTCATCTTACTTTCGTTTTATTAATAATTGAATAAATAAACATCTATAGATCCGCAAGCTTTTGTTCATAAATCCTTTCATACCTTTCGTGTTGCGCGACGGGTGGTCCCTAAATCGATGTTCATCGAATCGCGGGAATTAACTATTTAGTACTGCAATTGGTGTTGGATATGAATCACCTACTCTTTGCTTTTCCAATTCTCGAATTTGTTTTTCAGCTTCGTTTTGGCCGGTCGGCTTCATGTGAGTCAGTCGTAGGTATTCGAGGCAGCAACCCTTTGTTATCGCGGTGTAAACGACCACTGCGGACGGTCGACGCGTCCTTCAGCCGATGAGACCTTGGATGGATTTAGACGGAGTTCGATGGACTCGGCGCTTGTCATTTGTTTTGCCACTGGTCCTCGTAGATTCTTTTATTACGTTATCTGTTCGGAAAACAAAAGTTAATTGATGCTTCAAATACCTCTGTGTCAAAGTCCAGCAGCTTTGAAATGCTTAAGATTGTTGTTTGGATTCGGGAACCTGATTCGGGAGGTCAGCCACCGCAGGAACCTTGGCCGATTTTAAACGCAAGTTCAACGATCGATGTCCGATTCACCATCGTTTTATAACTTTCCCCGGCGATAAAGTTTACGTCTGAAATTTGTTTCTTCATGATCCGGTGTGTAGATATAAATACATCGGCCAGATGCTCTGTAAAGTGTAACGGTCTTATCTTATTTCATGGTGTAAAAATATTTCACCGGATGGTTTAGTGCCGGCAATAATTCAAGGCGTTAAACATGTTTGTTATTTCGAAATATGCGAATTTTCTAGATTCTTCATTGCCATTGCAGCTGTCAATTGCATGGTAGAAAAGGTACCCATTTGAAGTTTAATTCTTTTATTTGTGTGTTGGTATGTTTACTTTTACTGTGAATACGGAATTTAATGTCGCATTGGTAGACCTTGGCCGAATTTAGCCGGGTCAACGGCATAGCGACATCGCTTTCTCCGCCAAGCGTGCGCGCATCGCAGTCTATTTGTTTTAATAATTACTATGCGCTTTTACGTCACAATAAATTGTTTTTCTACTCCTGTACTGTTATCTGTCTTTTACTTGGTCACGAACACTAATATAAGAACATACATAATATGAGTTCAGAGAAGTCTATACTCTATTCCCCATAACAGCACTAGTGTCGTTATCGTCACTTTACGTTATTGCTAGCAGCCACAGACTTCTAAATCTAGGTTAAACTTAGGTCAAGGATTAAGCGCTTAATTTTAACTTTACGGTAAAAATGCACAACTACCAACTTAACAAACAATTAAATTCCTACGGTTTTTAAGAAAAACATTGATGCCAACATAAAAAAAAGTATTTTTAATTTAAGTATATTTTAAATTAAAAAAATAGTTTACCATAGACACCATACTGTCCAGTATTTTTAATTTAAGTATATTTTAAATTAAAAAAATAGTTTACCATAGACACCATACTGTCAGTCAAACGTCATATTTGCCTTGTTTCCAAGTTATGATTAATTTTGTATTTTATAATTTAAAACCTCGTCGTAGAAAAAGTATTGTATGCAACGTTGTATAATTAAGTCAAAAAACGCTCATTGCGTCTCTATTTGCGATACTCGCCGCTTTCGCGGCTCGTATTGCAACTCACGCAATTCGCATTTTTTGAACCCACTTATACAACTGTTGCATAAAATACTATTATGAAGAATAAAAAGGCTTAGGAAATTATTAATATCTTTTATAAGGTATCCAAAAAACATTTGAAAGTGTTGTAAGGAGATTCATCAATGCGATAAGGACAAAGTAAGCATTTTCATACGTTTTGAGTTTTAAAGGACGGTGTGATAAATAGGCACCTACTTAGGTACCTGTTTCTGTTATTTTTGCAATATTCTTATACTTGTTGTCACTTTTCTTAGTTTATTTATGTCATAACATGTCGCTCACTCTCACTAGATAATAGGTAGGTATTCAATATCTAAAACTAGAATATGTTCTGAATTTCTCAGTTAGAGTCTGTGCGGAAAGAGAATAGGCGTGGCAAAAACGGGACTAACCTAACCAGTATGGCATTTTTTTTTGCAAATACGGTAGAAAAGCATTACAGCGCCCCCCCCCATCTAAATCCTATTCTTTTTCTATTCTAGTAATATATTCTAGCTTTAAACGGAGATTTTCAATATTGTTATTGTTACTATCATGTTACTAAATTTAAAGCACTTTTCTCATTTATTTGCAATAAGACGGTAACAACATTAAAAATCGAATGATGTTTCTGTATAAAATTACATTGATATCGATAGGGTGGTACGTAGTTGTTAGTTCGAGTGTGTAAACAAACACTCGATATATCTCGAGACCACAAGTACTGCATATTTGCTCAACGCAATTGATTCGGCAAATACCGCTCGAAATACCTATTCACATACGGTTTGCATGTACGATGATACTTTTTCGTGGAAATGTAAGGAAATCGAGTCAATGAACTTGGAAAAGCATACGTAGTTGCGAAAATGCTTATGTGTCAGGCGCGAAGAGAATGTGTTATTTAGTAACTATGATCCAAACCTCCAAACATCTTCACTAACTTTCCAATTTATATTAGAAAGATAGGGTTATGGTTTATGGTATCATAAGTAACAAAAACTCTTGAGACATGTTTCGAAAACTCATAGATTTAAAGCCGGAGGAACAATGCCATCAAGCCATCTTAGACGGTTCTCAGCCGTTACTCACCCCAAGGTTACGTTATCACGTGGGTTATCACTGCTCTGCATATTTGACTAAGTAAAGCATTACACGGTTCCCTTGGACCCTTTATCTGTTTAGAAAAACACGATAACGCCTAGGAGTGCCCTTCGTCTGGTGACTGTCGCGTTTAGTCGAAATAGCAGTCTTAAAGTAAGGCTTTTTTTGCGTCCCGTACATCTTGCCTTCTATTTTTATTTCTACCTTGATATTGAACAGTTTATAGATAGATAGATGTGTAGATAGAAGTTACCAACTCATTCTATCATCTACTCGTTTTACATTTTTTTATGATATCGGTATACAATTACATCCATACATTTAGATTTCTATTTCGTTTTTTGTTGGCTGGAGTCTGTAGAAATTAATCGCAAATATACAGACTGTTTTCTGGTTACGGATTTAAAAATCCAGCAGCAAATACTGAAAAGGGTAAGGCAGACGCAATCGAATAGTTTATTCAGTACAAATATATTTTTCTCAAACATGGCATGAAATGTTGACATTACGTACCTAAAAATAGGCCGCAAAGTACCTCGTTTCCGGTGCGGCTTGACACTTGGCACGTAATGGAATTTCATACTTACGTCAAGGGCACTAATATGTATACACCACAAAGTTTCAAAAATATGTATACAGGTCTTATTAGTATGGCAGTAAGGTTTATGTATACATATTTTGGAACTTTATGTGGATATTTATCTTTGCCCTTGACTGTACATTGCCGATTTTTGGTATATTTTGCAGTTTTATTTATTTAAAATTGACATGAACATAACAAATAACACACTAGAAACAATTTTAAATTGCAATTTTAACTACACGAATACACATTTAAAATATTTCATCTAAATATTTGCGGTAAAAATGTAAACTGAAACAGCTTTTGGACCGAACGTGACTTGACATTTGCATTGTCTGTGGATATAATATGTCACTAACGTCACTTTCTGACAGAAAGTTTGTGTTATAAAATATTATTCAGGTTAAGTAATTACTAATAAGTAAGTTTATTTATTTCATTGCATATTTGAGAAAAGCACTATACATACCTCGGCGGGTACATACAGTAATGTACTATACCTTGTGTAGAAGGTGTTCCATCAGAAAGAAATTAACCTGATGTTAAATTAATAAAAGCCAATGCATAATTATAGAAATTGGTTATATTATTGGATATCTGCGAAAATGAATGCTGTATTTTACTCCTATCGTACGATTTTGGAACAGTTAAACAAAGGCAAAAACGGATGAAATTTATTAGCTATAGACTGCCGCATGTTTTCATTATGGCTTTATATTCTTAGAATTTTTCACGTTAATTTAATATACTGTATATTCCATTCACCAGCAATCAAGTATTTGACAGTTGACACAAAAGAAAGACCAGGCTTTAAATTGGAGAGTTAACATCGTTATAACAAGTCAGACAGCCCTTTTTGTTGAATTTAATACACAATATATTTCAGCTCGTTATTACATGACATGTGTTCGGACGTTTGTATGGCCAAATCCGCGCCGAACGCATTAATTCTTTTTTCAGATATTTCACAACTCAATAAGAAGGCTTTTCGCATCATTAACGTATTGATGTATAGCGTCATTATTATTAAAATCTTTAAATGAACCTGAGGTGACCATAAAAGGTTAATTTAATATCATTTAACGGCGGCATGGACGCCATGACTTTAGCATTCAGCCGAGAACTGGTATGGAATCCTTGACATTTACGTCCATCCCACATCGATGTAATCTTCCAAGGCAATAAAAACACAATGAAAACAGATATAACGTTAAACATGACTATGAATCTGTTTTTTACAGCATTCCGTCACATAGCTTCACATCACCTCCTGGTACGACCCGACCTTACCCTTCTCCTTAATCTGTTAAAAATAGTTTCTTTTCGGTCTTCCCCAACGTCGTTTCTCCTCAATTATTCCCTCTGCAACAGTCCTGAGGAAGACGTGTTGCAACAGGTGTCCCATAATGATTCCTCTTCTGTTGTCTAAGTATGAGTTCTAACACACAGTTCGACTAATCGGACTGCATGGAATCGCAATTCCGTTTCGTCCGAGTAATAAATAGGTCGAATAGTAACACAAAATAAATTGAATCACTAAACAAAATCATACAAAATACTTCTAGAGGTGATGTTACGGACGCAAGCTCACTCCTGAAGTAAAATGTTGTGACACCTTTACAATTTTACTACCTCTCATATCCAAAATAAGGAAACTCACTAAAATCGAAGCACGTAATACGGTGTTAAAGATGTGATACTATCTTTCGTGCTTGAAACATTAGATGCCCAAGATAAAGTTGACGGACAATTCCGCCGTCCTCGAGTTATGATTATGATATGCTCTCGGAACTTTTCCTGTTTTTGCTACGTGAGAAAACCGTGACCTGTACGTGGCCTACTGCTACATTTTTAAAATCATTCTATACATTTTTTACATGTGTGTGAAACTACAAGTTATAAAGTAGGAACTACACTCATGGACAATGAATTCGGGTCACTTTCTATATAATTATTCATAGAAAACGACCAGACATAAAATTATGTACACAACACGGGAGGTAATAAAGAAAGCCCTTGATCGCATATTTACGTCCCTCGCTTGCCGCTCGCGCCGCAAACATCTGCGATCTTGGCCTTTTGTTTTACCACCCTATTTATGTAATGTACCATTACGGACATGGAGGGACCATACGGGCCATTATGCATAATAACCTACTCTTACTGGTTGTTCGAAAAAAAAATGCTATCATAAATGTATTATATTTATAATAAAAAGGTTTCAAACAATTAAAACAAGTAATTAAAGCCGCGTTAGTGATATCCAAGGAACTAACTGTGCATTAAAATGAGAATGACGCATACGGCGAGCTAGTTACATCAGAGTCAAATAAAAAGTTTCTGTCAAAAAATGTTTTGTTGAGATAAGCTTTCATTGCTGACTGTACATTTTCTTATATAATCGCAAACTGTGCGTCAAAACTAATCAAATCACCCCAAACACGGTGAATTCACCTTATGGAATTAAGATGATCCTATGACTGAGCCGGATGGTGGCTCCATCATCAGATCAGTTTCATGTCATAATAGCCCGTTGTACCGTGTGCACCATTGACCTGCACCATTAATGGTGCAAACGAAACAAATTAGTCTCATCTGCACCATTGATGGTGCAGGCAGGTCAATGCTGCATACGGTACGACGGGCATAATAGCATTGCATTGTCATTAGAGATGGGCCGACTATTCGGCATCATTTGTAGTCGGCCGATTAATCGGCGACTAGTCGGCAAAAAATGCCGAACATTCGGCACTATTGCCTAGCGGAGAATATAGAAATTAATCCATATTTTTTTAATAATTACTTGATTTATATTTTTACGTAGGTACTTTACTCAAACACAAAAAAAATCAACTTAATTAAAAACTGATCAAAACACGAACTCGCGACAACAAATGGCGGGGAGATGAAGCGAACCGAGCTTTACCGATTGCACCCGAACATAGCTAATAACTATGATCGGCAAATAAAACCGGGAAGACGATCAAATTTAAATTGCAAGAATCGATTACAGACACATAGACACCGGGACAGGTGAAACTAAATAAAAGCTTGTAAAAAGGGCATTAAATCAGTTTTTGAAAAAAAAAAATGCATTAGCATGGAATTCTCAACGCGTGGATATGATTCACACTTGACTTTTTCTAATACCCACGTATATGGCCGAGACATTGCACAGTTCCCCGTAGTTTCTGTAGTTAGTGCGACATTAAATTTAATGTTTAATTTTATGGTAGTTTTATTTTTGTTTTACGTGACTTTATGGTGCTCATGTAGGTAAGGCAGATCAAAGCGGTTCGGACTAGACCGGAAGTCTTGGGGGTCAAACAAAAGAGCTTGTTGGACTTCATGTTCAATTCAACTACATTAACATCTTTTAAAACATATTTATCTATTTATATCTTGCATATTTCCGAACAATTTCCAGGCAACAGACTATATTCGTTTTCTATAAAGCTAAGCTATAGTGTAATTCAGAAATTCGTCGTAATCTCGCCCTTAATATATTTCGACATATGAACTAGTGCTAATAATAACTCAAAATATTATGTCGGTTTGCTCGTCGCTTCGACTTTGACGAACCACAGTAGCATGACTTCCGAGTGCCTCCGTTTACGAAGTTCTCTCAAATTACCTATTTTAGGGACGGTGTTGACGGCGAAATTCTGAATGACACTAAACTGTCCATAACAGAATATAAATTGAAAAGAAACAGTGTTTGCATAACTGGCATAACCTAGGCCTCAGGAAAATACGAGTTGTTCAGCTGTCTAAGGCAAGCCATTCCATTATACACTGAGCTATAATACCAACGTAACAAAAGGCTATTGTTGCATTTGTATCGATTTTTTTAAATGATTCATTTCACTTGTTATGGTGGTGAGTCGCTTTTACGTACGGGCACTAGATTGAAGAAAATGATTGCTCAAATATTTGCTTGTTTCAAACTGAACTTTTTTGACGTTTTCAGGTACAACTACAGCATACTAATTTGCCGTGGTGTCATTTGCCTGACTTTTATTTAAATATAAAGAGGTTTTCTGTTGTTTAGCTACCACCGACATTCAATTCAGTAGCCTACTTAGTTAGAGTACAGAATCAATGTTGTATAATCATGTCTTTCCCGTATTATCATTATTATTAGACACCGAAATAGGTGTATCTATATAATTGCCGTTAAGACAGCATGGACGTTATATATGAGTTTCCTTAGCAAATAGTCGCATATTAGACTATGAAGGCGACTATGAATGAACCATATTATACATTACTGATTAAGACATGTTTAATTTATGACAATTTAAAGCAATTCCAATGCATACCGACGCGTCTTCGTCTGGTAGTCTTTAACTTTTGCCACCGATCAATATTCATCAGCGCATAAATACGAATGAAAACAAATGAAGCACCATTATAATTCTATATTCAAATTCAAAAGTTTCAAAACGTCTGGCGTGCGATCTGCTTTTCGTCATCTTTATTTTGTGCTGTTCATAAGCAAAAGGAACATTGTCGGTAGACAGTAAGGACATAGGTATGCATACCTATCCCATAGGCGATAGGACCACTTTATTAAGGACTGGGGTATGCGTGAGACGGCATGCGAAGACAGTCACTAGTCAGCACATTGTACGCCTAATGCTACTGATAATCATTATCATCAGCATCATTATATCATCAGATGACTTTGACTTTGAGCAGAGGGACGTATCAGCCCCGCTGTATACGTTCCTCTGCTCAAAGTCAAAGTCAAAACATTTATTGCATGTCACATTACAGTTATCAAGATGGAACTAAGGTTAGGTATACATGTGACGCCCTGCAAGGGCACAGCAACATAAAACATAAGAGTGCTAACTTATTATAATATACTACACTTATTATTAGTTATTATTAAGGTAGACACAACACTTCACACATAATTCATAATTTTTAGAGGGCGATTCAAAGGTTCAATAAACCAGATATTAATTATGTACAGGCACGGAAGTTAAGAGGTATCGAAGTACTATGTCTTTACCCATGTTTTATTCGTTAGTAGGCGCCAATACTATAGCTATGCTGAAGTGCTCGGCACAGGCTTGCACTCATGGACGTGAACGGGCTATTGATACTATAACAAATCAATTAGAAGTCGTCTTTATTATTAAGCGGCAATGTATTGCCTAATTGGTTTTGCCTTTACCCGGGACGGACACATTTTGTTGTCCCACTACAGATCTCGGGAATCGCAATGCAGTGTTGCCGAAACTCTTAATCTAGATGTTATCTAAATTTGGTGTGATTTTGCAAAGTTCTCTTTATTTTATGCAGTTTAGGGAGTTATTAGACGTGGAAAGCTATGAAAATCCGGCTATTCGTACTCGGGTCTGCACGGGTGGCGCACCTTTTTATTGATTAGGGCGGCACCTCGGTTTCAGATACAGTTATTTGTTTTGTTTTGACATTCGTAGAACAATGCTTAATTTAACAAATATTAACTCGAAGAAAATTATAATTGGAAGCATAAATTGACGATCGTCTGAATGGTTTAATTTACATAGGTACCCACTATTGAAACTCCCAGAATATGTTAAACTTAATAAGTAGTCACTTTATAAATCTACTGTAGGTAATTTGTGAACTAAATTTATATTGAATGCTAGAATTAGGTAAACTAGACACGAATGTCACCACTTTTCAACTAGTGGTGATTTGTCGATATTATAAGAAAAAAATCTATTTATCAATGATTTCAAAAATATTTGTGTAAGAAGTTTGGTTATCAAAATATGTAGTTCAAAATATCTCTAAACAAAGTCATAACAATAAAAATTCATCGATACTTTCCTATTACTAAGTATATACCTATTGTTTCGTATTTTTGAAAACATTTTATTTTGGTTAACTAGTATATGTAAAAAGCACCAGTTGCATGTAATAGTAACCTATCCGTATAGAGAGTTTGACGTTATATTTTAGAAAAAGGACATACATACTTAAGTTCCATATAAATTCCGTACACTGTGGTGTTTGGTTGAGTTTTTTACCTATACGGCAAATTTTGGCGTACACTGTTACTTGCACAAATCCGTGTATATCACGTAATTATACTTTAAATTACATAAAAATTGTATAAACCGACACCAGAACCAAGCTTAATCTAGAAAAGTCCCTGATAGGAGAAGAGAGTATTAGTTGTAAACTGGATTATAACTTTGGCCTTTATAGTCAAACATTATCGCAAGTTAGTCCCAATCCCAAAGGATTTAAATGAGTCATAGTGTCCTTAGCATGAAAATTACTAATCATGCACGTTATACATGACGGAGCTTTTAATGTGGGTGTCACGGCATCGGTCATTAGTCTCATCGACAGCTAATGATGCCCAGCCCAGTCAGATGATGAGATCATTCTCAGTGTATCGAACTTTCTGGAAGTGTCTAGAATTTCCCGTGGTGCCAAAAGCTTGAAAGTATTAAGATTTCTCTGTTGTTTAATCTGCTGGACGAATGAGCAAAATAAAATACACCGCCATAAAACTTTAATCATAATAGTGGTAGGTCAGCTTTATCGCTAAAACCAATCCCCAATGAAGCAAAGAAAAGCGAAAGAAGATTCTTTCCTAGTAATATTATAAATATGAAAGTTTGTAAAGATGTTTGGATGTTTAGATGTTCGGAGGTTAAGATGTTAGTTACTAAATAACGGAGTAACATCTGAATGGATTGAGATGAAATTCAGCATGCAAATAGACCAAGTCCTGGATTGAAACATGTGATACTTTATATCCCGGTAGAGAGTATTCCCTTGGAATATTAACGAAAATAATGCAGTCGAAGTCGCGGGCAAATGCTAGTAAATAATATTTAGCAGTGATATTTTTTATAGGTAGGTACACAGTATCAATTTAAAATGTAACTAAACCTTGTTATGCCATTACTATTTCTTCCAATTAGAACCATATAATTATTATATTTATAATTATCATCTATATTACACTGTTGCTGGTCTTGGATTATTAATTTAAATTAGATACGCTTAAGCATTATTTTTTTATACCATTATAAATTGGTAAATTTAAATCATTGGTTACATCAGCCGTTGACATCAGCCGTTTTTGGTAGCTTTCAAGTAGAGTTAATTCTGCTGAAACAAAAAATAATAAATTTCAACCCTCCTCTTCTAATAAATATGATATGTAAGGATTTGTATTTTACGGAGTCGTCTAATATGGTCTTCTAATATGATATAAGTGTTATAGTGTCTTCTAAGTAATTAAGTATATTATGGTGTATGTCGAGTGAGCGAGTGATCTCACCCGGGACATTGTGATTAACGTTCGCTTACAAATTACACGGCGCTATCCGTCGATCTCTAATTGAAGGAATTGCTTCAATAACCAACGCTATACGACTGAGCAGAAACTAGTAAAGGACATTTATTTCTAGGGATTTAACGATACATCATTTTGCCGATACGATACCGATATCTATTATTTTTTTCAAACAGTAATTATTTCTCGCGCTCTTCGAATACCGGTTGTATATAATCGGCGATGCCGATATATCGGTATCGGAATCGTTTCATCCCTATTTATTTCATATTTAATTTATTATTTGGGACACATCGATATCATTATAATACGGAGGCGTACAGAACTTATTGATGTTACAGTAAGTATACCTACTACTAGTAAAAGAACCAAATTGTAAATAAAACTATACCAACTAGAAAATCTGTATTACTATTCTACAAATCGCAAGTGACATTAAACTACTAACAGCGAATTAAAAAGCCCCCACCTTTTTTACATTTATTTTTCATCAAAAATAATCAAATCATTAAAGTGCGTCCATTACGTTTGTCTCGCTATGGGTTCGACAGGGAGATTTTTGACTGCCAATGCGTATTATATGTTAATTTTTCTACAATAAGAATAAGCACACATTTACTGAATGGTTTTTATCTAACAATGACAATTCTCTTTCATATAACTAGTTATTCTTCGAGCGTTTCAAGCGCCGTCACTTGGATAGGCATGGTATGGTCGAAAATGCGAGATTAAGGCGGCAATCGTAAGATTAAGAATAGCAGTCGGGGCTCCCTATTACATAACTGAAAATCCTGTCCAAGGGTCGATTTCAGAGCGCTTCGACCGCGGCGGCCTTTTCATTAGTGTTCCAGCAAATATAGAAGCAAGCGGTGGTGATCACAGCCACTTTTTATTATAGACGACAGACGGCATCGAGGCTACACATGATTTAGTCAAAAGTTGTCGTCACTCCCGGTAAAAATTGAGGGACACCAATGAAATAAAAATAACGCTGAAATCGACCTTCTAATCTTGCAGAATTGTGACATTATCAATGCCATTGTCACGGCTCTGCAGACGCTCGGGGGGTAATTTATGTTTAATTTAATTAGAAATATAAGTATAAGTTAAATCGGTTTTTTAAAGCGATATCATCTACTAGGTTTTTTTCTGTCGCAAACGTCTTTCGAGCCAATGAATTGAGTAATTAGTGGCATGGCAATTTTCCTCTCAAATAACAGGGTGCAATGTGGAGCAATTTGTTATTTTGATTGCTTTCTTGAACTTCGTGCAGTTGATAAAGTGAAATAAATGATTCCGAGATTGGATAATAAGCGTCTGGAAAGGATAAATTATTACCTATGAGGGAAATATTTTATTCCTATATCGCCACAGCCATCTCTCACATCACGGCACGTATGGCAAAGGAAATAATCGTCATTCTTACTAATTAGAACAACTATAATTTAAGTATTTTTTTAATATATTTCAGGCTTTTTGCCGTTGAATAAAAGAAACATTTTTTAATCTTTTTAAGAAAACGACAAGTCACGGAGCGGCATTTAGTAGGTGACATTTTGACAGTATAACATATTTTAACAAAGATACCTATATACTTGACTTTAACCTGACACATAATAACCATTACAAACTACTTAACCCTGCTGCGCAAAAACTGAACGTAAAAAAACAATAGCTCGTAACTTTTTCGTCATTATCATTAACATTGATGCACATATCACATACAAAGGAAAGCCTAAGAGCATAATATTTTACAATAGCTAAGAAACAATATTTTTAACTAATCACTGAATAAAAATTAAGAAATACATTTCGATACTTCAAGTTGTAGTACCTATATGGCAGTATGTATACGCTGTTATGTTATGTTTGTGCTACCTGAGTAAAGTAAACGTTTATAGCGACATACGTTTCTAAAGACTTCGCTCGTTTGCTTCTTTTAATTTTTGTTCCTCATCTTACATAGAAACTAGATAATCACATTATGGCTACAAGGAAAACCTTTATGTAACTCCATGGGGCGTATGTCCATTAAGTGTGGTGAGCATTAATCAATCTGCATACATCTTTGTTAGCATAATATGCTTAATATTATACTTATGAAGTTATGAATATGCAAAAAGACTCGCCATGCCAGTGTGCAAGTGAGAAGAATCAACACTATCGGGAATTATATCAATAAAGTCTTTAGGGGTATCCTCAATAAAAATAAACTATGTGCCTTTATTTTCTACGCGGTAGAAATAAATATTAATCATCTTTATCGGTGTACTAAGTTTATTACATCTATTATCTTATAAAAAACTATGTTTTTCCCCGCAGAGCTTTAGGTAAGGTTTGTTTCAAACTACCTTAGTCAACAATTCCTACGTTGCATTAGGCGAAAAAATACTAGCTACATACATATCAGATACTAAAAGTTACACGACAAACAGATTCACAATGAATGGATAAGTTGTCTCTACCTATTTATCATAACTATCTACTTCAAAAAAACTAGATCCAAAGGCAGACAGTTCCAAATATCAGAAACCTGATGCGACTGAGAATCTTATTTCAGATATTTCAAATTTTCAATTTTTATTGACACCATTCGTCAACTATTTTTAGTCTTGAAATAGTCTGTGTTTCGAAAAAAAAACTTTTTGTTAAAGCTGCTGCCATTTATATTTCATGATGATATATCGAATAGGTATACAGGGTGGGAGGGACTATACCGACATACTTTAGCCATGAATTCCTGGTGGTGTGACGAGTAAATAATGTAATATCAACATGGGTCGAATATTGTCATTTTACATTAATAGTCTTATGGAAAAAAATAAATCAGTAAATTCAGCCCTTCGTTATAAACATATCCTTACTGGAGGAAAAGTTATCAAAAAGAAAAAAAAGCTAAAATGGAAACGAAAGGTCAATTTTTTTGCCTCGTGGTCGCTTACCATCAAATAATGCGAAGGTAAATTGCTGTTTAGTTAAAGGATTTAAAAAATTAGTAAAACTATCTTAGTCACATTTATTAGGGCTTGTTACACACTTGGGAGTTTTCATTTAAAAAATAATGAATATCTCTGAAAGTAAGCGTTTTTCGACTATACATCACATAACTTTTTTTACTCCTAATAGTTGTTAGAATCTATAGTTAAAGTTTGTCGGTATAGCCCCTCCCACCCTGTATAGGTACAAGCATATTGCCAAAGCACTGATACTAACGCACCTTTAGTCCCACCACCACCATCGTCGTAGGACGGAAACCGACTATTATAGGTACCTACGAAACTAAAATAAAACAAACTTAAGAGGAAACAGGAGGGCAGTTTTTCCATACAAACGTAGTCCCCTGTTTCCTCCTTCGATAATGCCAGTAGAGCAATAATTTTTTGTCCAAAAATCTGTGGCTACTATTGATATGTTCCTATGTTTTCCTTTTTACGATAAATTGATTCTCAAAAGAGATATTAACCTTCAAAAACATAAAAAAAATGCCAGATTTTCCGCTGTTTTCACAATCCAGAAAACAAATTTGAGTAGATTATTTAAAAAAAGGAAAACATAGGAACACGGCCAAAGCCTTTTTTTAATGTTTAATGAAAAAATTTGTTAAATAGGTTAAGTTTTGGGGAAGAAATCAGGGGACTACGAAACGTTGTTTTCATGAAATTTTAAAAGGTATTTTCGGTCCAAGCTGCAGTTGTCTCTATCGCGCTCTGCGGGCGAGAGGCGGGCAGTGCGGGACAGCGACACATTTTACAAATACCTAATTTTCAATTCTCTCGACCTTACTGTTTCCTCTTAATTCACTAGACAGGTGCACAACAAGAGATTTTCTTGCACCTTGATAATTTTGCAATAAAAATGTGAATCAAATGCTGGGTTTCTGAGCGAATTTATTTTTGCGAAATGGCTCTTAAACTAGTTCAAAAGTTTTTACCTGTACCTATGTACCTCTTAAACTGTGAAATTCTAGGTAGAGTCTGTGCGGAAAGAGAATAGACGTGGCGAAAAACGGAACTAACCTAACCAGTATGGTATTTTTCTTTTTGCTAATACGGTACAAAAGCATTACAGCGCCCCCCCTCCCCCCACATCTAAATCCTATTCTCTTTCCGCACAGACTCTAACAGTTTAATATCAGAAATAAAAATTAAAACAAAAATATTGCTTTGTTAATCCGTGATATGATAACGTGTTAGTCAAATATTATGTTTATCTGAATTAGGAAAGATGGAAGCTAAACTTGTGGATTTTACAGCTTTGAAAAGCGATATTGAATGAAGTAGGTAACATTAAAATAGTAAAGTAAATAACAGGCATATCACTCCAAGACAACCTTCGGGTATCGGTTGTTTTTAGGAAACTATTATAATTGGTAGGTATTTTTAGTTATTTTTGAAAATAAACAATAATAAACAATGTCCGTACCTCAGAACCAATTTGACAGTGAATTGATGGTCAAACGAACCAAAATAATTAATTGACGTTGGTCGCTTTGTACAAATAAAAATCACGCCAATTTGGGATCTACTCTTTTTGTCATCCGATTAAAATAATATATTCGTTTTATGCTAATGGGCAGTCGCAATGAAAAGTCTTTCATTAAGAGGTTATAATAATATTTTTCTACTCCTGTACTGTTCTGTCTTTTACTTGGTCACGAACACTAATATAAGAACATACATAATATGAGTTCAGAGAAGTCTATACTCTATTCCCCATAACAGCACTAGTGTCGTTATAGTCACTTTACGTTATTGCTAGCAGCGACAGACTTCTAAATCTAGGTTAAACTTAAGCCAAGGATTAAGCGCTCAATTCTAACTTTACGATAAAAATGCACAACTACCTACCAACTTAACAAACAATTAAATTCCTACTAAATTCATTGGTGCCAACATAAAAAAAAGTATTTTTAATATATTCACTGCGTGTCAATTTAAAATTAAAAAAAAAAGTTTACCATAGACACATACTGTAAGTCAAACGTCATATTTGCCTTGTTTGCAGGTTATGCCTTGTTTGTATTTTATATTTTAAAAAATCTAGTCGTAGAAAAAGTATTGTATGCAACGTTGTATAATTACGTCAAAAAACGCTCATTGCGTCTCTATTTGCGATACTCGCCGCATTCGCGGCTCGTATCGCAACTCACGCAATTCGCATTTTTTGAACCTTCTTATACAACTGTTGCATAAAATACTATTACTAAGTTAGCCCAACAAATAATACATACATTTATATAGGTACGAAATATAATTTAGTATCATCTCTAAGTACCTATTAGGTACACTATTTAGGTAAGTTAGGTTAGGTTAGTTCAAAGATAATTCATGTTATATCATAATATGGGACCGAAGTATTTTCTAATCTGGAAAATTATTTGCAAGGATACTTACAAATGCGCAGATGGGTTTTTTCATACAATTTTGTATATTAGGTTCTTTTGATTTTTTCCTTTACCTACGAATTAAGATGTATATAAACATAGCTACCATAAGGAAAATTCTTACCACAACATACTTATCTAGATTAGGTAGGTTATACTAACTTCTGTTGAATTTCATTACATTTGTTCATATATTTTACTACCTCATTACTACGTAATGCGTAATATATAAAATTATCAATGTTGAATAGCTTTTGCTTTTCAAATTAATCCGTGCCTGCCTTAACTTTCAAATTAGTAAGGCTTTTATTAAATAACGCCTTAATTCGTATGTGACCCGACTGTACAAAACCCGTTTAGCAATTTATCAGGGACGTAGATTTAATTTGCATAAGCTCGATAGTCCGCCCGGTCCGCCCGTACCTCTCGCCATTAGGCCAAAAAGGCCGAAAAGGCCACCAAATAAAATACAGTACTAAGCCGAGGACGAAGCCTTTGTCCCTCGCTTTATGGTGACCAGGAATATAAAAATTCCAAACTACTCGTCGTACATTAAGTTGTTTGTTTTTTATGAGCGAAGGACGCGTCAAGTGCATTCGCGTAGGTAGGTATAGGAATTATTTTTTGAAATCAGAACGTTCAAGAACCAAATAATATATGTACGTTAAATGCAATATACGTTTAGTTATTCCATTTATACGACGCTAAGAATAATAAACTTTGAATTCGTAAACATGTCACGCAGTTGTTAAAATGCACAAAAATACGCAATGCTAATTTGCATATAGCAAAAACGAATCTTAGAGGTATTTATAGAAGCGGAATACCAGTGTGCTTTATAAAAGCCAAAAGTCAAGTTTCCGATCTACATTGATTTTATGATTTGTATGATGTCTTTAACGCCATCTGTTGCGCGATATTGACATCAACAACAAATTTGAATGCGTGAAATCGAGTCCTTGGAATTGTAAAGTCACGCAAAATCGTACATCGCACCACCTGTTTTCAATGTAAATATTTTTTTGATTATTATTGCAAGTGTTATGAATTAATAAATCAACGTCATTGATAATGACACTAAACACCTCAATGTGCAAAGGTTAACGAACTGTAGTAGGAATGATGATGTCATTAACGAATATAGCGTGACGTTCAGGAATATTGTATATAAAATGGTTTGTTTACCTAAGCATTCGTTGTTATGTTACGTTACTAGGCGTGAGTTCGTTTGTTGTGTCATGAACTCGAAGTAGCGCAGTCAAGAACGTTCGTTTACACCGAGAGCGTCATTCACGTTGCGTGTACTAGTGGCCCCATCTATCGGTCAATGTCGACACGACGATGACGTGGCCGCCGCTACAAGTTCAGCGGCAACTCAAGAGATGGCGCTAGTAGTATGTTGTGTTGATAAAAACACGTGGTCTAAATAACGTGGTGCACGCTACACGAATTATAAAATCGGTTTCCTTTTGTTATATTTACCCTTATACACATGGAAAGGATTTATTAAATAAATCTATTTATGATATGTTATTTAAAAAAAAACGTTTTTCTGGGCCATGGAGTGTGTTTTTCTACTTTTAAAACAGGTACTCTCATAAGTTCTAAATGCCAATAATCAACTAACTGTATTTTTTGTACCATTTTAATACTGTTTAGTATGGAATTGGACTGAAACAATAATGTAGGTATTAGACATCCATATATAACCATTTGTTTTCTGGCAAGTAATTAAGACGCAAGCATATGCGTACAGGTATGAAGTGTAACGACCCTGTATTGTTGCCAGTTTCAAATTAGCAGCGTTTGAAAGTGATCTCATTGGTCCATTACTCATCGGTAGTCGGACTGGACTACGCATAGCTAAAGCTATTATCGGACTAAATTACACAAGACAAATTCGGGAGCTAACGCAATGACAATACATCGAAATCGATGTTGACGTTTTGACAGAGACGAAGTTATGAAAATAAATAGAACTGGTTTTTAGGTATGCGAAGTGTCTATCCCCGATAATTATCAGATGGCTGAGACAATAACGACGTACTTTTAAATACAAGTGCATGGAGCGAATAAGATAAAACCTTAAGTAATAATCAAGTCAAATGATCTTAAATATGTTCAAAATAAGCGCTACTTGAAGCCTTTCTAATCGGATTCTAATCCAAACTTCTTAATGAAATAATGAATAGGATAATTTCGGATGTATTGTAAGCATTGATTAATATAGCCAGGCCCGTATTTAGAAATCCAGGGCCTACCCAGGGCAGGACCCTTGGTATTGAGAAGGCAAGCCGTGCTTTTAGACTTATATGAAAGGTCCACCGCTGGGGCCCCTCTAAACTAGCCGGGCTCCAAGGCCGGGGCCTTGCGAGAACCCCCAGAAAGCTAAACAGATCTTAAAAATATTCGAAAAATACTGACAACGGTAGACACTAGACACCTCTACACTTTTTTCGTTCATAAGATGCTTTGTGCAACAAGTGGCATGAGTAGCAGCAGATGAGGATAAAAACTGGCAGAGAAGTTACGAGTAGAATTCGGATGATGAAAAGGAAAATAGATAATTATTTAATTAGGGAGGACATAGGCACGGATTTCCATAAGTATAGAGCAGCGGTCGGCAATTGGATTATTTTTCAGAATTACTAATAAAGATATTAATCACGGTAACTTATGGATGACAACCACTTTTAAATTGTTATAGTGCCGAGTCAAATTTTGCATCGTAACCTAACAACCATACACTATCATAGCTCATTAATTATTTGCCTTATTTCCAGAACACTTTAAAATAGGATTTAGGTTCTTTTGAAGGAGGGTTCTAGCTTCATAATCGTTTTCTGCACTCAAAAACGAACAGTCTGACTGCAAGTGACAACCCTATTTAGCAACATAAGCACCTTTCTGGACGAAAGAACTTCCGCCTGCATTCCGGAATTAAATTCTTTGTGCTCTGACCACATACATACCAATGGTGTCATAACCGTTTTATGCATCGAAAAACTCTATCGACGTTAAAATGCGTAAAGTTAGGCTGCGACTGCAAGTGATAACCCTACTTCGCAATATGTGCACTCTTCTGGGCAGAATTATTCACCTTTACCTGCATTCAAATACAGATCAAGCTACGTTGTATGAACTAGGAATGCATAGCAAGTGTGACAGCCGTGTGCTTCATTCTTTATTCCAAAACGCGTCAAACCGTGTAGCACCCACGTTAACATACCTAAAGCAGGACTGCAAGTGACAACCCTATTTAGCAACATAAAGAGCGCATCCGCCGCCATTGTGTCGCCGGTCGCGCCCTCTGTCGGCGCGACGGAGCGCAACCGATCAACCATAGCCAGCTGGTAATTAGTCTGCAGATAATAACGTATTATACGCTTAATTAACGTCAACCTTCGATACAAAGAGATATACAAGGTATTTGAAAAATGCAGCACAGCGCCATCTAGAGTAAGTTGCCGGAATTTTTAGCAACTGAGAGTAGCTGTGCTGCTATTACTTACTGCACTTTTACTGTTTTATTTTAAGAGTGAGAACCAATTATGAACTACATATATATTATAATGGACATCATCGTACGAAAAAATAAATACAGGAGAACTATAAAATGTCGGTCTAAAAACTGATTTTTTCATTGTCTTCTCCCACATACTTGGAAAGTATTTTTAAGTCAGAAAATGCTAACGAACTAAGAAAACTTAATATCGATTGCAACATGAATAATTACGTTGGTAAGAGATTGGAAAGCAATAACGAGATAAGTGCTCCTAGCTCTTAGTTTCACAAACTCACAACTCTCTTTTAGATGGTTATTAAGCGTGAACTTTATTTCCACGGAACAAGGTTGAATTTTCAGTAAAACGATTAAGTAATATAAGAGTTCTCGTAAATAAAGGCAGTTGCTTAGTTTAAATAAGAGGGCGGGATGGCGGTTACCCACAGCTTTCTACTCGTACCGATTTCTCTGATGTTGGCATGTTTCTTGTTTACCCAAGTATTGTTTACATCTGTAAACAAACCACTTTAATGTATTGCAGGCTTCTTTCTGCATTGCGGTGGCGTCTTGCGTTTTGTGTGGCGATTAAATGTTACAAATGGATTTTGTAGTGCATTTTAGGTTTGTTTCTTCCTTCACCTCATGCCGTAAACATAGTTTTAGATGTACGAGTTGAATGCCTTCGGGAACCTGCCTCGTATGCCCGAAATGTAGGGCAATTAGCAATTTCATCATAGCACTAGCGAATTCTTATCGACACGGCGGCATCTATTACATATCGTTGTAGAAGCTTGTAGCTCTTTTTCAAATATGACTATAACTTACTTTTTTTAACTAGTTACGGATTCATAGCGATTTCTTCCCTGAATTGAACTTTCGATGCTTACCTGAAACAATAAAATACAATTGATAAGTACTTATACATACGTGTATTTGAAAACAGGGGGCAATATACACGTTTTGTTTGTTTGTATTTGTATCTATTAAATATATCGTCGTCTAGTATCCATAACACAAGCCTTATTGAGCTTACTATGGGGCTAGTTCGATTTGTGTAAGATTGTCCTCTAATATTTATTTATTTATTTATTTATTTATTTATATAGTACATTACACAACTAGGGTGGTAATACACAGAAAGCCCGAGATTGCAGATGTTTGCGGCCCGAGCTGCAAGCGAGGGACGTAAATATGCGATCGAGGGCTTTCTTTATTACTTCCCGTGTTGTGTACATCATTTTATGTCTACACTTGGCCAGAAAGCGACATTTTCCGTACGCGCAGCGTGCGGAAAAAGCCACTTTATGGCCAGGTGTGGAATATAAAAATAAACTTCCCACTTAATAGCAATACCATTTTATTATTTCTAACAGTAACAAATGATAGCAACCTTCGTGCGGGGTGGCTCAATGCTTCCCAAAGGGGATTAGTTGTACCTAGAATATACTGCAGTACTTGAAGCGTAAAGTAGAATAGAATACCGCAAGCCAACACGTTTCTGGACCATTGTCGTGGGACGAAAGGATTTAGACGCAACCTACACTGAATAGCGAGTGGTATAAATCCTTTTTTACAATCTCTTATTGGCACAACCGTAAAAACAAAGTCATAGTTTAGTAAGTAAACAGGTAGACCTAGTTCAAAGTTTTTGACCCGATATATTTCCTAGGAATATTTTGATTCATTAAAATTTTTATGTGGAAACACTGAATCCTTGACACGTTTTTAGATGTTTTTTACAGGTTCTGTATATTTTTATGCATTTGAAAAAATGAAAAATCGTTTATTGGTCACAATCGCATTTATATATGTATATACTCATATATATGTATTTGTTTATTTATATATGTATACAGTATATGTATTTATATTATTTATTTACATATAAAATAAATACCTCTGTATTCTCGTGTACATGTTTCTCAGATTGTCTACCATCTCTCTTGTCTCATCACTCAACTGCTCACATCACAGGTTAACTAGAAGAGATCCCTTAAAGGGATAAGTTCGCCTTTGTACATATACCTTTATCTTGTAACCCTGTACTTTGTCTTATTTTGTGCAATAAAGTGTTTACATACATACATACAATCATTAAAACGATTATAGATAAAGTTAGCTTATTTTATTGCAATCGTTTTACGGTGATTAACTTAGTGTGTTTTTGTTGGCATAATTCTCAAAAGCGTTTAAACTGAAAGGAGCCCACAACTTGAGCTTTGGCTATATTAGGAGGACGAAGAGCCCTACCTATTAAAATTGCATCATTTTTTTTATGCAGTACTTTCCGAGTTTCCTGTGAATAACATGTGAAGACTTGTAAAAGTTGTAAATCTACAAATTAACTACTAGGGTTTTGACTTAGGTTGTATAAGAATCGATGGTAATATACCAAACTACACTAATACTGAACTACCTGCACATTGATTGATACTACTACTGCTATTTTATCTCCATCGTGTAAGTACAAGTACTGAATCGGCCCAGTCTTATTCGAGCCTTTAAATAAGAAGTAGTATTTTTTAAGTTACTCTGTGTCTTGTAAGAGAAACATTTTGCATACTTAAAATATGGCCAAAGTCAGACTATTACCAAAGTATAATAAACACAAACAATTCGTCCGTACACGGCGCGCACACATGCGCGCGCCCGATCTACCTTTTGTCAGAAGAAAAACTACTGTATTGCTATTACACAGCCGCGAACAAAGGTGCAAGGGCAAACGCTTCCCTTGATTGAAACCCTCACAATAGCAGGTTTCACAACCGCAGCGACGCAGAAAATGCCCTACAAATTGCTTTAAAGATAGCCGCCTTTTGTTACAAGATTTTCTAATGGCCGACATGTGTTAGGTTTAGCGGTTACAAGATAGCAGAAGTCTAAGCGTTTAGCGATAAGTGGGTACCATTTGTTAGCGGATAACATATGTCTAATCAGGTAATCATGGTTTAGTTCGACGCTTAGGGCATTAGTACAACTTAGGAAATATATGCGCAACACTTGAGTAACAAAAAATCACCCATCGAATTATTGGCTAGGCGATCACTAAAGACTTTTGACTCATTCTCGTGGTCTTTGAAGCGTTTATGTTACGTCGCCGCTTGGTAAATTAGTATACAAAATTAATCTATGTTCCGTGAGTTCTGGCAATGCGGCTTGGTCGCTCAAAGAGATAGTTGGAGGGAGAGCACACATATACCTATCTCAATAAACAATTAGAATATGACAGACAAAACTAAATTGCATACTTATTTAGGATTATTACGACTATAGGATAAGTTCAGCAGGTGCGTATAATGCCCTGAGTGAGCTTGAGTAAAGGATAGTACGGGTGTGTTCAACACGCCGAAAACATGATAAGTGGCTGTGATAAGTGAGATGACACTAATGCCAACCACTTTCATGATCACCGATGTTAAGCAACTACAAAATTAACAAAAATCTTGACACTACAACACCGATTAGAGCAAAATATCGAATAGTATAATAACTGAATTCTACCAGGTTTAAAGAAAGGGAAAACATTATAGAATGCATTGCGAAACTCTCGAACGTTCGAGCGCGCAAGCGGGCCGTGTACCCTTGAATACGGATGAGGCGTCATGCGTTATGCATGCTGCAAGCCCCGCTCTCACCTCTCAAATATCCTTAAACGTTACATATTGGATAACGAACCATGAGTTTTGAGATCGTGTCTATTGGTTAAAACTAGGGAGAAGTAATTTTTTTTTAGATACCGCAGTCCAGTTCTGCAAGAAGCATGTCATACATATCACGGCGATACGTGAAACATGCCAAATTGTTATCCTATAATAGTGTCAAAGCAAAATTATCTTACCTGGTAGGTAATTGTTAAAACGGGTAGCATTTTATAAATATAGTAATTTTCTCATTTGTGGATTGACTCCATATAATTTACGTTCGTAAAAGCCGAGGGTAACATAATATTAATATGGAACTAGATCAAAATCAAGTAAGGGCATAAGGGTGGATTGTTTAACTACTATGACCCTCATTCGAGAGCAAGATATATCGAAAGGTGATCCTCTCAAATATCCTTTAGATGAACTACTGCAATAATTAGATAACGAAATACGCGGTTTGATTTTGAACACATTACACACTGAACATTGGCGGATGTATCTAATTTTATTAGTACATTGTGTATCAAGGGCGGTAAGTAAGGAATTACAAACGAGTGTTTGTTACAAGCCCGAGGCGAAGCCAAGGGCTTTAACAACACGAGTTTGTAATTCCTTTACCGCCCGTGGCACACACAATGTTTTTCATCACACTTGTGAGGAAATCTGATTAAAATAACCTTACTTAACCTAAATAAAATTGTAAAACTGACAGTGACATTATCCATAGACAATGCGACTTCACGTCACGTTCGGAAACCATAGCGGTAAAGACTTAAAATGGTTGATTTTATTTATGCAAAATACTGAAATGCACTATTTAAACATTTAATTAATGTTACAGAAATATATTTTTACATGTATTTGCAATAACAGTTCTCTTTAAATAAATATTTCAGTAATAAAAGTTAAAAAAGTACGTTGGCGTTTCCTTTGAACATGACAAATAAGAGTAAAACAGAATCAGCGTTTCAAATTTAAAAAGAAAACCATTACGCCCTAGGGCGTAATAGGTCATTTACGGCCCGCAAAACCTACGTGTAATGACACCATTTTCGAGCAAGTGTGATGAAAAATTGTTTTACATTGTTATTTATAGTGCAAATACTTAATCAAAAACGATTTGCCAATCGAATGCAAAAGAGCACTCGTTAACAGAAGTGTATTGTCTTATTTTTACAAAAGGACGTTCAAGTGCACATTTCAATAGCTTCTGCATTTTAAATTTCATTTTATAAAGTCAGATTTTCCATTTTTCTCAAGTAAGAATATAAAGTCTATTATTTCTAGAATATCAATCTTACGTCGCTTCAATGATCTTTTCTTCGGTATTGAATATTTTCACATGCGAGAAGATACGTACAAGGAAACGATAATGCAGCGAACGGAAATGTGAAATGAAAAAGATGTCTAACGAGAGAATATGTAAGCGTGTATGTGTAGTGTAGGCGTATCATGTAGTGCCCTGTTTCAGATTGTGATAGAAAAAAATACATCATAAGTTGAGGTATGTTTCAACATAGTAGAAATTCCCCGCGGCTTCGTACGTACGAGTAAGTTATCACATTGGCCATTTGCGAGCGAGCTGTGAGCGAGCCGTGAGCGAGTTTCCATACAAAACCAGTCGCGGCGATCTCGCTGCGAGTGACATTTGTATGGAAACTCCGCCAGTGTGATAAGGCCCTAAGATAAAAAAATCGTAATCCTCTTTTTTGTTTAAAGTTTTCGGGTTTAAAGTAAGTATCAAAGAAAGTCTACGGAAATGCTCTTTTTGCGTTCAGGTTGGTAGGTGAAATAAAAATTATGATAAAAAAGTATATCTCCCAAATACTAAATTTAAGAGTTGTTTGCGTAACGTGCTATCCTATGTAGTTATAAGAGATGTTTGCGTAACGTACTATCCTATGTATAGTGAGGTATATCTGTTCTAAGCTTGCTTGATAAGCAGTTTGATTTTATAACGGTATTTGGGATAATTAGTCGTATTGAATTTGTTGGAATACCGGTAACAGAGAGCCCGTTTAATCGCCATAGCAACGACATAGTGACCTATCTACGCCAAACGGAATTATTGATTAGCTGGCATGTAGCTGTTTGCATAACTATAACCGAACTAATTATAAACAACTCACTTTCTGCTCTTGGCGGGTAAACAACCGTAGCGTTATAGCTGAATATTAAACACGTTATATGTATTAGTGAATTAATATTGTGGATATTTAGAGTTAAAGAAGTGGCAGCAGATGAAAATAAAAAATAAAATAAGCAGCTTCAAATTAGTCTATTCAATTAATAAATGCAGAAATTCTTATCTAAATATAGAAATCGCTGTGGTGTGCCTATAATATTTGAAGAGTTCTCTCGATGTCTCAAAAATCCCAAATAAGATTATCAAATTTTGACCTAGCGACAATTAGACCATCTGGGAAGTACTTATACTCTTTTAAACAAAAGAAGTATTTTCAAATGGGTTTAGCTGTCTTGGGAGTAATCTCTTAGTTTGAAGAGGAGGATTTAAAATTTCTGGAGGTTCTTAACAAGTTGTTAATTTAACTCGAGGATCTTTATACAGTAATGCATTATTTATAATAAAATATTGCATGTCATTTGCTTTATGCTCCATTCATTCCTATCTCTGTTCTATTTAATAAAATAGTATAGTAGTAAATAAGTAGTATCTGAACAAAATTATGGGACTTAAAATAAAACTATAACAAGCCGTCATCAGACAGATAGATCAGGCGGGATCGATCCTTAACAAACTTTTATACCTAACGTTAAAATCTTTTATAAGTGGATATATTGTGTAGCTCTTTTGGGAGTGTAAATAATAAAATATGAACCAAGATGATATTTACGACGATTTCAACAAAAAATGATATTTAGAGCTCATGAGAGTAATGCCAATAATGAGTTTTTTATAGTGCAAGTAGCAAAACATCGCTGTAAATTAACAGGAGCAATAATAAATTCTTCGAAACGAATGAAAATCAAACAGCAAAGCTTGCACAAAATGCATTTTGACGTTGACTTGAAGACTTTTCTTGTTAACGAGTGCAATATTGTTATTGTTAGTTTTTATAAACGACTAATTGGAAAGAAAATAAGTAGGCCATTTCTTCTCTTGAGATGTTACATTTTCCGAAGCGCTAGTTCTACTTTTAGGCGTCATTCATTGCATTGGGAACTGTCTTGGGATTTTCATAAAATGACTGAATGGTAACATAAAAATTGTACCATTTTTAGCAGTATATTATCAACTATTTGAGTCAAGTTATTTTGATGGGATAAATTACTTCTTTTATTAGTTCTTTTTGTAAAGTTCTAAGTCACTTTCTAAATATAATTTTATTTCTAAAATTATAAACTACCCAAACTAAATCAATCTAAAATGGTGAAGAAGAGCGCTCAAATGTCTTTCATGTGATAGGGTGTCTATTTGGTAACACTAGTCTTCTGTGCCAAGGAATAGTCAGCCCAGTTTATAATATAATAAATATAATCATCTTGTCGTTCATAATAATAAATGGCTGGGCCAAGAGTCAGCCACTGAATGCACGGCGCATAAAGTCTAAAGGTTCTTTACCAGATATTTCACTCTCGTGCGTTTCCATACAAAAAACAAGAATTCCCACGCTCGCATCGAAACAATAGACCCGTTCGGCGCACGCGCCGAGGCCCCACCCACAGCCACAGCACGGTAAACTTCGCGCAGTACAGTACGTTTACCTACTCTTCGTACTTTCTTTGGTATCGGCCGACGCTGAAGATTATATTAATTTGTGAAGACTTCGTGTTTAAGGATCCACGGTCTAATAATGAACCCAAATAATTTAGCACTTTGTTAGTAGGTACCCAAACAAACTAAGGCACAGTTCTCGGCGGCGACGTCGGCCGGCATCAACGGCGTTTGCATACTGTCAGGATAATTATATTGTGCTACTGTGACGTTTAGTCCGCTGGAGTTCCGATCGGCTACGCCCGGGAGGCCAAAAACGAGTGAAATCCACCTGACTCTACGGCTCTAACCACCGACCGGTAGCTTGAGTTTTATTCCACCGGCAGTACTCTTAGAGCCCTGCTCCACTAAGACGCCATGGCTACGACGCTGGCTACGTATCCCGTACAAAAAGTACCGTACCGTAGCAAAACATCGCCAAGTAAGTTCGCTGTCATGTACATTTCAATACGAATTATCTGGCTACGACAGTTGGCGACGTCGCTATGGCTTCCCGGTGAGGCAGGGCACTAGGCTTAGGTTTTTTTTGTATATTTATATTTTACTTTTTACATGTAACGTGTAAAGAACCCAGGAAAAAATAAAAAAGGGAAATGTTTTGAAGGAAAGATAGCCAACAGGTATCCTTTGCACCTTACGCATGTCAGCTCCGCAGGGTTATCCCGGCCGAGTATCTAGGTCACCGGGACACGGCCCGAACTCGATCGACCTGCCCCACGACCCACTTACTCGCCCGAATTCGGGATGCAACAATGGAATTAAGTGCGAATCTGAGGTTGCGTTGCATGCATAAGTGATGGAGTTTTGACCACGCGGCTTCCGCTCGTTCGCACGAGCTATGCATATTCACACTTTAGGTGTACGAATTGAGAGTCGGGGTACCACCATTTGCAAAAATACCACCGTATACCTACTACAACATAATCTGGATATCTTGAGGCCAAGACTGACTAGGCATTATCAGGGCCATGCTCCATCTTCGACATCATCGTCACTTAATATCAGGTAAGATCGAGGACAAAAGGGCCCTTGTCTAGATCCACCGGAAGACCAGCGCCGGCTCTAAAGTTGGCATTATGCTGAGGTTGGTCTTTTCGCGGCAGCGAGATTTCTTTGTGTTTTCTTTTCTACTTACTTACTGTTTACCTTTTTTGCTATCATAAATAAATGTGTTTTCGTTCTTTCTTTCAAATATTTGCCAATTATGTATTAAGAAAAAATGCTGACACTAAGGCGTACAACTTAATTGGGAGCTGTGTGCGTGAGGAGCAGAGGTGATATATTAATGCTCAAGTCTGCTAAAATATCACCGTAGACTATCACTGTACTGTACTTATAAGTGGTTGCTCATAGGCAATTTATGTATAGAGATATATTTATTATATATATACAGATATACATATATTATTAGTAAACATTTCTGAAAAAATGGCTAGTAAAGAACTACTTACAATCACTGTTCGTATAGTAAAAATTGCTGAAAAAAATACTAGTAAAGAAAATTACAATTTACTTCAATGTAATTTAACAACAACTAAAATAAAAGCTTCTTTATTTACTTCATACAGAGGATCAAATCCTGAACAATACACACAGATTTATTCAATATTTAGTACGAATAGTAATCATTGCATTGTTCGCTGGCATCCGTGCGTGAAATTAGGTGTCTCTTAGTGTGTGTAAAACATGTATAAGCATGCATTGAGTGCAATCAAACGTCTGGATAGCAAGAACGACTTCGTTCGCCCTTGTCACTTAAGCCGTTTTTAATGTGACCGGTTTCAAATGAAAATGTGAATAATAAAAACTCGTAAGGAGCCACGGTCCGCGGACTTTAAAAATGGAATTAGGATGTCGGGAAATACCGGTTATGTGATAAGTCGTCATAGTTGAGAAAATTTAAGTATTATGGAACAATAATAATAATGGTACGCTGCAGGTAATTTTATTTTTGTTTCAGGTTCTTAGTGCGTCGGAAACTTTTTTCTGTATGTTCCCCGATTTCTTGAAGACGGCTAGAACGATTTCGAAATAGTTCATTGTCTAGGTATCTAGGGCGGTAAGGAAGAAGAGGCGAAGCCGTGGACTTTAATAACACGAGTTTGTAATTCCTTTACCGCCCGTGGCACACACAATGTTTTTCATCACACTTGTGAGGAAATCTAAATAAAATAACCTTACTAATTCACCCAGTATGACAAGAAAATATTAAAACAGAAAGTGACATATATCCATATATAATGCGAATATCAAGTCACGTTCGGAAACCATAGCGGTAAAGACGTAAAACGGCCATTTTAATTTATTTTATATTTGCATAATACTGAAATACACTATTTAATAATTTAATGAATGTTACCGACATATGTGTTTACATGTATTTGCAATATCAGTTCTCTTTATTTCAGTGATAAAAGTTAAAATCGTTTCCTTTGAACATGACAAATAAGAGTACAGACCAGCGTTTCAAATTAAAAAAAAAAAGATAACGCCCTAGGGCATAATAGGTCATTTACGGCCCACAGAACCTACGTGCAATGACACAATTTTCGAACAAGTGTGATGAAATAGTACATTGTGTATCAAGGGCGGTAAGTAAAGAATTACAAACGAGTGTTTGTTACAAGGCCGAGGCGAAGCCGAGGGCTTTAATAACACGAGTTTGTAATTCCTTTACCGCCCGTGGCACACACAATGTTTTTCATCACACTTGTGAGGAAATCTGATTAAAATAACCTTACTTAACCTAAATAAAATTGTAAAACTGACAGTGACATCAGTGACATATTCCATAGACAATGCGAACGTCAAGTTATGTTCGGAAACCATAGCGGTAAAGACTAAAAATGGTTTATTTTATATTTGCAAAATACTGAAATACTATATTTAAACATTTAATTAATGTTACAGAAATATGTGTTTACATGTATTTGCAATAACAGTTCTCTTTAAATAAATATTTCAGTGATAAAAGTTAAAAAAGTAAGTTGGCGTTTCCTTTGAAAATGACAAAAAAGAGTAAAACAGAACCAGCGTTTCAAATTTAAAAAGAAAACCATTACGCCCTAGGGCGTAATAGGTCATTTACGGCCCGCAAAACCTACGTGTAATGACACCATTTTCGAGCAAGTGTGATGAAAAAGTATTATTGGTATGTATGTATAAACTATCGAGTTTATGTGTTGTAAAGAAAATATCAGATTGTCTGAATGCGAATTCAGCGACATTTCCCTTGAACATGTTCATTGCAATATAAGAGGGTTCTTAGAGGCAAAATGGTGGCTTTTACCATTTCTGAAAACTCATTTAGTTTAATAGAGTCACGATTGTTGGCAGTTGGAGAAAAAGCTAGTGTCATTACGCCTAACGTACGTAGTTCGTGACTGCCACAACTAGTATATGGATTTAAAAATCATTTTAGAGACACTTAGAAGAGTAATTTAAATTCTAATTTCAGGTTTAATACTATGGGAAAAAACTTTACACGGTTTTTAAACTGAAATTATGGACTTGGAATAGTTCGAGTATTGCACAAACGTCCATTAAATTTTATGCAGATTTATGTTGCAGTTACGGTTTTACTGCCCCGAATTTTTAAACGACGCGCAAATATATTTTAAGTTTAGTTATAGTTAGTTGGATGACAATGAATATTCCTGAATCCTCCTAATATTATAAATGTGAAAGTTAGTGAAGATGTTTGGATGTTCAGAGAAATGGAGGTTTGAATGTTTTTTACTAAATAATTCAGTACTAATCGAGTGGACTGAGATGAAATTTGATATGTACAAAAATAACAAGTCCTGGATTGAACATTATGATACTTTATAATTATAACCCGGTAAGGAGTTGCTTTGAGGTAATTATGTGAACAACGCGATAAAGCCGCGAGTAATGGTAGTTTTTAATACCTTTATCGCTGATTCACTTGCGATGGCTCCCGTATTGTCTTCAGTTAATGTAAAGTGTATACTCGTTCGAAATAGGTCAAGAAACAAGATCGCGCAAAGTTCACTGAAAAATGTGAAAGAAAAATAACTATAAAAGAAAATCTCATCCCATATACTGCAAAATGACTACGATAAAGTCCTCCAGCGCTTCCTCTATTTACAGCACAATGACTCCGAACATTCGTATTCCAATTGTCCGCGGGTATTGCGCGCACGACGCCGATAGTGCCACTAATTTCAAAGGAGCTCATGCGTTAGAGACGTATCCACACTTATGTCCTTCTAAATTCGCCAGACATACATTATAAAGCATGGATCCTAAAAGGTACAAGTGCGTTAAAGCCACATATACACTTTTGACGTTTTTGGTTTTAAGCCGTGCCTGTAATGGCGTTTGCCGGCGCTTTTGAGTTGCGCGTGCGACCATTATTCGCACCCCGGTCCACTGCACCTGTACTGTATCCATTACAGACGAAATCCAAAACGACATCATCACTAAATGGAACGCGAATACAGTAAAAACGTTCCAAATTAAAATAGTGACAATTGTTTTGCTTAAGGTTACTAGTATTTTTATCCTGAACTTTTATGACTTGCCGCACGATTAGTCATACAAGTTTTTGATACAAGTGCGGAAAGTATGTCATTTTTCACGAGTCCCGAGGACTCGGGACGAGTGGAAATTACACTTCCGCACGTGTATCAAACTACGTTTTTTAATACATTTGCGAAAAATGACAACGAAAATGAAATTATTGAATGATTAAGAGACAAATTTGTTTATTTTTTGGCCTCATAAAAATGGAGAGTACAATTGGAACACTTATTAAGAGTCACGTTGAGTATCTTGAGCACTGTAGATGCCTGATATTTCTTAGATAGTTCAAGAAAGTAGGCCAATAAGTACATTTTCTGAGAATGACGTCGTTCGATTTTCTCGTTTCCAGTCAATGAATTTGCTCATAGACGGCCAGATATTTCTCCTTAGACTTCTCTGGTAAAATACTATTCGTTGCCGGTGACGCCTTTGCTAGTATATCTGGTGGTGTTGAATTTATTTCAAAATCGTCTGAATCGCTCATTTTTCACAAAAGTGTTATCAAACTAATGCGTGATAATTAATAATTACAAAATTACAATCGTGAATAAAAATGGCGGGAATAAAACAAAATGTGTTACTTTTAATTGACGAACTTTTTCCAACGTGGTAGCGGTTGTCAACATTCAGCCAAATAAAAATAAACTATTTTGGAAACAGACAAACGTTCTAAGGTAATTTAACTGCATTTAAAAATGGAAAAAAGCAATAAATATTTAAATACTTAATAGCTCATTAATTTCCAAGTAAAATGTAATCTTTAGTGCACGAAAGCTAGTTGTCATTTATAAAACTCGAACAGCCTGCACCATAATTATCTTATCTGTGACAATTTTTATTTTTTGGGTCTTATTCGAGACCGCTGACTAAACTACTCATTGGTAATACTCAAGAAGCATACTTTTTAAACTATTTTAATATTAGATAACAGTTTAATTGTTTATAATAAAATCAATCAAACGATTATATATGTGGAAAATATTAATATTTTAAACGTATCAAATGTATACTTTCAATGTCCACTGACGTAATAAAAAACAAAGAACGTATTTGACCATTAGTTGGATGTATGTATTTGAACAACAGTAAATTAAAAAAAATTGGAAATAAAAAGCACTAGTTCGCAAAATCGAACTTTGCGCACGATATACAGCTACAAAAAGTACCACTTTTTGAGCAAGTGTATTAAATAGTACATTACATAACTAGGGTGGTAATACAAAGAAAGGCCGAGATCGCAGAAGTTTGCGGCCCGAGCTGCAAGCGAGGGACGTAAATATGCGATCGAGGGCTTTCTTTATTACCTCCCGTGTTGTGTACATCATTTTATGTCTACATTTGGCCAGAAAGCTGCTTTTTCCGTACGCGCAGCGTGTGGAAAAAGTCACTTTATGGCCAGGTGTGGCATAAAAAATCTTTCAGCGCCTCCCCACGATTTTTTTGTTTTGAGTGCGCGAATTAAATCATGTGCACGAAGTACGAAGGAAAAATACTGTAGTTGATATTGTGATTTCTTCCAAGGCCCCTACCGCCCCCGCCGGCTCTTATTTACTAGTGCATGCATAAGCTTAATCAGAAGCAGAGGGCAGGCGGACGCCCCAAAAGTATTTTAGTAGTTCGTCGCAATGACGTAATATTTACGGCAGTTTGAATTGGTAAATCAGTAAAAGTAAAGGTGAAAAGGTACTAAAATTACTGGTTACTTGTGTGAGCCCGTGCAGAAAACTTCTGAGATCGTGAATAAGTCGGCCCACGCAAGAGGAAAATGCTCAACTTCCGTTGTTACGCTAAAATAAAAATGTGACAAAAATATTCGGTCATTACATTTAAAAATAAAGAAAAGTGATGCGTGCCAGCCAACAATCGATTTTTCGACTTCCTTAACTCGGATTTATACCCAGACTGTGAATTTAATCAGATTGTCAGATTAATGCAGTTTCATTTCTTTTTAAAAATAAAGCAATGTTTCCTTTCAGTAGAATGAGCTAACTAAAGGATTTAAGGTAGTTGGTGAACTGGAGTACCTGGAGGGGTCCAGGGCCCATAGATCTTTTCCATCCTGTATTTCATCGGATAAACTATAATTTTGAGTTGTGTCGTTTTTGCATTTACACAACGCTCAAATATACGGAACATGAGTTGTGTGGGCATCGCTCTAAACTTTTTACCATCAGTTAAACTCACACCTACGCAAACACTTAAGCAGGCGATTATTATTCATACGCGCTAAAACTATAATTTTTACTAAACAACGAACTAAAAAACACAGGATTAAATTACCATAAATTAAATGGTTTCAGTGAACTTTAGCGTTATCTCGCACGATTAATGTTTTGTCGAATGTTTGAGGTTATTTTTATTACGCGTTTTACTTAGGTACGCCCACACTGTCATACATTACGATGTGTTATTTGTAGCGTAAATACGGTTTTTTGCATACATTTTTGTTTCACATATACGTATTTATATACACTACTTATTTTTGTCGGACACTTTTGATAGAGTAGTCGTGGTCACTAGTAGTCAGTCGTTTTTTGCCTGGCTGTTTGTTATTACAAATTGGACCTTTTTTCGTCTTCCTTTTATTTTATTGAAAATTATAATTAAGTTATGACTGTCAAAATAAAATTAAGCTCGTTACAAATTGACCCAGTTACAGAACAAAAGCTCAGACATTTGTTCAAAACTCGAACGAATTACGTTAAAACGTTGTTCACCCTCTCACGAAAGTTCACGAGTTTGGCGTCCATCGGCATCGCGTTGGGTATGAGGTAAAGGGATATACCAAACAATAATACAATACCTACCACCCGTTCCTAGAATTCAGAGTTAATTTCCGAAGGTGCTTTACGAATTGTTTATCACAATAGGCTAGTTTCCTAACAGGTCAACTCAGCTTCTTTTTATGAAGTGTCAAAACGCTACGATAGTATGGAGCTTCATAGAAAATATGAATAAATGACGTCACATGGTGCTAGGGTTAAATTGTCTCCTTATTTTAATATCTTATCTTTTTTAAATCGTTAAAAGCAAGAAAATAAGAAAATCTGGATTTATTTGGGATCAGCTTTGGAAGCTTAATAAGATAATAAGTGTAAAATATTTTTTTTTTACTACAGGAAACTAGCCTATTATGCTATTACGAACATTACGAACACGCCTAAAAAAGGATAACTTCGGGAAACTTCAGTTTCCTTGGGAATTCTTTGCAAAGTTATGTTGAGTTTTGTGTTATATACGACTTCAGTCTACATTTCATGCTTACTTTTTGTTTTAAGCCGTTTTTTACTTAACCCATTCATAGAGAACCTACATATTTCCCTAGGGCACGTTATGATTTGATTACCTAACCACGTCTGGTAGTATATTTAAGATGCCATCGTTATTTTGTTTTGTGCAATCCTTCAAATTAAGTCGTTGATCATTATCAATTTTTTCTCATCATCATCATCATCAAGCAAGGCGTCCACTGCTTAGACATAAATAAAATAAAATAAATAATATAAAAATAGCCGTTATTCTACCACAACACAATACAATATTACACATACATATAATTTATCGATTTGATTTTATTTTAACAATAACTTCTTTAATAAATATTTGAATGTGATTATTATTTATGAATTATATTATTATTAAAAGTATATTCTTATTCTAAATTGTGGAAGTCGCTTCCTTAGCGTAGGCTTCCTCAGCTTCCTTCAGGTATCTCTGTATCTAGATTGCCTTCTCCAGTCTGATCCACATCTTTCTTTAAACCCGTCTGCTCATCGTTTCTTCGGTCTACCTCTGTTCCGTTGTCCCTCTCTTGGTTGCCATTCTGTCATTCTCCTAGTCCATGTACTCCATTTCTCATTGTTCATTCTGATCACATGACCTGCCCAGTGCCCATGTCCATTTTTAGGTTCTTATTTTTTGAGTTGCGTCTGTTACTTTTGTTCTATTCCTTATAGTTTCATGCTACCGAGACATAGGTCTCTCTAAAAGAACGCCACTATGACCGGTCCTGTGCCGCCGTCATCCATTGGACTTCAACAACCGTCACCAGATCATCAGTCCATCAATTTTCTCTGTTATTAGATAAATACGAATAAAGTCGTTTGTAATCTAATTTCTGTAACACTAATCTGTCACAATATACGTGGCAGAGCACGGAAGTTCTCACACAGCCTTGGTGACAATTTTTCAACACCATTGTGTCACGTTCACATATCCTATCATTTGTGTTACGGGTCCCATAGCAAACGCAATTCCACTGTAACTGATATGTTATATTGTCATCGCACCGCGTAATTTGTAACCTATTTGATTAGATACACAATATGTACATTACAATGTCAAAAGGTAGGACATGATTTTATTCTTTGTTTACATTATCGTCTATTGCTTGAGTAGCGCAGTGTCCGTTTCTAAAAATAGAACTAGCTTAAAGTCAGTTTCTGCATTACGCACCCTGTATATACAAATATTGGCCATAGGATATTTGTACACTCTATATCTTATGACAAGGTGCCATATAGATATTGATGGGAAACATGGACGGTACTCAACCACGCGAAAGAAGTCAAACACGATGGTGTGACCAGATATTTGAGCTATTCAACCATCTGTCTGACTTCTTCCTTTGAGTAATGCTCTCCGCAGAGCAATCGACAGGGAGGAGTGGAGCTGACATCAAAAATATTAGTCGGCGGCGTTACGATACATAACAGATAGGATTCAACTTAAAAGACAGATGAGGAATTTTAAGACTCCTTAAATAGATATTATAGAAAGATAGATACTATCACGATCTGTCTTAATTTTAAATCGATACTATAGCTGTGTTTACAAACTGTTAACAAATTTATATTTAAAACTCTTTCACATAATTGATTATTATCAAACACGATTAGATTGTCAATTCCACTACGTCTATGGGCGCGGCCCCATGTCGACGGCACGGCGCCGTCCGCCGTGGAACGGCACGGCGCCGTCACCGTGCGACGGTACGGCGTCGTGCCGTCGGACGGCGCCGTGGACGGCGCCGTGAACGGTGCCGTGGACGGTGTGACGGCGACGTGAACGGTGCCGTGAACGGTGTGACGGCGCCGTCCACGGTGCCGTGAACGGCACACCGCACCGGTGGACGGCGCACGGCTCGGTAGTTTTGTTTTAGGCGAATCTCACACTGCGGCGGATCTAGAATCATCAATTTGTATAAAAAAATCGCGGGGTATGGCACACTGAGAATGAGTGAGGTCGCGGCGACTTTTTAACCGGCTTTCAAAAGAAGGACGTTTTTTTGTGTGTTTGTTCACCGATTGCCTGATATCATCATTCGGTTTAATTCGCAATGTCAATGTGTACTTTCATCAAAATGGGTTCAGTAGTTTTTGAGATAGAGTTATGTGTGTATCAGTCACTAGGAAAACTTGTAGGGTAGACCGGGGACAATTGAAACACGTTATGAATGAAACAAGTTAAATTTCTCGAAAACCACAATACCTGCGCCAATGAGGCAATACTCACGCCACGCGGGCGGCCATTTTACAAGTTTGAACCAGTAACGCTCGAGCGCCCGACTGGCGAGGCCATGTCAGGGAGCCGTTAAAAAATTTTGACCAAAAAAGTAAGTATCTGTGCTCTCATATATTTTCATATAATTTTGTGTTCTTGTGTAGTTTGACAAATTGAACTTATTAAGTGTTTTGAGTGTGAATTATAGAATATTCTAAGTGCCATTAAACAGTGATGGAGTGTTATTAATAGGTTAATATTTGAACTTGAAGTTAAATATGTGCTTTGGGGACGATAGAAACAACGAGCTTGTGGACGATTGAAACGTTTCAAACGTCCCCATGTTTTAACCGTCCCCACAAGTAACCGACAATAAATAAAATGGGGTTCTGATTTTGAGAACTCTTTCTCTGATAATGTTTTTATTTCTGTTTATGGTTTACCAATAATTCACCGGGTCAAAGGAAAAACCAACTATCTCCTCCTACAATTAATGATTGGCAGATAGGTGGTTTTGCCTTTGACCCGGCGAATCGTTGACATCAATATCTCATTATTTTATAAGTTACGAGCAATTACCTATTATTAATATATTTTATCTGTAAACTACCTAAGTTTCTACGTTCTTTAAAGTTAAAATAATGTTTTTTTTTTTTTTAATTCTGCAACAAGTTGATTATTATGATAGTTATTTCGAAAATATATTTTATGCGGCTATGGTTAAAGTTTTGTTTTTATATTATCTATATATGTCTATCTTGTTGGCCTATAGACTCGTTATGATTGAAACATGGTTATAATTGAAACAACCATTTTGTATGAGACACATTTATGGTTTTTTACCACTATTCCATATAAGCAAATCTTATTGTTGTATTAAAACTACCATGATAAAGCTAAATGTAAGAGGTAACCGCAACAAAGAATACTAGAAGTCGTGTATCTTTTTTTTACATCCGTTTCTTTAATCGCGATCTTCAGACGATGATAAATTTTGTAATTTTGGTACTACGATAGTGATCTTTTGGTAATCTCTTTGTATAACATGACAGTCAATAATAAAGATAAAAATAATAAATTTTATTTATTTTTCACAAACATATTAAGGTGTTTCAAATGACCCCGCATAGTGTTTCAATTGACACTCATGTGGGGTCAATTGAACCACTCTCCCACTTCCTCTTTAATTCCCTATTATAAGATAATCATGGCTAATAGACCTTTAAAACTAATTTTATTTAAAAAGTACATAAATTTCCTTAATAAGAATTAGTTGCACACCTTTCTAAATATAAAAATAAAAATGTTGCAGGCGATTAAACATAAATTGTTTCAGTTGTCCCCGGTCTACCCTACCTACTTAACAGCGTAATTCGATCACTACTGAAATTAAGAAAATCAAGAAATAAAAAAAACACTTAAAAATTAAACCGACTTCAAAAAGGGAAGAAATAAAAGTTTTATGAACACTATTTTTTTGAAGTCGGTGTTAGCCTTAATATTTGGAAGTACCTACGCTACGAGACGCTCAAATACTATATTACATACATAGACCAGTAAAGTAAGCAGTGGCTCGGCTTCGTCTCGGCCGACAATTACATATGATCGGAGGCTTTCTTTATTTACTGGCCAAGGTTTATATACAATTTTTCTGTTCGACGGAGTCGGAAAGCGGCCGGAAGACAGAAAAAATTGCTGGCATAAAACTTTCCTTTTATTTGAAGACGGTTTAATTTTTATAATAACTTTAATTAAAGAAAAAAAATTATTACTCGTCGGTTTTTTAGCCAAATCCCATTCTCAAAATCATTTTTTACCGTAAAAATTATGAAAGGATACGATTTCAATCAAAAAATTATACACTTACAAAAATAAGTCCCTATTTCTATGGAGAGTCGATTTTCGATCCACAGTGTAGCGGGAAGAGTGCAGTGTGCGGTGCGCCGCACACGGTACCGTGTGCCGTACACGACACCGTCCACGACGCCGTCACACCGTTCACGGCACCGTTCACGGCGCCGTCACACCGTCCACGGCACCGTTCACGGCGCCGTTGACGGCGCCGTCCGACGGCACGACGCCGTACCGTCGCACGGTGACGGCGTCGTGCCGTTCCACGGTGGACGGCGCCGTGCCGTCGACCTACCAGCATCACCTGAATAATATTATGTAAATCAAGGACAATAACGTCCTATATCGCTTCCAGCATTTAATTGTCAATTGCAGTATCATATACTGCTTTAAAATGAGTTTTAATTCAATGATATTAAGGTTTATTGTCGCTTGGAGGAGTTAATTGTCAGTTGCAGTATTGGATCAGTGAACACATCGCCGTGTTGTTCATTTCGCTCAATGGAGCCATTCTTTACAAATTGAAGTGATTGCTGTGCGAAGAGCTTATTCAGCCTCGCTTTCGTACTCATTGTCCAGATAATGTTTCTTATGCACTGATAGTTAAATTCATCAAAGATACGAGTACTAATAATTATCTTTAAATAACAAAATTCATGGAAATCCTCATCAATCTCATCATACACTTCGGAATAACGTTGTGGATGGAGCAATATTCCCATACATGGGTCTGCTGTTTTTTCTTAGCATTCTGATACAAAACACGACTTTTTCTTTTTCTCTTACTAGCTCTTTATATTTTCATGTTCTTCCTGTATATGTAGTTTCATTAGTTTTGTCAGTATTTACCATTATTTCATACAACCCATTATGAAATTTCAAAATGAATTCTTATGATTTAAAAAAAAAGCTTATATATGTACTAGAAGTGTTTTATATTATTCAAAATTCACTGGATGTTATTTCCAGTAATTTTCTCCACAAAAGGATGTATTTTAGAAGCAAGAGGTCGCCATTTACGACTCTTTGGTAAATGTTAAATTCGCGACTGGTGAGACACGGAAGGGTTTCCCATTTTATCTCTATTTTCTCCAACTATAAATCACTGCTGCTACGAGCACCAGTTTTGGCTGAGATATATTATTTTAAACAGAAAAACGTCATTTGTTTTTTGTCTCACAGTAACTTTCTACATTGTTGTCCCGATGTCGCGATAGTAGAAAAGATTCAATTTGTGAGAGAAACGTCAGTTGCTCATATAGATCCAAATTTGTCTATGCCTTTTTGTATCTAGAACAGTGGCATGTAGCAGGTTGGAAACTCAGCGGAGAAATATCGTAAGTGGTCACAAGTTGTATAATGACTTACGACACAATTGTTCCAAGGGTGTGATATAGGAGAGATTGCGCCACGAGTTCACACGGGTTCAACGGTGCGATAGAGTTGGCCTTGGCCCCAGTACTCGGCCGCTATAAACAATGGTATAATGATTACTGATTACAAAATCGACTATGTAACTAAGCAGCGTTGATCTTTGCTTCGAAATCAGGCGATTCCATCGTTAGACCATATATTACTTATAGTAATACCATCACAGGACAAAAGGTGCAAAGAAAAGCGTTTCGTTCGAGACATAATACAGAGTGAAATATTGGTATATCTGCCATCCTATATCTAAAACCCGGCTCTATACAAAGGTTCGCCTGGTTATAGTCATAGGACGGCAGATATTATGTAGTCATCAGTTATACATACTATATGTACTCTTATTATCCATGTTCGTAGCAACGCCAGCTACGTTTTACGCGAAAATGAATTTATGATAATTGATAAGGTAATGCTAAATCTCTGGGAAAAAACTTTATCAGCCCAAATTTATAAAGATCTAAATGTTACTACACTGTAAAATCACACCAAAATATAAGAGGAAGGCATAAAGCGTGCGAGCGTTCGTTGTGGAAGTCTTTTGGGCAGACCCATGTTTAAGGCACTGGACTGGTCTCGTCGCCGGTGAGTAAGCGAGTAAAGTTGGGCGAGTAGCATTACATTGCGGACCTGGAAAGGTCGATAGATCACGCTGTGCCTGGTCAGCCCGCAATAAACTGTTACTCGCCCGACTTTACTCGCTTACTCGTTGGCGGTGGGACCAGTGCCCAACAGTGGACGTCTTACTTAAAGTTGAAATGATGATGATATATGCTAATTGTAGAGAAAAAAGCCGCAACTGTTTACTCAGGGGTACTCGAAACTTTATTTTTAAAATCTATCAAGAATTTGACAGTGAAATGCATTTTATTGTTACTTTAGTCAGCGAAATTCAGTAATATAAGAATTAATCGTAAATTTAGTTAAATAATGTAATGACTCATGTTACTATGCTTAGATATGCCTTTGTTTTATCATGAGCATGGATACAAAACGATTTAAACATTTGCAAGTCACAACTAGAAGGCTGTTTCAAAGTAGATTTCACTAATTATCCGTAAAGAGGAGCGCGAGCGTAATAATGGAAGATGATGATGATTATTATTATCCTTGTCTATACACATTACAAATTTGAGGTCTTGTTGAATAAGGTTGAATTTTATCTTTTCGCATTAATAATTAACTTTTATTCTAACATCACATCTGGCAAATATAATATTTATCAATTTGTTTTATTTGACTATTGATCGACCGAATCACAATTATCAAGTAGCAACTTTAATTTAACCACTGGCAGACGAACCGATATTACATTTTTGAATGCAAACCCTTAATTTGAGTCTTAACTTGGAGCATGACGTTAAATAATCAGTACGTAGATATCACAGCTTAATTTAATTAGTAATGAAGATTTATCGAACATCTAATTACCAAATGGTAAGTGGATCGCAAAAATTCAATCAAAATTACCCACTCGAGCGGCCAGGGTAGCAAGAGACGGAAAAAATATACAAAATCAGATAATATCTTCCACGAAAACACGTTGCTAAAAAGTTATAAACTGTATGACTCAGTCGGAATAACCGGATCGCCGACAATATTGGCGAGTTCCTTTATTCTCGGCCTTTGGAGCATAATTAATTCGATTTGTTAATATCGGTGATTGATATACTCCAGTCACAGAATTATAATACATTTAAAGATGACGCTGGCGCTTGCAAATAGTCTAAAGCTTTAGACACTTGGAAATGTTTTTATTCGAGAATAATGACAAAAGTCTTAATAGTATCAACCAACTAAATGAAGTATAATGATAGTTGCGTTGTGTATGAGCTATAAATGGTGAGTGGGATAATAATAATACTAGTATTTGGTTTTATTGTGTATAGTGGAATACAAAAGGAAAGCAACGTGATTTCAGCTTGAGTCTTGGCAATTTAGAGCGATGTTTGAGGCATAATTTCTGAGTGAAAAATAAATAAAATACTTGTCGATTGGATGTCATTAAACCGCAATAACCCTGAACTCGATGATAATGTCGAAAGAACATTAAAATTCAGTCTAAAGGCTCTGTTCTAGTAAATTATCTGTGGTGCTCAGCTCTGAGGCCTAACAAACAGATCAATCAAGCTGTCTTTGATATATCTTGTTGGTGGTTGTGAAGCAAGTCACGTGTAACTTTGGATCAGAGACCTTCAATTTGAGCTCGGCATTTTGAATCTGTTTACTTATTTTACTGGAATATTTTCTAGGTCAAAGTAATAAATTTCAGACATGTTCGGATAGTTAGTTGCCATAAATCTCATTTTGAAATAACTTTTCATAAATCGTATAAGAACCCCTTCTCTCCGAATTTTGTCGTTGCTGGTTTTTATTATTATTTGAGTAAGTTTTTCTTAGTTAAATCAAGAATACGTATAAATATTAAATAACGTAGCCAGTTTCAAAATAAAAAAATATAATTGTGGTATTTAAATATTTTAGAACAGACTTAAAGTTGGACGCGGAGAAACTAGGTCAATTTATGTTCTAAAATTCCTGTTAGCATTTTCATTAAATAAATTGCACCTTATGCAAGATTTTATTTGTTAAATCGCGTGCTCAGTTGGAATGAAGCATTTGAAATAAGGCCAGCAGTTCGTGAAACAGCGGCAAAGCAAGCGACAGACATAAAACATTCTGCACTGCATCGTCTAGGGTGCCAGGCAAGCCACGACGATTGAGGACGATTGAGCCGTGAAACTAAACAGATTGGTGTATTTTCTAATTTAGATAAAATTCAGGCTGATATTGGTAACGTTTTAAACATCTCTCAGAAGGGGTGACATCACGAGCTTTAGTTTTTATTTTAGTGTCTAATATAAAAGTTTTAAGGTGTCTTATATTTGCGCAGTTGTTCATATTTTTCAGCTGGCGGGAACATTTGCTTTATTATAAGATTATCACGTATAAATTATTTATTTACAGAAATGTGATATTATGAAGAATATTATTTAAAAACAGAATTATAGTCAGTGTTTAAACAAGACTAACTGGAGAATTTCCTGCTGCGTTTCTTCCCATTGGATTGGACGTCATTGTCTGAAACGCTAGTCAATTAGAATTTCCTGCTGCGTTTCTTCTCTTTGGATTGGACGTCATTGTCTGAAACGCTAGTCAATTAGAATTTCCTGCTGCGTTTCTTTTCTTCTCTTTGGATTGGACGTCATTGTCTAAAACGCTAGTCAATTAGAATTTCTTGCTGCGTTTCTTCTCTTTGGATTGGACGTCATTGTCTGAAACGCTAGTCAATTAGAATTTCCTGCTGCGTTTCTTTTCTTCTCTTTGGATTGGACGTCATTGTCTGAAATGCTAGTCAATTCAGACTTGTTAGTGCACCTTTCGCTTATTTGCAGAATAACAGTTTTGATTTTGATTTCACGCTCGGCAACGGCAAGCAACATCAGCCACTGAAAGATATTTTTTTATTGCCTTAGGCTGGCAAACAGGCAGACGACCCACCTGATAGATGGTGGTCACCGCCGCCTATAGATATTTGCGACACTAGATGCATTACCAATGCGCTGTCGGTTTCGAAGAAATTTGATGACACCCTTTTTAAAAAAAATCCATAAAATATTGTATCGCAGTGGGAAAATAGGGATCTTAGCAGGAAGTTTATGGCACATTTGTTCTTTTCTTTTGATGTTGTAGTAAATCAAGTAAATGTGAATCAAACCAAGGATCTTACTGTCTTGTGTTCTTCTTTACTTTTTTACCTATTTTCTATTTTTACTTAGGGTATGGATTTCCATCGTTGTCAGTAATCATTGTTAAGATAACACGCATAAAGATTTAACATTAATCCGTCTATTAAGGATTGACTGTTTTTTATCCTCATTTGATTGGAGTAAATAAAAACAAAAGGTTATCATTGCGATTATGCAATGCAGCCAAGGTTAATGGTCACAAAAATAAGATTCAGCAAAAAATTGTTAAATATTTTTATACGGTTCGTTACATCTACAGAAATACTTAAAATAAGTCTGCTCAAGTTTTGGCACATAAAAATAAATACAACATCCATAAATTTAATTAATATTTCAGATAAATCTTTACTGAACTTGTAACTTTTAATTTTTCGTTATCGTATTTTCCCGACCAGTTCCGTTCTAAAGAAAAACGGCAGATTGAAAATTTCAATCTCTTCTATCTCACTCACGTACATTTTTACGTAGCATCATTTTCTGAGATGTGTCACTATCTGTAAGATGCTAGCAAATTTAATTAAGGAAAAGTAAAAAGCAAATCATATCATCGACGATCAAGAGCGAATAAATGTTGCAGCAATTTAGAATTAGATATGCCTTGCTATTTACTTCTGCAGTGGTATTCTCTTATTTTCATGCACGGCTGTAGCTAGTAGAACAAACAGTTTAAACTCTAATCTAAGGTAAATAATGGACATAAGTAAGTATCACTGATTCTAATTCACTTTCCAGAATGTTTATTCATTTGGATTACGTACCGCATACAAAGAAGTTTTTTTAAATATGAAAATGACGCTAAATCTTATATTTTTATAGCTTTGTGCATGTTCCTGGCATGAAATATTTTACGTTTTACTTCATCTTTGCCTTATATTTAGGCACGTTCGACAAATCTCAGAGTTAGACTCTTGTTGTTGTAGCCAATGAAACTTGAAAACTGTCTAGCCACCTCCTTGATTTCTTTATACACTTTGATGAATTATCGAATGTATATACGCGAATAACACTGCGCTAAACAAACTCAATGAAACGTCGTTGCCAAGTTGGCACACATCGCAACTCCTAGCACTCTGACCTACAGCTATTTATGTAAGTCAATATGCAACTGAATGTGTCTAAATATTTTACATTTTTGAAGGTCTTTGACCGGGTGGCATTTAGAACTGGTCAACAATGCCATTTGACAATACGCGTCACGCGCAATGCTTAAGGCTAAGACGTGGTTCAACATAATCAGAAAAGGGTATGGTGGGGATATTATATATCCTCAGCATTTCAACTCTTCGATGCCTACTTCTAAACATTATGGTGCTACCACGCACGGGTGTCCCTCTAATCGCATAACAACTGTTGTCATAATATCGATTGTCATAACTCTTAACGCATAAAGTTGTTGCTCATAAATGTCTGTTGGCATTAATTGTTCAATGGCATAATTGTTCCCTGTCATAATTACACTATGTCATAATTGTTTGTTTTAACCATAATGTCGATTGTCATACAATTTTGAGTCATAATATTGATGGACATAATTATTTTTAGTCATAACAATTGTAATGCATAAAGTAGGTTAGGTTTAAATTACGCCCCCCTGCAAAAACGAACTGCTATCAAAAAGTAGGTTAGGTTTAGTTAGGTTAGAACTGCGTCCCCCAACAATACCAAACTGCTATCAAAAAGTAGGTTAGGTTAAGTTTGAACTGCGTCCCCAAAAAAGCCGACCTGCTATCAAAAATAGGTTAGGTTAGGTTAGAACTGCGTCCCCCAACAATACCGAACATAAATATAGGATTAAAAAATGGTTGCCTAATACAATACCTGTGCTTTGAAAACGTTATGCCCAAAACTGTTATGGCGGTTCATATTTATGCTTAAAGTTTTTATGCGCAACAAATTTATGACCATTACAATGTATGCTCTGAATCGTCATGGTTAAAAACATTATGGGCACAAGTATGACTATTAACTGTTATGCGTATTGATGATTAATGACGAAACTAGTTACCTATGTCTATAAAAAATAAGACTTAAAAATGTATGCAACCCGATATGGACCCTGCTACCACACTTACAAGTAGCAAAAGCGAATCACTTGAAACAAGAGATCCTCGTCTATTATATTTCAGGGCGTCCTTATCTTTTACAAAAATTATGGCTACAAGTTAGATGGAACCTTGTTCTACCAAACATGTACTATAGATAGATAGTCGCCTGTTTTTATCCACAGACGACGTTATGGATGTTTACTCAAGTATAAGTGCCGCATTGACACAAATTCAACAAGCATAATATAGGCCTTTGTCAGTGATATTACGTGAACAACATAATGACTTCGCTACGTCGCCCACGCCACGCTTCTAGTCAAAAGCTTGAATCCATCATACTACAAAGGCTTAAGTATATTTAGACTCCTACGGCACATAACCCTTTCTAAATTAACACAGGTTAATACACGTGCAGCGTAGGTGAAAGACATATAAAATACTAAGTAGGTTATTCCTGAGACTTCGATTTTGTACAGCCATTAGTATCTTAAGGGAATCCCGTTTATTTGGCATAAAAGCTGCTAATGAGTAATTTTAGGGAATTGGGACCTTTTTCTATTAAAACAGCGTTTTCTTACTTATGTCTTAGAATCGTTCAAAAAGTTTCCATTCCATAGAAATTAGAGCCAGATCGCAGATTTTTGGTCCTCACCTGCTGTTCGAGCCACAAACACCTGGGATCTGGGACGTTATTTACTTTACCGTGCTAGGTGTGTAATACTAATTCCTTTCTCGTGCTGTCAATATGGAGGTTACACGGTTATGAGAAGGTGTAATATTGTTATAACTCTGCCATTAACCTTAAATCTGAAGTACGAATTATCCGTTCAACCTCTACAGTTGAAAAGTTTACGGGAACCAACGTCAGACAAACGAGAATATTCGTTATAGTATTATTCAATTCTGTCATGCAATTTAATACTGGCGATAAATCAGCTAATTAATAGGTTCATAAGTTGAAACTATTAATGCCGTATTGTTTGTGAGTTATTAATGTTGTTATCTCAAATTAAAATTGACTTTTAGGTTTTTACTGACGTTGACTAATTGTTATTATTATCTTTACGCATTATCCTGGCAATTAACTACACAACCACATCTAAAAGTTTAAAAACTTGTTTTTATAACGCGTATACGGATTAGTATCTGAGACTCTCTGCCTTTCTTTCTTTGGCTAGAAACCTACCATTTCCTTAGTTTAACCTTATTTAATGTTAAACGTTTTGTTTACGATACAACAATACAATAAAATCATAATTTCTTGCACACCAAAAGAAAAATTACAACGCAAACTCATATACAAACAGTGGTAAACAATAGGCGGTCTTATCGCTAAAGAACGATCTCTTCCAGACAACCTCGATTATATGTAGTTTTTAAGTTTTAACTGAACGAATTCACGTACTCTCTTTCGAGGCAAGCTATACTTCAGCCCACTATCTACGTAACAAGAGCAATTTCCTTCAACATATCTAATGCTCTCATGTAATATCGTACCTCATCAACAAACTAAACAGATCTCTCCGAGTGCCCTTCCTCGAGCAGATCTCGAGTCTCGAGTTCTCAGCAATGCCAATGGACCGTGCAATAACAAACAGGAATCGTTAGATCCACTTTAAGATCTGCAAGTAATGATGTTTCTGAATATGGTATCCTAGAAGCTTATATTAAGATCATCATAGATATAAAAGACGCATTTAAAGACAAAGATAGTTATTCATCTGTATTCTGTATGTTTGTTAAAGACAAAGTTAATTCTTGTTGGCCTTTTAGAGACTATATACTGCTTTTACAGACTGTAGAACTTTATGAACTGATTTCACCTCATTATTTTTGTCAATGGACTTAAACACACTGTGCAAATTAATAAAATATATGCTTGGATATAAAAATTTAATTACAAAAGGTAAACAATAACATTTAAATAAAACAATAACAATACGAACTAAAACTATAAATTAAATACAAACTAAAGATAATAAATTTGCTCCAAATCGCTGCCAGTGGGGAGTGTGCCCAGAAGGCTGGCCGCATTGCCACGCTGGATGGCAATGCTAATTCGCTGAGCGAAATACTGGCCAGCCCTCTGGTCACTGGTGGCCTCCACTAGACGCGCCGACAGATCCTTAAAAAGTCGGCGCGCACTAGGTCCCCAGGGTCCCAGCGTCTCGACCCCAAACGCCTCAAATATGTAGCTACTACCGAGGCTTTCATATTTGCGGCGTTTGAGGTCTTCTGCTGAGGATGCGGCAGCGCCAGCCTTTGTTCTGGAGCCTGGAAGATGGGATGGCGCGAGAGTATCCACGCAAGTGGCGTCCCATACTAGCGGCCGGCCCATCTTCCAGGGTACCAACGTCATTCCGTCGGGCCTCTTGCCATCGTCTCTTGCCAGACCGACGGGTTCTAAGACGGCTGGCACCTTAGCACTGACAAGGGCCCTTCGGATGATATCGTTGAGACTGGCGTGACGGGGGATGCGTCCTGCGCTCCTGCCGCAGGAAAGCCCGTGGTGACCTAGGCTGTCTACCATATTCCCACAATGGCAGCGATGTGGAACATTGGTGGCTGTCCCTATCCTCAAGCTGGTAGCCAAACGGAAGGTGTTGTTGTCCAGCAGCGTCCCTATTGTGGGGGAGGGTACAGTTTGCAGCCACAGACCCGACTCCCACTCTGCAGTCGCTAGGAGACGAGCCCGATCTGCCGAGCTAGTCGCTGTATTTAGTAGCTCGTCCCGTACTAGTTGACAGAGGGGCTCGTCCCACTGCCTCTGCGAGCAGGGATTGGAAGGTGGGTCTATGTTAGGGCAGGTAAGGGACCACACATTTTTGGCTTCGGAACAATGCGCAGCCTCCAGTACCCCAACTGATGGGGCTAGAATTTGACTGATAAGATTCTGCGCACTGTGAACCGAAGACAAAAATGCAGGTAGAGAGATACTGGATATTTTGCGGATGCCCAGACCGCCAAACCTGATGGGTAGGCTGGCTTGGGACCAGGATCTTTCTGAGAGGGGGGTATTGAGGATGGAGGTGAGTGAATTTTCGATAGATTTGTCAAGTTCCTGTAGTAGATCGGGATTGGATTAAAGAATAATCAATCAAAAGTGGCATTAACAAAACCGCGTACAATTACACCGGTCTACATAATGTAACGATTTGTGCCCTTTTTAAATAATGACTACATTTTAATATTAAATAATTTGGGGTCACTTAATACAATAAGGAACTTTTTTTTAATAACTTTTATTTCTAAAGTATAGCCAACATAAAAAAAACTTGATTCAAATGCAATTTAGGATCTAGGTAGTAATATCATCAAAATATTTAAGTAATATTTTTATTTATTTCAGAGTCATTTTTCTCTTTCACTTCACTTTTGTAATCACTTTCGAGAGTATCTAATGTCTATACTGAAGTTCTGTTTCTACATTAAACTCATGAAAATTTGCACAACCAATGAATAAAACATAACAAACTTTACGCGGCTAATGATATCCTAAATATTTTGAAATTTCATCATAAATGTGATAAAATGCTGAGCTATAAAACACATATGTTAATTATGGTATAAATTAAAAATAAGAGCTAACTAAATTTTTTAAGTTACATATTTGAATCGTGCAAATGAATTTAGTACATTTTCAAGTAAAAGGCAATTTCGATGTAGACCGGTATTATTGCTCGATATTTATTACGAACGTTATTCCTTTACTGACGTGTCGCGTCTCTTGAATCCCTCGGCTAGAGTACTCGGTAAAGCTAATGTATCTATACTGACATTACTGACACAGACTGTTATTGGAATAAATATTTTAAGAGTAATTATACCTCCAATAAAATCCGTGTCCGCGTCACTCAAACGTCAAGTTCATTGAACAGACTCGCGTAAAATATCGTAGAAATATCGACGGAGCATAAAACGGCCAGCTTATTACATCTGCTTCGTAGGAGCCCAAAGCTATGACGCTGTAAAATAACACCACTGAAATATTTTATCGACTGAGCATAAACTTCGTGAAAGTTATAGCTATTGGAAATTGGTCTTATTCCGCGCTGGAAAGATTTTACGGCCAAACAGATTGCTAAATTGCTCATTTAAAATATTATCTTCGGTAGCTTTATTGTTTCCGTTGCTCCTATTGCTAGACAATTCAATTGTTGCGAAGAAAATTGACAATATTCTCGACTCAGTCAGTATTCGATTCAATTAGCTGAAAAACATCGAGCGTCTTTGACATTCACATTAAAAGTTTGACCAGAAATAAATCACGCGATCAATACCTCAGCCTTATGACACCGCCCGCATACTAAATTCCAAAAATTAAATTAGAATTCTTTAAATACCCACCGCGATGCGCTCAAACGACTTTTAATTTTAAGATGGCGTTCCCTTCTTTTTTTGTTTCACCCGACCGTGATGGCTGGCGTGCGATGCAAAATTTCCAACAAGAATTAAAAAGTTCCCTGCCAGTTTATTACCGCCTCGTCTAATAGGTCGTAATCAAGTAATTTATCGTTCAATTAATCAATATCCGAACGGGAACCTATTTGTATTGGCGGTGGAACTTTCGCGTGCAGACTTTTTAATCTGAACAGGATTTTAGAATCAATTGAGCCATTTGCAAAGTAATGTTCTAGCCGATATTAACCGCGACACTCGTGCAGAATAAATGACATTTAGGTTTTTTGCGAATGCTCTCACTGTAGCGTGAGGTCAAAGCTATCGTTTGTGCACTTTTTGTATCCGCAAAAAAACTGCAACGAAACGACGTCGAGTAAAATCTTAACGAGATATTAATGAGCGAGTACGCGCATATCTGTATGCATGCCGCGGATGGCGAACATTTCGGTTGGACAAGTTTTTCTTAATTGATTCTCTTAACTTGGCCTCATTTTCGTATGCGAATTTCGAAGGGAATTCTCAAAAAAATGCGACCATGCGTCAGTCGTCGCGTGAATAATCTCACGTCACCTCTATTTAATTGTATGTAATAAAATAAACTAATAACAACGGGAATGCTATCGTGAGAGGATCGCGGTTCTAAACGATCACGAGATTATTCCACGATGTTAAAAACAGGTTTCTATATATTCAGAACTAAGCTTTAGTTGACGTATAGACTTCGAAATTACCTGTTCTCTCAGTGTTGTTAGCCGAGCCGCGCGAACTCTGCCTGACCTCGCAGTTAATTTGACTCGAACTGCCAGGAAATGGAAAATCTCCCGCAAACGATCCTCAAACAATAAAACTGTTCATTTGCTCGCGCGTTACTTCTAATCAACAATAATGAAGATGCAGAATCAGGTTTTTGGTTCTTCCAAACTGTTACTTTCACTATCTGCGATAGTCGGGAGATAACGTTTTACGTGTGTTTTATTACGATATCTAAATCACGCAATATTAGGGTCGTTGCCCCCGGCTATCGCTTCGGACGATAACATTTACACGGAAAAAATCCGTCCTCAATATGGCTACAGATAAAATTATTCGCCAGTTTCAGTTGATCTTCCGCGGTTCCTTCTCAGTTAGGCGCACAAGGCCCGAATTAGAAGTTAGAAATGAGTGCCGGAGGTCAAGTATGAGTGGACAAGATGCGTTAACGATTGTGTAAATATGCCGTAAATGTCCTAGGCTGTGGATGCGCAAGACAGGTCGTCTCGAGAGGTCGCTACTGTAAATATTGAAACTACTTGGATTCAAACAACCTGCCGTAAGTAATTAAATACAGTATAATGTTTAAAAAGACAGTTTGCATTTCTGTTCACGCTGCTAGCTAACTCGGACGGAATATATTACCGTTTTCAACGTAAATAGGGAAATAAAGTTGTTATTTTGAAATAGCAATGAGAAATTGAATACTGGATTCGAACGCTACTTGCAATTGCGAAGAAAAATGTTTAGCTAACCTGTATTTTCTGCAATTGATAGGTACTTTTCAATAAAAGCAGTATTCAGTGCCACAAACTTTCATAAGCTCTAATGTCTCTTTTCGCCGCTTGTCTTTTTATTATTTTTAGTTTTCCACGATAAAAAGTGATGTCACGTGACTTAAGATGGTATGAAGTACTTACATTTATTTCTGAGTACCACCACACTTAATATGTAAGGAGGCCAACCACATAAATTTGCCACCAAAACGCTACTACAAACAAAAAAAAGGCATTCTGATTTCCTATAAATCATTTTGTGAAGTAAATTTTACAGACAAGATAAAATTCACCGTATCAACAAGTTCCCTAGGTACTATGTACTACTACTCGTAAAATCGGTCACATCGTTTTTAGCTTCATTATTTTTGAGATTATTTAATGTCCTATTCCTATGGGGTGATATGACTGGTTCATTCCAGTATTCAACGGTTCTTCCATGATCATCCCAATCTCAAGATCTCTGTTTATCGAAGTAGTTGATTACATCAGCGAATCTTTTACTTTTCGTAAGGTAACGGCGCCTATTACCGTGGTATTTAGGTAGTTTTCAAATGATTCCAATAAATGATGGGTATGAGAGCTCCTTAACGCCCGAGATTATTTTTTTTATTTTAGAGTGTCTATTAAATTTTCCGAATCGCTACTTTTTGAACTTATTTTATTTTATTATGTTTGACAAAATAATTATTGAAACCAGAAAGGGAGAATCTTCTATTACCATGGTAATGGATAATATGTAATTCTATTACCGCGAATTTAGCTTCTAATACCGAGGGTACAAAAACAGCATTTTTTACCATCGGTAATAGTAAACTGATACACAATTCGGCACCCAATACCGAGGGTTAAATAATATTTATGAGTTTGGTTCCGTACATTATTATTATACCTATTTGTAAGTAAGTACATCAAGATTTTTGGAAATCAAAACAAAATGTTATGTTATGATTTATTTTAAGAGAAGATTGAAATGTCACTCGGTAATAGATCCTTCTGTTATATCTATCACCGACCCAAACAAATATTGAATGGGTCGCTAAAAGATTCCCATACATTCTATTACCGAGTGTCATGTGATCGTACCATCGGTAATAGACTTCATTTGGATTTTTGTAAAATCTAATTTCGACCCATAAAAACTTTTGGGTACAATTGCAATTTCATTACAAATCAAACATCGTTTTAACAAGCTTGCTATAAAACCAAAATGAAAAAGCTGGTATGTAAATATAGTTAATTATTACAATATTTAAACGACATGACAAAATCAGGGTTTCCATAGAAACTGCAGATTCAGTACTGAAGTTTTGTTTAAAAATTAAGGGTTTCTTTAATATATTCCATAACACGGAAATAGTTTTTTAAAAGCTTCAATAGATCAAAATTTTAATAACTGTAAGAGAGCATGTAACCGTCAACATATAGAAAAGATAAAGCAAAAAGAATCAAATTACCATCTTACCTATTACCGTGGTATACCACGGTATTAGTTTCCCCAACCAAAAATGGCGTCTATCACCGCTGTATTTTATTTTCCAATTTAAACACATTTCCAGGCCAAATAAAATATAAAGTTCACGAACAAGTTGTGCACAAAACTAGAAACAACCATTAAACAGTCGTAGCATTCGTTCAATAGTGGTAGCTATTACGTAAACTAATAAATAAGGTTCGGGTACACTCGCATGTGACGTGACGCGTTTGTACTACACAACCACTTCCTACGCCGCCGTCGCGGGAACTGACGTATTACGAGCTTGTTGTTAAAATCACACACACTTGCATAAACAGATCCGTTAGTCAACTAGATAAGGTTCACTTTTGTATAAATATGTTTTATTGTAAAACGAACGGCTTGCTTATAAAACGCATATTTTGAAATGCCGCGGTAATGGGCGCCGATTTTGATACCCCCGGTAATAGGCGCCGTTACCTTAGTTCAGATTCTCGCAATGTTTCGGTGTTAATATTATTTTTATTGGAACTCTTACTCTGATTGAAAACATAGCGCGTGCCTGAGCTAGAACGGCATCCACGCTTTCAACTAAAGTTAACAGCCCTCATTAGGTGAATAGCTGCGTTAGTATTTTACAAAAACGTTACCAAATAATAATATAACTGAATATGATCCCATAAACGATATCAGCAACCACATAAACTAAATCTTGACCGGTATTTAGCACAATAGTTTGACATTGGCCATTGTATCAGCAGCCAACAGTATAGTAATATGAGGGTTACAGCTAAGCATCGGTTACATGCCTCATGGGGCGCCATTAATGAAGCCTCTCGGAAATGGACTATTATTGTAGTTTCTTTGTCAACGATGTGGGTCGTGTATTGTGTACAAAGGCTCATTTCCAAGCTCCCTACTGTTATGTTACAGCCTCTTTGCGGTAAGGGCAAAAGAAGTAGGTAATTTCCTTGAACCAGTTTTGGCTGATAGATGCCCATTGATTGAATGACTGTTCGTTTGACCCTGGTTACATTGTTTCACTACAAAGACTGAGGTCGGAGGTTCTATCCCCGTCAGACTAGTATCATAAATACTAGTTAGTGGTCTTGTATTTATCTTAAGCTCTGTTCAATGTGTAGGGAGTCGTAGATTTGTGTGTGTCCTGGTTTGGATTATTCAATTAAAGTTTATTTCATTATTAATGATAAACATTAAGAGTATCAAAATATCAGCAACTTTGTAACTGAATGTATATTGTGGTATAGGCATCTCATTAAAAACTACCTACATTGTATAAGTGACGGAATAGCCAATAAATTAAAATTATAGCTTTTGTTTGACCATTTTATGAGTGTTTATATAATAAACTGGTATCTGCTGAGCCAAAACGCTACTCTTTGAATTACTTTTTTAAATATTTACACCGCCAAATGGTGTAAATTTGCCTAGGCTGCCTAATTTTGCCTATCTACTTAATTTCATATATTTTCTCTGGGACAAACTGCACATAAAACTATTAATTATCAAATAAGTATTGAATAGGTACTTGATATTGCATAGTTTTATGTGCAATTTGTCCCAGAGTTTTATGTTATTTCTAAATTGTGACTAATATTTTTTGATAAAAAGTAAATAAGTTTGTGCAGTTTGTTCCAGAGGAAGTTTATGAAATCAGGTAGGTAAAATTAGGCAACTTAGGCAAAGATAGCGAAGACATAAAGAAGCATATATAATTATAAATTCCCTAAAAAATTTGGCATAGCATTTCGAATTTCGTCATGATGTTTGGTACTCGCGATAAACAGGTAGAATTCGGCAATTTTCGAACACCGCGAGTTGTAAACAGTATAATAATTGCAAAACTAACCACAATTTATTTAATGTGAAGAAACAATGTTATGTACCTTTGTTATATTTTTTTTGGCATGCAATAAAGTATATTTGTATTGTATAAAAATTATATATAATTTGTTTTTTTTACTACACCATCTAGATTTTTTCTTTGGCAGTAGCACGAATTTCCTGTCAACAGCTATAGATTGTGTTGTGATGTGACCATTAGTGATGTATGTGGTCAGCAATCCACGACATTTTCATGGCATTTAGGTTGTTTGATAGAAGTGTGTAATTTCATTTATAATAAAAGAGAGATTCAACAATAATAAATCTTAGTGCGGTTGCAACGTCAGTAGAAAGGCTCACTTAATAGAGCAACCGTACCTACTTAAGGTACCAAGTGACGTAAGATAGATGACAAAGAATCGGATTGCATGGAGGTCAATTGCGTTTGGTCACGATCCTTAGCCTTTTTTTATATTGTACTCGCTGCCTGAAGCCCCTTTGTCAAGGCCTCCGCTCACACAGTCAAGGACAGAAACAGAAGAAAAAGATCACCACTTACCTATTTTCCCATTCGGACTATACGGCCCGTAGCTCCCCGACGACAGCGGCGAGGAGTACCCGTTGGGCTGCGGCTGCGCCACGGCCCCCGGCGAGGGCGAGTTGGCCCCCGCTCCTCCCGCCATCCAGTCCCGCACGTGGCCGTTCTGCCCGTTGTGGCTGACGCCCGGCTCGGCCTTCACCTGCCCGGGCAGGACCCCTCGGTACGCCACTTCGTGTTTCAGATCCATGCCGCTGCTACCGCATGCTGATGCGCCGGCGCCGGCCCCGCCGCCCGCACTCCACACTTCTGGAAAAAAAAATACAGATAAGCAACATGATAAGGATAATCTCCAGCTATAACTTAGGAAGCGGTTGATTGTCTTTACTGGCATTCCCTACTCTGTATTCATAGGGGTGCTTGGGAGGGTACTTGATATAGGAGGAACTGTTAAAACAGATAAAACGCTTATTCAATACGGAAAGACGAAGTCCTAACCTCAATAGAAATATGTAGGTACATTATGTATAGGTATTGTATTTTGAACTCAACACCTTCTAAAGCAATGAAAATATTCCGCATTCTTATTAGATGAACGGGGTTACTAGTTAGTGTTTAAGTAGTGAGCAACTTCAACTAGCTCGCTTTAAATTGTCTGGAAACTTTAACTTGCAGGATAAACACTCTATAACTTATATGTTATCCGATATTTTAATAATCTAGCTACAACCAATAACGACTGGTACCAAAACTGTGTCAAATTCAGTTGTATTTTGACGATGAGCATCCATAGATAAAAAATGATTAGAATAAATGGTCTATGCTTAAAAGTGGTTTTGACTTTGACATTTGTCATTTTCGATAGTCTATGAACGAACGCTTTTGAAAAAGCAAAAGTTTAGAAGTATGAAAGGTTTTAAGTGCTCAAGTACAAACGAGGTTATTTCCGTTTATTCGGGTGCCTTAACAAAGAACAATTATTGTGGTATTTCGCAATCTTTGATCTGATCTCGAGATAAATGGTAAAAACAGTAAAGTACAGTTAACGTGGCTTTGATGATAGAACAAAGAAGAAAGTTACCTACTAAATGTAAGTGAAATTGTTAATAAGCACAGAAGCTTCGAAGCTCATTTTTCACAGATATGGCCTTATACTATGAACCCGCCAGATGATAAGATAGTCACCCACAGTAGCACATAAGCTGTATCTATATCTATAAGAGCTTTTACTACCATTATTATATACATCCAGTTTATTGTTATAGGTATATTTAGAAAGAAAGATACAGATTTCCTGTCATCGGCTTGTTTACCACTGATGAGATTTAAAAAGCTTGGCTTTTAATTTTTTATCTCGCCGCTTGACACGCCGCACTTGTGTGATGGAGAGCTAATTCCTCATCCTTCACAATGACACTTGCTTGCTCGCGATTTACGTTACGCGTGATAAAGTTAATACATTTAGTCTTTCTTTCATTTAAGAGTAAATTGTTAACATTGAACGAATTTACTACTTTAGAGATAGCATTGTTTACATCGTTGTAAGCTTGCTGCTGTCGCTTAACTTTGAAGATAAGTGAGGTGTCGTCTGCAAACAATAATATATCATGGTGGGTCTTTACGAGGTATGGCAAGTCCTTTATGTAAATAAGGAACAGGAATGGTCCCAATATTGAACCCTGCGGTACACCCATCGAGACCAGTGACCCCGGTGAGTGCTGTCCATTCACGTCAACCCTTTGTATTCTACCTTGTAAGTACGACTTAAATAAATTCAGTGCCGATTCTCTAACTCCATAATAGTGCAGCTTCCCGATCAATGTTTCATGACAAACGCAATCAAATGCCTTGGATAAATCACAGAAGATACCTAAAGCATCACATGACTCCTCCCAGGCATCGAAAATATGTTTAATTAGCTCAACACCAGCGTCGGTTGTCGAGCGACCCCGAGTAAAACCAAATTGCTTATTATGCATTAAGTTATTTGTATTAAAATGTTTCATCAATTGAGACAAAACTAATTTCTCGAAAATTTTACTGAAAGTTGGTAGCACAGATATTGGTCTAAAGTTAGTGGGGTCAGTAGTGCTACCTGATTTAAATAAAGGTGTTATTTTACTATATTTCATTAGATCAGGAAACTCACCGCAATCAACACAGTTATTAAACACGACTACCAAGTCAGGCGCTATGATTTCTATTAAGGATTTAACAGCATGGACAGAGACTCCCCAAAGGTCACTAGTTTTTTTAACATTAATTGATTTAAACGCCTTTACTACATCCGAGGTACTAACATGTTCAAAATGAAAGTATTTACTACATTCTGGGGCGTTATCTTTTAACAGCGTGACGGCAGACGAAGGTGATGAATTTAAATACTTAGTTGTGGATACTGGTATCTCGGTAAAAAAAGTTACAAATTCTGTTGCTACTTCTAGACTAGAATCTACAATTTTGCCATCAATTTTTAGTTTAAGATCATTAACTGTGTGCTTCGATCGACCAGTCTCCACATTAATTACTTTCCACGTTGCTTTAATAATATCAGAGCTATTTCTTATTTTATGGCTTAAATAATTACGCTTAGCTAAATGACAATCTATCTTAAATTTCTTCGAATATTGTTTAACATGTTCTTTAAATTCATCGCTCGTATTGAACCGCCGTTCCTCATACAAGGCATACAGTTCCTGTCTACGTTTATGTAAGTCTACAGTAGCCCACTCACTAAATACTGGTGCACCACTAACCACGAGCGATTTGGAAGTAAATATTGCATTATAGTGTTCCATAAAGGAGTGAAAGAATGAATTGTACATGTCGTTAGGAGTCGTGTCGGAAGATAAAAATGGTAGCGCCTGAACTAGACTGTCCCTCATTCGTTCCACACGGTCCGTGGTTACTGGTACAAAATTAATTTGTTTTTTCAAGATATTATTCCTTAATGACTCAAATACCATTAGTTGGCCAAGATGATCTGATTCTAACTTGCTGATTATACTTTTGGTATTAGGAAGAATATCAGTGAAAATGTTATCAATGCAGGTGGCGCTAGTAGCGGTCACTCTAGTTGGCTCCATAAATATGGGTCTGAGATTACAAGATTTGAAAAGATTCAACAACCTGACACTTACTGTTGAATTTTCCAAAATATTTACATTGAAGTCGCCGCATATAAGTAATTTCGTACTAGAAGTAGCAATTATTTTATGTAACACAGATTCCATTACGTTTTCAAAGAGTTCAAAATCACTTAAAGGCGGCCTATAGACACAAACAACAATAAATAAATCTAATTCTACGGCACTTAGTTCTATGCTCCGTTCAACAGACAAGGATACAATATCCTTACGTTCCTTAAATTTTAATTGTCTATTTAATATGATTAATGACCCACCATGTATGGAACTTAGTCTGGTAAACGAACTACCCTTACCCTATACTTTCTACATACTAGCAAGATCTTAAGTTTAGCTGGAATTTTGGCAATTTGTAGTGATGTTTGACACGATACTACTTATTTAATGCAAAATATATAAAATCCATGTCAACTTCACGCTATTTAAAACATAATAGCCTGAATTGAACAGTAAGGTTGAAAGCACATCAAGACTCAACTTAAATCATAGAATAAATGGCCTCAATCGATGAGCGTTTCAAGCATCTAAGGTCTCTTAACCGTGCACCCGGATAAGCGAGTTGGCAATTGGCTACATTGTTCGTCCCTCGTAAAAGAAGATGCATTGGTATTACGACTATTTCGGGACTTTTATATTGGATAGTTTTGTTTAAACCCCAGAAAGTTACACGAGCAGTAAGATTGAATTCCACTATAGACTTGTATAGCATGTTTTTTGTGATCATCTGGCCGCGTATAGTGACGTTCATATATTAGCCTTATGCCATATTTGGTTCGACAAATGCATAAGGATATTTCTTGTATACAAATGTAATAAACTTGACGCGACACACTGATGGATGAAAATGTCAGACATCCTGTCATTCCACAAGGCATCTAATTAGTATTACAATCGCATCCATACACATTTTGCATCGCAGCATTCGCAGCTTTGCAATTGCAGACACGGAAATTTGCATAAAATAATCATTTGTCGTATATTGTTGGGCATAATAAAATAACTCTGTAAAGAAAGATATTCGCATTATTAAGGCGCTTTAGGTACAATATCCGTAATAATATAAAAACGTATACGACAATCTAAATTATTTAGTATACTGAGCAACGATTTATATTCTTCAGAAGATTTTCCTTACTAGAATGGCATTTTTATTGTGGAGAACGTGCCAAGTTCTACACAGTAACCAAAAATGCAATTGCAGTTCACACGAACTTTAAGTTTGAACGCCTTGCACGCTCAGGTAGTATTCCGGGCGAGTGTACATCATTAGTGCAGTGGCTATTTTTAGAACTAATATACTACCCAATTAAACGCAGTTGGAGTCAAAGTGTACGTCTAGATATATGCTTGAAGAGTTTTATGAGGTACACAGTAAAGTTTCAAGGATTTTACGACGGGACGTAAAATATATGCAAAACACGCGATTTTGTTCTTACAAGGTTCGCTCCGGGGATAGATATATTACCAACATTTCCTTAAAAGTTATATTTGTTTTTTTTAAACTGGCTGCTGGAATGCCCAGCTTACTTGTTTAAGGTCTTCAAAGTTAATGAGATGTCTATAAATAATGTTATTTAATGTAGTACCTACGTCTGAAGCTGTCTGGCATAATAGCTTGAAAATTTACCGGCTTTTTATGATCGCACCATTTTCTTTAAACATAATTTTCGGCACAATTGCTAGTCTCTATTATCTTTTAGTGTTCGACCAAAACATGTTTTTTTGCCGACACCGAAAACGAACCTTGTATAAACGTGATTAAAACGTTGAATAAAAATGTCAGTGGGCCGTTCTTACCAGATATTTGATTAATGAAACATCGCGCCGGCCTAATATTACAGCTTTCTACGTTCAACTTTTATCGAATTGAAATTTCAACATTGTTATAGTGACAATGGGACAAAATTAAGGTAGGTACTACCCTAAAAAGTGATTTTTTTTTAATGTTATATTAATTGGAATACTGAGGCAGCGACTTATTAATTGTAGATGGTATGAAATAAAACAAGTTTATTATTAAAATATGATAATAATATTATGATGTATTTTTTTTCTTTCAGTTTTACTTTTAATTTTTATAATCACAATATGCTAGCCTCGAAAGGCTAATTCAAATATCCTTATTAGCTTATTAATTGTAAAAAAATGTAATGTACTAATTACAACATGTACTAAATAGGTATATAGTTACTTGTACTTTTTAAAAAAGATTAATAAACTATAATTAGTTAGTTACCATTATTCGGGGAACGAACACAAGCGTCATTGCACGAATCAGTGTCGTGATATTAATAGGACCCGATTTCTACCGCCTAGTCCCCTTTTTAGGGTTCCGTAGCCAAAATGGCAAAAACGGAACCCTTATAGTTTCGTCTTGTCCGTCCGTCCGTCTGTCCGTATGTCACAGGCATTTTACTCAAAAACTACATGATGGATATTGATGAAATTTGGAATATAGGTGTCTTGTTTGAGCCGCTACTTAGTTTGGTAGTTCAACAACTAAAATAAATATTTTTAGGGGGGGCACTCCATACATGTGACCAATGAGAGCACGTCGTCGTGGGGCTTGGCGTGCGGATATGATTCCCGCGCAGCGCCGCCACCACCAGTCCGACACCTCGTGCCTGTTCATGAGCGCGCCCGCACTACGCCGACACCACACGAGGAGGTGACGATAGACGAGGATAGATAAACCACTAAATAAATATGTACAAAACAGAAATTCTAAATCATAAGTATTATTTTTTATTCGCAAGTGTGTTGAAAAACGTCGTATGACACTCGTGGGCATTAGTCATTACAGTCTCGGCTATGCAAACCCTCGCTTAACGGCTCGGGCTATGCAACACAGCCTCGACTGTAATGACCAACTTCGCCCACTCGTATCATAATGTACTAGTTTATAATAGGAACACACGAAGTTACTCCACTGTATACTAGCGCAACAATTACTTATGCAAATGTGAAACAAATCTTTTATAATAGGAACACACACATGTACTATCATGCGCACGTCGTAGACGAATGTAACGTTATTGTCATGTTGTCGGTAATGAATGTCTAAAGGAATGCTGTTGAAGCCACCCAAAAGTCACGACCCAAGTGACCTCATTCAAAATTTATTTGTGTTAGTGAGTACGTCAGAAAATGTAAACTTTTATGACACATTCTTGAAATCGCATAGTTACACCCCAGTGTTTCTAAGGTATCCTGAATTTAAACTATAGTCTTGTCGTCTTTTTTACTAATTGATTCCGATAGCAGACGAATCCAATCGAGATAATATTATTTACAATAATCTCATGATATAAATGTATCTCGAACGACCTGAAAATATAAGACTTCAGAGAGTGAGCTCATGTCATGACTTTCACATGTTTATGGAGCAAATGGGAGGTGCCCGTCACCATAACCAAAATGATCAGCAGGTCGGTGCACGGGGCATAGTGCAAGTACGCGTTGCACAACCTGCGCCGACGCAGAGAAAGCGCGTGACGTCACGACCTCGACACGCTCACCTACTTGCGCCCCGCCAGCGCTGCCGGCGCCCAATGTCGTAGATCGGAGCTTTCTCTGATCGTGCCGGGCCTCACATACGCCAATCAACCCGATCTGTTCAGCATCTCGGATAATGGTCTCCATGGGTTCAATGTAAAGGTCATACTGTCTATCCGAAACTCACGATCTATATGGAGATAGTTACATTTCCATGATTCATTTCGATGAAGCGTGGTGTTGAATCATAGGTAGATTCACACCAATGGGATAAGTTGTTGTTATAGTCTGTATAATTTTTTCAGCAGCTGAATCTTTAAAATATCATTACAAGAACATTTAATGACACCAGCAATATCTGCAAAACGTAGACAATTCGTGATCTACTCACCTAAATAAATTTGTTGAATTTTTGTTCTCTTAGTCATTTCATTTACAAATTTGGTTCAATTTCACTATTTCCAGATGTCGCGCTAACTACGACTGACTGGTCATTAACTAACAGCATTGTATTGTAGACCTTTCTTCAGCTTAAACAATAGATTTTAGCTCTGCAAATGTTTTTATTACACTTACACAAGGACGTTTCAAGTAGGTCGGGTCGTCTACTTTTAACAACTCTAGTCGTAAGCGTAACAATTAATGAGTCGGTAAGACTTCGAGTACAATAAGTCGACACTGTAAATAAATGAGCCCTGGTTACCGAATAAAAAGTGAAGACTCAGGTTTAGTGATGTCGAATCGAAGCGCTAGTATTTGGCAGCGACAGGGAGAGCGACCACTAAAAAAACATTAAAGGTGCAGTTCCGAGCAAAGCGACACTGACGCCACTAACGCCGCGTTAGTATCGCCGCGACAGAGCGATAGTACCTACAAGGTTCTATGTAAGTACGTGTGAACACAGCGATACTAACGCCGCGTCAAGTATCGCTGTGTTCGTACACGCCGTCATGTAGTACTTACATAGAACCTTGTACTACACTGAGAAAACTGTTCACCGTAAATTAAGATGAATTCACTAAAAGTAGGGAGCATACTGACATCACCAAAAAGTACGATGATAATGACGTTGCTGATGATAACGGCGTTTAAGATGACTGTCACAAGGCGTTAGTAGGACCAGCATACAATATATTATAAATATCGTACAAATTTATACGATGGTGGGTCATTTTCTATTACATAACGTTATTATTTGATGAAGATAATATTATTTACTGTGACCAATTTTTACTATGACAAGTATCGTAATATTTTATTATCTACCCAAACAATTCTATTACGTCCTAAAATATTTCAATTATAGCGTAATATTGACATGATATCTCTTTATTTTAGGACAACGCACCTAATTTAGACGGAGATCACGATATTTTAAGATTACCCCAAAGTGACATTTTTCTCAGTGTATCGCTCTGTCGCGGCGATACTAACGCGGCGTTAGTGGCGTTAGTGTCGCTTTGCTTGGAACTGCACCTTAACCATTTTATAGAGTTGGAACTCATAATCATTCTCCAGCTAATGTTGATCATAATCATAACATTAGACGTTACGACTTGGCGTGAAAGCTAGGAAACCAACGTCAGTCCGTTATTTTTCTCAAAGCACCAAACACTTCCCGTTTTATGTGACCTTTAGAACGTGGCATACGATGTGAGAAAGCGATTTCGTATAGAACGGACAAGCCCTGCTTCGATTTTCACGGATCGCTTGGCGGGTCGCGGCGCCGGATCTGCCATCGCGACATCCATTGTTCAACTCCACATACGTGACATTGGGTCTCGCCTTCGCATTGCTGCTAGACTAACAGGAGATTCTCTTTTACGACTCATTCAATAAACTTTTATAACTCATTACAATAACGTCAAGATAAAATACGACAAGCACAATCGGAAGAATGTAAGTGCACTGTATTCTGTTTTCAGAAATTTATACACCGTAGTCGCTACTTACCGATTGCGATCGCCAGATTTATGCGCGATTTTATTCTCTGTTCACGCTCAGAAAATATTCACTGCTTGAAATAAATCAGGTACGGTTCGCCAGAGTGGACGTTAAGAATCCTCGGAGTGGCCAGCGGATATTCGCTTAGATCGAATAAAGAGATTTATCGAGGAGAAATGAGTACGTAGGAGCGGCGGATATTGGTGGCAGCGTCCTGGGAATGTTCTGGAATGCATTGAGCGGTGGCTTGTGATGTGTCGCAGTCCGCGTGGCGCGCCGTAAGTATTTGGACGTTGCACATTTGTAATCTAAATGCAAAGCTACGGTGCTCTCGGTGCCATTACAAGATGTCGATGACGCGGAAATAGAATTTACGATTGGCGCGACCCCGAGTGCACTGTTCAGTCGATAAATTAAGCGAGGTCAGCGCGCCGTTTTGCACGCCGTTGCGTCATCACCGTCTTGTTTTGAATACATAAATGTAGGAATTGTAGGCCTGGGTTCGATAACCGGGCGAAGAGGTGAAAACAGTGTGTTGCCCGTAATTAGACTCGGTACGAGGCCCCTAAATTATTAAGCGTAGAGCAAACTGAAGGTAATGTATATATGCGGTTCAAATGTGATTGCCGACACTCGCGAGTTCCCACGGGGCTTACCAGCTTCGCCTAGCTAGTTAACATAATCTGACTGATATCATTTAACGTTTCATTGGGATATATATACCCATTCAAAGTTCCTTCAACATTAACGATATTAACATTCATGATGGTGTACATTGTACAATTTTATGACATCATAAACTGGAGCATATTTTCAAGGGTTTTAACCTTGCCTTTCATCTCGAAAGAAGGCGTAAGAACGTGAAGTATAGGTGTAATATAGAGGTTTACAAAAGAATCTTGAGAATCTCTGGATACATGGTGACATAGGATTCTGCGTTTAAGTGCTTCAAAAAAGTTGCGTATTCAAAAGTGTTTTGTACGGCTGAAGCTATACCTTCCGCTTCAGCGATTCTTAGTATCCGATCTTTCTTTTCATTAACCATCAATAGTTGAATGTAAGGCTGGTCGTAAATACTTACAATACCTAGCGGCCGTACCTACCATCGAGGTCATCGCGCGCGCCCTTGCTTCCTCACCTTCCCTGAGGCTTACTTGTCACTGGAATATTATGTTAACCATTTAGGTTTAATTTCATCTTTGAACATGAAAGCATAAACTGCTAAATATCATTGCCGCTAAAGAAACTACACTGGCGCCTAATAGTCAGGCATTGGTTTATCTCTATGATTAAAATAATGGCTAAGGAATAATTTAGTTTACGCGTAGATAGCTTCAGTTTAAGATCTCGTCAAAAACTTGGTTATTTGCACTTCGTGGTATAAAAAAGCGTCATTGACCTAACAAAACAAACCGCAAAGAAAATGATGCAATCATAGTGACATAAATAAACAATGAGTGCAAACAGTTCACTAATGTCACAGCCCGTGCTTCTGAGTCAATGACACACGTTGAGCAAAAATATGTTGGTCGAATAAAGGAAGACCTCATCCACAAGGTGACCGCGACCGGTAATTTCAACGAATTTTACAAAAATAACGAGTGATTCCGGATCAACGTGTCATATTAAAGACTAGACGCATTTATCAAGATCTATTGGCAATTTGAATCAATATTTCCTTAAAGCAAAGATAATATCAATCACATCATTGCACGTCGGGAGGGCAAGTTTAAAATTTAACCTTAGCGTCTTAGTGTACAAACGCAAGACGTTTTTATACAAGTTAAGGACATTGGTTCTAATAATACATATTGGCAAAACATAGCCGCCAACACCGATATTTATACTTCTAACAATGTAGTGTTGCACGTGCTAGGTCTCAAATCGGATTCAGACGTTTAGAATGTAAATAAATAACTACGAATATTTCTTTTAGTGAAGTCAATTCTGCAATTTTTCTAGAAAAAATGGCGACTTGCACTACAACCATAGTTGTATGTATATGAGTACGCAAAGCAATCCAATAACAACTCAGAGACTATCGACATTTGTGACTTTCAAACAATTGAACGCAACGGAAAATGTTACAATGGCGATAAAATAATTTAGTCTGCGCTCTGTGAAGTACGCAGCGACGTAAAATTTTATCTGCTGTGGTACAAGGGTTTAGAAGAAAACAGAGCCATTCACGACTGAATAAGTAATATCTGAGGTAAGCATTCGATATCGTATTATTCGCAATTCTTTCCACATTGACTTCTATATTATTTTCCTGTTGTCGTTGGAATTGGCATTTTTATGAAACGGCGAGTCCTCGCTTAAGTTAAAATTGCGTTTGAGGGACCTTTTCAATTCTGTGAATGCTTATGGTATTGTTTTCAATATTTATCTACCGTTCTTTGTGATTTGATTATAACATTTACGTCATTTTCTTTTCATTGAAAATTGATTTAACTCTATGATCACACGCTGTCACCTACGATGCATTTGTAAAGTCATTAGCGACTTTTTTGTTGATGTATTCATACCTAATTGCTACCTACCACATTGTTTCTTATTAAAAGTAGGGCAATGTAAATGAGTCATAATATTTAATTCTGTTTCTCTAACCAATCAAAGTGACACTCTCAATCAGTATTACACAGATCTATATACGTAACTACTTTCGCAATAGCAAATGAAGTGTCAAACAAAATCAAACCGGTCTGCGCGTTATAACAGATCGTGCCCATATTTGTTATTGTGCTCTCATAAAGAATTGTATAGTTGAGTAATTTGCTATGGCGCAATGACATCGGGCATATCAACCGACAGCGCATCATGCCCTTTTGGTTAATTCGGGCTTATGATTTTTGTGATATGATTCAGCTGTTTCCTGTTGTTGTATCTACTGTTATTATTGCATCAGACAATCTATAACTTTGTGAAATCAAGAGTAAGTGAAAATTAATAATGAAGTGCACAATGTAAATTCTTTTATATACATATATTTATGTTGAGATAAACTGTACAATAATACTGAAATTGATGATGTTCTACTCGTATTAACAAACCCAACTAGTGTACTTATTTACAGTAAAATATTTGGTTAATAGCGAGAAGTTGGTTTAAAAATAAACTTTTGCTTTTTTAGGGAATCTAATTCCATTGTTTCCTTTAAATCCTTTAGTTAGCTCATTTTCCTTAAAGGAAACATTCTTTCATTTTTAAAAAGAAACAAAACTGATTTCAAAGATTTTCTACAATTCTCTCGGTCTTTGTATTGGAATTGATGGTCAAATAAAAATAAGATAGGCTTCACGATATTTTTTATTTGTAAGGCCAAATGTTTATTTGAGAGATTTTATCCTGAACAATAGTCCTATCGATTAGTAGAATAAAATAGTGAGTGCTTATTCTTTGAATTTTTAGTTGGCTCGATTCCCGGGTGAAACAAGCGAATTTTAGAAGAACTTTGAATGTAGTTTTGTTTCTTTTTGAAAATAAAGGAATGAATGAGCTAACAAAAGGATTTAAAGTAGTTTCCCTCCAGGGCCCATATATAGTAGTATAGTATTTTACTGTTGAAATAAATGAAAAGAATTTGGATTTTAGCAACTAACTATACAGTGTATAAAATGCAAATCCTTTTCATTTATTTCAACAGTAAAATACTGTAAAAGAATTTTATTACTGTCAAGGGCACCAATATGCTTACACCACAAAGTTTCATAAAGATGTATACAGTGTAGGTCTTTCCCGTACACGAGACAATAGTGTCCCGGCCCTTTGGGAGGCGTGCGCGGAGCCGAAGCCAACGCGTAGAGGCCCTTTCGACAATTTAATGAAAGGCAACCTGTACACCCAGCGGATGCTGTCCCTGCCCGTGTCATGGGACGCACGCAGAGACAGCCCCCGCCAGATGCAAGGACTGTTGTTGATTGATGGAATCTAAATTTACTGGGTTATGGTGGTGGAATTATGGACTAGATACTGGGCTATGGATTGAGACATGACGGCGCCTGTCAGGAAAAGTGTCTCATGGCTGTAGGTCTTATTATTATGGAGGTAAGGTTTATATATACACATATTTTGGAAGGGTTCCCTTTATTTGGCATACGTTTTATTTGTCCGAATGTATTGTTAGCCCGAATTTTATTTCGCATAATTTTTCTCTAGCTTTAACGCAAAATATTTAGCAAAATCTTTTACATCAGCCACTTAGAACATATTAGGTTAGGTTAGGTTTCTTTTATAATTATTCTGAAAAGTCAATATTATACATAAAATAACAATTATGCGTAAATAGTATTCGGGCAAATAGAACATTCGGACAAATAAAATTATGCCAAAACAAGGTGAACCATTCTGGAACTTTGTGTGGATATTTATCTTTGTCCTTGACTGTACCAACTCAGCAGCCTCATACTGAGAAAGAGTTATATTGTATTAAGCAAAATCCCTGCATCGGCAGACCATCAGATTTCCTTTGCCGATAAAATGGCTACGTGATGTCCCTGAACCGATTCCTGTGGAGCTATCTTTTCATCTATCCTGCTAGACCGGGGCTAAGCAGTAAACACACGGACTGTCATCTTGTGGAATCCGATTTCACATTCAGTACATGTCTGGAAATCGCATTACTGAAGCACTCCCACGTGGGTACCGCAGCTACACTGGTAATCTCGAATGTCTTGAAAATCGACTTCGTGTTTCGGCTTGTAATCGCTGTTGAAACTTAGCGCGAATCGGCTAGGCCTTCGTCTTAGGAAACTGTTTATCCTTGTCTGCTTTGTCCCAATCATACATTTTTATTAGCAGTATAATCTTTTATGCATGGTTAATTTGTAAAGCTCATGTAATACGAATTTCATTTTTTTTTGGTTGACAATATTAAAATTACCAAGTTTACTCGCCGATATACATCTGTTAACTAAGCAGACAATAAGAACATAAGTTAGTTTATGCTAAGAGTAACCGATAACATGGATAGTGCTTCATATTAAGTAAGTATACATTGTGTAATATAAGCAATGAGCTTTTTTATCTATACGCTCCACAAATAAACGGAGAATGTATCCTTGCACACTTACGTCACACCACAAAAATAGTTAAGTGTCCCCATTTGTCTGAACTTGAAACAGCACTTTCAATGCAAAGTGTCAAAATTAATGTAATTTTTAAAATTCAAATTATTCACGTACGACACCCCCGGTGTCGGTAAATTCTGGAAATTTCCACGAGCGCGCGAGATATTTCAGAAGTTCCCACATAAAGCGAAGTTGCGATTGTTCCAACTCTCAAGTAGAACTGTTTGTGTAATAGTTTTATTGTTATTTCATGTTCCAATACATTTTTATGCCAATGCATTGCGCTCAGGTGCGAAGGATGCAAATTTGAAAATGGAAAATATTACCTCCATTGTCTGCTATCTTCCGTTATCGGGGGAACTAGACTATTGTTGTTTCCACGGCGTCTGTATGGAGCGTTTGTAAGACTTTGTTTTCATGATATGGTTGCACTTTAGCGCATCTCGCGATATGCAAATTTTGTGAGCTTTGAGAAAAGAAAATAAGAAGAAAGCGTCCTGGCCATGGTTCTGCAGTAAAGTTTCGTGATAGATAATTTTATTCTGTTATTTACTTTAAGGAGCTTTGATTAACTTAAGTATTTAGATATTAGATATCACCTCTATCACCAAAGTAACTGTTTTTTTTTCGCTACGCTGTATCTCCCTATAAAACGTACTTAACAAATTTTATTTTGTATAACTTTCAGAGTTTCAATACTCTTCTTTACCCTTTACGTTGATCATTTAAGAGTAGAATTAGAAGAATAACGCCTTTTACTACCGTTTTCTAACCATGGCATTTTCCTTTACCCTGCGTGTCCCTAGAAAAGGTTTTACGGTCTATCTATCACCGCCCACATCTCGCGTACTTTATTGCGAAGAAATAATCGAGAGTATTATGCGGAATCTGAAGGTACCGACCCACGTTCAATCACGGTACAGGTGCACACTGTATAATGTTCGCAAAGATAAAAGGAATTTAATTACAATTATTTAAGTCACAACAATTACATTGTGCCAAAGAAGGCTAACCTAAATACAATCAGAACCGCTAAATAGAACTGCATTAGTGTTGCTGGTATGAGTAAACTATAATTAGGTATTACTCATACTCATACTCATACTCATTTATTCGTAAAATATTTTTCGATTTCACATGTCAAAAAAATATTACAATAAGATTAATTAAATTAAATTACAATAATAAAAAGATAATAATTATGTTCCAATAAATTTCTTACACTAATAATATTCAAATAATCATTCGACAATAATAATTGGTTTCAGGATGTGAAATCATAGAATTCCGAAATGTCATAAAATGCCTTTCGGACAAGCCATTTTTTTAATTCATTAAAAAAAGTTTGGTCATTAGCATATTGCTTAATGCAATCGGGAATGCTATGCTATTATGTAGCCTAGTTAGTAATCTTTTAGTATAACCATTTAAAATTCACCATATCGTCGACCGTAGGCTGAACTACGGTAAGGGACAGGCAAAACAATGTCCCTTACGCTCATTCAGCCTACAGTCGACGATATGCCGGTAAGTTCTAAACCCGGTTATTGTCGATGTAAAAGATTCGTCCCTCTCGAAAGTATATACGCGCTAGAACGAGACGCATACTTTACTTCGTCGATAATCAGTATAGTCAACGTGCAAGGGCGGCAGGAAAAATACATTTTTAACCTTAACAAGGGAATTCATTTCAATTTCCAATTAAAACCAATGCATGATTAGCTAACCTTCTATGTGTTTCGACTGCCAAGTTCTTAGAGGAAGGGCGCCAAGAAATCAATACCCCCGTAATCACGGGGAGTGATTCTTGTAGCACGACTCACACGAGCCCCGAATTGCAGTTTGCATGCAAATGTGGCCCGTCTAAGTGCTCAGACATAGTTACACTACGCCAGTGCCACGATGGCTTCAGAGTGCCACGATGCTAGTGCCACAAAGGCACTGAAGTTGTGATAAAAACCAATTGCTGTAATCAAGCGGTGACGAAATAATAGTGCTTTGGAAGAGGACTTTAAGGCAACTTAGAATTTTACTCGTTCGAGCGATTTTTGCATGGGTAGGTAACAGTAGCGTGGCGTCCAAAGAACTCGATTCCTACCGGCTTGCCTAATATCAGACATTTGAGCACCCTATTCAACAGCTCTTAAGGAACATGTACGCCGAATCTGCACCGGCTTGCCCAAAGATATCTTTTACGCCACGCCACTTGTAGGTAATGAATAAAGTAGTGTTAAAAATAGGTACGTTTATTTTGCTATCCTATCTTTATTGCATTTTCATTCCAGTACCTAAGACAGACGCGTTAGAGTCCAATCGGTACCGCGATCGAGAACAACACAGCAACACAATTATTTTAACGCTTGATGTTTGGACGCCAACAATTACAGTATCTAACTTTTAAATAAGATCAGTGAAAATTATCCGTCGTGTGACCAATATAAACGCTGTTTATCTTTCGTATTGAATAAACCAATGGAAGACATATCAGTACTAAAAATTCAGCATCCAGGGGCCATTTATACGGTGCGAGAACTCTTGTGGCCGCTCAGCTTACGATTTATAAGTGATGATTGATCCCTCAACGCGCGTCACTATCTTCATCGTTAACTTTCAAACAATTTATCAATCTCATATAACTCTCCCTCGATAAATACACACGGATCATAAAGCAATCGAACGTTGAAACAAATAAAAGGATAAATGTCTATACATAAAACGATAAAAACTAACAAAGGATGGTTTTCCTCTACGGTTGTATATATGGTTTATAGTAGCTTGCCGGAAACACTAAATCTGCGAGAACACGTCAGGTTTACGAGATGTTTTCAATTTTCCGAAGCCAAGTAGCTTTGCTAAGACAGAAAATACTTTCATATTCGCACATATATGAGCTTTGCAATACTTTAAAGCAATAAGAGGATTAAAGGATTAGCCCCATAAATCAAATTTTAGAGTGGGTACATTTTATGTTATTAATAAATATTGTTATTTTTTGGCTTCAAATTTGTGAATCATTTAACATTAACATAATCAAATTACCCAAGTTTCAGGCGTTTGATAGTTCACAACATTAGAAACTATATATGTAAATAGTAGTCCTTAGGTATGCACTTCAACCTCAATTGATAGCTTTGAAAAAAATCGAATTTTGAGTTCCGTTTCATTTATATTTAAAGTGGCGATTAGTTACACAAAATAATGAACTTGTCTTTACGGTTGATCACAAACAGTTCACGTAAATGTCTTAATTTTATACCCCAATATTTTTCACAAATTTAACACAGTTTATGAAGCGCTTCGGAATAACAAACGGCGTCGTCGATTTAACCTCAGGGTTATTTTTCGATAATCATAATTCTCGCCGTTTTAGAACATTTTCTAAAATAGGTAGTATCTTCACGGAAAATGCTTTATTAATTCTAAACGAATCAAACGCTACGTCATCCGAACATGATGGCTTGCGACCTTTAACATTTTCTTTGTTTCAAAAACCTGTCCATGATGGGAAATAAAAATATCTTTCGAGTGGAAAATAGGACAAAGAAAAGGTTAAGAGAGCATTACGTATCAAAGGAAGCGAGAGTCTTTAATAAATTGACGATCGAGTGCTCAAGCAACATCTTTTTATGTTAAATTAATCATAATTCGTTTTATTTTTATAAAATAAACTCCCATTGCCATTGCTATACTGTAATCATCCTTTCTATCATCTTTGTACTATGTTTTTGAATATTATTACTAGATATACACTTAATATCTGTGTAATATTTCAACTTCCAAATCCAATGTTTATCCTTGGTGAAAATTGATGAGTACATTATTGCGAATGCATTGAAAGTTGAAACAAATGAACAAAAACATAAACTATGTATATACAGTGAATTATTGTTTTTGAGGAGTAAATGAGAGCTAATTAATCATATCAACCTCACAAGCAACGAGGTGTCCGATCGTGATGTCATCCCCATGGTCCTTCGAACCGTCTACACTGTTGGACTCTGATGGGTTATTCCCACCAAATTGATTTACGACTCGTCTACCACTACGTGTTCTCCTTGGTGCGGTTGCGAATGTAAAAAGAGACGTTGGGAGGCCATTGCTGCGCTTTAAAGACTGCGCCAAAAGGGACATGATTGCCTTTAAAATTGACCACCAGAACTGGGAGACGCTTGCGGAGAAACGAACGGAGTGGCGGAAGCGCGTGGTGAAGGGTCGCAAGTTAAGCGATGAGACCTGGTTCGCTGCACTCACTGACAAGAGACAAAGACGACACCAAAGTGACTCAGCGCCATCTGTTGCAAACTTCTCTTGTCAGGCCTGTGGTAGAACATGTCGCTCTCGCATCGGTTTATTTAGCCACCAAAAGCGATGTCTCTCTAACATTGCACCATGAATCGTCTGTAATAGACGCAAAGGCCTATGATGATGATGATTTAGTGGTAACAGCTGAGATTTTTTTCCCATCTGTTACCACTACCAAGTGTAATAAAGAGTATGATAAACTATTCCCGTTATGTAAAATCTTACCAGTAGATAAAAAAGTAAAATACCTGATAGGATTACAACATTATTACAGCGATGAGTATAAAATAACTAAGAAAAACATGCATCACACGCGCAGTGCAATAGAAAAAAAATTAATAATGCCCAGTGCTAAAAACTATTATGGTAAAAGAACCTCAAGTTTTCTCGTACCAAAAGTATTTAATGAGATTGATTTATTAAGGCAAACACCTAAATTAAGTATAAATGTATTAAAGGCAAAGCCGCGTGATTTCGCTTTCTCGATATTAAGCAGGTCTCATAATATATCTACCTACCCACTTGAAACTCTAATATTCTACGTATACTTATCTGTTTCATTGTTTAAACTTAGTAATATATGAATTAGGTTAAGTTTGTGTAAACCAGAGCGCGTCTCGCCATCAAACGTGACAGTTTGGCGAGAAATAATATTTGTTATTTTGGTTAAGTAAAATTTGAAAAAAAAACTAAAAAAAAAAAAAAAACTAAAACCACACATTTAGTGGTAACAAGTGGGAAAAAAAATCCCAGTTGTTACCACTAAATTAATTTGGTGGTAACAGGTGGGAATAACCCACTCTGATAGGTCTCAGGCATTTCCGAACCAGAAGGCCTCGGCTTGGCTATCGAGACGTGAATGAATCGGGCCGCAGTGCGCGTGTTGTGTCTGCCGTCTGGGGCTATCGATCCGTCGCCCTCGATTCAGGCTTCAGCCAAGTCAAAGCCTCGGAAACAAAGAGACCTAAAAGCCAACGACGCTCCAACACACCTATGCTTTTTTATTCCTTTTACGAGCTTCGTCACGCGAAACTAAAAAGACCTATGCGCTTTTATAGCCTCAACACGTTCAATCCTTTTTTTCTTGGTTTTCCATAAGAGTGCCTGGATGTGGCAGTGCGTAAAGTTGCGATAAATAATGAGAAAAGCTTTGCTAAGAGCTTTATTTTATAAAGGCACTTGAATTTAGGCCACGTTCGTGTTCTCGTAAATGCCCACACAAAATAATGTGGGTCCAGTTTGTTAGGGTCAGACATATTTTCCAGTATCTGGACACTTATCTAGCCTAAAGGCTTGCTCACTTGGTGATGTCATATTTATCAGTTGTGAAAGGAAATTTTTCGTAAGGTAACTTTTCACAGAACTATACTGCCTACCTATTGTCTTATTGCCTAGTTCTCTTTTATCACGAAATGGGAGCTCCCAGTTTATATTACAATATTGAACTAGATCTTTTTTCCCCTTTTAAAAATACCTACGCCTACGTTGGTTTTGTCATCAACAGTGACTATATTTATTTTTTCTATTCTAGTAACGCAATGTCAAATGCAAAAGCTATGCCCGTAGGCTGCTGTTAGCGTTTCACTGCACTAGGCATTGCGATATGGCAATGGCAAGACATCTAGAGTTCCACTGACCACAACATTGTTTCTCGAAATTCAACGATCCGATTACAAGATGCTCGCCTCCATTCTTTATTCGAATGATCCTTTCGTTTGTTCAGATACTCGTTAAATATCGAGTTAATTTCCTACATAAGCTTCCAGATTCATACCGTTTATGATCACTATCTCGTTTCCTTTGTGAATCATTCAGGTACCTACAGATGCTAGCAATAATATATGTTATGGGCATGCAAAAATATGTAGGTAATACGACCGAATTTCTGTAGAAATACTGTAGTCAATTATTTTAGCATGTCTTATTTCATCGGATATTATTACCGGTGGGTGTACCTACTAACTTAATTCTCCTCTGTTCCATTTGTCTATTTTCGAAATCACTGCTAGTATTTCATGCCAAGAAACATATTTGTATCGTTTCGGCTTATTTTATCAATTCTGCACTAACTAAAGTCTCTGTTTTATCGAATGGTTAACTAGTAGGAAATGCCTTAAGGCATTAAGCTAGCCTATTGCACTTTTCATTATTAAAAAAGTTTAAGTAAATAATTAATACCTTCAGCAGAGCAAACATGGCGGCTCCAATGGACAGAGAGAGATAGACCATTAGGTACCTGAAATGTTTTTCAACTTATTACCTTAATAATACATTCTAGGTATAATATGGTATGTCGGTATCTACTAGGTTGTTATATTATATTAAGTACTGTGATTTTAACTCCGCTTTCATTTGCTGCTTTTGTTAAAATCTAAATTTCAAATAGTTACTATTATGTACTTAATTGCTACGTTACCAAATTAGAAACAATTATTATTTCTAAAAATATGTCAGTCAAAGAAAACGCTTTTACTTTGAAAGCTCCGCTTAAAGTAAATACAGTAGTCGGCTAACCGAAACCAAATTTTAATTAACTACAGATCAAACCACTTTAGATAGCACTGCTTTGATTAAATCGGAAATGAGAGACTCATTTACAAGTTGTTAGTAGGTAGGTGGGTATAAAATACGAATTAGTCATTGTAATACTGTGGGCGGGAATCTACAATTTATTTCGGTTTATTTAACTGTTCAATAGTACCTAGCGCTTGATAAATGGTGACTTATATCAATACAGTAACTGGCGCCAGTGCTGGCGCGATTATTGCAGTCTCGTGCCAGTCCAGTTTTGGCGCTAGTTCGAAAAAGTGTCCATGCGTTACCACAGCCGTGTTTGTCTCTGGCTCCAGTTACGTAGAAATTTAAATCAACCGTAAAAGCAAACTAGAAGTACGGATTAAACCAGAATAGTGGCTCCACTAAACAATCCGGTCATTCATCTTCCGACCTCTAACTACTAATTTTTAATCGTATTACTGCGCAAGTTATCTAACGAAAAGATTTATACAAAGGAAATCTTTTCCCGTAGCGAAGGGTAATTGAAAAACGTAGAAAAGAGGTAGATATTCAGGTCTTTGCGTGGATGAAATTCAACAGTAGGCTAATAATTATGTCATTATTTTTAGAAGTGTTATATCATTTTGGAACATATATTCATGAATTGTGAAAGAGCCCCGAGGTCAAGCAAATCCTAATAAAGAAAAACGTGCATAGCAACATAATTGTCAGTATGTCGACGTATATCTTCCCAATTGAGTTTATTTAAAGAATAATTTGTATATCTGTTACTGCGATCGTGCTCCATCAATTTTGTATCATTCGATATTAGCTATATTTTATTTTCCAGACCTGAAAATCGAGAAAGCCGAAGCGTAATACGTAAGTACTTGTAAGTTTGAGGACGCTCAAGACTTCCCTCGATTCCGATTTCCTTTACAATTCCAATCTCGAATGATATCCAATTTCCATCGATATCTTGTTTGTATTTACACAGTTTTAATCGAACAAGTACTTGCATATTGCAAATAGACTTTGGATATACCTAAAGGAACTAGTTACACCGGACTGTTGACGTTAGAAATCTTGTTAATTCAGGGGTTAGGGTTTTGCGACATCAAAAAACTTCATTGATCTCAATTTCATAAGGTAGACGTACGAGTAGTTGACACTGTCCCAGTATTCGCTAACTTGAATGTGAAGTCATTAGCAATACAATAGGTTTATGATGCAACGCTTTGTCGTGCGATAAATAAATTATAAAGCATCCGTCACTCTCACACCCTATTTGTCAGAACGTGACGGATCCTTTATCATTTATTTATCGCACGTCAAAGCGTAGCATCATACGCCTGGGTGTATTTTCAAAAACGTAATTTCGCTGTCATGACATACTGGCGAATACTGAGAAGGTTCTGCCTTATTAGAATTGGACTTTTGGTTACAATGTTACAATCAGTCAAGTTCTAACAAGTAACCAACGAATGCCAGTCTAGTGAGGAGGAATCTTTTAAATATTGGTGGCCAGAGAAATTACGCCAGCGAAAATACACCCGCCTACAGGTGATGGCAGTGTGTGTATTGGGCATTAGTATGTCGAGTACTAGGACGTTACCCGTATGTTTTGATACTTCATAAAAAAGAGCTTATTTAATCTGTCAGCGAAATATAATAATGGAGAACGGTTGATCATGGAACTGGACGACACGTTAAGCCTAGTGGAGTGACACCGCCTACGAAGCTAGAGGTCCCGGGTGCAAATTCTGGTAAGGGCAGATATTTGTGTAATGAGCACAAGCATTTGTTTCCGAGTCTTGGATGTTTTCTATCTATTTAAGTATATATTTATCTATATAAGTATGTATATCGTCGCCTAGTACCCATAATACAAGCATGGCTTAGTTTGTAAAAACTAATGTAAAGTTTGTATAAACTAATATCAATTATCTATAATAGCCGTCTTCTTTTATTGTTCACAATTTTTCATAAAAAATCCCTCATTTACGTCAATTTCAGGCAAGTATCGTAAAATGGAGAGTTACTTCAATAATTTATTAGTAAGCCGGCATCTGGAGAATGTCGGTAGCAGCTTAGCAAGTCGGACCAAGTTAATCTTGTTAGGTGCCCGGCATTGCACTTAGCTAATTATTCGATAAACATAAACAAGTATCTTCGAGGTGCTTTTAGTTAAACTGAGCAGTTTGGGTTCATTTCATGTATAGTGTAGGGAGTTCCCTCTTAGCACCGAGCCCAGCTGCACATTTTGAAAAGAATGATTTTCTCATTATAGCTTTTCTTGGTCGCTATAATACCTATCATAAAAAGCCTTACGATAGCTAACCTAGTTATGCACTTAAGTACTGAAAATTTAAGGCGACTTAGATAAGTAAAAAAATATTTTTTATTTTATTTTACCATAATTGGATCGAAAGTGAACTCCTTTGATTTGTGTCTTAAATGTCGTTTTAGCTTAAGCAATCCTGCAACAACTAAAGACTCTGTTTTATCCAATGGTTGACTAGTAGAGAATGATTAAGGCATTAAGTGCCACCTATGGTATTTTTTGTGCAATAAAGTTTAAATAAATAAATATAAAATAAACAAGCTCAACTATCCACTTTTAAAACGTTGCGCTAAGCTCATGTGAAGTAGGTATTCGTTTGCAGACGAACAGTCGAGCCACCTGATGGAAAGTATAGTCACCGACGCGCATGGATATTTACAACACCAAAGGAGCTACCAATTGCGCGAGCATTAGCGAATTTACTCTAGTTATCGTACCTAGCAGTGGCGTGGCGTTCATAGAACCCGGTTCCCAATGGCTTGCCTATTTTAAAGCATATGACCGGATTATCTACTACTCCTGAAGAAAAACTAATCCAAATCTGCTCCGGCTTTATTAATAATATATTTGACGCCACGCGAAGCTAGGTACCAGTGGGTACCTAGGTTCAATTTATTTATTACTGAGGTGTCGAGGAACCATGCCGCTTCTTTACAAAGCATTCTTTGGCCATATCTTAATGGAATAAGCAACAATGCACCACAATATCCACTCCGCTTCCGTACCGTTCTATTTACAACGCCATCTGTTGATTAGTTCTCAGCACCACTATTTACGTTACACCCATAAATTACTCCTTTGTACTGTGCAAAACAGAAACCATTTCCCTAATTGAATTTGTGTTGTTTTTGCTCTGGTGGAAAATTGGCTGCATTGAATGCGGGGCGAGCGTGAGAAAGTGCATAAGTTTATGTAGTCCGCCGGGCGGACGTGAATTTACTTTATCATGTTGCAAACGATTTTATTAAACCTTTGTTTCACATTTCGCAGTATGATCACAGGTGAATATAGTCCCATCTAGTCCGACCAAATCGAGGTGGACCGGGACAAGCGACCTGGTTCGACCCCAGGCGCTCCCGGCACCCACCCAGTCCGATTCACTCGGGGTGGTCCGGCTAGCGACCTGGTTCGACCCCAGGGAACGCCACGGCCGACCATCCGGTCATATAATATACCCACTAGGGTTGCGAGTTAGTAAGGCGTCGTCCTATCGAAGCGCGAATACGCGATAGGACGACGCCTCAGGCTTTAAAAAAAAAGGTGAATATAGAAATTGTCTATGGTTAAAGGAAACCATATTACTAATGCAGTTTTAAGGTTTGTCCTTTTATTTCTTTAGTACCAACCAGGACTTTTTCTTAGAGAGTTTCAGGTGTATATGTAATCTAGAAAGTGTCATACTATACTACTCTTTTGGTTCCGAAACCTAACTACTACTACTACTAATAGTTACTACTAGTAACTTGTGCTATCCTGTTCTTGTACGGTCAGCCTCAAAAGTAGCTGGACATATTTGCATCGTGGCGTAGTACTAAAGTATCAAAGTATCAAGCTACATTTGAGGCCTATTGTACATAACGTGACATTCAATTATAATTTCAGTACTTTTAGCGTTACTTTACTTAGGTGTGGTGTTACACGTAATTTTTAACAAACTTAACTGTTCTTTCATCTGTGACCACAAGAATCTTACCCACACTAAAGTAACGTGATGCAATAAAATGTAATGTAATGCAGCTCATTGTAAACTTTACGGGCAATCAAATAATTGATTTATGACGACTCATGAAAATAACTAACATGTGACATTCGGTCACGATATCCTGCTTTTGTGGACATTTATCTTACAGGTTTTATTTACTGCACAAGAATATCAAATGAGGGTAAATAATTATTAGTCACAGACTATACATATCTTATCTGTGTTTACCTCGTAAAATAGGTTAGAACTGTCAAACTGCTTTTTATTCTAACTGATAGGTATCTCTGTAGTAGTATTAGCAAGATGATTTGATAAGACAGAGTAAAATTAGGTTCTTTTAGGTAGCAAAAAATCTGCTATCAATCACACACCTTGTTCTTTTTTAAGCGCTTGCTATTTGTAGGATATAAATAGTATGTGGAATTTATGAAAGGGGAAACTTGTATTATGTATAAACACTTTATTACACAGAATAAGAGAAAAGTATAATACAAGGTTGCAAAATAAAGGAATAACTCTCTTTAAATTCTATGATTTTTTTCGATTTTTTTCGGTATTTGCAATGGTACCGAGCTAGTCGTTAAGCGATATACGTATAAGCCATCTCTTTTATCGTGTGGTGTTAGAGTGAGTAGATGAAAACTATACACTGACAATACACGAGATAACAACCAGCTCCGCTAGTCCCCTTGTTTGACAGTTTGTGTCTGAGAAACTTTGTAATTTGTAACAATGTAAGTATACCTTGACGTTTAAATTTCCCTGGCTCCTTGTTTTCAGAAGAGTTTGGGGATATATGCATACTTAAGTACGCGTTATTTTTGAAAATTACCGCTTAAAATCGATTTTGCTCAACTTCAAACGAAGTTCTATATGAAATTTTATTTTCTGTGTCCTCCTTTGGAAAGGAACGGAGTGCTTATATTCAAATATCATTGGGTAATTTTTAATTGCGCATCTGCATAATGCTCGGAAGTGCTAAAATCTCATGCTTGTTTTTCTTGTAAGTAAAATTGCAAAATTGTCACGTAAAGTAATTTCAGAGGAAGTTCTAAAATCACTTAAGCATGCAAAATCAGATATTCCTCTCAATTATCTTAACAATTCGCAGAATTGTAGTAACCTGGTTCTATAACAAAAACTTAACAAACGATTTACAACCACAATATCGGTTCAAAGACGTGTAGCTCGGTTCGTGATGGACAATTTCATTTTGTAAGGCTATTGTTACCTGATTTACATAATTATATGCTCAAACCTTGCATCTTTGAATAGCTTCTGTTACCTAGGCAGTCTGAATGTGGCCAGTGAACCTTTAGTGCCAAAGAGACTTAAGTTGAAAGCGAATTTGTTAAGGTTTAGTTTTTAACGCAGAAAATGAGTATTATATAGTTATTTGTAAGTTATCATTTGACCTTATTAGAGGTCTAATAGAGTGAAGTCACGATCGTGATTGGTAAGTTGTATCTAATCTGTGATCTACCATAGTACTACATATAATCCATGAGGGAGGATTCTTTATTTGAGAAGTATTAAATGTTCCTCCACTGTTAAATAATAGGCAAGTCGGTGGGAATCGAGTTCTGTAGACACCCCCCCGGTACGGACTTGGTCTAACATTACATCTCAAAACTTTTTTGTTGTAAAAGGATTGCGTTGCGAGAGCTGCATCTTTTTATATGTAATGTTTTTGATGGGATCTCATTTCTTTTTGTAAAGGGTCTTCCAATTTGAACTGCAAAAAACTAACTTTGTAATCGCATGTATTTGTATAGGATTACAAACTTATGTGTGCAGTTGTGACTGACATTACAATATATTTAGGTTTTGTAGGACTTGATAGGCGAAAAACTATGTTTAAAGTTTGGAGTTTGTAGGTCTGCTAGAAGTACCTTAGAATTATGATGATCATCAGTCAATGAATCGGTCAGTCAGTGACCAGTGACAAAACTAAGGAACTTTGACATGCAACTACACGTTGAAATTGTATGATATTGAGAATATATTTAAGTCTTTTTGTGCCCTATATATCCCTGAAAATTCAGGGTTCTAGCTTTAGCCAGTACAAAATTACGGGAGGCTGAAAATGGCCTCGAGCTGGCTTCGAGAAAAGGATGGTACGGCCGTGCCTTTTTTTTTCTCGACTTGGCAGATTAAGCATCCTTCACTCTCACACACATATTTGCCAGAACGTGTCAAATGCTTTATCATTTATTTATCACGCGACAAAGCGTAGCATCATAAATCATAAGCCTACTGGGTTGAAATGAAACATGCAATACTAATACCATTGTAAAGAGTTTACCTGGGATGATAACAGGAATAACACGCGTGAAGCTGTGAGTAAATGCTAAAAAAAAATATAAATGTACAGTTTTACTGACTTCAGGCTGCGATGCTTCAAATTTCGAGAGGTCCTCGAAAATATTTTCTTTCCACGTCAGCATGCTCCCATTTATAGCCTGACCGTAATTTAACAATGTATTTTTATAGGCAGAGTCTCCTTGAGAAGGTGAGGCGGGTAGACTATTTACGCGACAAGGCTGTGCGACCTACCCGTGACCTTTGACCCCCGTGACCTACTTAGCCGTACTTACGCAACGGGCCGAATTGAATTTTATACGATCCCCATTCAACGGCTTCTCAAGATATACGATAGTCCAGGGAATTAATGGTTGAAAAGCGTTCGAACACTGTTTAATTTTATGCGTTCCCTATTAGTGTCGAGTACATTGATTATTTTTAACTTGTTTGTTTACGATCTGTCAGAATTGCAGTCTCAGCTTCATCTTTTGATAATAAAAAAAAACATCATTCTATACCTACCTACTGTGTAAAAAGTGCATAAACGGAAGGACAGTAAACAGTATTTACATAGCTCTAGAAAAGAAATAGCAGAGGTTGAAATGTTATACACACCGTGCCCCCGAATAACCCGAAAAACTTTAACTATAGATTCTAACAACTATTAGGAGTAAAAAAAGTTATATGATGTATAGTCGAATAACGGTTACTTTCCGAGATATTCATTATTTTTAAATTTTTTTTTTTTTTTTTTTTTTTTTTTTTTTTTTTTTTTTTTTTTTTTTTTTTTTTTTTTTTTTTTTTTTTTTTTTTTGAAACTGACAAACTCGCAGCCCCTCCTGGGCGTAGCGATTGTCGGACCGGGTGGTTGGCCGTGGCGTTCCCTGGGGTCGAACCAGGTCGCTAGCCGGACCACCCTGAGTTGGTCGGACTGGGTGGGAGCCGGGAGTGCCTGGGGTCGAATTTTTTAAATGAAAACTCCCAAGTGTGTAACAAGCCCTTATAAATGTGACTAAGATACGTTTACAATTTTTTTAATTCTTTTAACTAAACAGTAATTAACCTTCGCAGTATTTGATGGTAAGCGACTACGAGTCCAAACCTTTGACCTTTTGTTTCCATTTTAGCTTTTTTTCCTTTTTGATATCTTTTCCTCAAGTAAGGACATGTTTATAAGAAGGGGCTCAATTTACTGATTTATTTTGTACCATACTATTAATGTAAAATGGCAAAATTCGACCTATGTTGATATAACGTTATTTACTTGTAATACCATCAGGAATACGTGGTTAAAATTTTTCGGGTTATTCGGAGGCACGGTGTATAAGCCTGAAATGTTAGGTTAAATAAACCTAGTACATCCCGTAAAATATGATATAATTTGAAACCCCCAAAACGCAGAAGCAGAATCTCAATTTCAAATAGAGTTCAAAATCGTGAGGCAACAGAGAGTTATCCTTTTCATACTTAACTAAATGTCAAAAACGTTTTAAACCAGAAAAGTATAGGAATAGGGTTTAAAGTGGTTTGTCAGCATTCGCCCGGGCGCGAGGCTGTGTCGCGACCGGGTCACGCCGCCCTGCACTTGAACTGATTCCCGTACTTTCGGTTTCTCCAGCCCGGGACAGCCTGACCTACCCGAAGATGGTTCCCACACGGGTTGACGATCCGCAGTTTACACGTTTCAGCTTGGTTTTATAAATTCTCGGCAGGTTGACGATCGGCGTAGGGGAGACCGGGTATGGTTGTCTCGCGGGTTGGTTGTCACAGCGGCCATAAAATAATACTAAACGAAACATTAAGTACATCGATCGGTGCTAAAAGATCACAAGAGCTGTACATCCTTCCGTACTTCACCAATCGATGCACTTATTCCTTCGTTTAGTATTATTTTATGGCCGCTGTGACAACCAACCCGCGAGACAACCATACCCGGTCTCCCCTATAAAGATTTTATTGATTGCCACAGGTTGACGATTTCCGCTTCGTTACAACTTTGTTTAGACATTCAGGGGTGAAGGTCCAGTCTGAATAGTTTTAACTCCTTTAAAGAATATTTAATTGTGAATTCCAACATTTCCAACACATTCTGAACAGAAACACTTCTTTGTCAGGTATAAAATTGTAATCGCATATTTAGACTTTAAAAATGCTATGTTGCTTTTATATTTCAATGATAAAGATGTTGGTTAAATCTGGCCTTAGTCATATAAAATTATCCGTCTAATTTACCTCGACGTTTAAATAAACTTGTTAGTGATATTGACTTGACTTTCAACGTCAATTTCATCTTCCAGATTTGTTTTTGTTGTGTCCGAAGATTGGAATACGTATATTTGAAGAGTTTCACAACAAACGTACGAAGTTTATCATACGTTATAAAACAAACAAGGAATAAGTGGAGAACAAATATGCAAGAAAGAAAAACAATCTGCAAATAGAATTTTTTCATTTCAATTTGTGACGGGTTGCGTTCATTTACGTGGGAAAATTGTTCGTTTTCGTGAACACGGGTTCGATATTAAGTGTGTACCGAAATGTTTCATTTGCGTAATTTGTATATGTGTCTTTACTCTTGAACTGAAGCTGAAATACATGACGATAAATATTTACTTACAGATCACCAAATAGCAGATTTTGTTTAAACTAAATTATAGGACCTTATTAAATTTATAAAACTGGGATAATACTTTATAAATGTATAAGTCAGTAACAAAAAGGCCATAGTCGGCTTTCCATTGTAAATCGGCCCTTACATTAAATATGGATTCTGTTCTTTTTTGTACAAGCACCTCTTATAGTGATGATTATTTGTGCTAAGAATTAGATCGTAACTGTGACAGATTTAACATATGGGCCAATTTACTATGATAAGCTGACTAATGGCCTTTACATCTTTATTCCCAAAGCAAATAATTTTAATGCATTAGGTAACATTTGTGACGGTTTTTGGGAAAACGTCCCACTTCGTCGATATGGAGTTAAGAGTAGTTCCTAATACTACAGGTCATACGCTATCTTTTGGTGAAAGATTCATGTCTCTAGGTGCTATAGTTATTTTTTTAAAAATCTGCAAAGTTGCAGACGTGAAAAAGCGACAGTTGAGAAAACGTTGGTTAAAGTTTGGGATGGCAGAAAACACACTTCTACTTTGAAGTTATGGAGTGGTTGGTATTAAATGAATGGGCATACTTTAGGGATTTTAAATTAGTTAAAATCATGTATGTAACCTTAGTATTTTGAATGTTATGGAGGCTTGAACATAAAAACAGGACGAAAATATGTAAATCCTGAATATGGGTTTATCTCTATATTCTATTATACGGCACGCAGATTTATCATTAAAGTTGTATTTATAAATGGTTTCCCATGCTAAAAAAGACAGAAATAATTCTGTGTATCCTTTTATTAAGTTATTATGTCAAAAAGTTAATAACAAATGATTTGAAGAGTGCCATGCATAAAAATTAAAATACATGTGTCTCTTAATATATAACATGAGATTACTTAAAAAACATACTTATCAAGCATAGAAAGTATGTAAAATATAAAATTATAAGTACTTTTTGTGTGTATAAAGTTTAGTGATTTTATATAGGGAGCGTCCCACTTGGTCGGTTTACTAAACTTTAGTGCTTCTTCATTGAAAGTGTTTGTGTTTGGTATATTTTTCAGTTCAATGTATGAGATAATGGTTTGTTATTGTTAATCTAAGAGTCTTTGATACTAACGTCGTTTGTTTAAACTTTTTTAACGTAATTGAACGACATTTCTTTTCGACTCAAGTTTAGTGACCCACTTTGACGGTTTGGTGGATCATACGCTAAAAAAATACTACAAGTATAAAATCATAATTTATAAACATAGGTGTAATTTGCTGAACCAAAAACAGTATAATTACAAACCAAAAATTGTGTACGTATTGAACCTATGAGGTGTAGCAAACGGATCGAACTCATCGCAACGTTTATATAAGTCGCCGTATAAATATAAAATAATATTGTTTGTGATAAAAATACTTGGATATGTCGTTTTGAAATTATATTTTTTTTAATATTAGGTACTGTTTTAATTATCAAGCGGAATCATGTATTTGTTACCAAGATTTTCAAAGCTTTCACGTCAAAATTAACTTCTTTGGCAGATAATTAAGGTTGTTTTAGACTTATGTTGCCTTAATTAACAATAAAATTGCAATTTTGCTGGGTTGCAAGCTAAACATCTTGGTAAGAAAAAAGAAAACTTAAAATGTGGACGTTTTATCGACTTAACTTTTATATAAACTGTTTTAAAAATGCTCTTATAACTTTCTTTCACATTTAAATGACACCGAAAATCATAGAAATCATTGAGCGAAAATTTTCTCGTGTTAAATTCATGCTGACGTGACACAGCCAATTTTCAATTTTAAAAATATACTCAGTTATAATGGGAGAGTTATATTTGCAAAATTGAACTTACTTTTTTATTAAATCATTTACAAATGGCTAGTTCTAAAAACTTTCAGTGCCACCCTCGTATGGCAAATAATTTTATACCAACCCCTCCATAACTGCAAACAACAAAATTGTCGCTTTTCACTATTGCAAGTTTAAAGAATTTTCAATAAATAACTATAGCTCTAAGAGACTGTGTTATATGTGGTAATCTAAAACGAAAGGAACCTTCTGCAGCTTCGGCAGGTGCTTAAGAAGTTAATGCCTTATCTTTAATGCAGAAATCGAATGAAATTGCATGTGTGTCTGCGGCCAGAAGGTCCCTTTCATTTTGGATGACCACATATTACAAATTACTCATAACACCATATCGGCAAAGTAGAAATTGTTCTCTAATAACAGGTACAAATATGATATCGACGATTTTTTTCTGTATGCGACAAAGTGGGTCGCTGGTCACTAAACTTTGAGGTCCTAAAAAGGTGCTTAAAATGGAGATTTATGCGTCGTCATCAAAATCATAGGTTTATGACAGTATGTTCTATCAGTTTTCATAGAAAGTTGATTTTCGGTAAGTTTTGCCATATTTCACTAAACTGCCCGTAACTCCGTAACTAGAATCGACAAAGTGGGACGTTTTACTAAAAACCGTCACATTTACTGTGACTTTGCGCTTAGTATTTCCAAAATAATTAGAGAAAAAGTTTAAACATTCCTTAAATTCCTGTAAATACTTTGCTAGTTTTGTTTCATCTTACTTATACTATACCTATAAAAATGGTTGTCAAAACAAGTTTCTCAAGTTACCTCAACCTTTGCAACCCTTATCCATTAGTGTGAAAAAACATGTATAATCTTACAAAGGTCAACGACCCTTCATGAGACACCTCTCGTGTCGAAACCCACACCGCATCATTATTTTTCCCCATCATTATTATCTTCTGAAATGACACATGATTGACTATCTGTCTTTGTCGAAATATCAGATATTAATAGACTTTTTATGGTAAAGATATAATAATATTGATACTTTTTCTTGTTTAGTTCGATAATATTGTTAGATTATCTCAAAAAGAGCTTGAGTGAATTTTATTAAGCTTATTGAACCCGACTTATGAAAATAATTTTTTTTCTCAAACATGCAGTTAAATGTGACGGTTTTTAGTAAAACGTCCCACTTTGTCGATTCTAGTTACGGAGTTACGGGCAGTTTAGTGAAATATGGCAAAACTTACCGAAAATCAACTTTCTATGAAAACTGATAGAACATACTGTCATAAACCTATGATTTTGATGACGACGCATAAATCTCCATTTTAAGCACCTTTTTAGGACCTCAAAGTTTAGTGACCAGCGACCCACTTTGTCGCATACAGAAAAAAATCGTCGATATCATATTTGTACCTGTTATTAGAGAACAATTTCTACTTTGCCGATATGGTGTTATGAGTAATTTGTAATATGTGGTCATCCAAAATGAAAGGGACCTTCTGGCCGCAGACACACATGCAATTTCATTCGATTTCTGCATTAAAGATAAGGCATTAACTTCTTAAGCACCTGCCGAAGCTGCAGAAGGTTCCTTTCGTTTTAGATTACCACATATAACACAGTCTCTTAGAGCTATAGTTATTTATTGAAAATTCTTTAAACTTGCAATAGTGAAAAGCGACAATTTTGTTGTTTGCAGTTATGGAGGGGTTGGTATAAAATTATTTGCCATACGAGGGTGGCACTGAAAGTTTTTAGAACTAGCCATTTGTAAATGATTTAATAAAAAAGTAAGTTCAATTTTGCAAATATAACTCTCCCATTATAACTGAGTATATTTTTAAAATTGAAAATTGGCTGTGTCACGTCAGCATGAATTTAACACGAGAAAATTTTCGCTCAATGATTTCTATGATTTTCGGTGTCATTTAAATGTGAAAGAAAGTTATAAGAGCATTTTTAAAACAGTTTATATAAAAGTTAAGTCGATAAAACGTCCACATTTTAAGTTTTCTTTTTTCTTACCAAGATGTTTAGCTTGCAACCCAGCAAAATTGCAATTTTATTGTTAATTAAGGCAACATAAGTCTAAAACAACCTTAATTATCTGCCAAAGAAGTTAATTTTGACGTGAAAGCTTTGAAAATCTTGGTAACAAATACATGATTCCGCTTGATAATTAAAACAGTACCTAATATTAAAAAAAATATAATTTCAAAACGACATATCCAAGTATTTTTATCACAAACAATATTATTTTATATTTATACGGCGACTTATATAAACGTTGCGATGAGTTCGATCCGTTTGCTACACCTCATAGGTTCAATACGTACACAATTTTTGGTTTGTAATTATACTGTTTTTGGTTCAGCAAATTACACCTATGTTTATAAATTATGATTTTATACTTGTAGTATTTTTTTAGCGTATGATCCACCAAACCGTCAAAGTGGGTCACTAAACTTGAGTCGAAAAGAAATGTCGTTCAATTACGTTAAAAAAGTTTAAACAAACGACGTTAGTATCAAAGACTCTTAGATTAACAATAACAAACCATTATACTCCTGCTTCGTCCTCTAGGTTAGAGAGCAATTTGTAGTAACACGCATCGTGTAGCCATTCATCCACATAGTTTTAAGTAAAAAAATACCACTTTTTAAAATATATTTTTACGAGGGTAGACAGCTCAGCCCTACTACTGCCGGCCGCCTACCCGTGCATTCATTCGCGTTTTTGTGCTCAGCCGTTCACCACGTGTTCTCGTTTCTTCGTACAAAAAGAAAACCGTTTGAGTGTTAAGGATGCCCAAACGTAGTAGAAAGGACGAGGACAGTAATGATTACTTTCGCCGCAAGATTAGGAGATTGGAGTCGGAACTTCGACGTCGACGTAAAAAGTTCGTGATTTCGAGTGACAGTTCATCATCGAGTGCTTCACCGGTACCGTTTAATGAAGAAGGTAATATTTCATTTCTTTCCATTATTATAAGTGCTTAAGTGAAAAGAAAATAAAAAGTTAACAAATCGAATAATGTAGTGTACACCTGAATGGGGTGTTGCCATCATATACGTTTCGATCGTGAACTATAAAATTTCAAAACTAATTATGCGAATTAGTTTGCATTACGGTACTATGTAGTGTACACCTGAACGGGGTGTTGCCGTCATAATATGTTCCGTAATATTATATGTAATGTGGATAGTTTACAGGGACTATCTCGTACATAGATGAATGTGTTGTGTACATCTGCCAGGGATGTTACCTCACGATCAATTTCATAAATAGTGTCGTGAATAGTTGTAAGGACTATTTCCTCGCTATAAAAATAAAATAACCTCTAAATATTCTGCGAGACATCAGTCATATATGGCAACCTAATACGATATATGTACATTCATAAATTGGGTTATAATAATGTACACAATGTACATTTAAATAGACGAACTAAGTTAACTCTTAGATTTTTTTACAGACGTTGACAGCGAGCAATCGTTGATCGATGTAGCTGCCCCAGAATCACCCAACTTGGATATCGTGGTTGCAGAGCCCCCAGCCGCTAATAAAAACAACGACGGGGGTCCCTCTCCAAATGAACAAGCACCAGCCACAGCATGTGCCCTGGACGATGAAATTCTATCGATGTTAGGAGAGACTCCCTCCAAAGAAAAGAAATATGCTGCTGAGATACAACGTGACCTTGCAATACGTTGGGAGCATATTTCTACTTCAGGTCTCTCCAAGGAAGCTAAAAAAGAACTAATCGAAAAACGTCTAGTTCCTAGTAACTGCAAAAAGATTGAAGCGCCCGTTCTCAATCCAGAAATCAAGGCCGCACTGACAGAGGCCCTTTTGAAAAAAGACAAGGCCTTAGAAAATAAGCAGAAGCAACTGGCTGCCGCAATTTCATACCTCAGTGAAGGTCTAACTATGATTTTATCTTCGGAGCACAGAGTCCCCAAGATCATAAAATTACTCATTGAAGCGGGTCGTATTATGTGCGATTCTCAACACACAGAGTCACTTACCAGACGTAGTTTTATATGTTCCACTATAAAAAAGGAACTCAAAGACCAGCTTTACGACACGGACATCGATAAATTCCTGTTTGGGGAAAAATTGGCAGACACATTAAAAGCAGCCAAAGCTATCAACAAGTCCGCTGCAGACATGAAGGCTCCAGTTTTTAAGCCACCTACAAATAAAAATAAGGCTTCAACGTCAAAAAACTTCAAGTCTCCTCAGAACAACAGTCGTCCCTTAACGACAGAAAAACCTACTCAAGTCAATCCAGCGCCAGCACCAACACCGCCGGCTCATCGCAGGCAGCTGCCGCCACCGCCGAAGCGCTCATCGAAAGCACGCGCGTCAGCAGCACGGCGTTAAACTCGGTAGGCAATTCTGGAAGACTTTCTTATTTCTTTGATCAGTGGTGCCTATTAACAAGTGATCCTGTTATTCTATCTTGGATAAAGGGTTACAAAATTCCATTCTCTGGACCTGTAGAACAAATTTATGTTCCTGATTTGCCAAAGTTATCTGAAGCTGAATCCCATCAGTATCAGGATTCCATCAATGATCTTATCAATATGGGAGCCATTACAGAATGTACTCCTATAGATGACCAATTTTTGTCCAGTTACTTTCTTATTAAAAAACCTAATGGTAAAAATAGATTTATTTTAAATTTAAAACCGTTGAACAAGTTTGTCATGACTGATCATTTCAAAATAGAAGATTTACGGACTACATTAAAATTAGTTTCGCCAGGTTGTTACATGGCTAACTTGGATTTGAAGGATGCTTATTTTTTAGTAGCAATTCATGACGACTACAAAAAATATTTAAGATTTCGGTGGCTTGATAAATATTATCAATTTAACGTTCTCCCTTTCGGTTTAAGTACCGCACCTTTTGTTTTTACGAAATTGCTCAAACCTGTGATATATTTATTAAGATCACTCGGTTTGATATCAACCATATATTTGGATGATGTATGTATGTTAGGAAAAACATACACAGAGTGCGCTGACAATATAGCACAAACAAGGTTGATTTTTGAATCCCTGGGGTTTGTTATAAATAAAGAAAAGAGTAATTTTATTCCTAAAACTACATGTAAATATCTGGGATTTATAATAGACTCAGAAAAATTTCAAATTAATCTTCCCGATGAAAAGCGAATATTAATTGAAAACGAATTGAAAAGCTTTATTCATAGAAAGCGGTGTAAAATTAGATGCTTTGCTCGTCTACTGGGTCTTCTTACATCAGCCTGTCCAGCCATCCAGTATGGTTGGCTTTACACTAAACAGCTTGAAAGATGTAAATATCTCGCTTTATTAGATACTGATGATTACGAATCCCATATGACATTACCGTCAAATTTACGTGACGATCTTACTTGGTGGTTAACAAATATAAAACATGCTATCTGCCCCATTAGGCTTGATGATTATCAGATAGAAATATATTCTGATGCAAGTAAAACAGGTTGGGGGGCAGCATGTGGCCAGAAGACCGCTAGCGGTCCTTGGAGTAGTGATGAGGCTAAAAAGCACATCAACTATTTAGAATTACTGGCAGCGTTCTTTGGCCTAAAAATTTTTGCAAGGGATCTCACTGACTGTCAGATTCTTTTACGGATCGATAATACAACTGCTATTTCATATGTAAATCGCATGGGAGGCGTTAAGTTTCCCTATCTTAATCAAGTGACAAAAGATTTATGGCAATGGTGTGAAAGGCGAAATATTTTCGTTTTCGCATCATACATTAGTTCGCAAGACAATGAAATAGCAGATGCAGAATCGAGAAGAAATCACCCCGACATCGAATGGGAAATTAACGATGATGCTTTCAGTCGGATTATCTCAGCTTTTGGACGGCCGGATATAGACCTATTTGCAAGTAGAGTAAATTTTAAGTGTGACAGATATGTATCTTGGCACAGAGACCCAGATGCATATGCTGTCAATGCTTTTACAATAAGTTGGAAAGGAATGTTTTTTTACGCATTTCCGCCCTTTGCCGTTGTGTTACGAGTTCTTAGAAAGATCATAAATGAAAAATCAGAAGGCATTGTCGTTGTCCCACTCTGGCCTACGCAACCTTGGTACCCTATCTTTCAGAGATTACTCTGTTCGGAGGTGATAACTTTCTCTCACAAAAATAATGTATTATTATCCCTGTCCCACAGACAGCCACAAGTTACCCTGGTAGCAGGGAGATTATCCGGACAGCGTTACTGAGAAGATATGTACCACCTGCGTCGCTGGATATAATGCTTGCCTCTTTATCGGAGAATTCCCTTAAACAATATTCTTCCGTATTAAAACGTTGGCTTTCTTTCTGTACCCAACACAATATCGACATTTACGAGGCGTCTGTATCAAATGTAATTTCGTTTTTGACAGACGAATTTAATAATGGTGCTAGTTATGGAACTCTAAATTGTTGCCGATCGGCATTATCTTTAGTGTTGGATACAAGTATCGGATCAGATGATCAAATATCAAGGCTATTCAAAGGATTCTATAGGCTACGACCAGCTTTACCTAAATATAATATTACCTGGTCTCCAACAGTAGTATTGGATTTTTTAGCTATTTTTTACCCTAATAGCGAGATTCACATCGAACATCTCACTAAAAAAGTTGTAACTTTATTAGCCCTCATAACAGCACATAGAGTGCAAACGCTGTCTCTGATTAATTATAAAAACATTGAGATATATCCCGATCAAATAATGATTAAGATTCCAGATTCAATTAAAACTTCTAAGGCAGGTACATACATTACAACCCTGCTTGAACATTCCGTTTTTTAGACAGCGTCCTGAGGTTTGTCCGGCTGATTCTTTATTAACTTACTTAAATACAACTAAGAAATATCGTGCAGATATTGATCGCCTTTTTATAAGCTTCAAAAAACCTTATAAGGCAGTATGTTCCCAAACTATTAGTCGGTGGATCAAGGAAACCTTGTCAGAAAGCGGAATTGATACATCAATATTCAGTGCACATTCCACCCGACATGCTGCAACCTCTGCAGCAAGCAGGGCCGGTATCAATATAGACACAATTCGAAATACTGCTGGGTGGAATGGCAAATCTAATGTATTTGGTCGTTTTTATAACAGATGTGTTGTGTCAGATGATCACAATACTCATTTTGCTGTTTCTATTTTAAATAATTAAAATAAGAAAACATGTAAATCTTAACAAATTATGTTTCTGTCTGGTTTAATTATATTTTTTTCTTGGGCTATGTATCCGATTTGTTTATGTTTATAATGAATAAATCAATATGTTTTGTTTATTACATATAATTTTATTCATGATAAATACCCTAATATTTCACTAGACTCTCAAATTCTACAAATTGCTCTCTAACCTAGAGGACGAAGCAGGAGTATAATTTATGATTAAACGAACTTACCTGAAGTGATGTTCTATCATAATTATACGAGCTGCTTCGTCCGAATAGGTTAGATCCCACCCACCCCGTGTAGGTGTACTCCCTTTAAGGTGAAATATTATTGGCGTGGCGTAGACTTCTAACTTAATGAATGCACGGGTAGGCGGCCGGCAGTAGTAGGGCTGAGCTGTCTACCCTCGTAAAAATATATTTTAAAAAGTGGTATTTTTTTACTTAAAACTATGTGGATGAATGGCTACACGATGCGTGTTACTACAAATTGCTCTCTAACCTATTCGGACGAAGCAGCTCGTATAATTATGATAGAACATCACTTCAGGTAAGTTCGTTTAATCATAAATTATCTCATACATTGAACTGAAAAATATACCAAACACAAACACTTTCAATGAAGAAGCACTAAAGTTTAGTAAACCGACCAAGTGGGACGCTCCCTATATAAAATCACTAAACTTTATACACACAAAAAGTACTTATAATTTTATATTTTACATACTTTCTATGCTTGATAAGTATGTTTTTTAAGTAATCTCATGTTATATATTAAGAGACACATGTATTTTAATTTTTATGCATGGCACTCTTCAAATCATTTGTTATTAACTTTTTGACATAATAACTTAATAAAAGGATACACAGAATTATTTCTGTCTTTTTTAGCATGGGAAACCATTTATAAATACAACTTTAATGATAAATCTGCGTGCCGTATAATAGAATATAGAGATAAACCCATATTCAGGATTTACATATTTTCGTCCTGTTTTTATGTTCAAGCCTCCATAACATTCAAAATACTAAGGTTACATACATGATTTTAACTAATTTAAAATCCCTAAAGTATGCCCATTCATTTAATACCAACCACTCCATAACTTCAAAGTAGAAGTGTGTTTTCTGCCATCCCAAACTTTAACCAACGTTTTCTCAACTGTCGCTTTTTCACGTCTGCAACTTTGCAGATTTTTAAAAAAATAACTATAGCACCTAGAGACATGAATCTTTCACCAAAAGATAGCGTATGATCTGTAGTATTAGGAACTACTCTTAACTCCATATCGACGAAGTGGGACGTTTTCCCAAAAACCGTCACAAATGTTGACATTACGTGCCTTATAATAGGCCGCAAAGTACCTTATTTCCGGTGCGGCTTGACACTTGGTATATAATGGAATTTCATACAACATTGCCGCCAATGTGTTTTTTTTTAAATTTCCATCCCACACTTATTTGGGACACGGCATCACGGCGTTCAGCCATTATAAAAACAATAAACGATGTTTGCTATATTTTGCAGTTTCATTTATATAATTTCGACATGAACATAACAAATAACAATTATAAACAATTTCCAATAATTTTAAATTGCAAACTACAAGAAAACTCATTTTTAAATATTTCATATAAATATTCGCGTTAATAACGTACCTATACTGAAATAGTTTTTGGTAAGGATATTGAAAATTTTTCATTCTGTAATTCTATTTTTTGTCTACCTTACTTTTAGTGTTTCTAGAAAAAAAAGGTTGATTTTTTGGAGTGTTTTTAATTTATTTCATTGCATATTTGAGAAAAGCACTATACATACCTCGGCGTGAAATGGGGTTGCCAGCCACGTAACTATCTATATGTACTCGGCCGGCAACCCCTCTCTTCCCGGCCTCTGTAGTAATGTACTAAAAAAACGGGTGAGGATTTCATCCCAATCGGTAGACATACTTAATTACGAACACAGTATTTTTTTAAGAGAAAAGAAGCTTACGCGGTAAAAATAGAAATGAAACTAGCGTAGCAGCCAATGTTAGTGGGTTGTTCTGAACATGCTGAAATAGCAAAGAGCAAAACAGCTATACTGAATAATGATTTAGGTCGGCCATTCTTTAACTAGGCTCGTTTTAAGATTAAAAACTTTTTTGAATAGCTCGAAAAATAATATTTTGTTCGTCTGAAACTTTTTAAGTAACTCATAATTCTGTACCTTCGACTTTAATAAAAAATATTTTTTCATAATTCCATTAGCGTAACTTTATCTTGGGCTTGAAGTAAAAACTTTTGCGAAGTTTTAAGATGACAGCGTTGGTGAAAAAAGTTGTACTAAGACTAATGGGAAATTAGAACAGAGGAAAACTACGAAAAACCCGCTTTGACATTGAAACTCAGTTGAATAGGGCGATTTTTTCTCCCCTTCGCCTGCCTCTTTCGTGTATCTATCTAATGTGAACACATTACGCGAAAATCACCTGTGAAAGGCTGAATAGAATACAGAAACGCCATTCTTATGTGAGGCGCCCATGTTGGTTAGGTATAAGTATAATTTTATTGTGTCGGTGAGTACCTATTGTTACCCTAATAAGTACCTAAGTTCTAAGAAAAAAAACATTCTTAGTTAATTCGGAAATAATATAATTTTAGCATTATTAGTATTGTTGAATTGATGTCCTTACAAGATTGCACCTATTCAGTTCCGACCATAACAGTGCTAAAATTAGCTTGAACCGGAGCATATACTGTGCATAAAGACTCCTTGATGTGCGACAGATAACATCTCTTTTAGTTCAGTACGATTCAGGTGATGGGTTATTCCTCAGAAATATGTCTACGGTCACCTTATTCCTCTGGCCCTTTTTCATACTAAATGTATGGAGACAGAGGAATAAGTCGCAGACATATTTCTGAAGAATAACCCTGATAATTTGTACTGCGACGCGAATGCTGGCGAGGCTGATTAGAAATGTGTTTAGTATTATTATACTGTTCCAAAAAATACAATGAACAATCTTTCACGCCCTTAAGGGATCGTTATGTACAAATAAAATACAAACAGGAAAGTATTTTCCAAGGCGGCAAAGAGAAGATTATTTATGAAGCACACAAGTTGGATGATAAATGTGACCGCTCTCCCAGTGGAGCCGCTAATGCGTTACGTGGATAACCGAGTGTTTTCCAGTACTCAGCGCTCCACATGTCTAATGTAACATCAGAACACAAACATCCATGTATAGACAGCAGTACACATGCATGAGTAGATGTAAAATCGTTTATTAGAAGTCTTAGAAAATCTGATGATACCGTATACCATCCTAGGCGAGAAAACCTTTTGACTGCTTATGGAAATAGGCGTTCTATAACAACTCGCCTTAACCTTCAGTGCTTTAGATTAGATTAGAAGACTGGGTAATCCAATGCTCTCAAATTAATATGAATCGATAAATATCACATATTTGTTTAGAGTGATATTTGACACTACATTTCTATGATAAATAAATAAAATACATGACAACTAGATGCTATCACACCACAAACGTTCTGAACTCAATAGTAACGCCACGTAACGCCGAAAAACATCAAGGTAGTCTTAACTTAAATCATAAAGAAAGTAGCTACTTAGGCCAATGAGTGTTTCAATCGTCTATGGCTAAGTCGGTATTATAGCTAATCTTTGACTTCAATATCTACCTATGCTTGATTGGGACAAATTAAGTATTTAAATAGTAATTAAAGAGTGCCGGAGGCGTTTGTACAGCTATTATTAATCACGTCAATAGCTTTGATGCTGTACCACATTACTCAGTATGATTTCTCTTATATGCTTGTGTAACATATAAAGTAGGTGGATATACGCATTGCTCTTAGACAGCAATACCTTTGTATATAGCTGTGTATGTACTTCTCACTAATATGATCATGCAGACAAGTTTTTGCCGCATTAAAACAAAGATAAGTGTAATTGTGATTGATCGCACTCGTTTCAGTCATTTGACTATCGGGCTAAATACTTACCAATAATTTTGACGGTTACTGCTAGATAAAACAATCCCAAATATTTTATAAAAGTAATAAATATTTAACAAAGTGTGAATTTCAAATGAAGATTCTTAAATGTGTTTTATCTTAAAACTGAGACGTTATCTTTATCAAACATACCAAACCCGCGAACCGACTGATATTTTTAACTCGTTTGGCAACGACAACAAACGCTAGCAACATTTTCCTTTAAAGTGTAATGGTTCGGAATAAATGGTTAATCATCTCCCGTCCAAGTCGAGTATTCAAGATCATTCTTGCAGGACCATTGACGCAAGTTCATGTTATTATAATATATTCGATAAATACATTCATGCCAGACTAATCTTTATTTAACACGTATCAACCAAACAAGAGACAAGTTAACACTTAGATGATCGTTACAACTATAGCTTCTATCTGGATGCAGTTTTCAAAGTGTGGATGGAACACCTGGACGTTTTCAAAGTCAAATCTGTATGAATTATTGAAAATAAAGGTAGGATGTGGAAGGGTGCGATTTGCATGTTATAGGTAATACTTATTCTGGAAGTTTCGACGTATGTGGTAAATGTGAGATATCCATGTCGAACTATGTTGAACCGCACTGATAGTGTTATTTATATGTACCTACTTTAAATTTTAAAATTTGTAGCTGCACAGATTTCGTTTTGACTCGGACAGTAAAATGAAGGAGCTAGTACATATAACGCATTTCTCTTAAACTGCAATGTGGTTTGTCAACTAGAGTTTAACTTCTAAGAAGGCTAAGTACTCCACTTTCGTTTTAATAGCAGCATCACATAGGTTTGCGGCGAGATATGGTGCTATAATCTTCAAAACGTGATTCGGCCAAGCGGAACTAATTCTTATTCGGTTGACTGACGGTCTGTAGCTGGTATGAGCAAACCAGTTGAAGATTTCTCTGACGAGAAACGCTACGCATACCGCGCCTGCGCCGGCTTGTGCCGCATTCTTCTACTATTCCAAATTGTTAGTAAAAAGTACTAAAATTATAACATTCATAACCCTATCTTTTGGTCCTCCGATATCGATTAAATAGTGGATGAACAGTTCATCATTCACATAAAGGTAACCTAAAAGGGTACTTTTTCCAAATTTACATTTCAATTAAAATGCATACATGGCCGTGCACGAGATGAAACTATAGACGTGGTTGTTTTAGCTTGTTACTGAATCTTAAAAAATGGTAACCAAGATATAAATTTCTTTTTCGTCACACTTGCTCGAAAATGGTGTTGTTACACGTTGGGTTTGCGGGCCGTAAATTACCTATTACGGCCTAGGGCGTAATGGTTTTTTTTTTAATTTGAATACGTTGGTTCTGTTTTACTCTTATTTGTCATCTTCAGAGGAAACGCCAACTTGCTTTTGTAACTTTTAAAACTGAAATATTTATTTAAAGAGAACTGTTATTGCAAATACATGTAAACACATATTTCTGTAACATTAATTAAATGTTTAAATAGTGTATTTCAGTATTTTGTAAATATAAAATCAACCCTTTTAGGTCTTTACTGCTATGGTTTCCGAACGTGACTTGGCATTCGCATTGTCTATGGATATGTCACTAATGTTACTTTCTGTTTTATAATTTTATTTAGGTTAAGTAAGGTTATTTTAATTAGATTTCCTCACAAGTGTGATGAAAAACATTGTGTGTGCCACGGGCGGTAAAGGTATTACACACGAGTGTTATTAAAGCCCTCGGCTTCGCCTCGGCCTTGTAACAAACACTCGTGTGTAATTCCTTACTTACCGCCCTTGATACACAATGGACTATTGAATTAACACAAAACTATTTATCGATGGTCTAGTTCACACTCGTACTAATTACGAGAAAAAGATGTTCGTAATTAGCACGTTAGTACACAAATCTTAAAGTTGCAATTTCATTAACCAAAAAAATAATTAGTACGAGTGTGAACTAGACTATCGTTATTATGTAGCCTAGCACTTCAAACTACGGCAGCTGGAGTTTAATTTCTTATAACTACCAAAAAAAACTTATCACCTAATTGAAAATATTTGCTTTTCTTTTCACCAGGCCTGCCTATGCTATAATATAAAAGTATTCCTAGAATGCCGATATAGAATTAAAAACGAAAACGCTAGATTTGGTTGCAGATAAACTGATTCTGTTCGCTGTTTCTGATATGTGAGACCTACTTATTGAAGAAAGTTATCTGACAGCCATAGATGGCTTAGTCAGTGTAAAAAACGATCACTCACTTCAATAACCCCAATGCAGTCCCTCAAAAAGAAAAACAAAACCAGCCATTATTTCAAAGGCACGAATTTCTATATTAATCTACCGACAATTCGTTCCAATTCTCCATTCGATACCAACCAATCGTTTACACGCTGTCCAATATATTTGTCACTTGTGGAAGACCTTACTGCGTTGACACAAGGTATATTATAGCCTGGCTGGGGCTGTGTATATGTTGGGTATGTGCAACGCACGCACGAAGGTGAAACCGGCCTACAAGCCCACTGCACTGCGGTGACGCCACGGCCGGTAACCGATAAGCGTTATCGATATACGTTTTTAGATCTACTTTTGTAAATGCTTTCTAATGAGTCACGGTACTTGAGAAATGTGTCACGTGAACGATACCTAGGCAATTTTAATAATTGACGATTATTTTAATCGTAATCGCTACCGTAATAGTTTGAAATGTCAATGCTTCCTAATGTCATATTAATAGCTCGTACTGAGTACTGAACAATGTCATCGTTATTTTCTTAGAAATCCTTCAACCGATTTTGCTCATGATTTCATTTCCTCTACGATATAAACTTTCAGCGTTAACAAATAATCCCTTTTAGGATCATATTTGACATTGAAAAATCCGTCTGGACGCTGTGAAAAAAAATTTGATGCTACCTAGCATCAATTGAGCACATGGATAGTGTACGTGACACAATTTGACTTATTAATCTTATCATACTGCAATAGAAAACTACAGTGCATCACATTCAAAAATTGTTGGAAACCGGATCATCCGTTGTTTGTTTATTATTAATGATCTGACTTGTATAACAATGGAACCCCATTCGCGAGCTCAAGATTATGGTTCACGTATTGGACCAAAAATTATCTTGTTATTCTGGACTGTGATCCTGTCTATAGTAGTCAACATTTTACTGCACATACTTTCAGAGTAAGTCAGCCGTTAAAAATCCTAGTGCATATAAACATTGTATTTATGATCGTTGTTTTGGAGCGCACGGAAGTATGTAGGACGCTCGCGACGGGGGCGCGATACGTTATCTTATTGGGTTAACAACCTATAGCCGAGTATCACTGCAATCACTATCGTTCACCTCTCCAGACGATTGGCTGCGAGATTTCGATTAATGCGAAATAGCTTTAATTATAAAGGGCATTGAGTCGATTTTAGATGATTTATTATGTCGTAAATATGTTATTATGGGTACGTATCGCTTTTAGTACTCTAGTCTAGGCAAAGGAAATATACCTATATGCCTTTTGTACTATTTAAAAGGTACCAACACAAAGATACAGCCTAGTATCCACCTGTTAGAAATTTATATTATTCGTTTCGTTTAGAATTAGGGTCACTTGACCCCAATTCTGTGTGCGGTTTCAATTTAAACTATTCCTATTACACAGTCTTGTAGGTGTTTTATAAAAATAAAAAATCAATAAAACAGGCATTTATATAAATTTAACAATAACAAGAAAACATCTTATTCAATAAGGCTGCCAAACTGCTTTTAATGATTGAATACCTACCATGTCTTCTCTATCTCATCTAAGAAAATTTAAATTGTTTTCATTGACAACCAACTTATTGAAATATTCTGATAGCTATGTAAGTGGACACGGCGAGGAAGGGCATATAATACAGAGTATACTACAGGGATGAAATTTCAGCCAATTTTATCGGTAAAACTGTTAAAAAATTTTGTTTGTGGCCATTCGTTTTTTTTTTACAGATTTTTAAACTTTTCAGTGAAATTTTGGGCAGTACATCTGTTTGACGCGATATAACTTTTGATCGAATTGTTTAAAATTGTAAGAAATAAATGGAGGGCAATGACAATAGACACGTTATTTAGTACCAATAACAATAAACCACCAACCTGAAGAAAAAAATCCACAAAAAAAATGGTAACTATGAAAAACGGCTGCAAAAATTTAAGTAGTTTGTTTACGGAAAACACAGTTTTTCTCGAATATTTGCGTAAGTTGTGACCATTTTTTTTATGCAGCTTGAATATTGGCAATTTAGAGTGAGATTAACACACCATTTTTGGATGCTGTTAATTCACAACAGTCCTGAAACTGGTAACGTGGAAAAAACATCAATACTCGTCTTGAATCATGTAGAAAACGGCCTAAATCGATGAGCGTTTCAAATAATGAAAAAAAAAAATTAAGCATTTAATGGCTGATTGCAGTATGTGTATTTGTGTGCTATACTTTTTATTACTTAATAAATCGTACGAATCATAGTCACTTTCCATCACTTCATGGGAACTAAGGCCGTTAACTTCGCACGATATTGCCTTGTTCAATTACTGCTTGCTAGCAATAATAGTGTTTTTAATTAATCCCACGAAGTCGGGCGTCATAAAACTGACCACTTTACTCACTATCATGACACTAGTAAAACCCCGATCCTAAATGGATAACCCTATACTAACCCTTATGCATAAGTATGTGAAAATTTAGGTCCCACACATATGCGAAGCTGGCACTTTGCATGTGTGCGATTGATATTCTCTCATTATGTCTAAGAATGCCATAGTATTGTACATACGATCGAGATAAGTAAGAAATACATTAGTGCTATTATTACCACACACAATTATGTATTTGTACAGTTTTAAAACTTGTGATATCTACCCTTCGGCCACTTGGCCCGATCGGCTTGTCCGATTGATCGGACGACGAATATTTTTTTTTACTGTTGGTTCGATTGATCGGATAATGAGGATTCCTCAAAGTCTTATGGTCCTATTATCGAACTAATGGGATTTTTATACTAAATAATTGTCCTGCGTTAAAAACTAGTCTTATTACCACATCAAATAACTACAACCTGATTGTTCTAAAAAAACTAAAATAAATACTCCATAACGCGCTTGAAACACGCAATTGCCCAGCTCTAACAATTTACACCTTGATTTGTATCTGTGGTAGATTTATTGAAGCGTTTTTTCATTGTTAACTCACCACTGGAGGCGTTTTCCGAGGCGAACAGCGGGGCGGCGTTGTAATCTGAAAAGAAGAATAACACTTTTAAAATACGCAATTTAAGTAGGTATAACTACATCATTATTTTAAAATGGAAAATAATTGCGTTGTGATTTTAGAGGCGTTTGAATTCGCTAAGTAATATTTTTGTATTGTTCTTATGATTAAAATCCTGGGAGAAATAAATACATAGGTAATGTATTGACAGTTTATTAACGAAGTGCGTTAATCGTCAAAATTCAAGGTTATTGTTTAGTTTATAAGTATTTTTTGGTGAGGTAGGATATTTTTGTTAAGTAGGAGCAAAGAGAGTTTGTCTTTCCATTGCTTTCCGCATTGATGCTCTTCTCCTGGGCCTCGTTTCACGAAGCTACAAGGTACAATTTTACAAGTCTACACTTGCAACATTGGTCAAATACAGCAAAGCATTTGGTTGATTTGGCCAATGTTTAGACTTGTAAAATTGTAACTTGTAGCTTCGTGTAACGGGGCCCTGGTAGTATTAAATGACCGGTATGTTTTACACCGTTCACTGACGAGACATATGTATATGTCTGTAGTATAACCGGTATATTCATGACTTGGAGCTCGAAATTCTGTTAGAGGCTGCTGGGGTTGGAAATAGAATCTATCAAACATGAGTTTGAAGAGTCTAGTGTCCGATAAGGTTTCCGCCGAGTCTCGTCACGTTTCAAAGTGGAACGGATGGCTGTTGGCGCGTAAAGCGGGAAGCGTGGCGAAGGCCGCGAGGTAAACGACACTGTTGACGCTTACGCAACCATAGCAGCGTGTAACCAATAACATGGTTGCGTTCTAATTTCAAAAATATGTAAGTTACGCCCTCGAACGCTCACCTCTGCACTGATTCTGAAGGACTCTGGAGTGTTAGTAGGGGTAGACAGTAGCAGAGTATCCGTAGTGTAAGTAACAATAATAGTACTATTCGGGAGAAGTGACTTTCATTTTAAAGTTTTAGGGCACATTTGATCATCAATCATCATATTCATCATCATTATCAGCAGAACACAAACGTCACTGCATGACATAAGAGTCTCTCAAACTCTCAAAGAAGCATTCCATGAAAATATTTCGTAAGGGACACCACCGTTTTAATACTTCCGAGTAATAAATTCAGTAAGCTAATTATCAGCATTGTAATATCATAACTCGGCTTTAAGATTGGTAGTGTTTCTTAGCAGCTAATACGCTTTATTAGGGTAGCTGCCATAGCGTTTCGTAAGGGACAAAAATTGATGTTTTCATGGAATGCTCCCAAAGAACATAACCTAACCATTCGGAGATCGCAATATCATATACCTACGGTGGTAAGCCTCCTAGAAAGCAAATTTCTAGTTGAAGTTGTTTAAGAACCAGCTCTCTTTGAAAAAGTACGTTTCCGTCCTATTTTTCTTTTATTTCAATGAGACTCAGAATACATTTTTTTTCACTTTAGTTCGTCGTCTATACAATCTCGGTATGATAATAAATATTCAGAAATATTAAGCGGAAGTGACCTGTGAAGGATTACCGTAAATACCAATAAAGGATTTAGTATAACGTTGAATTTAATCCGTCTATAGGTTAATTGGCTGCGAAAATCAATCATAACAAACACGTCGAAACCCTGTTTTGTTGGTACACAGCTATTGTTATGAGATTAGATTAACTTGTGCCGCCTACTCATATTAGGGCAAGCCCTACGAGGAACGGCGTGTGCGGCGGTTTAGAATGAATGACAATGGTTGTGCATTTGTTTTTCCATTCATGCCCATGGGGAGCGCTACAGTTGGATTGGACGAAAATAACGATGCTGAATCAGCATCGTTATTCATCAGCATTGCTGATATACGAAATAACAACTTATGTTTGCTTAGTAGGATCAGTCCGCGAGCTTTTTTTTGACACTCTCTTTCCCTTTCATTTTTAGACTTAACAGTATACATTTGTTCGTTGAGGAACTAACTGAATGAGATTCCAAACAAAAGAATTCCGCTTGTTGAAATGTAATCTATATTAGTAATAGAATATTTGTAAACATATAATAAAATGATAACAAAACTATGTGCGCGCATCACGCAAAAACAACCGGACCGATTTACATGAGATTTGGTGTACAGGTAGATATTTATTTAGACATTTTAGACTATTGCACAATACAGGGAAGTACAAACGGCGAACTTAATGCCATAAGGCAGTGTTTTTCAAACTATATCATGGCACGACCCCCTTTGTATGTGAAAATATTTGGTGACCCCCTATCTTCCACGATTTCTAACCTGAACTTTATTCCGTTACACTTTTGAGCTTTTTTGTTTTTTTTTTTCTTTTTTGCCTGAGGTTTCTCGACCGTCGCGACCCCCTTCTAGAGGCTCTGCGACCCCCCAAAGGGTCACGACCCACACTTTGAAAAACACTGCCATAAAGCATTCTTTACCAGTACCAGTAGATATTATGACCCCATTGACCCCGATTAATACATAGGATTCTTAATTAACCGATTAAGCCCGAGAAAAAAGTGACATTTTACTTATTTCACCTCCGTGGACGAAGATACGAGCAGTCCCCTAGTTGTAGTTAAAGTTGAAAAGTGTTGAAGCAAAAATAAAATTAATTAGTACCTACCTAACATTATTTCAAACATTTAGTGTTATTTGGTTTGGACTGGATTTGGATATCAAAAAACAGAAAGTAATTTCGCACTGTCCACTTTTCTACATTTCCATTCTGTTACAAAGTGTCAGACTGACACACTGATCGGGTATTCAGTGAATCGTCTACGATAATGCTGGCAACACACGCTGCATGCAAATGTCCATCTACACACACAGACTAACGCGCACACGTACGAGCGAGCATAAATTATTTACACACACAAGCTGAACACTTACACATGTGGGTTCGCGGCCTCTTTACATACGCATACCTACAAACTTAGCTGCTAGCTAAACGATGTATGTAGACGAGTTATTCTCGATGTTAGTAACAAACAGTTTTTGTTGAAATTTTGGTAATGTACCTACCTATTGTCTTGGATTTGTAAAGAAATAAAGTTTAAATGAATAAAGATGTAGACAAGTAAAACCGGATGGCGAAAATAAATAAGTAAGCATCCATTTCGATACTTATTTAGGAAATAAGATCATAAGATTGCGTCAATACCTTTCTATATTAAGCATCATTTTTATTAGCTCTTTGCCGCTGCCGGAAATGTTTACAAATTGAAAGATAAAAGCATTTTTGCGTAAGCTAATATTTGTCGAAATTGTATAGATCAGACAAAATTCAACAAGCAAGAATTATTCAGTAAGTAAATGTAACAAATGTCTTGCTAATGTAAAAAATAATAAGTTATAAATAAAGGTACGATGTAGGTACCTATTTCACTAAAGAGATCCTCAAGGGAAAGATGAAAGAGGTTCTTTAGGTTCATTAATTCTCGTTACATTCATTTTTGTTCATAACCATGTTTAGGTTAGGTTAATATTTTGCTATACAAAAATATATTTAATACCTAATAACTACTAGGTATGCACCTTAAATGGTTCTGTAATGTATAAAATGCTAGAAAATCGGAATAAACGGCGATAGGTACAAATCTGTTTAGTTCAGACTTGACACAAAAAAAACAAAATCTTAAAAGATATTGGCTGCCATCATAAAGTCATAATGCTGTGACCATATTCTTAATAATGTAGGTGAATTAATGTTACAACTAAACTTAAATTTATGGAACCGTCTTGGTTTCTCAGTATACCTATTTAGGCATATAGATTATTATCTGCAGTGTAGGTGCTTAGATAGCTGAAGTTTATTTTGTTTTAACGTGAAATAAATAACTTTGATCACAAGTAACCCTACTAACAATCGATTAATCGAATATTCTCGGAGACTCTTAACGTCTGTTAAAATGAGAGTCACACGTTCGTTAAGTGCGATAAGCCGAAGTCGTAAAATCTGTCATCCCGATAACCTATGACATTTTCATGTTTTGTTTGGTGTTAAAAAAATGTTTATAGAAATACCTATTGGTTGATAAGCAGCTAAAGGGAAGCGTGGGAGTATTATGAAAGTAACGCTAAATAAATAATTATTCAATAGATCAAAGGAAATCCTTTTAATTTTACAGGAAAGAAGAAAGGTTTATGGGAAATTCAAAAATCCCCGACAGCGATGGAACCATCCATCCAACCAACCAGCCATCTATTTAGAAAACGGGTCAAGTGCGAGTCGGACTCGCGCACCGAGGGTTCCGTCATAAGTAGATACATAGATAGTTCAAGAAAAACTGTATGGCGATTACTTTAGTAGAAGCAAATAAGTATGTGTTACGATTTTTGCAAATTTCTAAAAAACAGTGCAAATTAGAAAAACCGTTATATTTTTCCTGTAATATTTAGGATAACATTAATAATTGGTAATTATTACAGATTTTCTGTTCAGTAACTTCGAAGATAATAGGGGGGAATGGTATTTTTTTAACGTTTTTCTTCATAAACTACTTATTTAAGAAAAAAAATAAAAACGGTGTTTTAATCTACGAATGAAGCCCTTTATTTGATACTTTTTTTATGTTATAAGTGGCAAACGAGCAGACGAGCGGCCTGATGGAAAGCAGTCAACGTCGCCCATGGATATCTGCAACACCAGAGGTGTTACCTATACGTTGCCGATCTTTGAGAGCCCTGTTTACTGATTTTTTTTATGTCCAATAAGCTCGGGTTAGCTACTTTTAACACTATTTCAATCGATAGCAGTAATAGTTCCTGAGATATCTGGCTGTGACAGACGGACAGACAGACAGACAGAGTCGCACCTTAAGGGTTCCTTTTTACCATTTTGGTACGGATCCCAAAAAAAACTTATTTTCAATATCGTCACTGCGTGTCACTAGCGAGTGTACGTCAAATTAAAAACAAATTTTACCATAGAAACATACTTTTTATATTGTCAGTCATATTGTCATATTCTTTGTTTGCGCGCCATGCGCCATGTTTAATTTTGTATTTTATTTAAAACCTAGTCGTAGAAAAAGTATTGTATGCAATGTTGTACGATTCAGTCAAAAAACGCTCATGGCATCTCTATTTGCGATACTCGCCGCTGCGGCGCCTCGTATCGCAGCTCACGCCATTCGCGTATTTTGACCCTACTTATACAACTGTTGCATAAAATACTATTAATGTTTAAAAAACTTATTATTAGCACGCGGGAACGCCAACGTATTCTAGCTTAAAATATTATAATAATGAAGTACTCACTCATGCAGTACATTTTGTTATTCTTGACCTACGGCAAGCGTACAGAAATGCCCGAGTGACCGAACTCGCGTTGCATATGCGTCTGTGTGCATACGAGTATTACGCATGCATATTATGTGCATAATAGCCGTGCACGCAAGCTCCCTTAGGTACTCTCCCTCTTTATGTAAGAAGCTAGGGTTGACGCGGATCCGCGTAACAACTTATTTCACTTTATCGTGTTGACAGGCGTGAAATTGGTAAAGTTTTTAATAACAAGCGTGTTTTGAATGGTAAATAATTTAAGAGGCGTTGATACTAATTGATTAAAAAAGTTACCTTTGACGATTAATTCAAAGTGTCGAAGAATTTATCTTTTTCTTTATTCGTTCTGGTAAGTGCACTCACGGACAATGCATTCGGGTCATTACTATGAATAATTAATTATATAGAAAATAACCCAAATTCATTGTCCGTGAGTGGTATACCCACCCATTGTAAAGGTATTTGAATTAATTCTATACTAAAACGTAATCACGAAAACCTAACTGCGGACAAACAGCATGCATTGAAAAACATAATTTTTCTTAACGTCAGCCTGTGTCCATTTCGTTTTAATTTACATAAATTAGAAAAATCGTGCGTTATCCATGCTATTTCACGGAAAACCGTCTCAAAAACCGAAAACAAGAGTCGTGCTATCTTTAAAACATAGTAAGATTCTGAAATACGCAAACTTAGTACATTTATTACCCTGTAATATTCTAGGGAAACAAAATGGGCAAAACTGACCGTTAACTTGCTAATTTAAAATCGAGGAACAAATCTCTTCCCGTCAAAACAAACCGCCATCTCACTGAAGCACCGAATCGATAATGCTAAACTAACCTTCCCTATGCACGCACTCGTTAAAGCCTGCCTCAACTCAACGTTGCGCAAACCTTGTGACCTAGGTACCCTGGCAACCCTGTCTCCCCCCCCGGGAGGGGGGGGGGGGGGAGGTTAGTCCTGACCACGCTTAACGTCCCTGCTCCGCGCTATATTTAGCACGGAGAAATGCAGTATTGAACGGGGATTGCAAGGTTTTCGATTTATGACAGTTTGCCTTGAGACTTGTATGATTTAAGTTTTGCGATATTTCATGGGTTTGGTTTTTAGATAGTGAATAATTATTACTTATTTTTACGCTAAAATCAGCTTTTATTTGTATTGGTAATTTTTTCACAATATTAATTTTAGTTCGTGTCATCGCGAATACGACAGTAACATTATCCATTTGTCGTGTTTTTAAGTGAAAATCGTTCAATAAAATCTTTGGCGGTAGATGACAATTACGTACCTTACAGCTTAATCCAGTGAGACAATTTGATGCAAGAGTTCCTCGCAAATTTTAGATAATAATAATCAAATAACTCTGAATGGTTTTGGAAGTCATTCCCTAAGGAGATTCAACAGAAATTTAAACTGTGTATGGAGAAATCCCATCAAGCATACGGCTAGCATAGATTATAATAAATATGTGTATTCCATAGCAATTCTTATAAAACTTTTATTTGACCATGAGCAACTATCCAAAGCGTAATTTCACAAATAACAAGCCATTGAAAACGAGCCACGAACAAAGTACCTACCTAATTCTGATTACAGGTTGTCCATATAAATATTTTCTTTGAGCACGCCATGGGACTCATTCTACCGTGTTAAATCAGAAGAATATATGGTTGGTCATTTTTTCAAAGATCTTATGCCTTTTTAGTTCAGTACCACACAATAGGCGAATGCGGTGAGACCGCGAAATGAAATATTATTTAGTAATCAAATTAAATTGTTATTTTGATGTTCTTTGTTGTTTGATGGTAGGTTATATCAAAAGAGACTTTGTTGGCTTTACATCATAAATGCCAGGGGAAAATATGTACACTTGTATGTTATTACGCTATTGTTGTGCCAACAATGTATCGCAGTAGGAAATTGTGACATTGAACTGTGAGAATAACACGTATATTTCCTTGGGGACTGGACTTGCATTGATGTGGGTTATGCGAAGCGCAATACTATTGTTAAAATCTAATATTGTGCCTATAGAAGTAAGGCTAACGTAGTTTCAATATATCAATCAATACGTTTACAATCTAGCTTAGCAATAAGGCGTTACTATATAGGATATTTACTTAGGATCGAATATGTATGTGTAGCTAAGTTTGTAAAGGTGTCATCGTGTGTAGGCGTAACCACAGCCCTATCCCTTCGCCCCTTACCCCCTAAGTCTACCACACGAACTGCCTGTGGCAATAGAATTACCGATACATGCTTGTAGTCACGATGTCATTATAAATATGGCACCATATTTGATTTAATTCGTCAATCAAGTACATTTTGCATTGGTGGTGCCGTGACCAAGATTTTAACAGGTTAGATTAATTTAGAATAGATAAAACTTTTCAGTTCACTTAAGGTAAGTTTAAATAGACATAAAATATAAAAAGTCTAGAAGATAACCTCTAAAACTTTAAAGAAACTGCAAAACAATACCAAGTGAAACGTGCATCATACTTTCAAATGAGAAGTTTCACTTAGATAAGCTTTCTGCGAAAGAGAAACCGGACGACGCGGCGGAAAATCAAGAAAAACTTGTACATGGAGTTGATGTAGAGGATATCGCGGCACGGCGGGCGCACACCAGTAAATCGATAATAGGAAGCCCTCAGACTAGTTCAGCAGTGCGTGCGAGCGACCTATACACCTACTACACGCCGCCGCGCCGCATGCAATGCGGGCTATATATAAAAGAGTACAGAATCCGCTGCGTTCCTGCCTGCACCGCGCCGAACGGAACTTATGGCGAAACGACAACGTCTACAATTGCTTGTTCGGAGAAAATAACCGGTTACGCCGCCTACTCGCGCTATCCTCAATCTAATAGCCGTGGGTTTAAGTCTGAAATTAAACGGGCGGGTGGTGCGACGTAGGCCGTTTGTGAACGGAGTGGCAGCATAATAACACAGCTAGGTGCATTCTCGCTGCAATTTCGCTCTCGGTCGGGCTGTGTGTTTGTGGCGCGCTGAAGATCAGGGCTAACGATCGGCGTGCTTTCTCTGCCTCGCTCGCACTCACGCCCAGTCGCCGTCAGTCTAGCTTGTCTAGCAAAAGAAACTCTACGACTTTATCCGACAGCGACGCCCAGAGGCTTTTGTGCGTTTTCCATGTTTATGTTTATAGGAGAACACGTACAAGGGTTGCTTTGAATGCCGGTTGCTACAGTCTGAAAGAGGCGCATCGTCGCAGAATTATAATCACGATACTCAGCGATGTAGTTATTACCGGTCTGTTATTGCGAAGGAATGCAGCGTCAAGCGCGATATGAAAGTGTTTTTAGATTCCACGGCTAAAAGTTTTTCGCTCGGCCAAATTTTGTCGGAATTCCGTTAAATTTCTCCAAAAATATTTCGCTGGGCATTTCCTAAATGGACCATTGGAATACTCATAAAATAACAACGTTCCAAGTTGCCCAGCGTCAGTCCAAGATAAATAACCTCAGTCAGCACCACCGCTCAGTAAATATTATTTCACAATTTGTTATATCTGGGGTTTGAGCGATGGGAGCAGTTCTTGTAATCCAAATAATTCTTATAACTAAAAAGGGTTTAGTTGATGTTATTTTAAATTTTGGCTTAAAAAACGCATATTTTGACTGAGTTAAATAAATATTCTCTGGTGAACACATACACCTACATGACTGTATTGGTAATCGTATATTTTAGGCAGTAAAATCATTCATGGAAAATTCTCAGATTGAATTTTTCTTAAATTCTAGTCTTCAATTGAATCTTAAAATATATAATGATTGATCAATATAGATGAGTATACCACTACATTGACTTCATCCGCACTGTAATTGGGTTTTAATAGTTGTTCCGTTCGGGAAAGGTATTTAAATAAAAGTCATTGCACAATGCACAGTAGACAAAACGAATCTCGCAAAATTTCTATTGCTATTCGTACTCTCCATGAAAACATGCGGAACTTTCAGCTATTAGAGAAGTTATTTTTATTAGAACCTTGAACAACGCGGCACTGAACAAGAAACGGTATCAGGGAAGTTTACTGAAATTTCCTATTCACTTTAACAAACTTTGATGAGCATTTACTTTTCTCGATTGTGTTTGAAAAGGGGGAAAAATTACGTTACATAAAGTTAAGCATAATAAGATTACTTCCCAAGATTGTCATAACAACTGGGCTGATATATATTTAGCTTTTACCGCTCCCCGTCCGGCTTATCATTATTTAAATCGTCGCGCGTTTTGTATACTTCCTTGCCCGTTACTAGTAAACATAAAGTTTGGAACTACATAGCTACTTTACCTTGTTTATGTAATTATAGAATTTCGAATCACGCTATTTCAAGGAAAAATTATCTCAAAACCGGAAAATATGAGTCGTGCTATCTTTAAAACGCAATAACCTTATTATGTTAAAACTTAAATAAGTGAACTTGTACAATATTACCCCCTGATATCCTAAGGAAACATAGCGACGTGGAATGAACCGAGAAATAGCTTAATTTAATTTTTATTAAACTAATTTTTCCGAAGACTCTTAATGCAAAAAATAAGCCATCTTTAGGCTGCGGCTTCATTGAGGCGGAGACGAGCGGAGCGGAGAGGATACGTGTAGGAATTGATATGACAGATAACTGTTCGCTGTTTCCATTGACATTGACATTAATGGACTGTGGATTTCAACTAATGTGATGGGTCCATTCGACACGCCTCCTCTCCACTCCGCTTCAGTGGAGCCGCAGCCTAGACGTTATAGCTCTTTGAACAAGTAAATAAAGTTTTTTTGTCTACAGTACTTATTTTATGATGGTCAATTTTATTATTGCTCTAGCCCGGATTTGAATACTGAACCCTCTGCCCGAGGCGCACATTTAGCTATTTAGTCACCACTCTTATTGGTAGGTACACCGGATGACAATATAAAATAGACCACTCAAATTTATCACAGTACAATAGCGGTTCTATAACAACCATTTTGTACAAGTCTTCTAATTTGAGATATAAGTCGCTTTTCAGTTTTTTTTGTCAGTGATTCCCATATTAAAAAGTTGGTTCAGAAATATATTATTCATGCCACAGCCACAGAATAAGTAATAGTACTTCGTACAGAAGTCGCACTGTCTAACAAAACCCACGTTCAAGTCACAAAAATGCGCCGAATCCTACCTTCTCGCTCCAACTCATAACGCGCGCTCTTTCTGGTCGCCACGCCCACCGCTAGGGTTGTCGACAAAAATAAAATTATTATTATAGCTTGAATTTCCTAGTGAATTAGAGGTAGTTAAAAAAATATTTGCGTAACGTTATATATATGTCGGGGACAGCAGCGATAGTTCAAGAAATCCAAGACTGTCAATTGACTACTGTAGTACTAAGTAGATTTAAAAATGGCGGCGAACGCCGTGTGACGTAACGACCGGTTACGGTGCACGTAGACGGGCTCGTTTGGCAAGAGTGTCGATTCTCTTTCTGACTGTCGTGGCGACAACACTTGTCTTACGATTCTGTCAGTTCGTCTGCCAGTAGTTAAAGTTGCTACTTGATAATTGTAATTCTGTCGATTAATAGTGAAAAGAATCATATTGTGTAACGTAATTGTCTATTTGCTCTCTTGAGTATCTACGCCATAATATTGTAATGCCTGATGATTGAAAAAGAGAACCTGGTGAGTTTCTTCGGCCCTTCTTCTCACCAGAATGTCATTACCGAAGCGGCCAAAAGAATCAGACGAATAAATGGTTTGATCTGACATGAATCCACTTCTTTAACCAACATACCTTAACGGCCAGGATTCTGCAGCTAACCCATCCTGACCAGACAGTCATCACGGCGAGAAATCCGACATATATATATATATATGTAACTGTTTTGATACACTTCGTCATCCATAGGTACTTACATACATACAGATCAAACACAACCCTCCTTTGGGCTTCGCCGCAGTCGGGTAACATACATACTTACATACATACATACAGGTCAAACACATAACCCTCCTTTGGGCTTCGCCGCAGTCGGGTAACATACATACATACATACATACATACCGGTCAAACACATAACCCTCCTTTGGGCTTCATAGGTTCCGCACACAGGCGCTGCCGGGTGTCGGCGCAGCCCTGGACTTGCCTAATGCATTAGGCAAGGAATAATAATAACTACCGCGAAACAAAATCGCGGAGTGAGACACGTCTGCCACAGCTCGGAAAATTAGCCATAGATGGTCTGAACCCATGCCGCAAAACAGCGAGTTCTTGGACAGTTTTATGAGACGAGCCAACAATGTAATCAGACGCGACAGAAATAACATTATTGGTCAGTATACAACACCAATTTGACCAATAGAGAACAGGTCGTGTGCCTCGGCGACATAATAGACCAATCAGATCGCGAGCTCTGCCGCAGCACGTCACGGGACTTCAACAATATTCCATCCATACCATACAGCCACCGTCCCGCTAGTAATTAACAAATTAAAAAAAAACAGATGTCACTTTGGTTTGTTTGGCGTTTAATTATTGTGTTCAATTATTCTAGAATATCAAATATCATTAGGAATTATTTATTATTTTTCAATATTGTTGTTGTTTTAAGTAATTGAATATGATATTGTTATCATTTTCTCGCAGTAGGCGTAAATGGACTCTTATTCTTCGAGGGCCTCCTCTACGAGTCGGCCTTCAAACTCACTCGTCCATCTATTGCTAACTTTCCAACCTCAAGCCAATGCTATTGAGGCACTATGAATAAAATTATAATATAGTAGTTATAATAAAAATAATACGGAAAATGCTTTGTACTTACAAATTATTATGGCTCTCTAAGGATTCTGCCAAAAGAATCAGAGTCAGTTCATGCACTTTTGGCTATTAGTTATAATCAGTCGACTGTACATCATTGCACTAATCCAAGGCATCGTGCATCGCTCGGCGGAAACGCTAGACTCCCGCGCGCTGATAACGTGACTCAGGTCATTACGCTGTGATTTAAGAAAACGGGATGACGCGCGAATTTGGCTGGCGTATTACAACGATGGCGTAACGGGTAATACTATATTTACCTTCGGGCACGTGTTTCTAGCTGAATGGGGGCAGGCCTTGCCCTTGAACTCGGGGGCTGAGGGGAACGCACGCACCGCCCAATCGGCCGCACCTCGGCCTCAGGGTTACACACCCGGGGTTCCCCGGATCCGGATACGGAAAACGTGTTAATCAAAGCAACTCGCTGGTTAAGTAATGAGGAAGAGAAAATATTAAACTGTATCCCACTTCTGATGTTGATTTACTAAATAGTGGTATTTCGTGAGAGTTGTGCTTACAGAGGGGTTTATAAAGTAATCTCATTATTTAAAGGGTGCATTGCACTATGCCTAAATGAAAGAATTGGCGTAGAAAAGCTATGCGTTGTCGTTGTAACTTTGAAAAAATAATGATATAAATAGATAATCTGAATAATTAAAACGCGATGACAACAAAAATAGAACGAAAATTAATCGATGCTAAAATTACGACGTTTATAAACAGTATCTAAAACTAATCGACGCAAGTGCCTTTTTTATCAAAGAAAAGTGATAGGAGCTATAATTTTACAAGCACCTGCTTCAAACATTCTCGAAACATTTTAAAGAAGGAAATCTCAACATTAAGTGGCAAACGGGGATTCAACGGCTTTGTTGCGGCCAGTATATGGCAGCCCTAGCGCCCTCCCCTGCCCTACTTCCCCGCCCGCCCTGATCAATAGCTTCCTACTTACACAGTTTCCGCTTACACGTGCCTATTTTCGCCTACATCGGCCTGACAAAATGGCTTGAGTCAGCGGAACCATTTTGAAGACTTCACGAAAAATAAGGATATCTTGCGTGACCCTATCAGTTGGCTGCGGTCACTGTTTTTAGGGACACCTTGTATTGCGGCAAAAACGTCACAGTACCTGAATACGACTTTATTATGTAAGGTATAAGATTGTATTTTGCTTATTTTAGGCTTCTAAGGCGATATATTTGAATCGGGTCGTACTCCACGAAACATTGAGAATCTAAAGCGGGCGGAGTAAACGTGTTATTCAATAATTTGCGACACACAGATGCCGAGTTATTTAAAGACAGTTCAGATAATTTCGGCGAAGAGAAACTGGATCAAATACCGATTTGATTAAGTGAAAGACATAGATACTCGAATAACGTTTATGATTGGCAGCCTACCAGAAACTCGAAATTAAACGATTCCACTTTGTCAGTGGCGGGATATCAAGATTGCTTTATAGCTAACAATGTACGAAATATGCAAGATTTGAACATCAAAGCAATGCTATAAATGCATTTAAATGTACGCAGAATTACAGAATCCCAAACGATAAGATTGTAATGTGCTCTTGTATCCTCCTCATTAGTCCTTAACTCTTGACTGAGTGGTCGTGGTTTTGATGATGATGGGGATAATGTAGCTACCGCGATTCGCCTCCATTTTGCTCTTGTATAGGGTAGTACAAAATTCTTGCATGAGAAGCTAACCCTATCAAAGCAAGCACGCGTTCATCGATCGTGGAGCTTAGTGCGGGTTAGCATGCCTCGGTGATTTTTGCAACAGATTACAAACTACCCCTGTCACTGCACAATGACGCACACGTTTTGCAAAGTAAGGGAGTTTGTAGAGTACTATCACGGTGTAATTTGTGATCTCTTTAAGTACACTATAGTAATATTGCCTTCGGTTTCCGCGATTATCACTCATAGTAATAAAACAACTTAACTTCCGTTTAAGTTGTTTTATTACACTATAGTACTATCCTTCAAACCTTCAAGAAAAGAGCGTACTCCCACCTGAAAGGCCGGCAACGCACCTGTGACTCTTTTGGTGTTGCAGGTGTCTATGGGCGACGGTGATTGCTTACCATCAGGCGACCCGTCTGCTCGTTTGCCCCCTATTTCATAAAAAAAAAATATGCATAATTTACCTATAGGTACGAGTATATGATGGTGCTTTAAATGTCTGCAGTGTACAGTAGACATGTTTATGTTGTTATCTGAAGATTATGCTTCTACTCAACACACACTAAATATATTTCCTACTAAACTAGATGTAGTTCTTGTGTCTATCTGTACTAGTATAATTTACGTAAGGACCCCCAAGTCGAACACATGTTGTATATACAGCCTATATAATACTTAAATCAATGCTATAATGACTGTTGCATAGGTTGTGTAAACCTGGGATTACTATCCTAAATATCCTATAAGAAGCCCGATTTCTAACTCCAGAGACATTTTTGGCAACGCCAGAGACGTTAAAAGCGCGGGTCTAAAAGTTGATTCGCCCACCTATCTGTCTATCTAATAGCCAAAGAAACCTTAGAGCGGGTCGAAAACAAATCACAAGTCACATGGTAGGTCAATAACACCCTAACACAAACATATCGTCGACCGTGGTCGACCACAGCCTATGGTCGACGATATCGTCGACCGTAGGCTCAATTAGCGTAAGGGACATTGTTTTGCCTGTCCCTTACCCTAATTCAGCCTACGGTCTACGATATAGGTAATAGGTATACGTAAGCGAGGCGGTAAAAATACCTAATGGGATTCTATCCAAATCACATTGTCTTGCTAATTAGACTTTTTCATATTAAATTGCTTTGTAATAGCGAAACCAAATTAATAACCAAATGGGTCAAAGTTCTTTCAATCGTCCCGGATACATTATTCCCACAAGTTTGATTACGCTTTTTTGCATTTGTTTACGAGTAGAAAAAAAAAACCATTTCCGTTGTTTCAATTCTGTATAAAGAGTGCGATGTCACGCAAACAACGTAATGTGTGGGTTACGTAATGTGAAATAGTAATAGTGACTTCTAGTGGTCAGCGATCAATAGTTAATTAGTTTGGCAAGTAGCTGCAGGTGCTATGGAACGCTGTTTGAGCAATGTGCAATGTGGATGCCTCTTAGCGCCAGATTAAGAGATTTAGAAATAGAGTAAAGTCAAAGTATTTATTTGCATAAATTGTGTGTAGGATACAGTAGTATACCACACCCTACATGTACGAAGGTTGTATGTTATGTTGGGTTGTTATGTTGATAGGGACGGAATGTTAAGTAAAAGATGTGACCGACCCCGTTGAGTAGCTTTATTGCACTAAAATAATAAAATAACAGAATGTATTAAGTAAACGATATGATGACGCACGCGCGGGTGCACCGTAAGCTTAATATTAAAATGTCGAGTGTGCTCGTACATTGTGGTACAGCACAATTTGCCACTATATTGGCATGCAAGGAGATTTTAAACTACTAATATTACCTCTACAATTGGTTATAATTAAGCGTTACCTTCCTGATTTTTTTCATATTTTTTGGATTTACGGTTTAAAAGTTAAAGATGGAGGGGGGGGGCACAATTTATGCAAATTTCAGAGCGATTATTTCTGAAAGTATTCACTTAATCAAAAAAAGTACATAAAAGCTTTATAATGTCTTTAAAAGAACTATCGAATTATGTACCTACCTCACCTCACGTCGATGTTTGTTGAAAAAAAAATTTTTTATCTTCTGTTACATGTATGGAGTGCCTCCCCTACATTTTTTTATTTTTATTATTTAACTACCAAACATAGTAGCGGCATCTACAAGACATCTATATTCCAAATTTCATCAGTATACGTCTTGTAGTTTTTGAGTAAAATGTCTGTGACATACGGGCGGACGGACGGACGGACGGACATGACGAAACTATATGGTTCCTTTTTAGCCATTTTGGCTACGGAACCCTAAAAAGTCACTTACGGAATAAAAACATTCTTTCAGCAGCCAGTCTGTAATTGTTTTTTTGAAGCTCTTACCAGGGTATTCTTTGATAGCGGCTGGTAATTTTTTATAAATTTACACTGCCATGCAGAATGCATTTCTCCTGTGGATTTTTGATTTTGAAAGTGACAAACATAATTTATTTTTGCGTCGTGAAGACCTCGGGATTACATCAGCATGAGTGGCAAACATATTTGGATGTTCCATAACAATCTCTGCTTTACATACATGCACGGGAGTGGTAATACCCGTGTTGTTTGAAATAGAGGTTTGCATGAATCTAGAAAATGAGCATTGCAAAATTGCTCTTATACATTTCTTTTGCACCAAAAAAACTTTTTTTATGTCCACAGAATTGCCCCACACCAGCAAACCGTAGCTTAGAGCGGCAGAAACATAACCATGGTAGGCAGTTAGAGCAATATCCCGAGAGCATGTAGTACTTAATCTACGTAAGGCAAAAACAAATTTGTGGAGTTTAAACAAAAGTGTGGTTTCCAGCTGCAAAACTGATCTGATGTAGATGCCAAGATATTTACAAGTAGTTTCAACTTCAACAACTTGCTCATTATTATAGATAACATTAAGTTTAGGTACCTCATTCCTATGCGTTCTGAATTGCATAAGGTGCGTCTTATTTATATTAAGTTATATAGTGATTAATATAGTGATTATTGCTTAACCATTCCATGACTTTTGCGAGAGTATCATTAACATCGTTATTACAATAAATTTTATGGTCAGGTCTAATAATTACTCAGCAAACATTATACAGTTATGATCCATATAAAGTGGCAGATCGTTGATGTACAACAGAAGAGGAGAGGCCTCAAAATACTTCCTTGAGGAACCCCACAGCGGTTGTATTTTTATCTGAATTCTGACCTTGTCACTACTTGCTCATCATTCTTAATGTAATGTAATTCAGTACACTGTTGCCTGTCCGATAAATAGCTTTGTAGCCAATTATAAGCGTTGCCTGTTATACCATACCTCTCTAATTTCAAAAGTAGTAACGAGTGATTAACGAAATCGAATGCTTTACTTAAATCTAGAAACATTGAGATCACATGTTGCTTATTGTTAATAAGACTCAGTTACTAATTTCATCAGATTAAAGCAGGTTAAAGTGGTTGAGCTACCCTTGCGGAAGCCATATTGGTTCTCATTCAGAATGGAATTGCGATTAAGGAATGATAACAAACGCTTATACATGGCTTTTTCAAAAATCTTTGACAAGACTGGTATAAGGGCTATTGGCCTGTAATTTTTCATATTAGCCTTGTCGCCTTTTTTAAAAAGAGGTTTAATAATGGTAAATTTCAGGCTATCAGGAAGTCGGCCAAAGATAAATTTATTATGTAAGTCAACGGTTTTGCGATATAACCCGCACATAACTTGATTATTTTTGTGCTAATACCATCTATTCCGGTTGCGTTGCTATTATTTAAATCTATGATGATTTTATATATGTCATCTTCGCCAAATGGATTCAGAAATATAGTGTTATCATAGAATGGGACTAACTGTGGGTGTCTTCTGTCAGTATTTTTAGTTACTGATGGGACATCCGTAATATTAATAAAAAAATCATTTAACAACGTGACAATATGGATGGGATTATTATATTTTGTGTGTAAGAAAGTGAAGTTCCCAATGAAAAGATACGACTTTGCCCCATGCCATAAGGATATATTAACAGGTTACTGGTATAAAGATACAAATTATTTCATATGTATTGACAAGCAGCATCGTGCCTTTATCTTTAGCATGGGGACGACATGTAAGTAAGTACATAAATTTGGTTGATATAAGTCAGTGGATGTGTAGATGGAAATGAAGTGTGTGTATGACTATGTCATTTCTGAAATGCGTTTCCTATCGATCTCTACATCTTCGTCTACTTATTACAAACGGAGTATTCAATACCACGGTACTTTAATGTTTAGGTAGTATCAATCTGTACTTAGCGGGATTAAGTTAATAAGTCAGTAATTAAAAAGAAACCTTATAAATTCAATTTGTTTTTCTTTTTACTATCCATATATGTAAATAAAACGTATTTTTTTATTCTACCTGGTCATTATTGTACATTGCTTACATACAGTCAGCATCATTATATATCGACACACCTTTAATACTATAGGCATAAAGGTGTGTGACAATATGTATATGCTGACTGCACCATGCCCGATTCGGACCAGGATCCGTATCCGTCATTCAAACTGAGAGGTAAAGTGTGTCTTTGGCACTGGATTTTGTGTTCAAGTGGGTGTTTTTGACAATACATTCACTCAAGAACCATTTTATCAACCTCATTCTCGTATAATACGCATTCCATGAAACGGGTTCACAAAAATAAAACTGCGCAGCATTAAATTGCTTTGTTATGAGTTCGTCTTGAGATCTATTGACATTGTAGCAAGAACGTGAGAATAGATCGCGGGCATTTATAACCTAAAATCACCTTGGCCGGTTTTCACATCTGCCCGTGCCGGTCCGGCGGGCAAGTGGCACGGCTCTGCCCATTGTCAATCATAGCGACTTTGTAATCTACTATACTTTTGTTCCTTCTTTGACGGGCGTCAATCCTTTTGTTTTAATTTCGGTATGTTGAATACTGGCAGTTTGAAAAACTGTTCCTTAACGATTGGACAAATACGCGGGATGTTTTTGTTTTATAGTATTTTATGCAACATTTGTATAAGTAGGTTCAAAATACGCAAATAGCGTGGATTGCGATACGAGCCGCCGCGGCGGCGAGTATCGCAAAGAGAGACGCCACGAGCGTTTTTTGACTGAATTATACAACGTGGCATACAATACTTTTTCTACGACTAGGTTTTAAATAAAATACAAAATTAAACATGGCGCGCAAACAAGGCAAAGAACAGCAATCGAGCCGGAAACATGAATATGACAAATGACTGACAATGTATGTGTCTATGGTAAACTTTGTTTTTAATTTGACGTAATACTCGCCAGTAACACGCAGTGACGATATTAAAAATACGTTTTTTTTATGTTGGCATCAAATAATTTAGTTCGGAATGTTTTGTTTTTCATAAGAATACCGCATGAATTTATTTGTTTGTTAAGTTGGTAGTTGTGCATTTTTATTGTAAAGTTAGTATGTATTGATCGCGTAAGCCTTGACCTAAGTCTAACCTAGATTTAGAAGTCTGTGGCTGCTAGCAGTATCGTTTTGCGAATATAACGACACAAGTGCTGTTACGGGGAATAGAGTATAAACTTCTCTGAACTCATATTATGTATAGTAATAAAACAACTTAACCGGATTAAATCGCGTATATTACTACATTTTAAGTCCCAACGTTTCGTAACGAAACTATGAGTGATAATCGCGGAAACCGAAAACAATATAATATTATGTATTTTCTTATATTAGTGTTCGTAACCAAGTAAAGGACAGATAAAAGTACAGGAGTAGAAAAAGTTTATAGTGATTGCGAACAATTTAATATAAGGTAATTGTTTTAGATCATTAAAAAGATACAGTTATTATATTCCAATTAGATTCTTATTAGATTTTCTTAGAAAACAATATTAATGTTCATTTGCGTTTACTGTCTTATTGTAACATCTAGAACAAACTAATAATTTGAATCGCATTAATATGACATTGTTTGTTTATATTCACGAATGTAGTGTTCAACGTTTATATTAGTTTAACCTAGTTTTGGATGCCAACGCTGGTCTACAAAATTATCAGTCACGTTTATAAGCTAAATATATTATGTTGATAAAATAATACCGGTTTTCGGATGTGTACCTACCTACCTCGTCCGTTACAACTATTTGGACCAAACTACGAACAAATACGATCGTTCCAGTTCCCTATTCCTTATTGAGCGAACCTTTTATATTTATTTTTATTTCGGTCAACGGCCGTGCCTATTGAGCGCTCCATTGACATCGATCCTTGGCTTTAAAGCTACCTAAATAGGTCTTATAGGACCGACTTCTTTGTCTATTCAATCTACACGTGCAACCCAGGGTACTTTTATGGGATAAAGGCCTTGCAAATCGTGAAACTGGCAAAGGCCTCGTGGCGTTTCAATGAGTAATATTACATTTTAATATGCTTTAGAATTGCTCTTTGTACACAATTATGTCAATGAAGCGCAATGAAAGGGTCGGACTGAAAGGATTTAACGTTAGATCTATTCTAGTTAGAAAAGTAATTGCAAGGAAACTGGTTAAGAATTACGAAATAGGTGGTTGCTACAATAGTGGAGCCAGGTGCTAGGATAGAATTAAATGATGTTACCTGGAAAAACAAAATCTTCTAAACAATGTCTCGAATGTCTTGATATATGTATAAAATCCAAAAAGAACACACCTAACAAATGAAATTTTTGATTCTCCGCATACATAATAAAGAAACATTTTTAACTGATAGTACCGATTATACCTACCTATTATGAACATTAATTAACTAGAAGGAGATTGGGCTTAAACATAAGAATCGTAGTATTTTTCTTACGTACAAACCACTAGGACGTTAAAGAAGAAAAGGAGGTAAACTACTAAAAGTCTCCTACACAAACACCATAATTCACCAAGCGCCATTAATTGTTACGGCTTCAATAGTCGTATTCGGAAAACAAAGGTTTCCACCGAGCACAGTGTTGCTACCGTATTACCCAAATCGTTAAATAGGTAGCAACAGCACGCTGTGTTTGGTCTAGGCATTCGATCGTGTGTTGACCGGGCGATTCACCTTGAGACCGCGCCTCGACAACCAGTATCGCCTCCTATAACCCTGCCGAGAAAAGCAACGCCGTCTAGTTCTGAACTTATACACTGTAACAGACGTCTCTGCAGTGGTCGCGTATTCACGTTTCGTACAATGCTCAAGACCGGTCCATTCCGTTGTGGGTGAGCAAGTCGTGGAATGCATGGGACGGACCATGATTTGAAACTGTGCAGCATTTTCGGTTATCGATTTACTAACCCATTCGACACTTAGATCCTTTTTATAACTGTAATACCACCAGTCTAATCTCAAGTTTCGATTACCATTTAAATAATGCTGGGATTGCAATAATAATTACCTGAGCGTGGGTTCTACTTTTTGCACATTCAATTTTGAACGCACCGGCAATTGTTTGGTAATTCAAAATTAGTTCCTGTAATCATACGCTGTAATTTTTATGGTCGTGCCCCATTATAATGGTTTAGGTGGTTTTGTATTATCATTACGGTCTATAGACATAATCAAATTATCATATATATTGTGTATAAAAAGATCAAACGTGTCATTATTTCGGTTAAGAAATGTGTACCGCAAGCGACTTTGAATTTGTTAATCAATGACTAATTTTAAATGAAAAAAAGTCTTAATGTTGCAAAGCTTTAAAAACTGAAGTTAATTTCTTTCATGAAATTTTCTTTAATACAATGTTTTCGATAGTTATGGTGTTCCCCGTACCTAACTTAATACCACATTCGATTTGATCGCTAACTTGCGCTCCTTGGTTGGGCCGCGTGCCGTAGTGAGCTCGTTTTTTTCGGGTCACTGACTTCGAAATATTTCTCGTAAACCCTTACAATCTGTTTTTTGACCACATCTAATTTTGGGTTCAAATTAAAATGGGTTGCATCATCTTTGCGGTTTCGTGCACCTTCGTTCTCAGAAGTGTTTCTACGTAAATTTACATTTATAGGACTTTATGAATAGTTTTTTTTCTTTTAATGGAGTAAAAGTTTAGCATTTAATGACACTGTCCAGTTTATGAGGAAGGAGGAGGTATTTGATAAGGATACTTTTATTGATGCTCTGCTTAGACAGGGTATGGATAAAATTATTTTTCATGAAACTGTCAAATTTTTATGCCTTTACTTTTCTAAATTGTTGAGTCATCGGAATATTGCCTCAAGGAAATAAATATTGTCGAGTTAAAGTGTCAAATGTCGTATCTATGTGTCACGACGAGGACCTTGTGGCGTTGCTACTCTCCGTGAAATAGAATTAAAAGACGGAAACCTTTAGCTTGTACCTTTAAGAGCTATGTTCCAATGGCTAGGCGATTTATTTCGTAAAGATGAAATATCATTTACACGTGTCGGGTTTTAAAAGCTAAATTGCTAAGAAATTATAATGAGGAAGCATTTGAGAGAGCGAGACACATGTAAGAGTATTTACAAATTGGCGTAAAAGTAATGTCTTCTGTAGATTTCATTTCAGTTTTAGAGTCATGTAGGTAGGTATGTGTGATGGGATTTTTATACAAACTTTCAAAGCCTATATCATTTTCCCATTTATTTCCTTTATAGATAGTTAATTAGCAATACTTTCTTCAATTCTCACATAAAAAAATATTACGCTACTTGTCCAATCCATTTAAGCTATAGGTAGGTATAACGTTAGACAGTCACTTTAAAATTATTGGTGATTGTTTTTTTTGTATATTGTACACTAATTGAATAATGTGTCTTGGTGAATAAATTATCTGATTCTCATAACATATTAAATAAAAATGAAATTTTTATTCAGTCAAATCAGATATTACCTGCTGATAAAATCAAAGAAAGCCAAAATCAATAAAACTCCTACAACAGCAGTGAATGAAACATCGATTTGCGAAATGGCAGTGTCATCCGCGTAGAAACGGCAACATAAAATAAACAATCACCTACATTCACTGTTGATTTGCTTCGTAAAGGTATCAGGTTCCGATATCGGCAATATTAATAACCTACATTACAAGCGTATTTGTTACAGACATTGAATAATATCTCTGTTTAATTTAATGTTTGCCTTCCAAAACTCGTATTTTTCTTTTGCGCTTTCATTATCAGACATATAGCGAAATTGCTTTTAACGTCACACAATTGAGCTGAAAACGAGTTCTGAAAAGTAAACATTAGGAATGTGGCGACGAACGAAATGTTTCGGTACAGCATTTATGTACCTATTAACTAAAGGTCCAAAAGTCAATCACGATTCGTTCACAGGCAAATGGTTGATTGTGAACAAAGGTTTCAAATACAACAATGGTGTTTTTTCGACTCAATTTTACAGTCCAATTCAATAGCTTGCCAAAAACTGATTTGTCATGTCCCAGCGTGTCCGTGTCACATCATCAGAATCTTTACACAAGCTCATATTTATGATTATATAAAACAGAATTGGCAGTCAATAAACACTATCCCTGTGGCCTTTTAGCAGGGTTGGGGTCCAGTAATACGATGTTAAAGTGATGGGTAACACCTACAATTGGTTAAAAACGCCCACTCAGGTGAGTTAGCTATTTTTTATCATCGTCTGCGGTTCGAAAACCCCGATGTTAACGGGACGCCCCAATTCGGGCCCCGAAATAAACCGCGATCTGTCCCAGTTCCAAGCCCCGCGTTCCCAGCGGGCTACAACTAGAAACGCACGGCAGAAGAGACCTGGCTTTACGTGGAATTGACAATGAAAACGACTGAGACAATGGATATCCACAATAACATTAAAGTAACAGATAATATAACCATAAGCAATCCACCATTGCTCAATGTTATATTATCAAATAAGTGAAATTAATGATGATAATGATGAGAACAATAAGAATAATTCACAAGATAATACAGAAACAGGCAACACGATGTTAGGCAACGATGATAAAATAAACACTGCTCTAATGATAAATATCGGAAGGGCTCACTCTGGCACAAACAGTTAACAATAGCCCGCCTAATTCCCTAATGAATGTGCGTACCCACATGGACAGACATAATGATATTTTGAAGCCGGCACGTGACGTTCCATCCGTCGGGCCTAATAGAACTCTATAACTAGCTATGGTGTTGAAACTTGGGGTGTTGTATAGTGTAGCCAAATATCGGAGGCGTGGGTGAATGACCTCAGTCGGTTCGCAGGCACCTGCAATCGCGTCGCTGTTGACACAACCAACTGACACGCGTGGTTCTTAAGTGATAATGACTGGCGGTGCAACGTACGACTGCTTAGTATTCTTCAATTTCTTATTTATGGGACACACTATTTTGAATTCTACGGGAATTAGATTGACAGGTTTGATATTAAGATTAGTGTACTTACTACAATAAATAAGCGATTGACGTGATCGTTCTTAGTATTTATTTCTCTTTCTTTTTAACCGATGACGAAATTTGCAGAACCTGAATTTGTTCAATTTGTAAATAAGAATACATATAGGTAGTCCAATACAATCTGAGTCATGGCGGAAACTAACTATATGACTCCTAAATGTTACAGAATCAAATTGACCCAGAACAAAATTGTTTTTTAATGATTTTATGAAAAGCCAGTGCTGTATCATATTACGTACCTAGACTAGTTCATTAGAGTTAGCGTGGTCTTCCCGCGTGGGATCGGGGCCGCGGCCTTGCCCCATTTCTCAAGATTGGCACTTTTTATTTGCTCTTTGAACTACGTCCAAAGCGGACTAGGGTTTTGTTTGATTGATGGTTTCGCCGATCCCTCGAAAGATTGCCGATATGAACAAATCGTGGATTGTATAAGTTTTGGGGAGTCGAAACGATGGTGGACGAATGAACAAACGATGAAAAGATGCCATAAATTGAACTTGAACAAATATTATGAATTTAATATCAGTAGTAAGAATTAGGCACGTAAATAGGTACTTAATTATGATAATGAAAATAAAACACGGCTTTTAACTTAATCGGAGATAATTGGCAATATTATAGAGGGTAGTAAATATAAATTAGTAGGTACATAACATGATGTCTGCTGTACAAACCACTACAATGCAAAAACACAAGTCCAACTGGATGAACAAGTTGCTATTGCCGTTAGCAACAATTACATTCATTCCTCACTAATAGGGCGAGTAGGGTCAAATATCACTATTGAAAAAAAAAGTGAAGTCTAATTAATAGCTTTACATAAAATGATACTGCTTCTAATCCATAAAATATAGGATGGTTCTTGATAAACACTTTAACTCAATCAATTAGTAACCAAAATGCAATGGCCAGTAAATAGCGTAACACGTCAATATTTCATACTTTAAGTGGATAAGCAAGTAATAAATAGAAATCACCGAATACGTATATAAAAAAATACAGAAAAATAGAAGTTACGGCACGTTTCAACGTGCAAATTATTTACTAATAAACTGAACACAATCACTAAATTGAATATGAATGAAGCGTGGGAAGGGAATCACAAGGTTTATTAAATAAATATGATATGATACATACAATTTAATGAAAGCGTTGACAATATTTTTCACTCTGTTAATTAATTAGGACGCCTACAATAGCGATGTCAGTAATTTAAACAAAGAATTTGAAAGTGACGAAATAATTAAAAGTAGAAGCGAAGAATCAGTTCGAAATGTTTATAAAAGCAAACTTTAAAACAAAATAATGAAATGGTAAGTATTATTGTAGATGCATTTAAACCGCTTATGCCTTGAATTTACTGGTTCAATACGATTGAAGATGAATCGAACTACATAATTCAATTTAGCAAAGCTAAGACTAACAATAAGAAGCTAGCCGACACTGACGTTAGCATCGGTGGATGAACTTAAAGCAATTTTTCTGAAGGTAGTATGAAATTATTAATTTTATTCTTTTGCTTAAAGTGGTATTGGTTACATACTTTTATTTTAAACAGGAATGTGAAATAACGTCAGTTGCAATGAAGTACCTATCAATGGCATTATTTCATTGACTTGACTATTCTTAAGTATCATCGTCCTATAAATTAAATCTACTAGGTAAATATTTCATTCTTACAATACATAATTTACTCTTGTTCAGCTACAAAATTTGAAGCCCGACAACCCTCGGAGAATTACCCTCAGGAATACCGCGAAAAATTCCAATTGGAAAAAACTACTTATTGAAAAATTGGTGATTAAATCTGGAAAAATTCAAGACATTCCGACCTGTAATATTAATTACCACGCACATTTAGGTAAGTAGGTGAGCCAGCAAACTTTGAAAGTTAAATAGGTTTGGTGCGTGTGGCTTATTTGTTACAAGATCGTGGAATTAAGTAGGAGAATATACTTTGCTCCTGAACAAATTTACACAATTTACTGCTTGAAATACCAAATAGAATTCGTAATTCCGTGAGTTAGAATATATGGTAAAGATGAACTTAAGATAGGAAAACTTAGCATGTTTACGTTTACACGACGAGATTACAAAATTTTCCTTTCATTGCATAGTCATCGAAACAGGGTTCTTCAAAATCAGCTGTGCGGTGTCAGCAGGCGGTCGTCCGGCCCGGAGCCCCCATACTCGTCGACAAGTGACACTTTCCAACTTGTCAGCTATAAATATTCAACGTCTACTCTGCCAGCCGCTCTCACCGACGTTGCTCCTAACGATACCCACCTAGATACAGCTTGGGCTCAATTTTGACGGCCCTCTCTTGCACTCAGCCAGAAATACAGACGACTCGGCGCGGGCGGTCCGGTACAAACGCGCCTCTGTCTATTCATCCATCACTGCACATCCGCACGATACGGCTAGACTCACGATTTCACTGTCACAGCACGCGGCCAACCGGCCCGCCGGAGTCACGGCACTAGATGTTTTGACAGTATAGGTATGCTATAAGGTCAGCGGGATCATCAGTCCACGCTCGGGTGAAATCGCCGCGCACTGAAACTACGTTGCGAGGCCGACCTCCACGCTCGAGAGCCGTCGAAGCCTGAAGCGGCAGGTGTGTGACGTGCAGCCAAACGAGAGAGTTGGACGAGACGCCGCGCGCGACTCGCCGTCGTCGACTGACGGGGCGCGCCGCGACGAGCCTAGGCCGCACCAACACACGCGCACTCGCGCACACTCGCGCCCGCTGCCACCTCGTTCGCCCCTCCCTCCTCCCCGCGGCACTCCGTCACAACGCTACCATCGCCGCCACTCCACGTCTCTCCTCTCCGGACTTGGAGATTCGATCATATTCCCAACTGAATTTGACTTTAAAATCATATCGGATACGCCACAAGACTTGGACCATTCGACAGGAATATTTACCGAAACCGAAGCGATAACACAGGACAGATTTAATTAGTTGCGCATTGAATGGACGGCGCGTGTAGAAACGACGAGAGCGCATGCGCCACGCACACACGGGAACGAGACGTCTACTAGAAATTCGAACACTTGTGTCTATGCGAGACCAAAATGGGACGTGTAAAATAAGTCTTACTGACTAAATGTTAAACAAACTGTCCGAGCGATGTTGAAAATTACTTGTAACATCGACATGTTTCAGTTCTCGATGAAGGTGACATCATTAGTAATGTGGGTAATATTGATAGAGTGCCCACATTATGACAGTGGCGGCGGTGCACCGCGATTCGTGCGGAGGCAGAGAAGGTCAGCGCAGAGCTATAGCTGCTATGCTACAAATTGCGCAAATAGATGTTCCAATGTTCCAATGAACTCGTTTAATAATAGCGGGCGTAGCGCGGGCGTCACTGAAGATACTAGCGTAGGAAGTGATGTCGGCTAGAACACTCACTACTCGACTCGTAGCAAAACGCGTAAATTTTGCCAGGATACGTAGACAGATGCATAGAGCTAGCAAAAAACGCAGCGACGTGGATTCATGAATGAGAATGACGTTACAACACCCGAACATGTAATTATGGGAGGTTGGGCGGAAAAATATTCACGAATAATAACAAAATGTATGCATTCATCACAACACTTTGATAGATGAAGTATGAAGCGCCGCCGTGATGAACGTTGTAGATACAAAATCAGAAGAATGTCTCATCAGGGACGTGCTTTGGGACAAGTTTCGGCGACAACAAATAACGGTTGAACAGGGGCTTTTAATTTACAAAATTCTTGCTCTCAGTTCTGCTCCAGTGAAATAACAAAGCAAAAAATACTCGAACAATGAAAAAGGCTTAACCAAACCATCAGGATATTTTGACTCAATACGCCTACACGCGGTAATTAATAATCATCTATCTGCATAATAAATTCCAATATCAGACTAACAGTATGAATTCATAACTAGCTAAACAAGTATAATAAATCAAAATAGGCACCTACTAAAATTATATAACGACCAAGTAACAACTGAAGAAAGAAAAACAGGATTAGCATAAAAATAGCAAGCCTGAGTTAATAGAACGCGGGGTCTGAAAGAAAGTTTAATCTATTGCAGTAAGTAATACTTTTCAGATATTGGTACAAGTGACAATAAGAATAGAGTCAAAGAGAAGCTTGATGGTACAAAACGTTTTTTAGTTTGTTATTAACAGACTGAAGATATTGAGTTAAAAGTGGTTGACGACTGCAGACAAGGATGGTCTGTTCGAGAGAGGTGGTCGCCCGGGATGCCAATCTCGACTTCCGGCGGCGCCGAATCACTGCCAGAATCACTTAAGGGAAAAACGAAGACTTGGAAATGCTTAGCGACACGGTACATAGAAATTTTAGAAAATTCCTCCTTGCAACAAATTGTAACATTTATATTCCAAAAACAGAAGCTAAGATCCAAGATCGTTATCAGTGCGAGAATTTGTAATGTTTTTATTGACGCCACGTGGCGTGGGTTGAAACGAGCCTTCACGATTAAGATTATGTGCATGTTTAATGTTAGTGCTCTAAAAAGTTTTTTTAGTAAATAGTTTTGTCGATACAATTAATAGCTAGTTGTTAACTTAATTATATAGTTAATAGTTAACATTGAAAAGTAAATAAAAGTAGTAGTTTTCGTTTTGTTTTCTCTCATTATAGTACATTACATACCGAGGCCAGTAGAGTAAGAAATGCCTCAGATAACATGTAATTGTCGGCCGAGGCGAAGCCGAGGACGACAAACATGAGATCTGAGGCTTTCTTATTTACTGGCCAAGGTTTGTATACTATTTTTCTGTTCGACGGAGCCAGAAAGCGGCATCTTGAAAACGGCAAGGTGACGCTTGCCGGCCGGAGGGCAGAAAATCCAATTACACTAGCACAAGAATACTTAGCCCATATTATAGGATATAAAGGTACCCTGGATAAATTCACCAAAAGTGAGTCGAACAAAAATAATGTGTCAAACAAATAACAAGTGATGCCCGCGAAACTTTCAGTAGTAAAGATGTTGGCGCTGGGTATAATAGAAGTCCGCACCATATCACTAGCTTTTCGCACTGACAAACTAAGTGAACTATAATCTTTTCATCACACTTGCTCGTAAAGGGTGTTATAACACGCGGGCTTATAGACCAGCTCGAGCCGATTTACCTCCCGTGGGTTATAAAAATCTATAACTCCCACGGGAGGAAAAACTGTATGAAAATATATAACTCCCGTGGGAGATATGAGTTTAGTTTTAAAATATAGGACCTACCCGTACGTCATTTCAGACTAAGGAGGTTTCAAATCAGCCAAGGCTTATTTCAGATCTTCAAAACTTGGCTACAAAACCAATTTTAGTGTATATAAAACTTATATGGTATATTTTACTATTATTTCAGTAATTTTTGCAATTATTTTAATGGAATTAAATTAATTTACTTTAAAATTTTATTATGAAAATCGGTACAATCTGGCGGCATTGCCTGTCAAGTTTAAAAACTAAACGCAGTTCTTAGCATTATCTGTGGAAGACTATATTGAAAAAGTTGACAGTTGAAGTGGTCTCTTAGCGGGTGCGTTTAGTTTGATTTGATTTTTATGTTTTATTTTTTTTCCTCGCAAATGTGATGAAAAACATTGTGTGTATCACGGGCAGTAAGGGGATTACCAACTCGAGTCATTAAAAGCCCTCCGCCTACGGCGTCGGGCTCCTAATAGACTCTCGTTAGTAATTCCCTTCTTACTACCCTCGGTGCACAATGTACTATTCTTGTGCACTTGTGACGCACAATCGCTTCAAACCTACAAATTATTTTTACTACGTTTATTTTGAGATAAAACAAATTACACTGCCAAGGCGACCCGAATCCTATTCGGCTTATTTATTGATGGAATTATTGGTCGTTTAGCGGCTAATTAGTTCCACACGTGCGCAACACAAATGGTTTTCTTCGTTTTGAGCTTCAGGTTTGGGTGCGCCAAAGTTCATATAAAATTGCAAATTCGATTATTGGAACTCCGAAAATGTATCTCATAAAATTTTACAACCTAATGATCATTGTACATATTTATTTTTAGTCATAGTCATTGGAACTCCGAATGTATTATAATCATAATGTTGTTCAACATAAATAACTTTGTTACTATAATTTATGTATATATAATATTTCAATATAACGTTTTCAAGTAATAATATTTGGTGAAATATATATTTCAAAATATATCGCTGCTTAGTCATAATCTATTCGTATATATTTTTTCCAAGTTCACATTTTTAAGCAATAAGCTTTTGTATAATATATTTTTCAAATTATACTGCTATTTATAAATGACCCTAAAAACGAAACAGCTCCCAAAATAGGTAGGTTAGGGTTATTTTTTTTTATGACCCTAAAAACGAAACGGCTCCCAAAAATAGGTAGGTTAGGGTTATTTTTTTTAATGGCCCTAAAAACGAAACGGCTCCTAAAAATAGGTAGGTTAGGGTTATTTTTTTTGATGATCCTAAAAACGAAACGGCTCCCAAAAATAGGTAGGTTAGGGTTATTTTTTTAATGGCCCTAAAAACGAAACGGCTCCCAAAAATAGGTAGGATAGTGTTATTTTTTTGATGACCCTAAAAATGAAACGGCTCCCAAAAATAGGTAGGTTAGGGTTTTTTTTTTTTGATGACCCTAAAAACGAAACGGCTCCCAAAAAATATGTAGGTTAGGGTTATTTTTTTTATGACCCTAAAAACGAAACGATACACGTTGTGAATAAATAATATAACTTCTAAACATTATGAGCAAAATGATTCTATGAAATAAGTTGAATTATGATTGCATATTATGCGTTACGATACACGTTGATTTCAAATTATATAACTTATAATCATTATGAGCAAAATAATTATATGTAATAACTTTATTAATTAAGTAATTCTTGCTAATAACATTATAGGTACAGATAACATCTAAATAATAACATTATGTGTACAAAAATTCGATTTTTTTATTATTATAGGCAATGTAAGTAGTAGTACTAATAAATATTAAAAAAAATTATGAGCAAAATTTTTCGGAGAAATGATGAGTATAGTCACAAATCGTTATTTGTATAAAAAATCGAAATACCAATTTTATATGAGCCAATATGGACCCTTCAGGTTTGGCGAGTTAGCGCCCAGCGGCCGTAGGCAAGTGCCACTCTCTTAGTGTTAACACTGTTAGAGTCTGTGCGGAAAGAGAATAGGTGTGGCGAAAAACGGAAGTAACCTAACCGGTATGGCATTTTTTTTTTTGCAAATACGGTATAAAAGCATTACAGCGCCCCCCCATCTAAATCCTTTTCTCTCTCCGCACAGACTTTAACGCTAATAGTACGTATCTAAAAGAAATGTCTTGTAATAGCATTTTATGTCAATGAGAAGTCGCAGTACAAACGCGGCATACGCCATTTTCCTTATGTTTAAGGACTTTAGTGATTATAACCTATTAGATGTCAAACTTTGCTACCTATAAACTTTAAGAGTTATGCTATTAACGCCAATCAAAATTGCCTGAAGTATAAGCATCCAATTAGCACAATGAAAACCCGGCTTCCCTGTAGCAATCAGTGCCTTGGCCGTGCTCTCAACGAGATACTTCGTACCAAGTTTATTTAATAGACTAAGCCTTGTCCTTTGTACTAGCCGACGTATTGTGCCCGATTGCCTAGAATACGTATGTCGACAGTGGACAATGCGACATAAACGTTTCGATATTTCTGTTGCGCGTCAAAGAAGCGTTTTCGCGATTTGTACAAACATAAAGTTGCTAACAAATAGTCGTAACTGAGTACAAACAAGCCATTACAGAGGGAGTTCAACTTGTAATGGGAATACTTCACACGATTTTGCTAGGATATATTCATTTGAGTTTCTCAGTAGTTAAGTTTATCTTGAAGCTATTCGATTCGGTTTATGAAATACAGGTTTACTACGGAAGAATCATTTAATTCGTTCAATAATAATTGTATTACTGATTATGTCCATCGCTCAAGATTTGATTTAAGTTCCTATGTGTTCCTAGTAGCTAACTTATTAAGTACGCAATATTAGTCTACAAAAGATTTCGCTCTAAAAATTAAGAAATACCTATTTGGTATGATCTGACATGTTGGTTCAATGCTGCTCATAATATAAACTCGTACCGCGTGCCTGTCACCTTGTCCAGTAGGCTTATGATGCTACGCTTACTGGTCCTGAGCTCTTGGGTTCAAATCCTGGTAAGGGCCAGTACTTGTGTGATGGGCACGAGTATTTGTTCCAGAGTCATGGATGTTTCCTGTGTCTTTAAGTAAGTATGTATTATCTATATAAGTATGTACATCGTCGTCTAGTACCCATAGTACAACACGCATTGCTTAGTTTGGAACCTGTCGTCTGTTGGATTGTCCACCAATATTTATTTATTATTTATCAATCTCAAGAAAAAATACGGTTCCAGAGAAAAAATATTTAAATGAAATGAATCACGCTATGAAATAATTTGTCGGCAATTTAAGGGTAAGACCCCAGAAGAGCAAACCGTATAAATTTAGCCCGTAGGTTGCAGATAATGCTTAACGGCGTTAAGTCCGCGATTTGAACTTTTATTATATGTTTAATAACATCTCTTGATAATATTCGTTAATATTATCTAATATCTTAAGCTGAATGATGCGTTTTAAATACTATATGCTCTATTAATTATGTTGTACCACGTCCCATTTTGTTTTCATAACATCACAAATCAATTATAGAAACTATAAGTAATCAATATACTATCATATTTTTTATCTCCTTATACCTACTTTGTACCTATAAATACAAAATTTTGGCTTCTTTCTCCATAGCAACAATATAAAATTACGTATCGAAACAATCGTCATGAATGCCAAACCCGTTTGAACCTACGCCACGCCACTGTCCGTTTTGATGCTAATTTATTGTTTAAACAAATAAATATTACAACTCCTATTAGCATGGCGATATGAATTTAGTTGAAGCGCTAGAGTCAATTATGATTTGGAAAACTACTGATATGTTGTTAGTCTTGTGACGTTTATGTTCAAAAGAAAAGTCCTCTCATCGTCAGTCTCTACAATATACACTAGGATAACAGTTATGAACGAATTTAAACGACTGTTTTTGTGTGGGCTAGGCATATTATCTAATGCTAAAGTTTTTTCCTTTCAAATTATTGCCAAAAAACCTTCTCACCAAGTTGTTGCCATAACTTCCTGAGTAACGTAGTCGTCTTGATCGTTACTTTAATGATAGTGATGACTCTGTGACTTAACGATCGAGGGACCTCAAATTATTTGACATAAACATTTCCATAAACGTGTTGGGGTCTCGTTAGCCGCTTTTTCGGACCTGAGTCATTATTTTATGACGTAAAATTTACTTTTTATGCATAACATAAATGTTTTAAGGTATGATTTGTACGTTTAAGAGTAGGTTAGGATAATAACCAAATACATGTTGATGCCGATGAACGGGGAAACTGCTGATAGATTCTAGGAAGAATGTGCGAATTTTAGAAAACGAGAATTAGTATTTATTTAACTCATGTCAGACAAGTTAGTGCTAAGCGAATATTTTGCAATTAAATTCCCATTTACAGCCCTATAAATTATTTTCCGACAGCTAATAAGACAAATATAGGCAGATGGTACTTCAGCTGAAGATTTTATCTTTCCTTCAGTCCGCATGTTAGTAGGTAATAACATTTCAAGTGATCAATTTTGGACCTTCTATGAATGTATTAAGGTATTAGGTGTCTATTTAGTTATATTGGTTTTCTTTTACAAGGTTCGCAATTAACACCTGCAGAGGTCGCTTCCTCTAACGAACATCCCGCGGCGCCAACTCCCACGCATATGCCCACGCGCACCCAATGTCACTCGCTAAAATCAGATAAATCAATACACCAAAATGAATATGTACACTCGTGATTGTATAATTATGAGGCTATTTGATTTATATCGTGGTATTAATTTCACAGCGGGCAATATAATGCGTTTAGGGATGAGCCATATTTGGTTGTGATCGATCGGACTCGAGATATTCAAACGTTCGACGTTTTGGTATCCGGCGAAATGATAAATTGAATGCACGACCCAGGTGTCGGGGTTTAAACACCTACCTCAGTCTCACGATTATTCCATCTGATCTTAAAAGGACTTATATTTTTGCCACTGCCATGCCCTTATGCCATTTTGTTAAACCTGCCAATATAAGGATCAATAAAAGATAACGAATGTTGAGAAAAGTGCATTCGGATAAAATTAAGCTTTAATTTGAAATGTTTAATTTCGTACGTACGTACCTTGGTACAGCTTAAGTCACTCTAATATATAAGGTAACGGCGCCTATTACCGGGGGTATCAAAATCGGCGCCCATTACCGCGGCATTTCAAAATATGCGTTTTATAAGCAAGCCGTTCGTTTTACAATAAAACATATTTATACAAAAGTGAACCTTATCTAGTTGACTAACGGATCTGTTTATGCAAGTGTGTGTGATTTTAACAACAAGCTCGTAATACGTCAGTTCCCGCGACGGCGGCGTAGGAAGTGGTTGTGTAGTACTGTAGTACAAACGCGTCACGTCACATGCGAGTGTACCCGAACCTTATTTATTAGTTTACGTAATAGCTACCACTATTGAACGAATGCTACGACTGTTTAATGGTTGTTTATAGTTTTGTGCACAACTTGTTCGTGAACTTTATATTTTATTTGGCCTGGAAATGTGTTTAAATTGGAAAATAAAATACAGCGGTGATAGACGCCATTTTTGGTTGGGGAAACTAATACCGTGGTATACCAAGGTAATAGGTAAGATGGTAATTTGATTCTTTTTGCTTTATCTTTTCTTTATGTTGACGGTTACATGCTCTCTTACAGTTATTTAAATTTTGATCTATTGAAGCTTTTAAAAAACTATTTCCGTGTTATGGAATATATTAAAGAAACCCTTAATTTTTAAACAAAACTTCAGTACTGAATCTGCAGTTTCTATGGAAACCCTGATTTTGTCATGTCGTTTAAATATTGTAATAATTAACTATATTTACATACCAGCTTTTTCATTTTGGTTTTATAGCAAGCTTGTTAAAACGATGTTTGATTTGTAATGAAATTGCAATTGTACCCAAAAGTTTTTATGGGTCGAAATTAGATTTTACAAAAATCCAAATGAAGTCTATTACCGATGGTACGATCACATGACACTCGGTAATAGAATGTATGGGAATCTTTTAGCGACCCATTCAATATTTGTTTGGGTCGGTGATAGATATAACAGAAGGATCTATTACCGAGTGACATTTCAATCTTCTCTTAAAATAAATCATAACATAACATTTTGTTTTGATTTCCAAAAACCTTGATGTACTTACTTACGAATAGGTATAATAATAATGTACGGAACCAAACTCATAAATATTATTTAACCCTCGGTATTGGGTGCCGAATTGTGTATCAGTTTACTATTACCGATGGTAAAAAATGCTGCTTTTTGTACCCTCGGTATTAGAAGCTAAATTCGCGGTAATAGAATTACATCCTATCCATTACCACGGTAATAGAAGATTCTCCCTTTCTGGTTTCAATAATTATTTTGTCAAACATAATAAAATAAAATAAGTTCAAAAAGTAGCGATTCGGAAAATTTAATAGACACTCTAAAATAAAAAAAATAATCTCGGGCGTTAAGGAGCTCTCATACCCATCATTTATTGGAATCATTTGAAAACTACCTAAATACCACGGTAATAGGCGCCGTTACCTTAGGTGTAATACGTACTTTAACGTTGCTGATTGACACGTATAAATTGTGCTATTTGGCTATTGATTAATTAAGTCTTATTGCTCGGTAAAGCAATAAAGAAACTCGCTGTTAAAATTAAATTCAACATGGTTGTATTATCTCAATTGGCAAAACGGATGCATTCCAATTACAATGAGATAACGGTGGGTTTTTTCATTTTCGTTCATAGAGCGTTTTGCATGCAGACATTTTAGTGAACTACATGTACTTATTTTAAATTATTAAAATTTATAGAAAATCGTTTTAATTAGGTAACGAGGCAAAAGTACAATGGCAAAAGAAAAAAATGAGGGAAGATGAAATAAAGGAATATCGTGAAAGTGCTATTTATTAAACAACTTAAAAAAAAGTTTATTTTTAAGTATCAAAAATTAACAGAATTTTTATAATTTATTGGAAGAAACTGTACCGAATAAATTAAAGACGGAAGTTTTATTGACCCTAACATGCAATTAAATATCAGTATTTTTATTTTTGCTGGGTTCCTTCTATTTGGCATACGTTTTATTTGTCCGAAAGTAGTGTTAGCTCGAATTTTATTTCGCATAATTTTTCTCCAGCTTTAACAGAAAATATTTTGGAATGTCTTTTATGTCAGTCACTTAGAATAGATTAGGTTAGGTTAGGTTAGGTTTCTTTTATAATTATTCTAAAAAGTCACTGGTATCTGTAAAATAACACTTATGCGTAATGAAGTATTCGGACAAAATAGAACATTCGGACCAATAAAATTTATGCTAAAACAAGGGGATCCATTTTTGCTCAAGAGATATAAATTCCATACATTCTATGCTTACATACGTATATTATGCTTCTATATCCTATACCATTTCACTAATAATAAAAAGCCAACATGTCCGTTCTGAACATGTGTGTTTAATTTAAATGGCTGTAATCGTAAATGCGCGCTAGACTCGCGTATCGGTTGCGGCTGCGCAAGTAGGATTTCCTTTTTAGACTACACTCGTCCATCATTGGGTCAGTGTGCGAGGGACGCAGGGCTGGGGCGAAAACACATCGAAAAAGGTCTATTTGTGGATATTGTTTAACACACTGTCTATCTAGTATATATCCCTCTGTTTGGCATACGTAATTTTAACCGTCCGAATTAGTAATTTGCATCACTGTTCTCCTGCTTTTAAACGAAAAAATTGGAATATCTTTTAAGTAAGCCACAGAGTATGTTACGTTAGGTTAAGTTTCTTTTATGTTATTTTTTTAAAGTTAATGGTACGGTCAGCTGCAGAGAAAAGAAACCCCCCTGTTATACATTTGTAGTATTGTATAAGAGGGTTAGAGTGCGACTACGGTAACTTTGCAGAGCGGAACATGGCAACACCGCCATTTAAAAGTCACATTTTCATAGAAATTTAACGTTTAAACTGAGGATTGCCGTGTACCACTCTGCAAAGTTACCGTAGTCGCACTCTACTTTTTTCTGCAGTTAACAAAAAATATATATGGTGCGAAAAGAGTATCCAGAAGAGAATCCCGACGAATGAAATTATGCCAAAATAAGGGGAACCGTAAATATGTCTACGACTTATGTTAACTTGGTCATCCCAAAGGACACGATGTATTTGGAATTTTAAAATGCTTTGGTTTTACTTGGATATGTGCAATGGTCTACTTACTAAAAGATCTGTAGGTAGAAATACTCATTTTTTCATCTTACTACAACCTGGCTAGTACATTATATTCCCCTTCCTGCGCTTGAATGATTTAGGTACTACTTGGTATTTTTTGTGATTGTCTCTGATTCACCAAATTTCGTGTCTGGTAAGCTTACTGACTTATTCTAGTATATACAGGGTGGAAAGTTTTGATGGGCCCTGGAGGGGAACTACCCTAAATCCTTTAGTTAGCTTATTTTACTGAAAGGAAACATTCCTTTATTTTTTTAAATTAAACCAAACTGTATTCATCGATTTTTTTTTATGTTCTTGACTTTTGTATTGGAATTTATGGTAACATAACATTAATGATAGATTTCACGATCTTTTTTACTTGTAAGACCAAATGTTTATTAGAGAGATTTTATCCCGACTAATAGTCCTACCGATTAGTAAAATAAAATAGTGAGTTGCTTATTTTTTTTAATTTTAGCCGGTTCGATTTCCGGATGAGATGAGCGAATTTTAGAAAATCTTTAAATTCAGATTTGTTTAATTTTAAAAATAAAAGAATGTTTCCTTTCAGTAAAATGAGCTAACTAAAGGAATTAAGGTAGTTTGCCTCTAGGGCCCATCAAAACTTTCCACCCTGTATAGCTAGTATGCACCCGTTACTGTCCTATATCCATTGCGGCAGCCAACGTATGTAAGAACAAAAGTCTAATCACAAAGGCGAGCTCAAGGTGTTGAAGGACTACTGAATATTTTATTTGGCTATTGGCAACTTTAGAATTACGAGTATGCCTGACAGTTTTGACATAGATGATTCTAGTTGCATGAACTCAGTAGCGAGCACTGCTAAAGACAAAAAACACTGCCCAAATCTAATTTCTTGCCTAGTAAGGGTAGGAAGGTAGAAATCATAGCTTGGCAACTTCGTTGGTAACTTGTGTAAGTAGTTACGGCTGCACATAACAAAAAGCACACATGGGAGTGTCACCAACGAAGTTGCCAAGCTATAGTAAGGTAGGCGGTATTTTAAGACGGTACCTACTTTTCTAATTTTTACCCTCCTACCCTTAATAGGGTAGGAATAAGAGGGAAGGCAGTATCTTTTTGTCTTTATGGAGCGCACGCCACTGCTGATGAACTATTTCAAAACTAGCTCACATTCCTATAATACCATCGGTTTTAAGATGAACCAAACCAGATCATGACCTAGAGAGGTGAACAAACGACCGATATTCGAGTTCAGTATGGTTCAACCTAAATTTTTGACCCGATTCGATGTAAAAACATCGAGGGCGAACGACCGCCTGACGTAACTCGGGTTAGACAAACAAAACGACGCGGAATGCATGGGAGCCAGTTTTTAGGGTACCGCGGGCAACGTGAGACCATTCCGGCGGTGGCCATTGTCTTGAACGATCCCGATGCAATCGGAAAACTTGAGGTGGTACAATTTCATTGGATTAGTTAGGAATTGGTGAAAACTGATTTGAATACGCTACGACATGAGCACGATACAGCTCTTAGAAACGAAATTTTATTGGGAAAGATAGAAGAGTGAGAGTGAATACGGCATATAAGATCATGGCCATAATCATAATCAGTCAGAATCAACCATACATGCACTCCATATATAGATTCCGAATTGTAGGAACATTTTTGTTTCGTAATCGACTAATTACTACCAGCATGAAAAGAAAAACTATTCTTGAAGCTTTTTGTATGAACTACAACTCTAATCTTAGGTTTTTTTCTAGTTTCAGATCTATTAAGACACTAGATGCAGTCATGTATATGTAAATATATATGTAAGAAGGGGAGAATTGAAGAAATTTTCTTTCAAACCATAGCCTTCAACTAAATCCTATTAGGCAATCCTATTATACAAAATATATTATATTTCAGTCTCTTCTAAAAGCGACGTAGAGCAGACTCAGACCCACGTTTAAATTCAAACAAAGAAAATCGAACGGAACAGCTAGAGCCAATTAGAAAAGTACAATATTAGGGCAAAAGCTTGTGTTTTCAAAGCGTGACTAGATAACAATATCATGTTGATAATTTACGTTTCGTTGCTTTATAATGTGGTGGCTATTCGAGGGGAGTCGCGCTTGACCGGTTTCGAGCTTTCTTGCGTTTCTCGCATAACGGGATCGTGCTCGATTAGGCAAGTCTGCGTTAAAGGGCCTAACTTTGTAGCTTCTACAACATGGGAGTTTTTACTTAGTTAGTGGGAACTCTTCTACAATAGTAGGCATTATAAAATTGTTAGATGTATATTGAACATATTTTATGAAATAATTGATAGGTTGTTGTGAGGTCTCGGCATGAATTTTTTTTCATCATTTTCAGGACGTGTGTATTACTGTCTATGATATTTGTATGTGGGCGTGTGTGCACCCCAAGGCGGTTGAACTGATTTGAACGATTTTACAAGCTTTTATTTAGTTTCACCTATCCCGGTGTCTGTGTGCAATTACAGGCAAACATTCCAACGACGTACGTAAATGAAAAAAAAATGAAAAAATAACTTGTTAACTATCGCCACATTACCATGTGGCATCGTACATCGTAAGCCGATCAATAAGGCACAATGGTGCACGTTAAATAATCCAAGAACATCGTACAGGCACTTTTAAGGCGGCGCCGTGGCCCCAAGTTTGTTTATGGATACGCAAAGAGACCGCGAGCACGAGCACAGATCTGGTAAAGACGGGTCTCCATTAGAGATGTGCCGTTCCCGGGAATATTTCCCATTCATTCGGGGAATCCACGTCGGGAACGATCCTTGAAATTCCCCATAAAACTTTGGAGTAAGTGCTTCGTCTTGGCCTTAGCATAGTTTTTAACTGATCGAAAGAAAAATTGGATTAGAATAGAGATTGTTTACTGGCAGACGAAGTAGCCCAGATTGCAGTACAACAATTAATTTCTGGACTTATTTAGAGCTCTGTGCGTATATAGACTCTTATAAGGCTTTAATAGGATAATGCGTGGAATCTGCAGCGTTCATTTCTTTCTAAGCTTCTCTCGGTTTTTTACTTAAGTACCGGGAGTATAGGAATATTTTACCCATTTGTACGCCCAGTTGATGAGTTAATTTAAGACTATAATTGACTAGCGATTTTCATTTCGGAAAAAATAAATATGTACGCCTAATAAATTTATATTTTCGGACACTAAAGAAATACGAATTAATCATTGATTAATAACCTTCGCACGAATAACACTATCCATGTTGTGACTTGTCAAAGTTATCTTACGGATTAAATATAAACTTTTAATAATGCTTTAGTCCACCGATAATGCTCAAATAAGGACGTAGCTTAATTATGTTCTTTAATCCTGCCTGGCGATCCTCGATTGCCACTAATGGTACAAACCATAAGTTAACTAATAATTAATGCTTAAATGGAGACAGTCTAGGGTTTAACTCGATTGGAACTCGTTTTATCGTCTTCACGCGTATCAGATCGATAGGAATATTCTGAGTGAGACTTCTTATTCGAGATACACAAGTTTATGGTGGTAGAGTTTCGCATTTAATAGTTTTCATTAAGGTTTCACGTCTAATGATGTCTGTTGTGTTCCAGTACGATGCTAAAGCTAACATTCTGATCTTGGCAATACAACGATGCTGGTCAGAGCTAATTCTTCAATTGATTCACGCCAAATAGGAGGTATCAAACGTTGAGTTGCGAAAAACTAACCCGCGTAATCTTAGAAAATCTTCTTCAACTGATCAGAGCCTTGTTCGATTATCTAGGATATTTTTTAGCTAGCCTTTATTAGCACTCCACTGCTGGGCAAAGACCTCATCATCATCAAGAGTTCATCATCATCATCACCAGCCTGCGGCAGTCCACTGCTGGACGTAGGCCTCTCCCAAGTCGCGCCACTTTGCTCGATCATCAGCTCATTCTCAGCATTCCCATCCAGTTGCTGCTAGCCGCCCTGCGCAGATCGTCGATCCATCTAGCCGGGGGGCGTCCCACACTGCGAGTTCGTCCCACGTATAGGAGTTACATTTCACTAATTTTACTCTTTTCGATTATTCTTATTTTAGTTACGTGATGTGACGTCGCCGATAGATATAAGTACTATGCAATATCTAAAGCGCTGCCTACAGAATTACCTACTTATGTTTTTCTGTTCGATATGGAGCATTTGATTTTATTTTATTTGATGAAACGTTTGTTGATAAAACGGCAGGTTCGCATCAAAACCTACGGTGCATCAAGGGTAATTCAGATTTTGAGGGACAATACTAGGATTTCTTTAGATAAAAAAGAAATATTTGCCTATACAGGCTATTTACAACCTGCCTAAAACGTAACACCTCAAAACATTAAAAACTTCTTGTTAATACCTCGAAGTTCATTTATAATAACTGGGAGTCTGGAGAATTTTGTATTCAAGAAACTTTGGTAATATATTCGGGGATAGCATTACGCGCGGCGCAACGTCAAACTTGGTTGTAACTGCTGCTTTAGTAGATTGTTTTCTTATGAAACACCTTATTATCTGCCTATAATGGATTATGAATGGTATTGATATTATCTATTTTGTTGCTTTAGGCCGCAGTAAGCCGTTATTAGTTGGATAACGGGAATGTTTATTTTTTACGGGACTTTGGTTTGATTCACTTAAAATCGTAATGTCTACCTACTTACTTAGATATAGACGATGATATACATACTTATATAGATAAATACATACTTAAATAGATAGAAAACATCCATGACACAGGAACAAATACTCGTACTCATCACACAAATATTTGCCTTTACCAGGATTTGAATTGAACCCAGGACCTCTAGCTTCGTAGGTATTTACAATTTTACATGACATGGTTTTTCGTTTTTGTTTGGCATACTACAAGAAAACGAACAAAAGTCAATAAAAGTCTACATTACAAATTCGTAGGAATTGAAAACTAAGATGAATGCTAGTCTGGATGTCTCATCCATCACCACACAAACAGATATATATATATATATATATATATATATATCTGATAACATCAAAAACGAATAAAAAATGATCTCCCGCCTGAATTCATATTATAAAATAGTAGTGCTAATTATTTATAAGTTTAATATTTTTTTCATCCATCAAATCGTTAAGTCTTCGAAACCAGTAATTTCAGGAAAATATTCAGCAAAAACGTCTGTGTAAGAAATTAAAATATTCCTCATGAATAATTAATTTCTATCGTTTCAATATTTACTCACAAAATTTAATTTAATTTTTTAATATAAAAGAAATGGATACTTATAGTATTTATTCTCTAGTCCTAAGTCTACAATAAAGATTTTTTTCTACTCCTGTACTGTTATCTGTCTTTTACTTGGTCACGAACACTAATATAAGAACATACATAATATGAGTTCAGAGAAGTCTATACTCTATTCCCCATAACAGCACTAGTGTCGTTATAGCCACTTTACGTTATTGCTAGCAACCACAGACTTCTAAATCTAGGTTAAACTTAGGTCAAGGATTAAGCGCTCAATTTTAACTTTACGGTAAAAATGCACAACTACCAACTTAACAAACAATTAAAATCCTACGGCTTTTAAGAAAAACGAAACTTTCTGAACTAAATTCATTGATGCCAACATAAAAACAAAAGTATTTTTAATATATTCACTGCGTGTCAACTTAATTTAAAAAATAAAAAGTTTACCATAGACACATACTGACAGTCATACGTCATATTTGCCTTCTTTGCAGGTTATGCCTTGTTTGTATTTTATATGTATTTTAAAACCTGTCGTAGAAAAAGTATTGTATGCAACGTTGTATAATTAAGTCAAAAAACGCTCATTGCGTCTCTATTTGCGATACTCGCCGCTTTCGCGGCTCGTATCGCAACTCACGCAATTCGCATTTTTTGAACCTTCTTATACAACTGTTGCATAAAATACTATATAATGATAGCGAACCTTTAAATACTTCCTTGTTTTGTATATCTGGGAAAACCTTTTTATTTTCATGCTTAATAAAGAAATCTGTACGATTTATAACGAAATAGAAGAATATACATATACAATTCAACAATCCTGCTAATATTTAATTATAAATGTGAGGATGTTTGAATGTTTGATTATTGTTACTAGATAACTGGTTGGATTGAGATAAATCAAGTCCTGGATTGAAACATGGGTACCTACTGTTGCGCCGGTGGTATAAGCCAAAACTTCCAACGTGATTTTTCAAACATTACACATTAGAACTAGCATTATTATGACATGCAAACTATATTGAAATTAATATTTGCAAAATACTGAAATACACTATTTAAACATTTAATGAATGTTACCGTGTAATGATGTATCGGAACGCAGCTACAGCGAGACGGAATGAGACACATCATGACAGATAGTAACCGTTTTGATGTACTATTATTGCGCACCAAAAAAAAAACACATTTTAAATAAAAACAATTTAAAACGGTGAACAACAGGAAACACATTTTAAATAAAAACAATTTAAAACGGTGAACAACAGGCAATCTTGTCGCTTAAAAGCGACACCTTTGGATAGCGGATATGCCACGTAGGTAAAAAGTAGGTGTTGCGATGCGAATGAAACAAAAAGCTATAACTAATTTATGTTACTACAGAAAATAAGATTAAATTATATTATACTTTCCGTTATCCCTAGGTACCGTCTCTGTTCTATAAAGATTAGGACCGAACTATGAGTGACCAATCAGACTTTAATTGCAAAACCCTAGAAACGGCCTTTGTTACGCTCGAAGGACATGGAAAGCCATTTATACAATTATATTGTTATATACTTTCTGCTTTTGTAGAAGCCTTCTAACGTGTGCTGTCCTTCAAATAAATTGGCAAATCACGTTTCCAGTTTCTATTGGTAGGAGTTTGATTAATTCAAATAAAGGACGAAATCGTAACAAAGGAAACTAAATATAATTGAAATCGTTGACAAAATAATAGTCGTAAGAAGAAAACAAGTCCAGTGAGTAGGTAAAGTTGCTTGTTCTTAATAATTTAAGTATAGATGAATACGCTAGACGACTAAAAAAAGCTGTTGAGTCTATCAGTTAGATTATTATTTTTATGCCACACCTGGCCATAAAGTGGCTTTTTTCCCACGCTGCGCGTACGGAAAAAGCCGCTTTCTGGCCAAGTGTAGACATAAAATGATGTACACAACTAGGGAATGCAAACCGGTTAACCGGTTAACCGAAAAACCGGTTAACCGCCTGAATTTGGCAACGGTTAATAACCGGTTATCGAGCCCAGAAACCGGTTTTTAACCGAAATGTAAAAAACTGTAGTAAATTGACAAAAATTCTGTAATTTTACCGTATTCCTTTCCGATTACTCATTTGTTTTACTCTGCCAGTTTAGAAACCTTTAAAAATCAATCACATTGGTACTTTTACTATGTTCCTTTAAGTTTTTCTGCAGATTGAAGCGATTTGAACATTACACACTAATTTACACACATTACTTGTATTAATTAACAAACTCTCATCATCTTACTTTTTTCCTTTACGTTTTTTCTTCTTACCTGTAGTTTTTTTTCATTAGTAAGTGGAGTTTTCTATATTCAACAGTCAAGTCAGCCTGATTCAATCAATTATAGTTAATAGTCTACATCTTTTCCTTGTGTCCCTTTTAGGTCTTACTTAACGTCTGATTCGTAACGGGTTCGACAAATTAAGAGTTTTTTTTTTATATAATTCCAATCGTACTTTATTTATAAACATCACCATAGGAAACACCAGAGTCACAAAAGATTTATACCAAAGACAATTTTTTTCCACAAATTTTCAGATAATCGTAAAAATCAACTAAAGCTAACGCCGGAAATCACTGCCAAATTGATGTCAAAAACTTGATACTTTGTGGCAAAACCTGCGTAAAACTGATTCCCTACGCAACCTGTTAACCTATATTACTTATACCATTTCCGAAAGAAAATTTCTTCACTTTGTCTATAATATGATGGGAATGTAGAAGTGTCTGCAAATATCTGATGTAGCAGGTACTTTAGCAAAGTAATGTTCGCAACCGAGTGTTGGTTACCATTCGATAAAGCAATATTACGTCAATAATACCATACCTACCACTAATATTATTGATGTGTGTGACAATGTTTGGAGGTTTAGATGTTCGAATGTTTCTTACTTAATAACGCAGTATCAACTGAATGGATTGAGATGAAATTTGGCATGGAAGTAGACTAAGTCCTGGATAAGGATTTCCCTTGATATAATAACGGGAATAACGCAGGTGAAGCTACGGGTATAAGCTAACAAAAAATGGCTCACAGTTTTAGTTAAATAATACGCTTTTCCAGCATTGATTTGACTGTAGTTGGGGTTGAGCCACGATGATAAAGAGCAAGAGAAAATTGAACTTAAAAACTTGATCCAACGAAGTCTAGCAGTATTGACATATTGAACAGTATTGGGTTCTGTGGCCAAGGGAGTCGCCATCTATGAGAACACGAGTTATACCTTACCCAGTTTGAAGCGAGCTCTTCTACTTGAGACTACAATACCATTGAGTGGTTAACCACAAATTATGATAATGAGCTTGTAGTAAAAGAAGATAATAAACGCCTTGGAAGGTTAATATAATTTTTCTACTTTATTTTTTGGACAATAAACTACAATATACACTAACAGAATAATGGCGATCATAACATTTGTTGCATTTCATTTCCATTTCAAACCTACTCGACAAGAAATAAGGTTGAAAATTCGATATACATACAGTGTACTTCTAACCTTTTTTTTGTAAGTATTTGGTTGGCGGTTCGAGAACAAAAGTAGATAATAGCATTGTATAGATACAATGCTATTGTAAGTACAGGTAAGTGGATGAGCTCTCTTCAAACTGGGTAAGGTATACACATGTACCCACCTTGATGCAAATACTTTACAGCTTTGACGATCGAGCGAGAATAGACGGTGTTAAGTTAAAAAAAACCTATTAAACAAAAGTCAAAGTAGATGGCAAAATTGAAGGAACTTGCTGGGTGCCCTGGTAGTCGAAGACCAGAGGCACTAGGTTAGATTCCTGGTCTGGACCATAGGAGAGCGCCATTTAATTTTTCTATGTATTTTGATTTCTTCGATTTTATGTAACACAAAAATGTGGTGTAATTTACCCGCATTAAAAAACTAATAAAAAAAAACATCATGTTCATTTCATATTGTAAATCTAGATAGTGAATCCGTTTCAAAACAGGCTTTACTTTTTATTTTCCGTCTGGCTAAATTATCACGATATACTGTCAGTAAAGTTCCCATTATTATTGTTTGTTATTTAAGTTGAATTTGTTTAATAATCGACTAAGCAATACTTTAAAGTAGTTCTTATTATCATACACTCACAAAAACCACAAAAATGGACGAAAATAAATTAACCGGTTTTTAACCGGTTAACCGGTTTTTTCGGCATCACATCGGTTAATAACCGGTTAAAAAATTTGGCCGGTTATTGCATTCCCTATACACAACACAGAAGGAAATAAAGAAAGCTCTCGATCGCATATTTACGTCCCTCGCTTTCAGCTCGGGCCGCAAACTTCTGCGATCTCGGCCTTTCTTTGTATTACCACCCTAGTTACCAGTGGCGTGGCGTTGAAGAAATCCTAGGGCAAGCCGGAGCAGCTTTGGCTTCAATTTTATTTAAGAGCACTAGAATTAAGTGCTGAACTGCCTAATATTAGGCAAGCCGATGGGAATCGAGTTCTATGGACGCCACACCACTGCTAGTTATGTAATGTACTATTTCTTTTGTTTGACAACCAAAAAATGACGAGGATACAGTGCTTAGAAGTTTCGAGTGACGTCACTCTTTGGTAAAATTTTCACCTAGGAGTGACATGTCACAAGTCACAAGCCCTCACTCCAGAAGTTTGATGATCTCTTTGTCGATTTTTAATAATTTGACTAACCAAAAAAAAACGTGTTCCATATTTTTTCATAATCTAACTGACGGACTAAATATAATGATATATTTTTAACCCAGTCGTCACCTCTATTATCGAGAGCTTAAAGTTGCATTTGTAGTGGTTGCACCGTTCGCAGGAAAAAGAATAGAATTTAAGTATTTCTCTTACTTTAAATAATATTTAGAATTTGACACTGAAATTATTTTTGTGTTTACTTCTTTAATGTATAACAAACCTCTTTTTATACTGATAATACGATAGGATATTTAAAATGCAAATATAGAATGCTGTAAACATACAATACCACTACATATGCAATAGGGAATATGCATGTTATTTTTTGTCGCATTTCTTAACAAAATATGAAAATACCGTAAAAAAGATGACACAAAGTGAAAACAAAATTAAAATCGACCGAGAAATACGGAAGATATGAACATTTTAAAGCACTAATTAGACAGCGATTAGAAAGATGACGGAGAGATCCGATATGGACTATGACGTCATAGTAGGTACACGACTGTCATACAAACTCCATACTATATTTTGTTTTGCAAGAAAGAGATAGAGATAAATCTTTGATAGCTCATATCTTGGTTATTTTTACAGTTATTCGAAAAATATTTTTTTCCTACTGTTTCTTATATTATTGAGCTTTTATTAAAGTACACAAAAGAGTCTCGAGTTTACCAGTTTTTTAGTTAAATTTTTTTGGTTGGTGGTTTGGTTTTTTTTATTAAAAACCTAGGCACTTGAAATGAGACTCCTGCGTAAAAGATCAGTCAAGAAAAAAATGCCTACAAATTCAAAGCAATAAAAGTCAGCTTGTTTCTTTAACCTGCTTTTCTTGTTTACGACTAAATTTAGGCTAACAGTGTTGTTTATTCCCGTCTGGGTTACAGCTCTATTGTCATTTGTTTAATTTACTCACTAATTGCGAGTTATTCAGACTAAACTAATATTTGATCGGTAACAGGTCGTATTGAAAGTGCAAGCCGTCTACGAAATTCATTCCTACCACTTGCGACTGGGCCACCATCCCATCGATCTCAAAAAGTTACAATGGTTAATCGCGGGTCTTTAAGAATGAACTTTAGGATACTAAAGATAAGACTGAAAATCCTTTTTGTAAGAAGGATACGTGTGCTATTTTGGATGGGGCGAAGCTCCACTATTTATAGAAAGACGTGTAAAACCTGTAGAGCAGGATAGTGGGCATAATTAGAGAAGCGAACTTGGTTTACCACAAGTATCCAATGTTGGCTCAAACGCAAATTTCGTTAGTTAACCGCCGAAGGGCGAGAGTCGGTCGTAAGGCTTCTGTATCAGATTATAATAGAATCGTTCTGGAATTTATATTCATCTACATATACATATAATACAATAATGAGGATACGTTTAGATCAGTGGGAGTGCCACCGCCTACGAAGCTAGAGGTCCCGGGTTCAAATCCTGGTAAGGGCAAATATTAGTGTGATGAGAACGAGTATTTGTTTCTCAGTCATGGATGTTTTCTATCTATTTAAGTATGTATTTTTATCGTCGTCTAGTACCCATAGGACAAGCAGTGCTTAGTTTGGGACTAGCTCGATTTGTGTAAAATTGTTCCCCGATATTTATTTATTTATTTAATTGTAATAAGACTATGTATGCGCATCATACAAAAACTAACGGACCAATTTCCATGAAATTTTGTGTAAGTATAGATAGATTATGACCGCGGTTAACACATAGAATACTTTTTAACCAACTTGAAATAACGTCCGCGAACAAATTTGTCTATCTCAAATAATGCTATCAATTGGAGAAGAACACTTATCCCTTATGTTTTTAGGATGTTCGAAACTTTAATTTATTTTTTAATGGTAAATAACGCACCTGTCACAGCTTAAAGTATTTAGGTACCTACCGTAAGTTCAAACTCTGTGTGACAACTTAAATAGTACATTGTGCACCGAGGGTAGTAAGAAGGGGATTACTAACAAGAGTCTATTAGGGATATGCCTTGAAATATTATGATATGCCTAGGAATATCATGATATGGCGAATTATACTGTCGTAGTCAACTGGTTTAATTAGCCATTTGGTTAACTGTCTAGTATTTTCATTGAACTCTGACCCGCCAGCAGGTCGACGAAGCTTACTTTTAATGACTCGAGTTTGTAATCCCTTTCTTTACTGCACAATGATGTTCGGATCTATATCGGGATCCCTAAATTTTTTTAAACTATTTTTGAATTCCCTAATACTATTTGTCATAATGATCATTTGTCCTAACACTCACATGCCCTAATATTTGATCCCCTCACATCGGGATCCCTAAATTTTTTTAACCTATTTTTGCATTCCCTAATACTGTTTGTCATAATGATCATTTGTCCTAACACTCACATGCCCTAATATTTGATCCCCTCACATCATTTCTGCCAGCAGTTCGTTTTTGTTGGGGGACGCAGTTTCAAACCTAACCTAAACCTAACTCAACCTAACCTACTTTTTCTGTCTGCTTTTTTCCATGCAGGGGGCTTCGCCCCCCCCGACCCCCCTTTTTAAGCCTTTTCGTAGCTAAGAACTCGTGCATAACTCTAGTTGCTTAGGACAAACGATGTTAGGGATCGCGAGGAATATGCAAAATAACATTAGGAATATTAATAGTTATGGCAAAAAGCTTCGGACAACAGAGTATTATGGCAAAAATAACATTATGGAAAAACCTTATTATGACAACTGATCGTTAGGCCAAATACCCATTAGGACAAAACAGTTAGGGCAAGTGATTTTAGGACAAACGATGTTAGGGGTCTCGAGGGACACCCATGATGTTCATCACATTTGTGACGAAAAAAGAAAAATATGACAAATATCAAATTATTTATTGTCAACTTTTTCAATATAGTCTTCCACAGATAATGCTAATAATAATAATCTATCTCCGAGGCTGAAACCTACAAGTAACTTGGAATGTCACAGGCCTTGAGTATTGCACACAGGGACACTAGGCAGGCGGTGAAGGAGCGCTTCTTCTGTCGCTTGACAAAAGTACTTAACGGTCTTTTGTCTGGCGGCAACAAGGTGCGTGCCTTCAACGCTTGGGTGATGCCCCTGCTCACTTACTCCTTTGGCATACTAAGGTGGACTCAGACTGAGCTGGACGCCCTGGATAGGCGGGTCCGTCTGCTGCTCACTACACACCGCATGCTACACCCACGCTCGTCAGTTATGAGACTGTACATCCCGCGTAAGTGTGGCGGCCGTGGCTTTTTAAACGACAAGGACCTCCATAACCGCCAGGTGTGCAGCCTCAGGGAGTACTTCCTAAACAACGAATGTGGGATACATCGCAATGTAGTAGCAGTAGACAGAACCCTTACCCCTCTTTCCTTGGCAAACGAGAACTGGCGTAGACCTAAGGTGCTTAGCACCGACGACCGCAAGGACATATGGAAGAGTAAGGAGCTACACGGGCGGTTCTACAAGGCCCTCACGGGACCCGATGTAGACCTGCTCGCGTCGGTGAACTGGCTACGCTTCGGTGATCTCTTCGGGGAAACTGAAGGTTTTGTCTGTGCAATTGCGGACGAAGTTATGATGACGAACAACTACCGGAGTATAACAACATGGAACGCAATAAAGTGATTTGATTTGATTTGAGATATATCCTGAAGGACGGTACGGTCGACATCTGTCGGGCATGCCGCCGTCCCGGAGAGTCTATCAGGCATATTATCTCCGGTTGTTCCCATCTAGCTAACGGCGAGTACTTGCACAGACATAATCAAGTAGCCAGGATCATTCAACAGCAACTTGCTGTTCGATATGGTCTTGTGGGGTCTGAGGTGCCGTGCTATAAGTACGCACCGATGACGCTTCTCGAAAATGGTCGTGCCACGCTCTATTGGGATCGATCTATCATCACGGACAGGACTCTTGTAGCCAATAAGCCTGATATTAATAGATTGATCCAAGCGCCTGCAGTGCTTATCGACATCACCATCCCCCATGACGAGAACCTCGTGAAAGCCGAGAAGGACAACCTCAGCAAGTACCTTGACTTGGCTCACGAGGTTACCGCCATGTGGGATGTTGATTCGACGATCATTGTTCCGATAGTCGTTTTGGCGAACGGGCTTATAGCGAAGAGTCTCGATCACCATCTCAAGAGACTCTCGCTTGATCGCTGGATCAAGGGTCAGATGCAGAAGGCGGTACTTCTGGACACGGCGCGCATAATCAGGAGGTTCCTCTCTCTGCGGCCCTAATCACCGGTAGCTTGGGCCCCGCCCCGCTGCCGGTGGCACCCTAGGTTAGGTTTAATGTGTTTATAATTTGTAATTTCATTTTGTATTTTACTTTTTACATATATGTATATATATTGTAAAAAACCCAACTTAAGAAAATAAATATATATTGGACATAATAATAACATTGTTTGAGGAGTAGAATCTACGTTTTAATTTTTGGATCGTGTTACAGGGCCCACGGTGTATAAGTTTTATATACAGTAAAATTGGTTTTTTAGCCAAGTTTTGAAGATGAGAAATAAGCCTTGGCTGATTTGAAACCTCCTTTAGTCTGAAATGACATACGAGTAGGTTCCATATTTTAAAATTAAACTCATAACTCCCGAGGGAGTTATAGATTTTCATACTGCTTTTCCTCCGTGGGAGTTAAAGATTTTTATAACCCACGGGAGGTAAATCGGCTGCGGAAAAGCCCGCGTATTATAAACTTATAGCACCCTCAACAAAAACGGGACACTTTTTAGATGATTTCGTAAATTACTTAAGTGAAATATCACCCGACTACGTAGGAAACTTGGCACTGCAAATATCCATTCCCGGTCGAAGATCCAGGCGCAGACCCAAAAAAAGGTGGAAAGATGTTGTGCTAAAGGATATGACTGAATGTCAGGTATCCGAGGGTGTTGTCGGAGACAGAGCGAAGTGGAGGAGACAAGTTCAGAAAGCTGACCCCACCACCATGTGGGATAATAGCTAGGAAGAGAGAGAGAGAGAGAGAGTGAGACTTCAGTGAAATATCACATTCCATAATTTCCATAGCAATGTCTGTTATAAAATGTAAAAGGTGAGGTCGAGGATTGAAAAATGAAAAAAAAAATAAAAAATGAAAAATGTTTATTTCTGTTAAAACATAAGTTAAAAAACATTCCAAAGGTTGGAGTCTCCTAGTAAGTATAGGGATACCTGTATCAGGAGACTCCGCTCTTCTTTTAACAAATCAATTGTTATCTATTTAACAAAAATAAGGATTGAAAGCATTAAAATAAAATTAGGCAATTACTTATTCTTATTTTACGCCTATACCTGGTTATATTTTGGATTCGAATTTTAACGATAATTATTGCCTACGTTTCTTTGATTCCTTATGATATCATAGAGTATCATAGGCTATTTACCTACATTTATTTCAGTACCTATACCTAATTACGTTTTAAAGATGGCACGACTTATATTTTTCAGTTCCGGGATGGTTGTTCTTGAAATCGCATGACGGACATTAGAAGATTTTTCTAATCTTAAATGACACGAAGTATACAATATGCTGGGATTAAAGACGGTAAAGCCATAAAATAGTACATTGTGCACCGAGGGTAGTAAGAAGGGAATTACTAACAAGAGTCTATTAGGAGCCCGACACCGTAGGCGGAGGGCTTTTAACGACTCGAGCTGGTATTCCCCTTACATAAAAATCAAATATACTAAACGCACCCGCTAAGAGACAACTTCAGCTATCAACTTTTTCAATATAGTCTTCCACAGATAATGCTAAGAACTGCGTTTAGTTTTTAAACTTGACTGGCAATGCCGCCAGATTGTACCGATTTTCATAATAAAATTTTAAAGTAAATTAATTTAATTGCATTAAAATAATTGCAAAAATTACTGAAATAATAGCAAAATATACCATATAAGTTTTATATACACTAAAATTTGTTTTGTAGCCAAGTTTTGAAGATGTGAAATAAGCCTTGGCTGATTTGAAACCTCCTTAGTCTGAAATGACGTACGGGTAGGTCCTATATTTTAAAACTAAACTCATAACTCCCACGGGAGTTATAGATTTTCATACAGTTTTTCCTCCCGTGGGAGTTATAGATTTTTATAACCTACGGGAGGTAAATCGGCTCGAGCTGGTCTGTAAGCTCGCGTGTTGTAACACCCTTTACGAGCAAGTGTGATGAAAAGAGATATTATATCTTCGTCACGCAGGACTCAGATCAGGACCTACACTACATGGCAAAATTGAAGGCAACCTGCTGCTCCGGTGGACGCCGCAGGCAAAGTATAAAGACAGCCAAGTAGTACGACTTCGGCCGTTTAGGAGCGCGCGACACGTATTTACACAGACGCAAGACGCGCGTCTGTGTGAGTGAACGCCATACTGTGGCATGCTCGCGCATGATCAAATCCTTGCCTGTGGTGCGTCCGTACACGGCGCGCACACATGCGCGCTCCCGATGTACCTTTTGTAGGAAGACAAAGTACCGTATACCCTGCCGCAGGGTCCAGACCCTGGGTACTGGGTTTGATTCCTAGTGCGTAACTTTAATCGTGCTTTAATCTTTATATTTATATCAGAAATCGTTTTTTTTTTTATGCTTACTATATAAACTACACTGCGGTCAGAGGCCCCAAATCTTCAATCATTCTCTTAGGATCCATTCATTAGATCCATGATGTATCTAATGATATTTTTTTTTTCTAACTAGATCCATTACTCAAAAGTATGGATCTAACGATTTTTTTTTCTCTTCTGATACATTTTGGTACCCTGTCGCAAGAAATGGATCTATGGACAATGTTTTTCTCAGTAGATACATTGCCTATCATCGGAATAGATCTAGGGAGTGTAGTTTCTCCATAGATCCATTTATTCATTTGTTCATGGATCTAATGAGATCACTTTTCTCGCTAGATACATTTTATAAGATCCATTATGGACCTGGTGAGACTTTTTTCTCATTAGATCCATTGATGCTCTCGATAGTGGATCTACTAAGAACATAATCTCGATAGATCCATTTGCTCTGACCGCATATGGATCTGGTGAGACTTTTTTCTTACTAGATCCATTACTTCGCTAGATAATGGATCTGTTGAGAATATTTTGCCATTAGATCTATTACTTCGCTAGATCATGGATCTGTTGAGAATATTTTCCTATTAGATCCATTACTTCTCGAAATACTGGATCTGTTGAGAATATTTTCCCATTAAATCCATTTGCTCTGACCGCATATAGATCTGGTGAGACTTTTTTCTTAATAGTTCCACCTCCAAAAATTTAATTATAAGAGTTCGGCACCTAAACGTCGCAAAGTCGTCAGAGACAATGATGATCGAAGTTTGATGGCTCAAATACAATTAATCAATGGAGAAATTAGTATTGGACATTTCCTGGAAAAACTGAGATAATGTGGCTAAAGTGGCTTTTACCGCACGCTACGCGTACAGAAATAGCCGCTTTCTGGCCGAATGTAGACATAAAATGTTGTACACAACCCGGGAGGCAATAAAGAAAGCCTTCGATCGCATATTTACATCCCTCGCTTGCAGCTCGGACCGCAAACATCTGCGATCTCTGCCTTTCTTTTGTTTTACCACCCTAGTTGCGTAATGTACTATTATCATTAAAAGTTGTATATCCAGTATATCTATTAGTCATATTTAATAACGTTATGAAAATTTCCGTAAAAAAATCTTTGTACAAACAACCCAATTTTTTAACCGGCTTTCAAAAGAAGGGCGGTTCTCTATTCATCTGTATGTTTTTTTTTGTGTTTGTTCACCGATTACTCGAAGACAGCTGAACCGATTTTGAAAATTCTTTTTTTTTTTAAAGGGTACACCTCTGAGGTTGTCCCATTGGAACCAATTCAATTTAAGGGCTCCTGACAAACCGAGGATAGAGTTTTAGACTAGGGCCCGGTTAGCAAATGCGACCTGGTCTACAACTGTATGAACGGTCCATTACTGGCGGTTGATGGCGGGCATTTCTCCAGAAATATGTCTGCGACTCATTCATCTGTCTCCATACATTTAGTGTGAAAAAGGGCCAGATGAATGAGGTGACCGCAGACATATTTCTGGAGAAATGCCCTGGCGTCTCCATTGGCTCTGAATGCAGTTTACTTGTGCGTCTACTGCAAATTGACGACGGCGATTTTATTGTGTTCCTATATCAAACCAGGAGAAATTTCCTGGAAAGATAACTGCAGTCTTCTCTCATGCTAACTTTGGATGAATAGGCTGAGGCATGTGCCTGTCATGGGAATATTTCTCGAGTTGTACGGCAAATATTGCAAAATTGGTAATATTCCCCATATATTTTTGGGAGATACCTAGGAACAGTAATTCACTAAATACATATGTTACTTAGTCACCATCCGGAAATACCAGGTCAATCAATGGTAAGTTTTAAATACAAAATAAAACTGAGCCGGTTTTTTATTATTTCATATTTGCAGTGGGTTGGTAACCCACTGCAAATATGGCAAGGCATGATGACAGCTTTTAATATTACCTACATGAAATATTCACTCAACATTAAGAAACTACACTTGCGGTCAAAGAATTCGGGTCACCGTAATTTAAATAATAGAAATTAGGTGTTTTTCAATATTTGACACTTGTTTCATTTACATAATATACTATGCTTCAATATCTGGCTGTATTAGCAATATCCGCTAAACTCATCATTAAAATATTATTGTCCAAATATGGTGAATTTTACGATATTTCACTCCGTTAATGTCATTGTTTTTCATGGGTTTTTACGGGTTTGATCTAAACCTGAAAATGCTATTATTTCGGTGTTATTTTTACAGATAATATCTAAAATTTCATCATTTTATTTGAGATTAAAACGGGATTCAATAATTTCTCAACCCTGGAGTATTTTAGAAAATATAGCGGTATTTCACTGACCCGAATTCATCGTCCGCTAGTGTATATAAAATAAGATTCCTTCACGAGAAAGTCAGAGCCAAGTGCATGAGAGCAAATGTAATCAGTGAGGTAATTTAGTGGCGGTCAAATAGTGATTTATCATCATTACAGGTCTACCAAGTTACATGCAAACTAAGAAAGCTCTTATCATATGAAGATAAGGTTTATATTAGTCTGATCCTTGTTCCTGATAAAATGGTTGTCTAACTACACTACAAAGTAATGCGCGAGTTGCAGAAGTTCTTATTACGTAGATAAAAGAGTCTATTTTTGTTTAATTTGAAAACAGTTAAGTTGGTAGACCGTATTGCAAGCCCTGCGGCTATGAAGATGCATGCCTGTTGTTGAGCATTAATTATAAGCCACTTTTGTGCCCGACTGTACTTAGACGACGCGCCGATGCACAGATTAGATCAACTACATCAAATTGAAAAACGTTTCAATAAGGGAATAAGTACAATACCTATATAAATAGATACTAAAAAGAAAACAAACAGAATACTGTTATGTAGGTTATTGTTATCTAATTAGAAAACGAATATACTTTAGTACACACCAAAAGAAATGAACACAAGTAATTATTCTAAGGCAATAAAAACAATTAGATTTTTTTAATACAATGTTTTTAGTTACGTCTATTTTATTACTATGCAATTATGCGGGGTATTAAAACTCAAGGATGTTTTCATTTTCAGAATCATAACTTTATTTATGCCACACCTGGCCCTAAAGTTGCTTTTTCCGCACGCTGCGCGTACGGAAAAAGCCGCTTTCTGACCAAGTGTAGACATAAAATGATGTACACAACACGGGAGGTAATAAAGAAAGCCCTCGGTCGCATATTTACGACCCTCGCTTGCAGCTCGGGCCGCAAACATCTGCGATCTCGGCCTTTCTTCGTTTTACCGCCCTAGTTGTGTAATGTATTATAAAACACGAATGCCTATTAAAAAAATCAGAAAAGTTTGAGTCGGATTCGAGCGTACGAAGGGTTCCGTACTGCCGTAAGACAAACAAAAATACACCAAAAAAAACGTTTATTGTATGGGGACCCCTTTTTATTTTTAACTTAATTCTGTTTTTATTATTTGTTGTTAGAAAGGCAATAGAAATACACATTCTTTGAATAATGTATCAAGGATCTAGGTACTTATTATTAAAATCGAGCAAAATACGCCAAAAAAACACGTTTGTATGGACTTCTTTAATTCGTGATTTAATTTTCTTTTTATTTTCAAGTCTATCTATAGTAGAAGCGGGTCCTTTTTTTCATTTTTTTATAGAGGCAATAAAAATACGCATTCTGTGAAAATTTCAAGTCTCTACTCTCTACCTATTACGGTTTAAAACCTAGAGCTCTGTGACGCACGAATATACGGACAGACAGCGGAGGCTTAATAATAGGGTTCCGATGGCACCCTCTGGGTACGGAACCCTAAAAAGGCTGGTGAGATAGGTTTTCCTACCCTTTAGTTCACTTTTAAACAACTTCAGAATATCCTGAATCTAATGTTACTGTAATTCTAATATACGTGAATAAAAACTAATATGTAGCGGTTATTACAAAATGACTAGGCTATAACATTGGAGCTCTGTGCTACATATATCACAGCGAATTCTGGTTTTCTGTCGAACCGCTCACTAGATAGGCAACTTGACATCATTAATGTTGACATAATGATTTATATTAGAACGATTAAGCAATATAAAAGTAAGCCCATAACTTTTAAATTTCATTATAAAACAATTTTTTTAATTTGACGTTATTTTAAATGAAGCTGTAGTGCAGGTGGAGGTTCGAATTTTTTAAATATTGCTCTTCATAATTGGTTTTTATAAAGGAAGGAAATTTTGTTCTGAAAATGTCAGAAGCGCGGTCCATGCATTTCTTATGATATATCAGATCTTTAGTGATAAGTAATGTGGACCAAGAAGTTAGTATTGCCTTCAATACACGTCAATTGTATTTGTAAGGAAATCAGATGGGGAGTTACCTATTTTCAGTCTTTAGCACGTTCTGGACGTCACTTCACATCACATGCTCCAAAATATAGCGATTAAATTATACCACCTTTCACCACTATAACTTGGCAATGGAGAATGTTAAATGGTCTATGTATCTGTAGTGGTACATGTGGATGTTTTTTGAGAACGCGCGTGGGCTTAACAGAATCAGACTGTAGTGTAAATTGCAAATAGTGTTGATAAGAGTATCTGGAATGAAAACATCTATACCAGCTTTGTTACTCAGATCATTGTCAAGCCACGCAGAAAATCTCCTAGCGGTTATAATTATAATTTGACATATGGTTACATAACAGGGGTTCAAGTATGTCGGCAAAATGTCATTTGCCGAAGCGCCAAAATAATCAAACATGTGAAAGAGCCCTTGAGGCCTACTTGCAGAAATAAATATTTCATTTCATAAACATTTCATTTCATTGGGCCTGACAATTATGCCTCAAATGTCTTCAAGATGAAGGCTAAAAATTAAATGCTGTAAGTGCAAAGATAAATCGCACTTCCTACAGTTTAAATAAAAAAATCAGAATTACCTACTGTATGTGAAAGAAACATTATGTTTCTTGATTTGTTTTTTATGTAGGTAAATTACACTAGATTTCTATGTTTTGAGAGGGCCGAAAATCCAAAGGTATATCAAAGGTTCCATTCTTGGTGTGGACCATGGGTGAGCGCAATTAATTTTTAACCGACTGCAACCTATATAATAATTGGCGGCAATTTCTCAAATGTCTCCGCTGTTCACTGTTCTAAGGCCCACCTGCAATATTTCATAGCAGATTCACCGGAATAGTGTGATGTACGGCGGAGGCGAGGTCGCGCCCGCATCACCTCAAGGCTGCGTGCCAATTTCGATCGGAATCGTAATAACTGGCCAAGAGCATGTCGGGCCATGCTCAGTGTAGGGTTCCATAGCCGTAACTATAATGTAAAAAATACGATGTAAAAAAAAAGTACAACAACAAAAGAGCGTATCTTCATAGCAATTACGTCCTTTTGTTGAGAAGTGCAGTTTATCGGCAATAACTCAAAAACGGTACTTTCGATCTTGTTAAAAATAATTTTCGTTGAAAGTATTCATTAAGCGTTACCTTCGTGATTTTTTTCATATTTTTCGGACGCACGGTTTAGAAAATAGAGGGGGGGGGACACAATTTACACAACTTTTGGAGCGATTATTTCCAAATACATTCACTTAATCAAAAACGTTACTTAGGAACCTTATAGTGTTTTTTAAAGAGCTGTCGAACTATGTACCACACGTTAGTATTTGCTGAAAAAAAAATTTTTACTGTCTTTAACATGTATGGAGTGCCCCCCCTAAAAATATTTATTTTAATTATTTATATACCAAACTAAGTAGCGGCTCATAAAAGACACCTATATTCCAAATTTCATCAATATCCATCATGTAGTTTTTGAGTAAAATGCCTGTGACATACGGACAGACAGACAGACAGACGGACGGACATGACGAAACTATAAGGGTTCCGTTTTTGCCATTTTGGCTACGGAACCCTAAAAATTAGCTCGATTCCACTCGCTGCGAACGACTTAGTTTGTGGCACGCGTATCGATTGTAGCAAAAAATGGCTCCATTCACATTCATTTAGTTTAGTTAATAATGGTTTATATTGGTTTACTACCACTTCTTGTTTTTGAAAGAACGGTGTCTCCTGACACAAGCATAATGTAATGCTTAATAGGGGGCTCCAATCCTAATTCTAAAATATTCTATTAAAACTGAAATAAACTTCTGTCCTTTTGGCATTTTAGTTGATAGATTTTTATGAAAGCCGGATTATGGTGATTCGAAGCGCTCGGTTTATACAGACGAAAAGGGGTTTACATGCAATGTTAACGAAATCAATTTAGGTTGAAATGTGTTTCCATTTTGCAAGGAATGGTGATAAGAGTTGAGTTTCCAAAGTAACAAGGCGATATTGAGGAAGAGACTGATTCTTTCAATAGTTCTTGGCAGCTGTCATTTCCTTGCACCACTATACTATACGTAACAGTAATGGCCCTCAAGGTGGTCCGGGCCAAGCGACCTGGATCGATCCCAGGGAACGCCACGGCCCCAGCCTCAAAGTATAAAGACAACCAAGTAGTACGACTTCGGCCGTTTTGGAGGGCGCGACACGTATTTACACAGACGCACGATCGCACGTCTGTGTGAGTGCACTCCATACTGTGGCAGGGGCGCGCAGGGGCGAATGCTTGCCTGTGGTGCATCCGTACACGGCGCGCACACATGCGCGCTTCCGATGTACCTTTTGTTGGAAGAATAACTACCGTATACCGTGCCATAACATACATATACGCCATAACGTGCATATAAACATACTATTTCGAGAGCGGCTCCAAAATTTATAATAGCTCATTAATGCTCGATAAATTATAAAATAATACAAATTCCAACGAAAGAGCCAATAGTCAGCGTCTTTACAGCGGTTTATTTTAGTCATTGTCTTAAATATTGCTCATGAAGACGATGCCTGGAGTTAACTTTATGAAACCTACAGAAAGTCCCGAACTTGTGTCTCGTTCTAATTCGATCAAAGTTGTAGCGATTTGTCCTTCCGTTGTCGTACAGTCAGCATCAAAGAGTCAGTAACATCCAAAGCGCTATATATATCGCAACATATCTTTATTTATTACTATAGGCACATAGATGTATGTCAGTTTATTATTACGGGTGTGAGAACGAAGTTTACATTTCAATTGTATTAAATGCCTTAAAACCGTACCATAAAAATATCGAGTATGCCGCAGTATTGCGTTTAGTTCGAAAATAAAGAAGATATAAGTTTCCGAATTATGAAACTGTCTCAAAGCACTGACATTCTTTGACCTGTAACTCATATTTGCCATAAATAATCTCAGATATTGCAAAATATCAATAACATTATTCTAATAAGTAACAAATAAACCCGTGTATCACAAACAGTGACATTTGACGTTTCGGAGACCACACGCTACACTCGCCTCTAGCGGCGAAATTCATTCGCGATAGCCTTCATTGATGATGTGTTACGATATATATGGCGCTTTGGATGCTGCAGAGTACAGACTATTTGATGATGACGTACATAATCGTGGGACAACAATGACATTCGGACCGCGTGATCAAAGCACTCGGAGAATCGCCCGAAAACCCTGCTGGCCCGTGATAGGCTGAATGGCTTAGAATTTATTTTATTAGAGTTTATAGTGCAATTCTCTGTTTGGGTGTCGGCACAATTGCGACATCCGACGCGCCGTCTGTCGCGCCAATTGCGCCCGCGCCCATCGGTCACGGCTGCAGGTAGCCCAGTCAACAGGGTAGTCGACCCCGGCAATAATTTACCCAATAACAGTCGTAAAGTTCGTCCCAAATAGTGACCTGTTAGGAGAACAGTCGAAGCCAACAGGATTTGTAAATTTGAGAAGATCGGGTTAACCGTACTCAAGAGATACGAGTATCATCAAACAAATATATACCTTCCTACAAACAAAATGTACACTAAAGACAGGAAAAGCATAGGAATTCAACGTTAGACAACGATACTCGTACTTGCGTGTTCGATTATAACTATCGACAAGTAATTCTCACTTAATGTCTCAGCAGTAATAGGTACCTTAACTACACATGTATACGTATTTTTAACTGTTAATTCGTTAAGATAAGTATTTTTATGCCACACCTGGCCATAAAGTGGCTTTTTCCGCACGCTACGCGTACGGAAATAGCCGCTTTCTGGCCAAGTGTAGACATAAAATTATGTACACAACACGGGAGGTAATAAAGAAAGCCCTCGATCGCATATTTACGTCCCTCGCTTGCAGTTCAGGCCGCAAACTTCTGCGATCTCGGCCTTTCTTTGTATTACCACCCTAGTTGTGTAATGTACTATAAAAAACAAATGTAGCGTATGTCTTATCCTCATATCGATTATTGCTATGACAACCATTTTTGTTACATCACTCTCATATCAAGTAATATTGGTGATAAACTGATAAAAACCTCATCGATTGGTCTAAGAGATAGAGCTGCAGTTATGACTTCATCGCGACTGGAAGTGACCTGTGTTACTGTGTTCTTTTTGACACGAGTACACGAGCACTTCAGTAGTAAAGGGGACTAACTCGACACTTTAGTTTAATAGTAATAATAGTCATGTTTTATAATAATTATTACTTTTTTTATGTACGTCTGTCCTCTGAGAGAACTGAAATTTAATATTGAGGCTGCGATTCCTATTCTTACAAGCTTTTATTTAACTTGCAAGTTGCAACGTCACTATGTTTGTTCGGATGGAATCTTGCAACTCAATTTAAAGCAGATATCTTCAACCGATTGAGCAGAAATGTTGCAAGAATATGTAAATCAGATGACAATGTAATATTATTATGACATGGAGCTGATCTGATGATGGAGCCGGATGGTAACCATCAGTGGCGTGGCGTAAAAGATGTCCTTGGGCAAGCCGGTGCAGATTTGGCGTAAATTTTCCTTAAGAGCTGTAGAATTAGGTGCTTAAAGGCCTGATATTAGGCAAGCCGGTAGGAATCGAGTTACGCCACGCTACTGGTAGCCATAGGATAAATTACCTAAATAAGAAAAATTCACCGTGTTTGGGTTCATTTGATAGTTGTGACGTGCAGTTTGCAATTAAGTATACAAAAAAGTACCTACAGTCGGTAATAAAAGCTTATCTCAAAAAAAAAATGACAAACTTATTTCTGCTATGCTATGAGAGTTAAGAGTATGAGGTCACAAAAATTAAGCGGGAAGGACAATGCGTTTGTTTCATATTACTTACAGTTATAATAATACATACATATGTGCCTGGAATACCCGATTTCAGTGACGATAATGGTACCACTGATAAGGGACATCATACAAAATAATTATTCGCTGAAATTAAATGATGAACCGGTTATTTTATTTTGGTTCTAAGTTGTACAAATTTTTTTGTGCATTAAAACTCTCAAGCAATGACTATACAAAAAAAATCGGCATATATACTTCGGAAAATCTACCAAAAACAAATTTATAATCGATTAGAACCTTAGTAAATGCTGCATAATTTCACATAGTAAAATATAATAGCGTTATCAGATTCTTAGATTAGTTTATAACGTGATACGGTTGAGTTAGGTTAGTGATTGGTAGAAACTCAATTATTTTACGGTGTGACCGCTGCATTCGTTGCTACGCTCTCGTTACGTCAGAGGTGTAAAATATTATCTTTATGTTCTGATCGTGAATGAGATTGACCGCTGTGAATTTCTAGTGTTTTTGTGACATCATCGTGACTGAATGGCGGTAACGTGTTACTATGTAATATTACTTTAATAAGTAATATTACATAGGTTAAGTCACTTTAAGGTATTTCGAGTCGCGAGTTCTCCATACATAAAGGATCAATGCATTGGAATTACATAAATGTTGGTTGAAATTTGTTTCATTTTATAGCTGACACATTTTATCTACGTAAAAAGTCTCAAAAGACTCTTCGGAGGATGGTTTAAAAGAACATTTGTTCATTGCTATGCTTCAAGCTTCCTTCTTTATTTTCATCAAAATTCGCTCAGTAGTTTAGCCGTGGAAAGGTAACAAAGGAAAGAGGATTTAAAATTAATGTTGCTAGGTGAGCGTTAAAATAACGAAGGTAGCTAACAATTATCCTGCTTAAAAGATTAGAAATTTCAAGTCAATACCGTCCCTTGGAGGATGGATGGCAGACTAGTGTGATGACGTCACTATGCCCGCCATTGACCGCTGCGCATTCATCTTCTGCTTGACACTTGCGCTGTGTAAGCGCAAGGAGTGACCGCTGTCAATATCGCCGCTTACACAAACCAACATGAACCGTGACCGCATCGCGATTCAGAGAGGAAATGCTGCCAGCATTCTCGGCACAATGCCATAGGGGCCCAATTTAGAAATCGATTTTTGCAGTGGTTTTGATTGATTTTTACTTTAAGGTTTTAGTTTTTTTTTTTATTAGTTTTAGTTTTAGTTATATCCTTGTACATAGTATATTTATTGTTGTTACTAAATAAACTAATCAACTGTTAACGTGTCATTCTATAATACGTCCGAAATAAACATTTTTAATTTTATTTAACTATCTTGCTATCGTTTTATGAGCGTTTTTTTAAGGCTGACTACCCTGTTTGGCCTGCTTTCGCTGCCAGCGCGACAAATTAGGTGCAAACTTAAATCAATCGAGATATAATAGATTCACGGATTGAGCTTCTGCTTTAACGGTTTTTGTTTGATTGAGGCGAATTTCTACAAGATAGTGGTCAAACAGAATCAGAGTGTACAACTACAATGTGAGTTTCCAGCTTTTTACTTCCAGTAACTTCACGAATATGAAAATATAAAATTGTTGAATTTTGTAACTGTAATGCGGTATTTTACATAATGTATTAACAAAATATATTCTCTAGGTCTTAATTAATCACCACCTTTTGCACAAAATAATAAAATGCGTATTAATCGTATATCACAATAGTTGCGCCCTTCAATCCCGGCTGCGTTCAGCTTGCACCTGGTTGGCATGTGATACGAAGGAAACGAGGTGCAAACTTAGCTCAACCGGTTAGTATGAGAAGGATGAATTCGGCACGGGGTTCCCGTTCACAGAATGAGCAGGTTTTTGGTTTAGGGGTATTTTAGCACATAACAAACATAATTATACACAATTACACAAAAAATCTAAACTGAGTAACGCATACCCTCTATGCGTTACTCAGTTTGGATTTTCGCAAAATAAGGGACACCCTAACATACTTATATAGATAAATATATACTTAAATAGATAGGTAGGTAATAGGTATAGGTTATAGTACCATTGAGCTCGAGTTAGTCGAGTTTGATTACTATAGTACCATAGAGTTTTATTTGAAACTCTGAAACTTTAAATAATGTAAGTTCACAGCAGCAAAATAGCTCGAATTAATAAATAAAACTTGTACCGGGTAGGTAATTAGTTCCTGAATGACTGATTCAAATTAAGTATATCAGACGGTGTCACTCCTTCATTCACTAGTTTAGCTCTGATTTATAGGTATAGGATATACCTATATGTATTTCAGTAGTTCCGTTCACCATTCTGAATGTATCTTTTGACTACCTTAGCTACTTATATAATATTTAAAATTGGGAATTTTGCAATGGTGTGACAATATTTTGGTCTCTTGTTCGTAATTAAATGGTAAGATTGAATGAATTGGCTCAATGGTTCCGTGAAAGAAGTACGTATGTCTATACCATATGTATATTAACTGAAGTAGATAGCAGCGGCGTGGGGTAAAAGATATCCTTGGGCAAGCCGGTGCAAATTTGGCGCACATTTTTCTTAAGAGCTGTAGAATAAGGTGCTCAATTGTCTGATAGTAGGCAAGCCGGTAGGAATCGAGTTGTTTGGACGCCACGCTACTGGTAGATAGGCCTGTTGAGCTACTGAACTAAATTGAACTACTGAACTAAAAGAGTGATACACTTCTCAATGAACGTAAGATGCATATCAATCTTTTGTTTGAAGTGACAAATTTTGCACATGACTTCACTAGTTCTTTCGACCCGACGCTGCAGCTTGTTAATTGACACAGCCCGAGGTCAGAAGGATACAGAGGAATGTCTTCATGAACTCGCTTTCTGAAAGTGACCGCGTTTTATTAGTTGCCATGTTATTTCTGGCTCCCGTTTGATGTCGGATGGATAAACAAGACGTCTCTTGTCATCCAGCTGTCATGTAGCAGTTTATTGCGTTTATATTGTGAAGTTGTCTGTCAAAATCTGAGTTAGGAGTTTTGGTCCTGTTAAGATGTAGGTATCTTTATTTGATCAGGCTGTCAATGACTGGAGGCTTGAATGTGATACTTTGGTTCGAGGCATGTTTGCGAAAGCATTAGTCATAATATTGACGGTGTATTGGAAATCTGTGTAAAGGCAACTAAAGTTTGATTTATCATACTGCTTTGGTTCTGGCTTGGATGTGGACTTAAGGCTGTAAATAAGCTAGACACTGTCAGAAATATTTAAGTTAGACACCGACAGTCGCCAGAGAAGAAACTTGTCAATTAGGGCTACCGTTTTTGTTTTAGTTGGCGCCACTAGTTGGGTCCTGAAGTATAGCTGTCAGTTATGTGTGTACTGGTGTGAAAACGAAGGTTACATTTCAATCGTATTTAATAAAAATGTCGAGCATGCCGCAGTATTGCGTTTAGTTCGGAATAAAGAGGACATAAGTCTCCGAATGATGAAACTGTCTCAAAGCACTGACATTCGTTGACCCGTAGCTCATATTTGCCATTAATAATCTCAGATATTGCATAGTATTGATAAAATTATTCTAATAACAAATAAACCCGTGTAGCCCCCCACAAACTGTAACATTTAACATTTCAGACGACACGCACTCTAGCGCCTCTCGCAGTGAAATGGATTCGTGGTAGCTCTCATTTCAATGACCATCATAAAGATATCAACTGGAAAATATCTGGACGGATGTCCGTATCTTTTTGAAATAAACCACGGTTTTTGAATAAGAAGATCACTTTTTTTAATTCTAATGAATGACAATAAAGAGTGTCCAGTGAACGACCTCTTTGGGCACTTCAGTAATGCAAGCACAGCTACTAAATAACAGAACAACTTTACGTTTGCGTGACCAATCGGTGTAACTTGGACGATAATTAACTAAAACGTTTGGTCCAATTCAACGCAAGGTCGGCCGTTACCCCCATGGCCCACCATTACAAAACCCCGTGAATTATGAACGAATACCTGTTTTTACTTTATTGATGGCACTAACCCGCGACATTGAGGAATTAACGTGCGTACGACCTCTTTATCGGTCATCTAGTACGTGCATTTACTAGTAAAATCGACCTGTCTGAAGGACTGTAGGTGCTATACTCACACTGCTGCGTGGAACGTGCCACACGAGTATTAGTAATTTGCATATTCGGAAAAAGAATTCGAACTCTTTATGGGTAACCTATTTATGTTTCAAATCGTCTATCACTTAGTGTTTCTTTTTCATCAGTTTCGCTTCTGACACCACTGTCATTCATTCGTTAATCATTATTTCGGAGGTCAGTGGCAGGCATGCAACTTATTATCCTACGATGCCTTGCGTTCCTCCTCTTAGGAATGCCTTATTCCTTTGTGTTACTCCTGCTAGTGCAAGGAGATATCGACCGCAGCGTTAACGTTGAAATCAGACAGCATAGAACTAAATTATTATTATCATGCCCGAATAGATAGCATACCTCTAGCACAACTTTGCCACGCGATAAATACTACGTACTTGTCCCATTTCATTCACTAAGTGGAGTAACAGGTTAAGCTCGACAAGCCAAATCGTAGCCAGCTGTCCTAACTTAGCTGAATAAAAAAAAATCTCTAAGGACTGAGTTTAGACTGTCGATGTCGTGTTGGCAATGTGTTATGGTAAACAAAGTAATCAATTCGAAATAGGTTGCGGCTGGAAAATGGGGCTATAAATCCCCAGCTGCCATCACTAATCGACCTTAGGCACATATTTAGATTCTATGGGGTAATAAAATTAGTGGAATCGTATCGTTAATGAAGGATGAATAGTTATTTAGCTACATAATGACCTCTATGTTTTCGGCGTTTTGCAAGGCAGAAACATGGTGGAAAATTAGAAAATTGGTTGTTGTTTTGATTTTCATCATTTTCATAGATCAAATTGTAAATGAATACTTCGGATATAGCAAAGACGCCATAGCATAGCGATACAGCGCGGGAATGCTGCCTACGTGATGGACACTGCCGAGGGAGCCCAACCTTAACTTGAAATTTTTTCTTTCAGTTTTATTGTACATAGGGTGTAATTTATTAATTTTAAATTTATTTACCTTAAATTCGTTTTTGTATGTTTTCGCAATAAATATTTTTTCGGAAATAGGTTCTCAGTGATATTAAATAAAAATAATGCATATAATAAATTTGATGCCTGAATAGAGCATGTTCTAACTTTAGAGCAGTTGTTATTTTATCACAACTTACAACAAGATGGTCGCTGTAAAGTGTTATAAAAGCGGCCGTAGATTAGACCATCGCACCTTCATCGTAAAATCGAATACTTATTCGATTGCCGAATGTGATGTTTCACTATTATAGAACAGGTAGTATTATAGGATAAAAATAGCATTCATTAAAAATAATTTTTATGCCGCACCTGGCCATAAAGTGACTTTTTTCGCACGCTGCGCGTACGGAAAAAGCCGCTTTCTGGCCAAGTGTAGACATAAAATGATGTACACAACACGGGAGGCAATAAAGAAAGCACTCGATCGCATATTACGTCCCTCGCTTGCAGCTAGGGCTGCAAACTTCTGCGATCTCGGCCTTTCTTTATATTACCACCCTAGTTTTGTAATGTACTATTACAGTGATAGCAAAAGGCCAATCATGTTATAATTTCTTAAGAGTGACCTATAACGCGGAATGACCGTTTGGTCAAACGTGATCACAAAGTTATGGTCATGACTAGGCCAGAGATCAACGGACAGGCCATGCCAGACGATTCCTCTGATGATATCTGGATATCTCTCTCTCCTTTCCTAATAGTATATCACGTGGTGGTTGGGTTAGCTTTCCGAACTTGTCTCCTCCACTTCGCCTTGTTCCCGACGTCGTCCTCGGATACCTGACACTCAATAATGTCCTTTAGCACTACATCTTTTCACCTTGTTTTGGGTCTGCCCCTGGATCTTAAATCGGAAATGAAGAGTTGTAGTGCCAAATTTCCTACGTAGTCAGGTGGTATTCTCTTTAAGGGCCGTACCATTGCAACCTACTCTCTTGTAGCTTATTGGCAATATCGCGGACGCCCAGGCTTCGTGACACGCACTCGTTAACGGATTATCTAGCCTGGTGAAGATGCGCACCGAACCAAGCTAAGAGGGTAGAAGAAAAGGCCTCAACTCAACTCTACTACTCCAACTCTAACTCAACAATGAGTGGATTTGGACTGAAATACCTAATGATGATAATAAACCGACAAACGTTACTTTTTACTTATGTTTAGATTAGTTTATACTTATGTTCGTAAATTCGTCAAATGTTCTGAGCTTGGCATTGTATGACAAGCTGTATGAGCTGTCAAATGCACGACTTACATTTTAGCGACGATATCTTGATTGATACGTACCTTACAACAATACGGAATACATAAACGTCTTTTCTCTACACCACCCACAGTGATTAAATTAAAGCGTCAAAAATACACATAAATCATTGGTGAGTACAATGACATGAGGATGTTTAAATAAATATTACATTGATGTCGCGTGCGCCGTGACGCGAAATCGTTGTTCAAAACATGTTTGCTACGAGAGCCTAGGAGCCAGGGTTCAGTATGTTTTTCACGCACAGACCTTTGCGAAAAATCGAAAAAAAAAACAAGTTGGAATAAAGCTGAAACATACAAAGAAACTTTTTATCGTGTTTTTAATTTTCATCATTGCTTGGCATTAAGCATTGTCAATTAACATGATAAAACCTGTTGCATTCAATGGATATGTATTCTTGGCAGCATTAGTAAATTTTTCTGACTCATATAGGTTTAGAAGGTACTATGTTATTACTTATTAGGTAACAAAATTCGATCTCACTAATATTATAAATGTTGCAGTTTGTGAATTTTGGGTGCTTGTTGCTAAATAACAGGGTAACGGCTGGATGGATTGAGCTGAAATTTGGCATGCAAGTAGACCAAGTCCTGGATTGAAACATAGAATACTTTGTGTCCGTCAAGATAGCGTACACCGTAAAGATATTCAGAATCTGATGCAGCCAATAAATAGTACCCAAATAGTACCGACGAAATACCTAGGTGAAAAAAATAGTACCCTTAAACTTTTCGAAATATAAGGCCTGTTCACGATGTACGCTACCGGGCGTCAAGCTGGCGTACACCGTTTGTATCTCTGGAACGGCTTTGTTTTTGGAAACGCTTTATATCTCAAAAAATAGTACCCAAATAGTACCCTAGGGCCCTAAAATTTTATTTCTCTAGCTATCGTAGAAGCCGAGATATTCCATAACTTAACGGTGTACAAAATTTCACACCGTCAAGCTGGCGTACCCGGGAATTCCTTATAGAAAGAGCTCACTATATCTCGGCTTCTACGTACTAGTACGTTCTAGCGTACACCGTAAAGATATTCATCTTTACGGTGTACGCTATCTTGACGGACACAATACTTTTTATCTCGGTAAATAGTTCCCTTAGGACAGTAATGGGAACAACGCGGGCGAAGTTGCGGGTAAATGCTAGTTAATTCATAAATCACTCATTTTGTTATCATTCGCTCCACCTACTTTCTTGATTTATTTTTGTATTAAAGTTTAGAACAGACGACTGTTTAGTGATAGCGCTGACTGTTATGAACGATTTGAATTTTTTGAATATATAATGTACCTTCTATAATATGTCTTTCCGGGGTGCAAAAAATATATTTGTATGTTGGAATCGGCTATTGAGTACTGACGATTTAGCTGCAAAGTATTAGGTAAGCCCTACAAATAACTAGTATACAGTTAAATGTTTCACTTCCATAAAAAATTGGACATAACTATCTTACTTATGAGATTAAGGATTTTTTTAAGGAACCCTGATAAAAGTGAGTAAAAAATTAGTCCTAAAGCAAGGGTAAGGTATGATTAATCACGCATTAGTATTCCGCGCAGCTGCCGCAGATTAACTGCCCACCTCCGATTGACGTGACTCTTGAGTCAAACAACTGTTTATGACCTATCTGTGGGCGGTCATTAATTCTTAACCAACCTCGAAAAGAGAAATTCGCAGTTTGAATGTTCTGAAAAAACGAATGTAAGTAAACTTGTGTCCGACCGAAACTAGATTTTATGGCCAAAACCGAAACCGAAACCGAATTTCGGCTTCCATCTCAGTTTCGGCTGAAACCGAAACGGAAACTTCCATATTTTTTTTTTTTTTTTAATCTTTATTAATTTGAAAGGGGTTTTGTCACACAGTGACTATGTCACCCCCATTGAGATCACTGTACAGGATATTAATTCACAGTCTTATGATATATTTTTAACAACATCTTGGCCTCTTCAGATAACGGCGAAGCCAAGATACTATTATAACTACCTACATTACAAATGTTCAGATGCGTCAGTAACACTCGTTGGGCCTCGTTGCGTACACATTCCATCAACACATGTTGGACATCTTCCAGGAAACTTCCATATAAGGACATCTTTATGAAAAAAATCAGTCAGTCAAATTTTTAAATAACATATTAATCATTCAGTTTCTGATATTTGAAGTAATCATTAATATAACATAATTATCACTTCTAATTTCAAATAAATTGTGCTTTTTGAAGTAACGACTATACGACTGCAGGGCATTTTGCAACTACTGTTTTCCTGTTCATTCAGCTACAGAACTGGGAATTACTTGCCTCACTTCTTAGCTACCGTTTCCTGTCCATAACCAGTTACGAAATGGGAAATATTTTTATTAGTCGGCGCCCTAGACACGTGCTGGGAGTTATTTGTCTCACTTTAGAACTAGCTTCCCTGTTCCTAACTAGCTACAAAATCGGATTATTATCTGTCTTTCAACTCCTTGTGCACTACCTACTCACTTCTGCTTTTATTTTGCGCCAACTCTACTACCCTAACAGTGGCGTGGCTTAAAAGATATCCTTGGGCAAGCCGGTGCAGATTTGGCGTACATTTTCCTTATGAACTGTAGGATAAGGCGCTCAAATGCCTAATATTAGGCAAGCCGTTAGGAATCGAGTTCTTTGGACGCCACGCTACTGTACCCTAAGGTTGTCTGGAAGAGATCACTTATTAGCGACAAGACCGCCTGTTGTTTACCATTTAATATGCTGTTTTAGATTTAAGTTTTATGACCTATTTTTGGTGCACAATAACGAATATTGTATTGTATTGTACAACGCTCTAAATTAATAAACGCTGTATTGGTGCCCACGTTTATTTTACCTGGCGGTCAATTATAGACACGCATGGGACTCATGGATATAAATGGCGGTAGCTTCCAATACATAAAAACACGACAGCAAAGCATGCACGGAATAGCTAAGTGAATTTACGATGATTTATGTGTGAAACGCTCCATGCTCGTTCAATTGCCTATGGTACATCTGCCTATGACTAAGCTCAGGTACGAAAAAAGTAATTACAAATGACAAAATCTTGAGAAATGTTGTTAAGTTGTTGTTGGATTTTTGTTGGGGCGGTATTCTGAACTATACATTATTATTGAATTTAAGTAATGCTCTATTAAAAGTTTCACTTCTGCAGACTTTTATTTTTTATTCATAACTTACTAACGTACGAGTATCAACAACAAGTGACTTCAGTTTACAAACGGAATATTTTTGATATTTTTATTTTATTTCTTCAAATTGGTGCCTGGTTTTTGGTTTTTATGATTTTAAAATCGTTGCTGGTACGAAAATGAGTCTAGTTGCATTTTTTCCGAGCAGACACGTTATTTGATGGTTAACGTTAATTTATTTATTCTGATTATTGGAGAATACCCTATTAGAATGTGTCAGATATTTACGTATACAGCGTATTCCTAGCCTCTTGCCAATATGAAATGTAGGTACATGCTGATCAGGCCATTTTTAACTAATATTCAAAGTATCATAACAATTAGTACAGAGCTTACGGAGAAATTAACGATTTATTACTTTTTGCTTTTGAGCATCCTACTGTGTGTCTTACACGGTAATGGAGAGTCTTTCAATTACATGCAATTTCATTGAAATGCATATAACTCTTTTCTATTGTACGATTTTCTTTTCGAAAATAGTGACACTTATTTGGTGTGACATTGACCATGACGTGTTCTTTGATTAATATTTCCGATTAATTTGTTCATATTGTTCAAAATGGAAAAAATAGGTAATTAGGTACGGATTAAGTAAACATGATGTTAATTTACGGAGAGTGTCGCTTGAATGACAACCTTGCACAAATACAGAGTACAGATTACAGATTATTTTGCCGATCAGTTAATTCTTAAATTTTGTTACAAAATTGAAATATTTATTTCAGCTTCTAATTTAAAAATATGCATATTAGAGAAGTAAGTCTACTTGGGATTTCAGGATATGTCCAAAGGCTAGTCACGCTGAATACTTTTGCCGGTGAGTGTACTAGGGTTTTAGGCTAATTATTTGTTTTGTAGGTTACTCAACAGTGCAATGTCAAAACAAGTGCTTAAATATTTCAGATATTTATTTGACATTTTTGGCATCGCATTACCTTGAATGTCCTCATGAATGGTTTCAGTCCATCTGACACTTGACAGACACGAATGACAGACGCACGCCAACGCAACCGCGGGATGCCAAAATGTATAAAAATGACCAAATAATTTGGGTGTTAATTTATAAATGTCCACATTCGTTTGTTTTTGTACCTAATTTAAACAGAAGTAAAAATAAATGTTAATACGAAAAGAAAGTATTTAACTGAATAAATGACTAATGGTTTCACAGTCATTAATGATAAACATAACATTATGCATTTAACATAAAAAATATCAAACAGGGCACTTATAACAATTTTAACTTTGGCTGACTTTGTGGGTTGCATACTTATTGATCACTTGGTAATTGGTAGTATAAAAACTTCAAATCTTCTCTCTAAGTCTTTTATTTACATTTTTGTATAACATGTCTATAGGCGGCGGTGACCGCTTTCCATCAGGTGAGCCGTCTGCCTGTTTGCCAGTCTATAGCAATAAAAAAAACATAAAGTCAAAATATTAGCCATACGAACAAAAAATGGTAAACATGATAACTTAAATGTTTTGTATGTACATTTGGAATTTTTGGTACTCAAATATTAACACCTAGCCGAACCAGCTACTACGAGTAGATCAACTAACCATGTACGAGTAAAGTAAATAAAAAAGCACATCGCTTACGTATAATTTGCATACTACATGATGCAAATTTGGGAATACCAGTAGGGTATTTGGAGGTATATTATTATTTGAGAAGTTTCCTTAACTCCTCATGGGTCCCATTCCCATCAGTTGTGTTTACTCCATTGACACTGCCTACCCTCTAATTCCTACCCTATTAAGGGTAGAAAGGAAAAAAAAATGGAAAAGATACTGCCTACCCTCTAATTCCTACCCTATTAAGGGTAGGATAGAAAATAATTAAAAAGGCACTGCCTATCCTCTAATTCCTACCCTATTAACGGTAGAAAGGAAAAAAATGAAAAAGCTACTGCCTATCGTCTAATTCCTACCCTATCAAGGGTAGGATAGAAACAAAATTAAAAAGGCACTGCCTACTCACTAATTCCTACCCTATTAAGGGTAGAAAGGAAAAAAAATTGAAAAAGATACTGCCTACCCTCTAATTCCTACCCTGTTAAGGGTAGGATAGAAAAAAATTAAAAAGGCACTGCCTACCCTCTAATTCCTACCCTATTAAGGGTAGGAGAGAAGGAATTAGAAGGTAGGCACTAGGCAATATTTAGCTTTATGGAGTGCACGCCTCTGGGTCCCATCATCAAAGCAAGATTTAGAAATAAATGCACGAGCTACCATAAAAGAATCTGGACATGTAATAAATATTATGTACCTCAAGGACCTTAAAATAAATAGCCGGAGGTTGCCTTGCTAACAGATAATTGAAGCACTTCTAGTGGGCCGGTTGCTTTGTACTTATGAGTCGCACGCACACATCAACAAGTCTTTTCTTACTACGAGCAAACATTGACCTGACCAACCAGCGTTAAAGCAACCGGCTCACTAGAGGTGCTGCAGTTATTTGCCAGCGAGGTTACGTCCGGCTATTTATTTTAAGGTCCTTGATGTACCTATCATAATTGAGGAGCTCCTCCAATTCCTCGTAGACCCCGTCATTGGAACTGGTCTTGAAAAAATGGCATAAATTTGGAAGTAAAAATATATTTCATTTATTAAATCGTCGGGTAGCAACCAAAGCTCTCACTAACTAACGATATTGATGGAATATAAACCGAATATAAACCGTGCTGTTAATCTAATGTAGTTCATTGTTACCGTAAAACGGGGTGACTTTAGGTTAAAAATGCGGCTACTTTGATAAATTTAATATGGTTATAACATGGTCTTTATACTTCATTAGCTAGTTGCAATTTGATAATCAGCTGCAAAATCAAAGAAAGTATTTCGTATATTGAGTTTAGCACAGGAAAAACCGATTAAATAAAAGAAAAACCTACTTTTGTAAAGTCGCCTCTGCATTTTAAAGTAACCACGGTTAGCGGTACTTATTTTTTTTTAAGTAATTAGGTTAAGGAACGTAAGTATTAGGGAGCTTTGGTTGCCACCCGACGAAATACTTATTATACAAAAACCTCACTTTTATGAAACCGGTTAAAAATACAAATTATTACAGTAGCATTCATAAATTATGATCATGAAAAATAATAAGAGAAGTTTACCTACTTAACCGTTCAAAAAAAATCTAAATCACTATGAACTCTAAAACCCGTAACATGCAGTTCAAATTTATTCAAACCGACGCCAACACTAGTGGTGAGCGATTGAGTGCAAACTATCGAAGCCCAAAAATCAGTCGAACAGCGTCGTCCGCTTTGGGGTCATTGTGCTCGAGTGACGTCACCAGTGACCTTGACGCTCGGTGCACATGAAAAATGGCGCCGTCAATGTGCCAAGCGCGTAAGTTTTTGCTTTGTGGTTTTGCACTTTTGATGTTTTTTGTAAGTTGGTAGTAGTGTATTAACATTAGCGTTGCCCAAATTATAAAAAAAATATCTATATCGCTATAGATTTTTTTAATATGAATCTCTTTGTTTTTAGAGTGCCTTGTATTAGTTTATAAATAGTTGAATTTTGCAACTTCATACATCATTTTTACGCCACCCATGGCCGTAAGTGGTCTTTTTCTACTAGGCGGAAAGAAGCCAGGGGAAGAAGTAAATTACGTATACACACTACGAGCGGTAATAAACCCCAGATCGCATATTTGTAGGGCATTTCTCCAGAAATATGTCTGCGACTCATTCATCTGTCTCCATACATTTAGTATGAAAAAGAGCCAGATGAATGAGGTGACCGCAGACATATTTCTGGAGAAATGCCATGTAGCCCTCACCTACGCTATGAGTCATCACCTGTGACCTGCGGTTTGGGACATTCTTTATTTTACTACTTTTAGCCTAATTTTAAGAATATAATATTTTTCTAAAAATATTTTGTTTGAAAATCAAACGATAAAGAAGTTACCTATTTAATCTTTTAGTTGAAAAGCAAATTATGAAATTTTTATTCTATACGTTTTATTAATAGGTTACTCGGTTTAATTACCTACGATACGAACTATGTTGTATAAGTTGTATTGTAGGTACAATACTTTTACAAACTTAAAAGTCTTTTAGTGCTTAAAGATGCATTTTAATTTACGTTTAACAACTTATTTTTGCCGGCTCCATTTTAATCACGTCGTAAATTCAAAGCGACGGGTACTAAAAGCGTGCTGTTCTTTAATGTTTGAAGTCGGGTTGTTGTTCGATAAGCCAGGTGTACATAGCTGGGTTAATTAGTTACCTATCCATTGTTTTCACTTTTAAAACAGTTTTTACTCACGGCTTTGCATTGTATAGTAAACGTATACGGTAGACTGGGGTTACTCTGATTCATAAGAAGTTGGTTTTTGAATGCATTCAGAACAATTTATTATTAAGGTAGGCTACCTCAATAAAAATACTTAATAAACGTGTTCAAAATCAAAGGTATTTGGGTTTAAAAATCGATGATCAATGTTACCCCGTGAATCAGAGTAACCACAGTCCACGGTACCTTCATGAAGATTCGGAGTATGCGTGATCTGTGGGGAAGAGGTACTTTTGAACTCTAATACCTCCACCTCCTTGCATCCGTTTCCTCATTACTGAGGGCCGTGGTCATCTCTTAGGAACAGTTTATCTCGGATGATGTTCCGCCGCCATCTCATTCTATCTGCAGCCAAATGTAAAGCATCGAGTACCGTAGTGTCGAGAGTTGTGCGTATCTGATCCGTCCAACGAGTGGGACTTCTGCCTCTTGGTCGCTTGCCTTCGACTTTTCCAGTGACCGTCAACTCTAATATAGTCTGACCGCCGACTTAAGAGTAAAGAGTCATAAAAATGAGCTAATTGGTTATCTATTATAGAAAGAGTGTAAGTGATTTCTTACGTATACAAAAAGTTAACGTAATAGTTAGTACTAAGGTACAATATCAAATAACAGCGCAAAAATTGCAAATGCAATAAAAAACATAGGAGGGTAGGGTTGCAACAACCGGGAATTTTCAACTAGTACCTATTCCGTTGAATCTGGTTTAGGGCATTTCTCCAGAAATATGTCTGCGACTCATTCATCTGTCTCCATACATTTAGTATGAAAAAGGGCCAGATGAATGAGGTGACCGCAGACATATTTTTGGAGAAATGCCCTTTAGTGGTTTATGGTTGTTTTAATATTTTACTCACTTATAACAGTTTTGACAACCTTATGCAGGTGTAAAGATACCTTTTGTATTTAAAACATAAAAAGCATTTTGAACTTTAATAGAAAGTGTTTAGGTCGAAATTCACTACTTCGTACTACGACTTGTCACCTTTCGAAGTAATAAAGTAATATTGTAATAAGTTTTATGGCTTTTAACTCTTACGGCGCCGGATGAACTATACCACTCAATAAAATCGAAAAGCAGTAGAGCACTGTCTTGGCTTGGCTTACTGCACGACAAAGCTCGGTAAGCCATCGTTGCCCTCTCCCCATACCTCAAATCTAGAGAGCTTTAACTTTTGGTACTATAGTTTTCAAAGTAGTATATTAGACTACAACTTTCTTCATCGTCGTTTTCTTCATTGCTGAAGGCGGTGTCCAGTTTAAAAGACCTTCACCGAGGTCTTCACTATATTTCGCCATCCGTTCCTGTCTTCGGCTTTTCTCAAGGCAGCGATGATAGGAAGACCAGTTATAGTTTTTACTTGGTCCGTCCATCGAGTGGGAGATCATCCGCGTGGTCTTGTTCCCTCCACTATTCTACTCTAAATTCTGTGGATCTCTTCTCGCCATATGTCCAAAGTAGGTCAAAATTCTTTGGAAGCATATCATTCAGCCTCGTTTCTATCTGAAGCTGTTTTAAGATCGATAAATTGGTCCGTTTCATTGTTGTAGATTAATTGGGTGTTATTTTAGAAAACGGTTAATTTAGGCTCAGAACGCATTTTTGTTAAACTTTTACTCACTTGAATTTTATTTTTACATTAAGTAATTAAAACAATGGTATTCTATTCAGTTATTTTCTGTCTGCCGCCTAACAAAGGTCTCCTGCAGCGATTTCCACATTCAGTGGAAATTTGTTTGACTGTCAGCAAGTAATAACTAGTACTAAACTTTTCTGATATCGCTAGTCTTGGTGCCAAGAGAACTTGGTCCATATTTTACATTTCTACTTCTTTTTAATTTATTTTAGTCTATTCATTACTATTACTGTAAAAAAACACACTAGGTGTGTTACAATCTTGTAAATAAATCAACCTGCTATGTTGGAAAGGTGGTATTGGTATTCAAATAATTTCAGAATGCATATATGTACTGCTCCTCAGTAAACAGTCATAATGATTTGGCTTTGTACAAAATAATTTCGGCGTGCAAATTTACAATGTTATGATAACAAGGAGCGTTTGATCAGAAGTAGGGTGCATGTGTAACCGTAAACGGATTTGCGGGCAACTGCAGTCAGTGAGTCGATCGTAAAGCGGGTGAGTCAACTGTCTGAGGGCCGCCCTTGTGCCGTCCTCCAGTTCTGACTAAGGCTGGAGCTATTGAGGGAGCGTTTTGTTTGTATGATTTACAAGCAACTGTAGTCATGCTGACTGTATTGCGAATGAGTCAACATTCTGAGGGCAGCTTTATGCAGTTCTTCAGTTCTGGCCTGGCTAAGGCTGGAGCAACTTATATAGATGGCAGTGGCGTGGCGTCCAGAGAACTCGATTCCTACCGGCTTGCCTAATATCAGGCATTTGACCACCTTATTCTACTGCTCTTAGGGAAAATGTAAGCCAAATCTGCACCGGCTTGCCCAAGGATATCTTTTACGCCACGCCACTGATAGATGGAGCGCTTTGTTTGTAAGCGTCCAGATTTACAGGCAACCGCCGTCGTGCTGACCATAAAGCGGGTGAGTCAACCAGTCCTGATTCAGGCTGGAGCCGCAGAAAAGAGCGTTTTGTTTGTATGCAGCGAAATTTGCAGTCAGAGAAATTATAAAGCGAGTGATGTTGTGGGCGAGTTCTGAGGGCGATTTATGCGTCCTCCAGTTCGGACTCGGTTGGAGACAGAATATTTCATTTGTACGCAGCGAGTTGAGCGATTTGTGAGTAACTGCAATTGCGTTAAGTGTAGATACTATAGATAAAGTTAGTGTTGTCGTTCTGCTTAACCACGACTCCAACTTTAGCGTACGTTATATACGAGCGGTCAAGTGCAGCATTTGGCTCGTTCATTATACCCCGCTAATGATCTGTCGAAAACGCTTATCCCATTTTTGACTTAATCGCCCCTTTAGAAGGCAGCAGTGGCTTTAATTTTTGAGTCATAAAATTTAAAATATGTGTACCAATCAACGAGATATTTTTGTGTTGATAAAAATAATGTATGTTTTTTAAGGCGGTTGTATGGTAGTCGCTCTTTTCGATAATAATATAAATTATTAATACAAAGCAATAAAAAATCTAAGTCTATTAAATTAAAAAATATCGAAATCACTGTACTGCCCCCTCACTTTACGTTATTAGAGCTGCCTGTAGATGTATAATATTTGAAGAGTTACCTCAATTTCTTCAAAATCCCGTTCTGAGATTAGTAGATTCTGGCCTAGTGCCAATTAACCTGGGAGGTATTCCCTTTCAAACAAAAAAAATCAAATCGGTCTAGCGATCTCATAGTAATCAGGAAATACACAAAACAGTTTTTTTTGACCAACTGAAAACTTTTATCTTTTTTGAAATAAATTAAATATCTGGTTTTATTGTACTTCCTTTAGGAAAAAATACGGACAAAACTTCATTAGCAAAAGTGACAACCATTTTTATTAATTTTTCTACACTTGTGATACTATTTACACTAGTTTATTAATTGTTTTTAACTAGAAAAGGCAAATGGAAGTGTACTGCACTGTTTATGTAAGTGTATGCACTGTAACTTATTGAATATCCCGATTCTGTTGATTAGTGTAGCTAAGAAAAATCAAAACCAAATTTGAGTTAATTTTATTGAGGGACTATTGAGGTGCAATATTTAGTTAATGGGCTATTGCACCGGTTTGTCGTTCGACCTTTATTTGTACGGTTTTGTTTGAGAAGCTCAATGGAATTCAACTTTTTTTATTGCTCTTCAATTCGCACTATCATCCTAAAGATCGCTTTAATGACAATCTGTTCATTATTTTGCGGAAAATTCAATCAATGATAAAAAATGTGCCGTGCATGTCACGAGCTAGACTCTTAGATTAGTAAATACCATTATATTTTATTAAATACAGCGATTCATTCCAACTAAGTTTGCCTAAAACCTGATTTTTGGATATCATATTAAATGTCAGCAATATTCGTGTGTTAGGTACTTTTATATTTTTGTACCGAGTAGTAAGTATAACTCTAGCGCAACTGACACGCGACTCTTTGTCGCGCGACAAAATAAATACTGCCTATCTTGTTCTACTCAATATAATGTGACAGTGACAGGTCATGCAAGACAACAACCGAAGTCGCGGCCAGTTGTGCTAGCGTAGCAGGATCCCATAATGATTTCATTTGAACCTTTTTCATTAAGAAAGGTTTCCTTTTATTTAGCTAATAAAGGAGTAGTCCTACTCTCGGTCGCCGTTAAAGTTGAGTTCCCTACCTATTCATATTTCGTCCACATTCCCAAATTGCCTACATTCCCAATTCGTCGGCATTCCTACTTCGTCCACATTTCCGTTTGTCAACATTCCCATTCTACGCACATTAGAAATGTCGATGAAATGAGGTGTAAACGAAATGAGGTGAGGGGTTTTCTTCGTCCACGTTCCACACTTTTGGTTTGGTCGCGGTATGGATGTATATCTATTAGATATTATTACACAAATGACGCTATCTTTCATCTTTCCATACAGACAGATAATAGGCTGAAAATTGGGCTTATATTCTTGAAAACGACCTTGATCTTCTTATGTAAACCTATAAGTGTATAGACATGTCTCGTCTTACACACGTGTACACTTTAAAATTACTTCGGTAAAAGCCGGTTGCCTCACGTGTTCATGTACTGATAAGCTCATAACAAATTTCAAGCTGAACTCCCTAATAGGTAATCTCGTTTGAATTTACTAACTTGCTCTTGGCGTAATCGAGCAGTCTGAAAGTTGAGTAGGTTTAGGTAGTAGCGCTCTTAAACTTATTAAAAAGTTGAGAGCTTAACTTGTTGGAGACGGTTGAACTGGTCGAAAACTGAGGGATTTGTACGAGATAAATGTGGAAGGTCGGTAGAAAAAGCGTATGACATCCTCAGGTCAGGTAGAGTGATGATCACACAGGATGATACAGGCGCAACTTTGGAGAGACTTATGTCCATCAGCAGTTATGGTGAATACTTCATTCACATCGGTTGCTGATGCATAACAACAATATATTGCATGGCTGCGTCTCAATTTAAAGCGTAAAACCCAGTCGTGATTACAGTGGCAAGGGGCATTACATCTTAATTATTTGCGCGACAACGTCCCTAGAAGTCTTGGCATTTATCATTATTATTAGTTTCTCTTTTCGTCCATCTCTCTTGTGAGGGCTGCTAATAGTAGAACTGATTTCAAAGAAAACTTATTTTTCCATATCTCCAATTTGATACTGAATAGACACTGTATTAGGTAACGGGTTATTCTTCAGAAATATGTCTGCGACTTATTTAGTATGAAAAAGGGCCAGAGGAATAAGGTGACCGCAGACATATTTCTGAAGGATAACTCTAACCTTACTTGGATCTTCAACTTAATACAAAATTGCTATCAAATCATAGTTATTAGAACAAAAATCTGTGGAAATCAATCGAGCACTGGGCTATAGGCGTATAACTCAAATAATTTTAGTCTGTGTATGGGTGAAGTATGAAGTTCTACTAGTCATCATTCGGCTCCCCCCAAATCTCATGCATATTACGTATACCTCGGTACCTATGCATGAAATTCGTCGTCATCCAGACGCAGGGCTCTCATCTGACTTGTACACCTACGGTATTCAATAAATATCAGTAGCTAGATAATACGAACAGTTCCAGTCGGCGTTGGCTCCGGATATCGCTTTCGCCTGCCACACTCTCACCGATTCAACGTCGATATTATCGACACCTATCTATGTAAATGTCGGGTATGCGTGTGCATTGAAATATTTTATATTGCAGTGTTTACGTGTGTGAATATCTACTGTGTTTGCAACTGTGTTTAAAAGCTCAAGTTCTGGGTACCGTTCGGATGACTAGAGGCTAGAGTGATAATGACATGACTGCGAGCAAGTAGACCTTAGAAAGAATACTATAAAATGTAATTCTTTGCTTACTTACTAGATTGTCATAGCGACCCAAAGCGGATCTTGCTCCTCGATGTAGAGAGCGCTTATTTTTAGTACCCTGGTCCCTTAATGTCAGTTGAGTATTTTGAGATCACAATTCCGACATAATTCAACCGCTAAGGGAATAATAGGGGACAAAACATTTCATACAAAATCGAGTTTACGGCTACTTTTAAAATACTTTTGATAGATAGATAGATCTTTTGTCGCAGTACATGTTCATGTTAAACTGAAAAGTAATAATAGCTACAGTGAACATTTAATAAACACAATCAGACTCACCGTTTATTAAAGCGAACCCGTCTGAGGCGTTGGTCGATATCGTCAGGATAACACTGTATCTGGAACAAACAATGTGTTTACCTGAGTAGAGGCTCAAACAGATCCGGCGACGTAAAACACATTTGCACGAATATTTATGATTCGAGGAAAGGAAAATGGAATGAAGATAACGTCACGTACAAGACATACTGAAAAGGGTATACAATCGCAAATTGTCTTGTATAGATGCTGTCTACATAATATAAACATCCATCAAAACGTTTTACGTCACTCTTGGCCGTAAGTGGCATTTTCTTCCCGCCCGGGAAGAAAATCCCACTTTCTAGCCAGGGGAAGACGTTAAATTATGAACACACCACGGGCGGCAAAAAGGAAAGCCGGAAGGAATTGCGTATTTATTGCTCTCATCTATGGTTTGGACAACCTCTGACATCTTTTATTTTACTGTGCTGAATTTTTATTTGGAGTCTAGTTTAACATTTATTTTGGTATTCAACTTTTGACAAAATTTCATCATTATTCTATTATGAAACACAATCTCAACTGCAAAAGTTATTAAACAAATTTATCTCATTCAAAAATTACCAAATTTCATCCACACAGCTCACCTGTTAAAATTTCTCTCGCAACTTTGTCACGCCAACATTAATTGACATACGTGCCACGAAAATGGAGACACACAGACTTTATTATGCTAATGACGAACGTGACTCTCAATTTCAGTTTGGCATCAACGCGGTATTACTGGAAAATTATGTCTACTTACTGTTTTGAAAGCAGAAATACACACGCTTCTTGGTAAGATTTGCTTTCGATAGCATGAGTACCGGGAAATATTTTTCGGAAGTGTTAATACAATACCGTGGGCGCGAATAACCCGACCAATTTTAACCACGTATTCCTAAGGGTATTACAAGGAAATAACGATATAACTTAATAACTTAAGTAACAGGAAATAATTTAAGTCGAGTTTTATCATTTTACATTAATACTTTTATGGAACAAAATAAATCAGTAAATTCAGCCCCTCCCTATAAACATGTCCTTACTTGAGGAAAATATATCAAAAAGGAAAAAAAGCTAAAATGGAAACAAAAGGTCAGTGTTTTGGTCTCGTAGTCGCTTACCATCAAATACTGCGAAGGTTAATTGCTGTTTAGCTAAAGGATTTAAAAAAAATGTAAGAGCACTCTAGTCAGTTTTTATTTAAAAAAATAATGAATATCTCGGAAACTAAGCGTTTTTCGACTAGGTATACATCACATAACTTTTTGACTCCTAATATTAGTTGTTAGAATCTATAGTTAAAGTTTTATCGGGTTACTCGGGCACACGGTGTATAACATGAAACGTGCTACAATTTTCAAATACGGAATCCAGTCACAAAAATAACACGGATCAAAGTTGATCTGTATTACGTTTGTTTATTAAGCATAAGCACAATTTATTAGATAGGGAAAGTCAGTCACAATATTATCCAAAACCGTTTTCAAACATTAGTAAGTTTACTAGTTCGCTAGTATAAATTACTATTACTGTATTGTAAAGTAAATAAGTTAATCATTAGGTATAATAGATAAGTACGAAAATAAATAACATTTTACCATTCAATTATAAGTGTCAGGTTTCAAAGAAAACATTCAGCCGCGCAATTCGAGTTATTTTCTTCACCTTTTAAAAAGATTTTATCATTAAAAGATCGCTATCTCCTAACTAGCAAGAAGTTATGTCAACAATTTTCTTTTAGTACCTGGTATTTTATAGAATTAAATAATAAACCTCGCCCTTACTCGAGAGTCGACTTAAATTACTTAGAAAGACGTGGAGAGGTTTAGTACAAAGTTACTACATACATACGTTTTCTTCACACTAAATGTCAAGGTAGGACATGGACGAAGACTATTAGAGTATGGAGTTGTGTCTGTTATAGTTTATAATGTCTATAATGGTCGACAACATAATAATATTGGCTGCTCCTCTGGTGTTGCAAAAATTCATGGGTCCCAATGATTTTCCATCAGATGGCTCAACAGCTCGATTAAGCCTCTCGCAAGTGTCGCACCACTGATAAGGAAGTAATAGGCTATTTTACAACTTTTTTCTGTGATGTGTTATAAAATGACCTCTAAATAATAGAAATATTAGAGAAAAAACCGGACAAGTGCGGGTTAGACTCGCGTGAAGAGGGTTCCGTACGTTCAAAACAATATAACACAATTATGGTTTACTGCACAGACTTCTTACAGGTTTTCCTGTAATCTGTAGGTGCAGGACTATTTCCTATATTTTCCTATATTTTTTTCAAAGTTCTAGGTCCAATAGTTTCGGAGATAAGAAGGGGGAATGGTAAATTTTTGTTTATTTTCTTAAATTACTTCAAAACTATTAATATAAGTATTATAAAAAATATATATTTGAGATTCTCACAGTGAGCCCTTTCATTAAATATATCACACGATATTGTTTGCTATCTTTTTCTTTTTAATTTTCTAGTTGACCCCCCCAAAAGTGGCCCCCATGATTAAAATTCATATATTTCCGTGACACGTCCGTGTTTGGGTCAAAAATCTTAATATATGTACCGAATTTCAACTCAATCGGTTTAGTACTTTCGGGGCAAATTGGCTGTGACAGACAGACACACGAGTGATCCTATAAGGGTCCCGTTTTTTTCTTTTTGAAGTACGGAACCCTAAAAACTACTTCAATATCATCAAAACTCACCGCGATAGACAATGTTAAAATCACATTTTTAGACTTTCCAAAAACCGCTCTACTTATACTAAGTCATAGTAGCGGAGTGACGTCACACGTTTATACTTTGTATAGGGAAATCTATAATTTGCCTTACAGCTAGCTATGTTAAAACTTGCGTTTATCCTAACGGTTTCATAACAAAATTACAATACATTTTATGGGTTATTCAATGGTACTAATAGTTATAATATTTTCATACTTTTAAAATGGACTTTCCCACGCAACTTTGAAGGCCCATAAAACAAGTAACACTTTAGGTATTGAACTAAAAACTTCAACATAATTTCCTTATTTTGCTTATTTTAATAGGAACTTATGTAATTTTGACAAATTTCGGGTACAGTAAAATAGCCTATTAGCTGTCGTCTAATTTCAAGAAATGTATAGAGATGTTCTTTTCATTTGGTGTTTAGTAATTTCATTCTAGTAATTGGACGTACTTAAGCAAACGGGAACGATTGTTCTATGTTCTATGTTCTAAAGCTAACAGTTGAAATTTCAATGACTTTTTGTGTGGGTTGGTTCCCGTTATTATTAAGAATCCCGGTAATAAGAAAAACTGAGATGAAACGACTCCTTTGTTTAATCACTTACGTTAGTGTCTGGCTAAAGACATTTTATTTTTCTAACTAAGTTATACCTTTAGTGCACTACAACTTTTTAACGATTAAAGTATTTTTATTAAGTTATAATTTAGTTGCAATGTTTCAATATTTTATCGTTATGTATAAAGTTTTGATCGGGCCTTAAAACTGTCTTATAAAGTTAAAAACCTTCACATTTTTGTTATTCAATGTCTTAATTAGTAGTTAGTCAACCAGCTCTTGTTTTTTAGAAGTAGGGACGTGTTCGCTTCATATCTTTGTAATAAACACATCTGCTTGAAATGTGAAAAGCGTAGGACTGCGAGGGACGAGCTAGCGAGGTAGTTTTTTTATTTCCTAGGACAGAACAAGTTTCTTCGTGACTTTATTGTTTTGTGCTCTGTACTTGGTACTTTACCGGCTTTGCGCTTCTGCCGCTTGATATTTTCTTGTTTATAAACTTGTAACTTAAGTGATTACATTACTCCTTTATTTTTGGCATTTCTATGATAAATCATTATTCCTTACAATAAAAATTGGCTCGATCTAGTCATTCATGTTGATATTGATATCATTCAAAGCAATGGCCGTGACTAAAATTAAATATAACAGCAATGTGGACCTTTGTCAAATCAAAGTACCGATATGACGGGTGAAATATGATATCAAATTGTCTACCTTCTATCACCTCACTGGTTCTTCTTCTTCCATCATTCCCTCGTGACGCAGGGTTAATGAATAATTAAAACAGGGTTATGTCGACTGCGGCTGTGCATGATACCACAAGCATTCTAACTACATGACCTCTCTGGTTCTGATGCGCTTGCCTTCAGCTCATCTTACCAGATGTACCTATAACTAATTATTTCATCCTATCATTCTGCTCAGCTTCACTCAAATTGCGTCCACGTTGTTATCCTCCTCCTCGCGTCGATTTCCTCATTGCTGAGTGTCGTGATTCCTCCTTTGCAGAGCAATTACGCGTCCAACAGTAGAGGCCACTTAGTTCTGTCTTTGGCATGTTTTCATTTTGTGCACCAGTAGCATGTCTACTATCCAGAACCCGGTGACCCGTTCTAGTAGCAGAAATTCTCCCACTTTGTTATACAAATTAATTAAAACAGAAATATTTTTATTGACATGGATTTCCGCAAAGCCTGATTCAATCAATTATTTTGTTATACAAATTGTATGTTCGCAAACTGAAAAAAAACCGCGTTGTAACGTCACGCCGGACGTTGTAATCGCTGCGCGGGCGCGTGCTAACCGGAACGACGGGCACGCGCTTTGATGCTTCGGGATCGGCATTCAGACGCACAACGTGACGTATGTTCTTAAGTGAATATTTTACTGGTATATGTAAAGTACGTAGAGTGTGTGATAAGGGATTAGAAATTTGAATAAACATTTTGTGTCAATTGAATGGGTAGGCGTAAGGCAAATTAATTAGAGCTAACGTCGAATAGTTTAATATAAATGATGTAAACGGTAGGTACCATTTGCATTTGCTAGGTCTATATAAGGTTGTTACAAATTGAATGCCAATACTTTAAGATTTTTCTTTATTTTTTAGAAACTGACAAACTCGCAACCCGTACCCGGGCATAGCGATTGTCGGACCGGGTGGTCGGCCGTGGAGTCGAACCAGGTCGTTTGGCCAGGGCCACCTTGACTTTGCGCTGATTGCTCAGACTGAGCAGCGGACCAGCGGGAAGGATGAAGCGGATCATCCTGTCCTTATGTGAACGTGTGTATCGAACTAATGGGAGTTTTAGTTGCCGGTTCGCTAAAACCTAGCCCAGCTAAGAAGACTCCGGCAAGAAACTTAGCTGAACCCGAGCGAGGTCGGAGTGAGCAGCGGACCAGCGGGAAGGATGAAGCGGATCATCCTGTCTTTATGTGAACGTGTGTATCGAACTAATGGGAGTTTTAGTTGCCGGTTCGCTAAAACCTAGCCCAGCTAAGAAGACTCCGGCAAAAAACTTAGCTGAGCCCGAGCGAGGACGGAGTGAGCAACGGACCAGCGGGAAGGATGAAGCGGATCATCCTGTCCTTATGTGAACGTGTGTATCGAACTAATGGGAGTTTTAGTTGCTGGTTCACTAAAACCTAGCCCAGCTAAGAAAACTCCGGCAAGACTTAAATAGGAATTAAGAAAACTTTTACGATAATCAAAGAAGTTTTAATCACTGAATTCTGATTATCACATTAACAGGCTGTTATCACGCGGCACAGTTGTTTTCCTAATTTTCTCCAAAAACTAACATAAACTTTAAATTAGTTCCTTTTATAGGTACCTATGTCTACTTCTAAGGACAAGTACTAGGTCTAAAAGTATTGGCATTTAATTTGTAAGCATCATATATGGTAATAAATGCACAATGCAGCTACTATTTATGATGTGATATTGATCGAATAAGTTATATATTATTTCAATATTTTTAATCCTTCCTTTTCCATTTTACAAATGCATAAGTTTGTTTGGTGATTAGACACCTTTTTTCACTTTGATTTTTTTATGAAGTATCCTAATACTAAAGTACAGTACGCGAATATTTTTTTAAGCACCAAGACACTAAATTTGAGTCAGTTTCAAGAAGAGATTCTGAACATGCTAAAAAAACTTCAAAGAAGATTATAACGATAACGTTATCTGATTTTATCATACACAACGTTTTGTTTGGCATTTTTCGACTTCCGTTCTAAACCGAGCCAATTCTTTTTTAACTCGCAGCGAGCTTGAAACATAATCTAAACTACTTTTCCTATTGGTATATTATTTACTATTAATTTCGTGAAAGAAATATAAATCAAGAAGTGGTCATCATTCGCTTGCCCTTTTCCCATTCATTTGGGGTCGGCGCAGCATGTCCTCTTCTTCCATACCTCTCTATCACCCGTCATCTCAGCGTTCACATCATAATCATAAATCAAGAGGTAAGAAAATAATTAGATTCGAGCCTGAAAGGTTTCGCAATAATAGGTAAAAATTTGACTTTTCTAAAGATCTGTGAAATGTATTCACTTTTATAGTTTTTTTCTGAATAATGTAGATGAAAAAGGAGAAGAAACACTGAATAAATATATCCTATTTTTTTTCCAGAAACTCTCAGTTTCAAAAACACAAAAGGCTGAGAGCAAACTGTTAAAATGTTGGCTTTCCGTTTTGTTATAAATAATAATTAGTTAAAATTGTGAAAGTTTAAATCAATATTTGAAATAGAATGTGTAAAATTAGTTTGTAAAAAATATATTCAAAGTATCCACCCAACTACAATATAAATTACCCACTGATTTCTTCTATTTTATGTACCTAAGTAAAACACAAGTTTTACGACAGCCAAAGACGTGTTCGTACTCACCCAATAGTCAGGTGTTATTTATGAACTCACGCTGTTCTAGTATGTAGTGTAAGCAATGAATAATTAACACGATCATTCCGTATGTTATAGTACATTGTGCACCGAGGGTAGTAAGAAGGGGATTACTAACGAGAGTCTATTAGAAGCCCGACGCCGTAGGCGGAGGGCTTTTAATGACTCGAGTTTGTAATCTTCTTACTGCCCGTGATACACACAATGTTTTTCATCACATTTGCGAGGAAAAAAAACATAAAAATGAAATAAACTAAACGCACCCGCTAAGAGACAACTTCAACTGTCAACTTTTTCAATATAGTCTTCCACAGATAATGCTAAGAACTGCGTTTAGTTTTTAAACTTGACAGGCAATGTCGCCAGATTGTACCGATTTTCAAAATAAAATTTTAAACTAAATTAATTTAATTGCATTAAAATAATCGCAAAAACTACGGAAATAATAGTAAAATATACCATATAAGTTTTATTTTACACTAAAATTGGTTTTGTAGCCAAGTTTTGAAGATGTGAAATAGCCTTGGCTGATTCGAAACCTCCTTAGTCTGAAATGACGTACGACTTTTAAAACTAAACTCATAACTCCCGAGGGAGTTATAGATTTTCATACAGTTTTTCCTCCCGTGGGAGTTATAGATATTTGTAACCCACGGGGGGTAAATCGGCTCGAGTTGGTCTATAAGCGCGCGTGTTATAACACCCTTTACGAGCAAGTGTGATGAAAACACATTTAATGTACCTAATTGACATTTATTTACGCACTAAACATATTGCTGTTTAACTTTTAATTTTATGGCGTGTTTTCAATCGTTGTTATCTGATGTAAGGTTATTCGCAATATTGCTGGCAATATCGTTTCGTAACGGATTGGTAATAACAGTTCGTAATCGGAGGTTATGGTGCTGTCGCCCGTCAAAGCCGTACTGAGCATATCGACATATTTTATTTTACCCCGTATTACGAATGGTTCACAATTCAAGTATTTGAGACGAGGGTGACAGCCAAATTGTGAATAACATTACTGAACGCTACGAAATACTATAGGTAATTTCACGAGAGTTGAGGTGAATGATTACACACACAGCTACATGAAGTACTCATTGCAAAAAAGTGAATGAATGAAATGAATGAGTGAGTAAATAAACACAAGGCTATAGTTTAAACACTTTTTGGTATATCTTGCAATTCACTTTTGAACCTGCTATCAGTACAAAAAAAGAACAGTAATTTCAAAATCCCGTTGTCATTACATGACAGTGTTGTTGTGTGCGTGGCCTCAACTCTCGTGAAATTACCTATATCAATGTTATTTTAATCAAAAATTCACGAAGGAAATTCCATAGATTACTACGAGCACTTATTAGGGTTCCGTAGCCAAAATGGCAAAAACGGAACCCTTATAGTTTCGTCATGTCCGTCCGTCTGTCTGTCTGTCTGTCTGTCTGTCTGTCTGTCCGTATGTCACAGGCATTTTACTCAGAAACCACATGATGGATATTGATGAAAATTGGAATATAGGTGTGTTTTATGAGCCGCTACTTAGTTTGGTATATAAATAATTAAAATAAATATTTTTAGGGGGGGCACTCCATACATGTTAAAGACAGTAAAAAATTTTTTTTTTCAGCAAATATCAACGTGTGGTACATATTTCGACAGCTCTTTAAAAAACACTATAACGTTCCTAAGTAATGTTTTTGATTAAGTGAATGTATTTGGAAATAATCGCTCCGAAAGTTGTGTAAATTGTGTCCCCCCCCCCTCTATTTTCTAAACCGTGCGTCCGAAAAATATGAAAAAAATCACGAAGGTAACGCTTAAATAATACTTTCAACGAAAATTATTTTCAACAAGATCGAATTAACCGTTTTTGAGTTATTGCCGATAAACTGCGCTTCTCAACAAAAGGACGTAATTGCTATGAAGATACGCTCTTTTGTTGTTGTACTTTTTTTTACATCGTATTTTTTACCTTATAGTTACGGCTATGAAACCCTACACTGAGCATGGTCCGACATGCTCTTGGCCAGTTTTTTTATGGAAAGTAAATTTTTGGTCAGCCGTTATTAAAATTGATCCGCAAAAAAAAATAAGCAGTTAAATCATTTGGGCAGCATACAAAGATTTGGCTGGCAATAAATAAAATTGGGCAGCAACTCTTGTTCAGCAAACAGTTTAAAAACGGTTAACATTTTAACCAATATTAATCTGCTTTTTTTATCATTTGGCTGCCTAATAAACAGTCGAGCTGCAAAATAATTACTTGGGTAGCAAGATTTTACAATTGGTCAGCAGAGAGTTTAATTGAGATATACAGGGTGTCACTGTGATATATACTGGGTGTCACTGTGATATATACAGGGTGTCACTGTGTTATATACAGGGTGTCACTGTGATAGATACAGGATGTCACTGTGATATATACAGGGTGTCACTGTGTTATATACAGGGTGTCACTGTAATGTATACAGGGTGTCACTGTGATAGATACAGGATGTCACTGTGATATATACAGGGTGTCACTGTGTTATATGTATACAGGGTGTCACTGTAATGTATACAGGATGTTACTGTGATATATACAGAATGTCATTGTGATATATACAGGGTGCCATTGTGTTATATACAGGGTGTCACTGTGATAGATACAGGATGTCACTGTCAGCAGAGAAAACATGTCTGTAAGCAGTTTAATTGAAATATACAGGGTGTCACTGTGATATATACAGGGTGTCACTATGTTATATACAGGGTGTCACTGTGATAGATACAGGATGTCACTGTGATATATACAGGGTGTCACTGTGTTATATACAGGATGTCACTGTAATGTATACAGGGTGTCACTCTAAAAACGAAACAGCTCCCAAAAATAGGTAGGTTAGGGTTATTTTTTTTTTGATGACCCTAAAACGAAACGGCTCCCAAAAATAGGTAGGTTAGGGTTATTTTTTTTGATGACCCTAAAAACGAAACGGCTCCCAAAAATAGGTAGGTTAGGGTTATTTTCTTTTTGATGACCCTAAAAACGAAACGGCTCTCAAAAACAGGTAGGTTAGGGTTATTTTTTTTGGTGACCCTAAAAACGAAACGATACACGTTGTGAATAAATAATATAACTTCTAAACATTATGAGATGTATAAAAAATCGAAATACCAATTTTATATGAGCCCATCACAGTGACACCCTGTATACATTACAGTGACAACCTGTATATAACACAGTGACACTATGTATATATCACAGTGACACCCTGTATATATCACAGTGACATCCTGTCCTGTATCTATCACAGTGACACCCTGTATATATCACAGTATCACTCTGTATCTATCACAGTGACACCCTGTATATATCACAGTTACATCCTGTATCTATCACAGTTACACCCTGTATATAACACAGTGACACCCTGTATATATCACAGTGACACCCTGTATATATCACAGTTGACACCTGCTACTTGACAGCTGACAATTACCGAATGACAAAATGCGCACACGATTGGCGGCAGAATAGTTGCGCCCAGTTAGATTTTATTGCCCCCTTTTTTTTGATGAACAAAATGAAATATTTTGCTTACCTACTGATTGCTTACCAAAATTTGATTTACCGTAGATCGCTTAATGCAGCTCAAATATTTAATTTGCTGACCAAAATAATTTAGAGCAGATCAGTATATCATTAATTGCAGCCTGATTTATAAATGTTTGCTTACCATAAGTTGCTTACCAACTAGCTATTTTGGCTGACCAAATACATATTTCTGCTGACCAAAATATGAATATTTTGCTTATCGATTAAATAATACCTTTTTTTATTAGAATATATATATTATAGATGTCACGTCACGAGGTCGTTAAGGTAATTTCATTACATACGCATACACCGTATGATTCAATAAATTAGTTTGATTGACCAATTAGCATGTAAATCTTTAATCAGTTGTTCTCACGAAAGGTATACCAGCCTAAACTCCATTTTGATTTTTGATCTACCTTAATAATTTACAAGGAATTTGTTACCTGAAATGTTTCTAGAGGCACATTTTTTCACATTTCACTACAATTATATGAATAAGTATGAATTAAATAAATATATTGAAAATCGAAACGGAGTTTAGTCTGAGACCTTTCGTAACAATGACCGTAATTTAGTAAATATCCATTTACGAATTTATTTGACGTAACCGACAAATCACATAAATAAATGACGGTAAATAACCACAGATCTGCTTAAGGGCGTACGTAAAGCGTGCAACGCATCAACATTTTACACAAATGCAAAATATTAAATTCCGCATGATAAATGAGAACTGCGCAGGACCATAAAGCGCATATATTACGTACACTGAACAATTTTCAGCTCTCGTGTATTAAATGAAAAGCATCAATCATCCCTTGTGTTTAAAACTGCTATTGGAATTTAAATGTGCGCAATGATTTAAAGCCTATATGCATAAAAGGTTCATGTGCCATTTGGATTATTATCCTCTTAATATTGCTTATTGCCTTTTAAATTCAAAAGTGTATGTGAAGTCCCCAACCCACACTGGGCCAGCGTAGGTAATACAGCCTTTTCACTATCATCTATGGGAGTAGGCCTTTGTCCAGTAGTGGGACGTTTCATGCTGATGAAGATAATGGGATCCAGGGACAAATACAAAGGGCGATACTTCTGGACACGGCGCGCATAGTCAGGAGGTTCCTCACTCTGCAGCCCTAACCACCGGTAGCTTCAGCACCGCCCACTGCCCGCGGCACCTTAGGTTATGTTTTTTATACCTAATGTGTTTATATTTTGTCTTCGCATTTTGTATTTTACTTTTTATAGATATATATTGAAAAAAAAAACCTATCTTGAGAAAATGAAGAAATACGGCAGATTTAGCTTAATGAAATATGGCTGTAATATTTTCCATGGAGACCACGAAACTGAAGAGTCAGCATGGGTCGACCCCCCACAAGATGATCTGACGGATGGTTTGACGACTTAGTTAAGGTCGACGGAAGTCAATAGAGGCAAAAAGCATACGACCGTTTATTGTGGAAATCTTCGGGCGAGACCTATGTTTGGTAGTGGCCGCCTCAAGGTTGAAAATTTCAAATGATGGTGATGATGATGATGACAATAGTTTGAATTGTTTTACAACGGCTGACCCGTAAGACCTGTGTCACTTTTACCTATAAACGTAAAAGAGCCCTTGAGTTGAGGGCCTACTTGCAGAAATAAACTATTTTATTTCTTTTATATAGGTATTACTATTCAAGTTCGACTATTCAAGTCAGACCAAAATGGAGTCTTTCAACGATATCTAATCTATAGATACACAAATTATCGCTAGTTTACTGAATATATGTATGTGAAAATACAAAAAAAAATATCTGTAAAAAAACACATAGTACTTCAGAGACCAAAAAAAATGTAAAAATAATTAACATCTATCGTAGAATTACATGAAGAGGTATGTAAAATTACAGAAAATATTCTTTTACATAATCTGACATGTGTCAGATATGTAAAATTACATAACATGTAATTTTACGTATCTGACAAATATATAAAATTACGTTTATGTAATTTTACATTTCTGAGAAATTTGTAAAATTTGCTTTATGTAATTATATATTTGTTTTACATATTTGAAAAATCGTTGATTATGTAAAATTAGATAGCCCTGTAAAATTACATAATTATGTAAAAACACAAAAAAGTTATGGCAACGAAAGTTGCCATAAATTTATGTAAAATTCCAGGAGAATTTTAAACAGTGTAGGTATTACTATTCAAGTCAGACCAAAATGGAGTTTTTCAATGATATCTAATCTATAGATACACAAAATATCGCTAGTGATTAAAAAGCAACCTACACTGTACTAATTAATTAGTAATTATATATTTGTCGTATTTTGAATAGGTTGTTGATGATTAAAACACAAAATAAATGGTTTATTGGCAAAATTTCATAAACTATACTGATAAGGAGGAAACAAAGACGTCATAAACTGCAGATATCTCAAAGAACTTTGATCGTGAGTCCTCAAAATCTCAACGTCCTATTGGCAGTTGCAACTTTTCAAAAGGAAAATAATACCGACGCTGAACCGGCGTGAAGTTAGCAGCCTAAACCTGGCAGCCTAAAGTAACCCGACCAAATTAAAAAGTCCGACTAAATAAAAGGCTGCTGGTGTGAAGTTAGCAGCCTTTTATTTTTTAGGCTGCTGAGCTGCCTTTTATTTTGGGCTGCTGAGCTGCCTTTTATTTTTATAGGTTGCTGAACTGTGTTTTATTATTAAGACTGCTGAGCTGCATTTCATTTTAAGCCGCTGAATTACCTGCGTCCAAGCCTGTGTGATCAGATGTTTTATGTATAAAAATACAGTAATTTGAAGGCAATAACACAATTTTTTGATTAAATAATTTTTTTGTAATATCGAAATGTTTATTTCGAATGAAACCATTACCGAAGTGGCTCTCGTAATTTTGGACATATAGGTGAGAAAGACTATGGCATTAACCATCACACACAAGTTCACCATCAGTGATACCATGGGATGCCTAGACTGTGCATGCTTTTAAACAACATAACCTACATTTTCACAAGTTCCGCAATCAGGATCAAATTAAGCCATTACCGAAGTGGCTCTCGTACTTTTGATCATATAGGTGAGAAAGACCATGGCATGGACCATCACACACAAGTTCACCATCAGTGATACCATGGGATGCCTAGACTGTGCATGCTTTTAAACAACATAACCTACTTTTTCACAAGTTTGGCAATCAGGATCAAATTATGCCATTACCGAAGTGGCTCTCGTACTTTTGATCATATAGGTGAGAAACACCATGGCATGGACCATCACACACAAGTTCACCATCAGTGATACCATGGGATGTTTAGACTATGCATGCTTTGAAACAACATAACCTACTTTTTCACAAGTTCCGCAATCAGGATCAAATTAAGCCATTACCGAAGTGGCTCTCGTACTTTTGATCATATAGGTGAGAAAGACCATGGCATGGACCATCACACACAAGTGCACCATCAGTGATACCATGGGATGCCTAGACTGTGCATGCTTTTAAACAACAAAACCTACTTTTTCACAAGTTTGGCAATCAGGATCAAATTAAGCCATTACCGAAGTGGCTCTCGTACTTTTGATCATATAGGTGAGAAAGACCATGGCATGGACCATCACACACACGTTCACCATCAGTGATACCATGGGATGCCTAGACTGTGCATGCTTTTAAACAACAAAACCTACTTTTTCACAAGTTTGGCAATCAGGATCAAATTAAGCCATTACCGAAGTGGCTCTCGTACTTTTGATCATTTAGGTGTGAAAGACCATGGCACGGACCATCACACACAAGTTCACCATCAGTGATACCATGGGATGCCTAGACTGTGCATGCTTTTAAACAACAAAACCTACTTTTTAACAAGTTTGGCAATCAGGATCAAATTAAGCCATTACCGAAGTGGCTCTCGTACTTTTGATCATTTAGGTGTGAAAGACCATGGCACGGACCATCACACACAAGTTCACCATCAGTGATACCATGGGATGCCTAGACTGTGCATGCTTTAAAACAACAAAACCTACTTTTTCACAAGTTTGGCAATCAGGATCAAATTAAGCCATTACCGAAGTGGCTCTCGTACTTTTGATCATATAGGTGTGAAAGACCATGGCATGGACCATCACACACAAGTTCACCATCAGTGATACCATGGGATGCCTAGACTGTGCATGCTTTTAAACAACAAAACCTACTTTTTAACAAGTTTGGCAATCAGGATCAAATTAAGCCATTACCGAAGTGGCTCTCGTACTTTTGATCATTTAGGTGTGAAAGACCATGGCACGGACCATCACACACAAGTTCACCATCAGTGATACCGTGGGATGCCTAGACTGTGCATGCTTTTAAACAACAAAACCTACTTTTTCACAAGTTTGGCAATCAGGATCAAATTAAGCCATTACCGAAGTGGCTCTCGTACTTTTGATCATATAGGTGAGAAACACCATGGCATGGACCATCACACACAAGTTCACCATCAGTGATACCATGGGATGCCTAGACTGTGCATGCTTTTAAACAACAAAACCTACTTTTTCACAAGTTTGGCAATCAGGATCAAATTAAGCCATTACCGAAGTGGCTCTCGTACTTTTGATCATATAGGTGAGAAAGACCATGGCATGGACCATCACACACAAGTGCACCATCAGTGATACCATGGGATGCCTAGACTGTGCATGCTTTTAAACAACAAAACCTACTTTTTCACAAGTTTGGCAATCAGGATCAAATTAAGCCATTACCGAAGTGGCTCTCGTACTTTTGAACATATAGGTGTGAAAGACCATGGCATGGACCATCACACACAAGTTCACCATCAGTGATACCATGGGATGCCTAGACTGTGCATGCTTTTAAACAACATAACCTACTTTTTCACAAGTTTGGCAATCAGGATCAAATTATGCCATTACCGAAGTGGCTCTCGTACTTTTGATCATATAGGTGAGAAACACCATGGCATGGACCATCACACACAAGTTCACCATCAGTGATACCATGGGATGCCTAGACTGTGCATGCTTTTAAACAACAAAACCTACTTTTTCACAAGTTTGGCAATCAGGATCAAATTAAGCCATTGCCGAAGTGGCTCTCGTACTTTTGATCATATAGGTGTGATAGACCATGGCATGGACCATCACACACAAGTTCACCATCAGTGATACCATGGGATGCCTAGACTGTGCATGCTTTTAAACAACATAACCTACTTTTTCACAAGTTCGGGAATCACGGTCAAATAAAGCCATTACCGAAGTGGCTCTCGTACTTTTGATCATATAGGTGTGAAAGACCATGGCATGGACCATCACACACAAGTTCACCATCAGTGATACCATGGGATGCCTAGACTGTGCATGCTTTTAAACAACATAACCTACTTTTTCACAAGTTTGGCAATCAGGATCAAATTAAGCCATTACCGAAGTGGCTCTCGTACTTTTGATCATTTAGGTGTGAAAGACCATGGCACGGACCATCACACACAAGTTCACCATCAGTGATACCATGGGATGCCTAGACTGTGCATGCTTTAAAACAACAAAACCTACTTTTTCACAAGTTTGGCAATCAGGATCAAATTAAGCCATTACCGAAGTGGCTCTCGTACTTTTGATCATATAGGTGAGAAACACCATGGCATGGACCATCACACACAAGTTCACCATCAGTGATACCATGGGATGCCTAGACTATGCATGCTTTGAAACAACATAACCTACTTTTTCACAAGTTCCGCAATCAGGATCAAATTAAGCCATTACCGAAGTGGCTCTCGTACTTTTGATCATATAGGTGTGAAAGACCATGGCATGGACCACCACACACAAGTTCACCATCAGTGATACCATGGGATGCCTAGACTGTGCATGCTTTTAAACAACAAAACCTACTTTTTCACAAGTTCCGCAATCAGGATCAAATTAAGCCATTACCGAAGAGGCTCTCGTACTTTTGATCATATAGGTGTGAAAGACCATGGCATGGACCATCACACACACGTTCACCATCAGTGATACCATGGGATTCCTAGACTGTGCATCGTTTAAACAACAAAACCTACTTTTTCACAAGTTTGGCAATCAGGATCAAATTAAGCCATTACCGAAGTGGCTCTCGTACTTTTGATCATATAGGTGTGAAAGACCATGGCATGGACCATCACACACAAGTTCACCATCAGTGATACCATGGGATGCCTAGACTGTGCATGCTTTTAAACAACAAAACCTACTTTTTCACAAGTTTGGCAATCAGGATCAAATTAAGCCATTACCGAAGTGGCTCTCGTACTTTTGATCATTTAGGTGTGAAAGACCATGGCACGGACCATCACACACAAGTTCACCATCAGTGATACCATGGGATGCCTAGACTGTGCATGCATTTAAACAACAAAACCTACTTTTTCACAAGTTTGGCAATCAGGATCAAATTAAGCCATTACCGAAGTGGCTCTCGTACTTTTGATCATATAGGTGAGAAACACCATGGCATGGACCATCACACACAAGTTCACCATCAGTGATACCATGGGATGTTTAGACTATGCATGCTTTGAAACAACATAACCTACTTTTTCACAAGTTCCGCAATCAGGATCAAATTAAGCCATTACCGAAGTGGCTCTCGTACTTTTGATCATATAGGTGAGAAAGACCATGGCATGGACCATCACACACAAGTTCACCATCAGTGATACCATGGGATGCCTAGACTGTGCATGCTTTTAAACAACAAAACCTACTTTTTCACAAGTTTGGCAATCAGGATCAAATTAAGCCATTACCGGAGTGGCTCTCGTACTTTTGATCATATAGGTGAGAAAGACCATGGCATGGACCATCACACACAAGTTCACCATCAGTGATACCATGGGATGCCTAGACTATGCATGCTTTGAAACAACATAACCTACTTTTTCACAAGTTCCGCAATCAGGATCAAATTAAGCCATTACCGAAGTGGCTCTCGTACTTTTGATCATTTAGGTGTGAAAGACCATGGCATGGACCATCACACACAAGTTCACCATCAGTGATACCATGGGATGCCTAGACTGTGCATGCTTTTAAACAACATAACCTACTTTTTCACAAGTTCCGCAATCAGGATCAAATTAAGCCATTACCGAAGTGACTCTCGTACTTTTGATCATATAGGTGAGAAACACCATGGCATGGACCATCACACACAAGTTCACCATCAGTGATACCATGGGATGCCTAGACTATGCATGCTTTGAAACAACATAACCTACTTTTTCACAAGTTCCGCAATCAGGATCAAATTAAGCCATTACCGAAGTGGCTCTCGTACTTTTGATCATATAGGTGAGAAAGACCATGGCATGGACCATCACACACAAGTGCACCATCAGTGATACCATGGGATGCCTAGACTGTGCATGCTTTTAAACAACAAAACCTACTTTTTCACAAGTTTGGCAATCAGGATCAAATTAAGCCATTACCGAAGTGGCTCTCGTACTTTTGATCATATAGGTGAGAAACACCATGGCATGGACCATCACACACAAGTTCACCATCAGTGATACCATGGGATGCCTAGACTATGCATGCTTTGAAACAACATAACCTACTTTTTCACAAGTTTGGCAATCAGGGTCAAATTAAGCCATTACCGAAGTGGTTCTCGTACTTCTGATCATATAGGTGAGAAAGACCATGGCATCGACCATCACACACAAGTTCACCATCAGTGATACCATGGGATGCCTAGACTATGCATGCTTTGAAACAACATAACCTACTTTTTCACAAGTTCCGCAATCAGGATCAAATTAAGCCATTACCGAAGTGGCTCTCGTACTTTTGAACATATACGTGTGAAAGACCATGGCATGGACCATCACACACAAGTTCACCATCAGTGATACCATGGGATGCCTAGACTGTGCATGCTTTTAAACAACATAACCTACTTTTTCACAAGTTTGGCAATCAGGATCAAATTATGCCATTACCGAAGTGGCTCTCGTACTTTTGATCATATAGGTGAGAAACACCATGGCATGGACCATCACACACAAGTTCACCATCAGTGATACCTAGACTATGGGTTTGTAATTTCCAGTAAATACGCTATTCGAATACACGACGCGAAAGTCGTATTTACTTAAAATTTAAATCATTTTGATCATTCTTCATTATTGCAGTGGACCCTTCAATTTTGTCAGATGGTCAGTAAAACGTATACTTGATGCCGAAATCATTAATTGTTCGGCAGTAAGTGAGATTTACATGGCATCTGACGATATGTGTACATATGGGCAATTACGCATATATGCAAAAATAAAACACAAGATTTCATTTTCTAGTTTTATATTTTTGGAAGTGCTCGAAGGCAGAGTTGATAATTTTTAAATCGTCCATTGGCTGTGCTTTACGACATAAGACCCTGTTAATGAGTTTGCACCAAGTTTGTATAAAAAAATTGGACAGTTTTTTTAACAAAATACGCTTTCAGTCTTTCTTTGTTTGTTTCACGTCAAATCTCACTTATCACAATAAATAACACGATTCTTTTATCTCAAACCAAAAAACGCAACACAAAGAGTCCTATCTCACGAGTCTGGTTACAATAACGAGATTCAAATTATAAACGGAGGAGGTTACGCTCAACTCGACGTTAAAATAATATTGAAATCCCCGATTGAAACAAATAGGAACTTTATGAAACTTAACCGATGCCGACAACAAATATTTAAACAAACTTTAAAAGAAAAAAAACCAAAACAGTTTTACAACTGACATGTGTACTGTGTTGCCATAACATTTGAAGTCGTACTACCACTACCATTCTATTCTACTTCATCTTTATTTTAGGTTAAGAATTTTCAAAAGGTGGAAATTATGACGTACAAATAATTCAATAAATGCGTTAATTCAAAAATAATAATTAAATACATTGTAAAAGATTTTTATTATGCATGATGACAATGGTAGTTTCGTCCAGTATGCTGGCAAGAAAAGTCTTAATTATCTAGATTGGCTGCGATCAAGATATATTATGTTACTATAAGTATATTTAATAAATTTACATTGTTATTGTTTCTTTATTTATATTGTTTATATTTTTGACGTTTTTACTTATTTCCTTTAATTAATTTTTGATTTTGAACTTTTGATTGTGATCATGACTTTAGAAACAAAAAGTGGTTAGAGGTTTCGTTCACACGGGATAGATGGCAGATGTGTTTAGCGGTCCTGTTTCAATATACTAAGATATCATAGCATGATAGTACCTACACTATGTTACGAGTGGGCAACGTTGGTCATTACAGTCGAAGCTGTAATTGCCGACACTGCCCACCAATGCCCACGAGTTTCATACGATGTTATTCAACACGCTTGGCAATAAAAAATAAAACTTATAATTTATAACTTATGTTTTTGTTTAATAACACCTCGTCGGGTGGTAGGTGTAGTGCAGATCGCACTCCGATATAAGGCGGCGACACTAGTAATGGATAAAAAAAGCCAACAAAGCCACTGTCGTCTCCGTCAGTTCAAGTGGATACCTTGCTACGTTTTAGGGTCGGGAGTAAATAAATTAAACAAAAGAAATCCGTTAATATAGATTTATTACTCCCGAACGCCGCGAGCACGTGAAAAAGTCACTGGGGGGGTAGGTTCGTGTAGGCCGGTCTGATTTCACTCCTCGGTTCCACCGGATGGTAACTGCCACCACGCTAGTACTTCCCTGGATCTCGGGAACGCCGTGGAGATGGAACGGGCTGAGGGACGTCAGCCGGCAGTACCAGGAATGGTGATGTTGTACCGCAGAAGTACGCTAACCGTACGGTAGCACCCTGGAATTTACGTCCTCCGTGTAAATTAAAATTGTTCCACATTTATCTCCGTTGACTGTCACCGGTGTAAGCAGAAGCAAAAGGAAAGAGAAAGTACTGCGTGATGGTGATGGTGAAATGGCTTGGTGAAGTGCGGATGACCAGTCAGACGGAGTTTACAAAATAAGTGGAAATTTTGAATACAAAATTTGCAAAAAGAAAGTGGAATTAAATTGACAAATCTGTTTTTTTTTTTAACTACTATAAAAATCATTAATTATTATAATTAAGCATGGTAAAAATTACGGAAGAATTAAATAAGCGTGATTTAGCATTTAAAGTTGATTTGCAAGCGAAATTGGAACAAAGAAACCTATAACGGAAAAGCCGTTAGAAACGCCCTAAAATCTACCTGCTTTTAATTTAAAGCGTAAGAAATGTTCAACACTTACCCAATATAGGGGTTTACACTGATTTAAAACAATTACACCACTCGGGAAAAAAATTGAATTAGACAGATTGGCATGCAACCAGCGCGGACGCGACGCGTGAAGTCGCTGAGATGAGCGAACGTGCGCCCGCGCCGGTAGCCAAATCTGTCTGTCCCCAACCACGACAAGTAAGGCCGCAGCGGGCAGCGGGCGCGGGCGGGTGAGAGCACCCGGCAGGCTGGTTTTGAACAATAGCAATGCGCGTCGAGTACAGTTCGTCGTGTAATTAAGTGTCGCGACGAAGTGTATAATTAACTTATTATAGTGTAAGTTAAAAAGAAATCGTTACGTCTTTAGATTTAGCTTCTATAGCGAAGGTTATGTAACGATTTACGTTACAACCTACTTTGCCTAGTGACTGATATATACGGCCACATCTCAAAAAAAAATGTTTTGAGATTATTGTTGATTACTGTCATGTAGAGATGCAGCGAATGGTGATTTGGCCGAATACCGAATATTCGGCGGAGTCGATGGCCGAATAGCCGAATATTCGGCCAACGGTTTTACCTAAAATGAAGTAAATTCGAACGCCCGGGTGAGCGGCGCCGTGAATATCTGTACAGGACAGTACAGATTGCAACTTGTTACTCGTCGTAGGCAGCCTATGATAGAAAAAATGCGCCCATTTCTAATTCGTTGTTTATGCTACTGTTCTATATATGTTTGAAATTAATGTGATTTGGCTTTATTGCAGTCACTAGGCGACTTCTCTGTTTGCATTTGTATTAGTGTTGTAAAAGACTCGAGTTCTGGAGTCGCAATTTTGAAGACTCTACTCACTTAATAGACGACTCGGTGAACTCGAAGACTCCAAGTTCCAAGTCCAAGTCGCGACGAGCGTGAGTCATCTGTCGAGCCGAGCGTGAGTTCAATGACGAGAGTTTTCTTTATAGCTAGAGTCTTAAAAAAAACTGGAGTCTTTCACTGCGACTATTAGTTTCCAAATTAGACTCGCGGCTAGATTTACAATACGACTCCGAGTCTAGCTGCGAAAATTAATTATATTTATAGAATGTTAAGGGACCACGGTGACCCGGGGCAGAATTGCTCAGAGATGGCGCTGTCTTGGTCACGTGACCAAATGTTCAAGACTATAATTATGATATCTGCTTATTTTACCAGCATGAGAATCAATTAGCCCAATATTTTGAGTCTCTTTCGATGATTTCTAATTCATAATAATTTATGTACGTGCTTACCAAGCGCAGGAATGTGTATGAAACTCGAGTAGTACTTTGACAGGTAAATATACACGCACACTAAAGCAAAATCATTGATAAAAGTGACATCTATTGACAGAGATTCTAACTTGTAAGTTCGCCTATTGTGCTCCGGCGCTCCGGCTATTGTGTAAACCCGTATAAGCAGAAACTCGGGTAATAGTCATGCAAATTAGAAGGTAAAATAAAGAAAAGTGTAGGTACTCGAGCAACAATATTCTCGAGTTACCATCGAACAAACGAACGCCGATTTTCCCCCTTGTCTACCCCACATTTTTTTTGATCGGTCAAAAAATAACTTTGTAATTACCACCTAGTTTCATACCCACATGGGTATTACTCAATTTTTATTACCCACTGGGTAATATAATAAATTTGTGAAACAAACGCAACCGTTTATTTCACGATAAATGTACAGCTCTTTTTTGTATGGGAATATATTGAATGGAATAAGACGTATAACTGAGTAAAATAGTTTTATTCATAATATATTTATTCTCAAATTTAGCGAAGCCGATCTCCATATTTTATAGATTCTTAGGGCCGTAAGTTTACGGACCAATAACATATTATAAGTTGTATAAACATTGAACAGGCAGACTCAGACTCACTCAATGTGTTATTGAGAGAACTCTTGATTTTCTAGGCTTACAAGTAAACTGGCATTGAGCACATTACTTGAAGTTTGTCAAGGGACGCCAAATTTCTCGAATACAGAGATTGATGCGAGTTGACTCTGTCAGTCGTTCTGTAATAAATAAAGTACCATGTTACTATAAGTCAATAAAACTAGCATTGCAAAACACTAGTAATTCAGTCTAATATTAAATTAACTGACTACCTTTTATATGTGTGCATCTCAGGTCTAGGAACTTAGTATTTTGTTCTACGATTCGCGTCACGATTTCAGGTACCTAGAACATATTTTTTAAAGAACAAATCAATTCTGGCATCCTCTCTACGATAAATGCATCTTCCCTTCACCAATTGGAAAATTTAGAAACAAAACGAATGACAGCATTATTGGTGACAGCGTAATGTTCCGAAACCTTCTTCATTTTGTGGAATCCTAAATATGGAATGTCAAATATTAATTTTGTACTCGTATAGTAGATTTGTGTTTTCACATCACTTGTATTTATTAGGAAACAATAAGATGGGTAAAGTTATAAGGTGATGGTACAATATAAATTTTCTCGAAAAGTATTTGAACGTCCCTGACTACTAGACTCTCGTATTTTAGTTTGCGCGAATCAAAAAATTGCCCAGAGTTGCAACGTTGCGTTGCCACCGTGACATGCGACGTTGCCATCTGTCACCGTTTGTCAGACATCTATGAATGCCTCGATCGACGACACTTTTGGCTTAGCGGGAGTGACACCGCCTACTAAGCTAGAGGTCCCGGGTTCAAATCCTGGTAATTTTTTACCCTAATAAGGATTGCTTAGATTGTTTTTGTAAAATTTACCTCCGTATTATTATTATTTCTCTTTATTTAAGTATCCTGATTTAAAAAGTAAAACAAAGCAATATTTAGTAGGTACATATATATTTCACAATATAAATTTAGTCAAAATATTTAGTAATTTGGCATAAACAGGCTAAATTACAAAATTAATTACAGCGTGTAGTATTCGATAAAAACGAAAAAAAAAGAAAAAATATAATTATTTCGGGAATAGAACCCACAACCAAACGTATCCATAAGTGAAGGCTTTAGACCACTCGGCTACGGATGCACACTGAAACGGTGCGTAAATTAAGATCGCTTTTGAAGTGTCAATAGATAAGTCACACACACGCCTATACAACATTTGCCTGTGTTTGCGTGAGTTGTGTTACCCACCTGTAGGTGATTCGCACACAGTGATAGAATATCCAAGTTTTTCATCGGTGAAATATGGTATTTAGCGTGAAAATATACAATTTTTTTAGCATTTGCCCAAAATCAAACGTAAATTAATTGATATTTGTCAAATTAGTTTCTTAATATACCCTGCCGTTAGCCCGTGAAGGTGCACCAACTTTTGTATGGGAACGCAACCACCTTAATAAGTGAAAATTATTTACATTACTACTTATAACAAAACATACAATAACAAGTTATTGAAATTGGTAAATCAAACGAATCTCTTGTTAGTAATGTAAGGAAGGAGGGTTTAACACCGGATAGCTAAGGGAAAAATAGTACATCATTTTATGTCTACACTTGGCCAGAAAGCGACTTTTTCCGTTTAGCGTGCGTAAAAAAGTCACTTTATGGCCAGGTGTGGCCTAAAAATATTAAAAATGGATCATGGACTTAAAAATGAACACCTTTCTTTAAATTTAGTGAATCCGATTTCATCCCTTATTTATACATATAATATAAGGGTAAAACCAGACACTTGCCAAAAATAAAAGAATGTTTCCTTTAAGCAAAATGAGCTAACTTAAGGATCTAAGGCAGTTTCCCGATAGAGCCCATATATTTTTCCACTCTGTATATATAAAAAACAACTACATAATCTACACCGCTCTACTAAGAACAGTACTGTAATGAAAGTATCATCACGTATCATTGTTGAAGGTGAGGTGGACTCAAACAATAATACGGCTTGAGTACGACTCGTCGCACCAAAGGACTCGAACGCAGAAAAAGGACTCGAGTCCTGTGCGAGACTTGCTTGGTTGGGAGTTCTGCAATAAAAGGAGTCCAATGTACTGAGTCGAGTCTCGTCATTTGAAATAAAAAGGACTCCCAGAACTCGAGTCCTTTGCAACACTAAATTTCGTATAGGTACCATTTGTATAAGGGTACAATGATAGTTGCGAGGCTGGCAACCCCATTTCACGCAGAGGTATGTATAGCAGTTTTCTCAAATGTGCAATGAAATAAGTTAAAAACACGCCAAAATGATGGGAAATTTTATATAAATAAAACTGCAAAATATAGCAAACATAGTTTATTGTTTTTTTAATGGCCGAACCCGAAATGTTGCTGTGTCACAAATAAATGTGGAATGTAAATTAAAAAAGAAATGTTATATGGAATTCCATTAAATGCCAAGCATCAAGCCGCACCGGAAACGAGGTACTTTGCGGCCTATTATAAGGTAGGTAGGTACGTAATGTCAACAATTCATTGTATGTTTGATAAAAAGAAATTTGGAGTTGGCAACTCTGGACGCGACGTGACGCGCGCGACGATCAGTGTTGCCATTTGGTTCCGTTTGTTCCGTTTTCCGGAACTTTTGACACCTCCGCGGAACTCGGAAGGAATTTTAGATTTTAGGACATTTTTCGGAACTTTTAAGGACCCTGGCGTTAAAACCCACAAAAATTCTAAAAATATTATTAAAAAAAAGTCAACATATTTTTTCTATCGCAAAAATACAGCTGACGTAAACCGACTAATCGAAATCAAAGCGAACACGAAGAATACGTCTTTGAGCCATGGTCATGGATCCTAATTAGTTGAGCGGGTCAGTGTTTGATTCAGCCAGTCAGGGATTTTGGGTTTCGTTGCTTTTACTTACGTTATTGGTCCTTTCCTGTTACATCCCTGCTGGTAGCGTTATCACATCTCATCTCACCAAAATACCAAAGTTAAATAGCAAAACAAACAAAGCAACTTCGCTTCGGTTCTTTTGCAGGAAATTGAAATTAAAACTGTAGTAAAAAGTGTAAGAATTAATCTTTATTGTGTCAGAGTACTTTTTTCGTGGTCTTGGTAAATATGTATTTTATAAGTCAAGTCTTCGTGAATTATAGTTTCTAGCTTGGTTTGACCCCTGATAGATTCATTAATAGTACATTACACAACTAGGGTGGTAAAACAAAGAAAGGCCGAGATCGCAGAAGTTTGCGGCCCGAGCTGCAAGCGAGGGACGTAAATATGCGATCGAGGACTTTCTTTATTACCTCCCGTGTTGTGTACATTATTTTATGTTAACACTTGGCTAGAAAGCGGCTTTTTCCGTACGCGCAGCGTGCGGAAAAAGCCACTTTATGGCCAGGTGTGGCATAAAAACTTGTAAGGTCCGATCGAGATCTCGGTCGCGGTCCCAGCTAATATCGGCCAAAAATCGCGCCGAGACACTGGTCTCGGCTCTCGGCCAAAAAGGGCCGAGATTCTCGGCCGCGGCCGTGACTATGCAACGACTTCTGATTCCTGAATTTGAATTTTCCGCGCATGGCCGCACGCTTCTATACGGCCCGTTGGTCGTTACAACATAGACCTGTTTGATTTTAACTACTGATTCAGTAGTCAGTAGCTACTTTTTAGGGTTCCGTAGCCAAAATGGCAAAAACGGAACCCTTATAGTTTCGTCATGTCCGTCCGTCCGTCTGTCCGTATGTCACAGGCATTTTACTCAAAAACTACACGATGGATATTGATGAAATTTGGAATACAGATGTATTAAGTATGAGCCGCTACTTAGTTTGGTAGTTAAACAACTAAAATAAATATTTTTAGGAAATATCAACGTGTGTACATAGTTCGACAGCTCTTTCAAAAACATTTTAAGGTTCTTAAGTAATTTGTAAAAATTGTTTCCCCTCTATCTTCTAAGCCGTGTGTCCGAAAAATATAAAAAAAAAATTACAAAGATAACCCTTAATTAATACTTTCAACGAAAATTGTTTTCAACCAGATCGAATTAACCGTTTTTGAGTTATTGCCGATAAACTGCGCTTCTCAACAAAAGGACGTAATTGTTATGAAGATACGCTCTTTTGTTGTTGTACTTTTTTACATCGTATTTTTTACCTTATACTTACGGCTATGGAACCTTACACTAAGCATGATCCGACTGCTCTCGGCCAGTTTTTTTTTGGCAAATTTAAATTAATAAAACCTGTGGTGTAAAATATTTATTAAAATCTGTGTGTGCCCAATTTTAACGAATAAAACCTTTTTTTTTGTACGAAATCCGCATGTTTTCTTTATATTTATAAATTCTCGGTCTTGGCCGAGAATTCTATTAAGGCCCGGTAGGACCTGGCTCGCATTTCACATACAACTAGGGTCGGGCGGAATGCAGATTATTGCAGATTATCTTCGATTTCTAACATAAAAGTATACGTTATCAACCCAAACATGAGAGGATGCCCTGCATGACTGTGAAATCATGATTGTCAGGTATTAATTTTGTCAGAAAAGGTAACTGGTAATGAACAAAATGAAAAAAATACTTTATTTTATAGTGTTTTCGCGCTACTTTTCTATCGAGCGAAGTGTTCGCTATCGTGTTCTAAGTGAGAGGAAGCCCTAGATACAGTTCTGAATATTATTATATATGTTTTACAGTGACCTACGAGTCAAATAAGTGCTCTAAAAATGATTTGGAAACTAGGCTTCCGCGCCCGATTCTCGTCTTACCTCGCCTTAAGTCTCGGTCTCGCTCGGCCGAGACAAAAAACGACCTCGGTCGGACCTTAAAAACATGACGGAAAATAATGTTTTTGGTTTCAATCTCAAATATAATGATGGGCTGACATTAATTACATTAATTTGTTCAAATATGTAATAACTTGTTTCCAAAGTAAGTAAATGAAATCTGTTCTGATTAAAAATGTGTAATAGATGGTCAACAACGCTGTTCATGAAATGCTGCTTTCCATTAAGCGTAATGTATTCCTCTATTAATATACTTTTAATAATCGAGTGACACGTATCTTCCATGTGATTTACTACGTACCCTCTGCCAATTGCTTTATAGTATTTTTCATCATTTATTAAGCCATTATTAAATATTATATTTTTAATGACACTTTGCTGCAAATCATATTGCTCTAGATCAGCAGTGTCACTACAATGACTGTAAATGAAAGGTTTATCTACAAAATCGGGAGAAGCACAACCATGACTTTCTTTAGCACATATTTGATGGATCCACATTTCGCATGTGTCACACTGTAGTCTGTACCCAGTTAGTAACCCGCGATGTCGGCCACTCACCTCGATTACAATATAAATTTATATTTTTTTCATATTTACATTATTTCTTACAACGCACATTGTTCTTAATAAAAGCAGTGTTATTATTTTAAGGCATCGCATATTTTTTTACATATTTTTTTATGATGGCAAATTATGTCTTATTTTAGTTATAGTTTTATTTTACAAATGATTAACCTTATTTATATAATTAATCAACCAACCCCTTATTTCATCTAGTTTAATCAATTTGTTTTTATTTTTGTGCCAGTTGCGTCTAAATGTAAATAAGTTGGGTTTTCGCGTTTGAGGCAGGCTACTTGTTCGGGACTATATATTTTGATATTCAGTGGAAAAGAGACTTACTTCCTTTACGAAATTCGTGTGATCTTCTTGATAATGTAATAAATCCAAAACGCCATTGCTATTCCTGTCGTTGATAGCGTGTGCCTCGCACCTTATTTGGGTAAGGTATCGTCGGACTTGATGCCTTTTAAATCCATTGTTCTTTTTAAATGATTTTCATTAATTTTCAAAAGTTGTGATTTTTTATATGCAAAAGCTCTTTCATTTATTAATTTTTTTTTTTAAATTTCTCGTTCAACCCCTTTAGTGTGCATAGTTAAATTTTGATTATGACTGTAATTTAACTCTTCACTCATGACTGTTAGATTTTTGTATTTATCTAAGTATATTTTAAATTTTTTACAGTTTTTGTGGTTGCAATGGGCTTTTATCATAATTTTGTGATTTTTTAAGTATTTTATGTATTTCAAAATCATTTGGCATGTATTATTAATATTTTTTTGTATTATATGTCTGAGAACTAATGGGTATGTTGACGTATTTAGTTTGCCATCAGTAAACATTTCCTTCCATAATTCATCGTCAACCATTACTGTACCTTCAGTTATTTTAAAATCGCCTTTATTTATCAAAATATCCATGTTTTTGGTACCCATCGGTAAAAGTACTATTGAAGTTTCAGCACTCGAATCTGCAGAGCGATCTAGATTCAGAATACATTTGGGAACCTTTGTAATTGGAGGCGAGACCTCTTTTTTCTTCGCCCTTTGATTCGCACTACGAGTATCTATATTATTAAGAGGTGTTTGACACTTCTCTAACCCTTCTTGCTCAGAACATACAGGCGATGTCAATGATTGGGGAGACGATCGATTGAAATGATCTTCAAGATCGTAAACAGGACTTTCCGTAGGAATGAAACCGAGGGAATAGTCTCCCTGGTTTTCTTTTACAGGCGGTGAAAGCCTGTGATTCTCCGGCACCAGAACTCCAATACGAGAATGGTTTGTGAAACACTTATTGATTTGTAATATTTTTGTGAACTTGTGTGTGATGGTCCATGCCATGGTCTTTCACACCTATATGTTCAAAAGTACGAGAGCCACTTCGGTAATGGCTTAATTTGATCCTGATTGCCAAACTTGTGAAAAAGTAGGTTATGTTGTTTAAAAGCATGCACAGTCTAGGCATCCCATGGTATCACTGATGGTGAACTTGTGTGTGATGGTCCATGCCATGGTCTTTCTCACCTATATGATCAAAAGTACGAGAGCCACTTCGGTAATGGCTTAATTTGATCCTGATTGCGGAACTTGTGAAAAAGTAGGTTATGTTGTTTCAAAGCATGCATAGTCTAGGCATCCCATGGTATCACTGATGGTGAACTTGTGTGTGATGGTCCATGCCATGGTGTTTCTCACCTATATGATCAAAAGTCCGAGAGCCACTTCGGTAATGGCTTAATTTGATCCTGATTGCCAAACTTGTGAAAAAGTAGGTTTTGTTGTTTAAAAGCATGCACAGTCTAGGCATCCCATGGTATCACTGATGGTGAACTTGTGTGTGATGGTTCACGCCATGGTTTTTCTCACCTATATGATCAAAAGTACGAGAGCCACTTCGGTAATGGCATAATTTGATCCTGATTGCGGAACTTGTGAAAAAGCAGGTTATGTTGTTTAAAAGCATGCACAGTCTAGGCATCCCATGGTATCACTGATGGTGAACTTGTGTGTGATGTTCCATGCCATGGTCTTTCACACCTATATGATCAAAAGTACGAGAGCCACTTCGGTAATGGCTTAATTTGATCCTGATTGCCAAACTTGTGAAAAAGTAGGTTTTGTTGTTTAAAAGCATGCACAGTCTAGGCATCCCATGGTATCACTGATGGTGAACTTGTGTGTGATGGTCCATGCCATGGTGTTTCTCACCTATATGATCAAAAGTACGAGAGCCACTTCGGTAATGGCTTAATTTGATCCTGATTGCCAAACTTGTGAAAAAGTAGGTTTTGTTGTTTAAAAGCATGCACAGTCTAGGCATCCCATGGTATCACTGATGGTGAACTTGTGTGTAATGGTCCATGCCATGGTGTTTCTCACCTATATGATCAAAAGTACGAGAGCCACTTCGGTAATGGCTTAATTTGATCCTGATTGCGGAACTTGTGAAAAAGTAGGTTATGTTGTTTAAAAGCATGCACAGTCTAGGCATCCCATGGTATCACTGATGGTGAACTTGTGTGTGATGGTCCATGCCATGGTCTTTCACACCTATATGATCAAAAGTACGAGAGCCACTTCGGTAATGGCTTAATTTGATCCTGATTGCCAAACTTGTGAAAAAGTAGGTTTTGTTGTTTAAAAGCATGCACAGTCTAGGCATCCCATGGTATCACTGATGGTGAACTTGTGTGTGATGGTCCATGCCATGGTCTTTCACACCTATATGATCAAAAGTACGAGAGCCACTTCGGTAATGGCTTAATTTGATCCTGATTGCCAAACTTGTGAAAAAGTAGGTTTTGTTGTTTAAAAGCATGCACAGTCTAGGCATCCCATGGTATCACTGATGGTGAACTTGTGTGTGATGTTCCATGCCATGGTCTTTCACACCTATATGATCAAAAGTACGAGAGCCACTTCGGTAATGGCTTAATTTGATCCTGATTGCGGAACTTGTGAAAATGTAGGTTATGTTGTTTCAAAGCATGCACAGTCTAGGCATCCCATGGTATCACTGATGGTGAACTTGTGTGTGATGGTCCATGCCATGGTCTTTCACACCTATATGATCAAAAGTACGAGAGCCACTTCGGTAATGGCTTAATTTGATCCTGATTGCGGAACTTGTGAAAAAGTAGGTTATGTTGTTTCAAAGCATGCATAGTCTAGGCATCCCATGGTATCACTGATGGTGAACTTGTGTGTGATGGTCCATGCCATGGTCTTTCACACCTATATGATCAAAAGTACGAGAGCCACTTCGGTAATGGCTTAATTTGATCCTGATTGCCAAACTTGTGAAAAAGTAGGTTTTGTTGTTTAAAAGCATGCACAGTCTAGGCATCCCATGGTATCACTGATGGTGAACTTGTTTGTGATGGTCCATGCCATGGTGTTTCTCACCTATGTGATCAAAAGTACGAGAGCCACTTCGGTAATGGCTTAATTTGATCCTGATTGCCAAACTTGTGAAAAAGTAGGTTTTGTTGTTTAAAAGCATGCACAGTCTAGGCATCCCATGGTATTGTAATGTATGTGGGTTAGTTAAGAAAGCAGCCGCCGATTGCATGTGGGTAGGTTTAACGCTTTGGCATTAAATACTGTAATGGATGGACGTGTTTTCTTGTGCTCCTGATGAGTTCTCGATCCTGGCCTAAGGACATATTTAACAGTGGCGACGAGACGGTTTTATCTACGTGTGTGACTTTTATTAACGTTACGGTGCGTGTTTGGTGAAGTGTATCGCAGTAAATACGTGAGTTAAAACGATAATAATGGCAGTTGGAAAGATTACGGCGTTCGACATCAGCAAAGACTGTTGGGATTTATATGTGGAACGTTTGGAACAATACTTTATAGCGAATGAAGTTAAGGAAGATGTTAAAGTGGCCACCTTAATTACCGTAATAGGCAGTGACGCGTACGAACTAATGGTTAATTTGTGTACCCCAGCACGGCCGGCGACAAAAACATTTGATCAGTTAAAAAACATTATGAAGGCACATTTGCAACCTAAACCAAGCATATTAGCAGAACGGTTTAAGTTTAGACAGCGACGACAAGTGAATGGAGAAAGCTTAGCGGAGTACGTAGCGGCATTAAAAAAGTTGTCGAGGACTTGCAACTTTGTGGCTGACGGGTTGAATGAAAATTTGCGGGATCAATTTGTGTGCGGGTTATCAAAGGATTGTATAAGACAAAGACTATTTGCAGAAGACGGAATCACGTTCGAGAAGGCGTTTAAGTTGGCAATGACCATGGAGGCGGCCGAGGCGGACGCGGCCGTAATTGAAAAACAGGTGGACAGGCAGAAAGAAAGTGCAGTCTACACGGTAACAGCGAGTTCGGCGAGGGGGAACTACGGGGAAGCCATCGGTGGGCGGAGGGGCCCTGGAGATGTACGGGAGCCGCGAGAATGGACCGGCGGAAGTGCTGCGCGCGGCGGGAGCGCGCGCGGCGTACGGCGCGGTCCGAGCAACACCGGCAGCGGGCGCGGCGGCGCCGGCGGCCGCACGCAGCATCGGGCACCGACCGGGTGCAGGGTGTGCGGCGGGCAGCATGACGCGCACACGTGCAAGTTCAAGGCTTACGTGTGTCGGGTGTGTAATCGCGACGGACATCTGAAGAGGATGTGCCCACGAATGCGAGGCGAACAAATGTTCGCAATTTGTGAAGAAGGCGCACACGAACAGGTGGCGTATAATGAGAGCGACGGAAGTGACGAGGTATATACTTATAATGGGTGCGTAACGATGGCTATAAAAATTTTTGGTATAATATTAGTCGCAAAAACGCTCATTTGATATAATTATTAAATCTTATAACAACACTTAATATATTTACATATGACATAATTATTATTTCTTATAATGATCATTTGATAGAATAACATTTAATATAGCATTCTTTAAGTATAATGCTTATTTCCTATAATGAACTTATGGTATAATGTTATTTTCATATAAAATACAATTGGCATAACCATTATTGAAATAATGTATCAAAAAGTAGGTTAGGTTAGGTTTGAACTGCGTCTCCCAACAAAAACGAACTGCTATCAAAAAGTAGGTTAGGTTAGAACTGCGTCCCCCTACCAAAACGAATGGCTATCAAAAAGTAGGTTAGGTTAGGTTTGAACTGCGTCCCCCAACAAAAACGAACTGCTATCAAAAAGTAGGTTAGGTTAGTAAATTATAAGGGCACAGAAGAAAAAGGGGGGACGGGGGGGCGAAGCCCCCCACAAGGGGGGCTCGGGGGGCGAAGCCCCCCGCATTAAAAAAACTCAAACCATAAGTTCAATTAGGTTAGGTTAGGTTAGGGTTCGAACTGCGTCCCCCAACAAAAACGAACTTCTATCAAAAAGTAGGTTAGGTTAGGTTTGAACTTCGTCCCCCTACCTAAACGAACTGCTATCAAAAAGTAGGTTAGGTTAGAACTGCGTCCCCCTACCAAACCGAATGGCTATCAAAAAGTAAGTTAGGTTTGAACTGCGTCCCCCAACAAAAACGAACTGCTATCAAAAAGTAGGTTAGGTTAGTAAATTATAAGGGCACAGAAGAAAAAGGGGGGAAGGGGGGGCGAAGCCCCCCACAAGGGGGGCTCGGGGGGCGAAGCCCCCCGCATTAAAAAAAACTCAAACCATAAGTTCAATTAGGTTAGGTTAGGTTAGGTTAGGGTTCGAACTGCGTCCCCCAACAAAAACGAACTGCTATCAAAAAGTAGGTTAGGTTTAGGTCACAGGCGTTACAATTTCAAATATATAAATGGTAATAAAGATTTATATACCTATTATACCTCTTGATTGTTATATATTATGATTTGTATATAAAATGAGCGTTATACCATATAATCGTTATAAGAAATAAGCGTTATACCGAACGTTAAATATACGAAATAAATGTATATATTTTAAAATTATACCAAACGTTTATTATACACAATGAGTGATTATACCCTTTGAAATTATATCAAATGTTGATATATCGATAGAAAATATATTAAATATTTTTATATCGATCATTACACACCCACTTATAATTATTCAATTCATTTAAAAGACTTTAAAAAATACCCCCCGTACGTGGTCACGGTTAAGGTTAATGAAAGTGATTTGAAAATGGAAATTGACACGGGCAGTGCTATTTCTTGTATAAGTTATGAATGTTACATCGAAATGTTTACAAATTGTAAATTGAGCCCAAGTGATCTATCGTTACGTTATTACACGGGTGAGATTGTTGAACCAGTAGGTAAAATTCTCACCACCGTGCAATACGGTGATAAACGTAAAGAACTAGATTTGTACGTAATTAAGAGCGGCAAAGCTAATTTACTAGGTAGAAAATGGTTGTACGAATTGGAATTGCAATTGCCAACCATTGCGCCGTGTAATAACAATTGTGTAAGCAATGATAACAATTGTCAGTTATTCAACGAACATGTATTCAGTTCCAGATTTAAAGAAGTGTTCGACGACGGTTTGGGTCGTTTCACGGGCGGCACGGTCGGATTCACGCTGCGAGAGGGGGCGCGGCCGGTGTTCATGCGCGCGCGCCCGCTGGCCTACGCGCTGCGGGAACCGGTCGAGCGCGCACTGGACCAGCTGGTGAGCGACGGTATCATCACACCCGTACCAACTTCCGACTGGGCTACGCCCGTCGTTCCGGTAATGAAAAAGGATGGCACTATTCGTTTATGTGGGGATTTCAAATTAACACTAAACAAGTGTTTGCTGGTGGACCATTTTCCTGTACCAAGAGTAGACGATTTGTTGACCAAGTTACATAAGGGAGATCGGTTTTCAAAAATAGATTTATCGCAAGCTTATGCACAATTCGAATTAGATGATTCTAAACAATATACCGTAATTAACACACATAAAGGTTTGTTTAGGTATAATCGTTTAATTTACGGACTAGCGTCCAGCCCCGGTATTTTTCAGAGAAAGCTGGAGCAATTGTTTGCGGACATGCCTACGGTAGGTGTATTCTTAGACGATATAATTATTACTGGGCCAGATGATCGTTCACACCTAGAAACACTCACTGCAGTTTTTGAGAGGCTAAAAAAGTATGGATTAAAGGTAAAAAAAGAAAAGTGTAGCTTTTTCGCCGCATCAGTGACGTATTTAGGATTTGTCATAAGCAAGCAGGGGGTTCGCACCTGTCCAGATAAAATAACAGCTATCAAAAACGTAGGGGAACCCAACAACGTGTCCGAACTTCGCTCATTTTTGGGCCTCATTATGTATTATGCGAAATTTGTACCAAATGTTAGCACAATACTGGCACCCCTGTATAGCCTGTTAAAAAAAAATGTTACTTTCGAATGGAGTGAAAGTTGCAAATTAGCATTTAGGCAGATTAAACAGATGCTGATTTCTAGCACCATCTTAGCACATTACTCACCAGATTTACCCCTAATTTTAACGACAGACGCTAGTAGCGTTGGGCTCGGTGCTGTTATATCCCATTTGACGGCGGAGGGAGAACGACCAGTTGCGTACGCATCGCGGGTATTAAACTCAGCAGAAAAAGCGTACTCCCAGATTGAACGCGAAGCATTAGCAATCATTTTTGGCATTAAAAAGTTTCATCAATACCTGTATGGTAGAAGATTTACCTTAAGGACTGACCATAAGCCCTTGGTATCAATTTTTGGCGACAAATCAGGGATACCCGTGATGGCAGCGAGTAGGATGCAGCGCTGGGCCGTGCTTCTCGCGGGTTACGACTATGACATCGAGTATGTGCGTAGTGACAGAAATGCAGCAGATGCATTGTCCCGTTTACCTTTAGGTTTGAATGCAGACAAAGAAGTTGAAAAGCATCGACGAGAAGAGACGTACTTAAACTTTGTGCAAAACTATTTGCCAATCACAAGGAAAACCATATGTGAGGAAATCGTTAAAGACGAGGTACTTCAGAAAGTAATGTTATTTATTCAATCGGGTTGGCCAACTGCTTGTAGGGATGAGCAGATAAAGCCCTATTTTCTGCGACGGAACGAATTGTATAGTGACGCAGGTTGCATAGTATGGGGTTACCGCTTAGTCATTCCTAAGACGTTGCAAAGTACTCTGTTAAAGGAGTTTCACAGCGGACATATGGGTGTAGTTAAAATGAAAAGTCTCGCGCGCAGTATTGTGTGGTGGCCAGGCGTAGATGCGGCCATAGAAAATGTATGTAAGGAGTGTAATACGTGCTCAATGGAGAGTATGGCACCAGGTAGGGTAGCTCCGCAGCCGTGGCCATACCTGCCGGAAGTATGGTCGAGACTGCATGTCGATTTTATGGGACCGATTCAGGGTTCAACTTTTTTAGTACTCATTGATTCGACATCTAAATGGATAGAAGTTTTCAAAATGAGTAAAACGACTGCTGCAGAAGTAATTAGAGTATTAAGAGAAACATTTGCTCGTTTTGGGCTTCCAAAGCAAGTAGTATCAGACAATGGGCCTCCCTTTTCTAGTAAAGAATATGAACAGTTCATGACCATGAATGGCATACAGTTAACTTTTGCACCGGTATATCATCCGTCATCAAATGGGGCCGCCGAAGGAGCTGTAAAGCTATGTAAGAGGGTAGTTCGAAAAGCATTACGCGACGGGGTGGACATAGACGCAGCACTGCAGGCATACTTAATGTCCTACCGGAATGTAGAGCATAGTACAACCGGCAAGTCGCCGGCCTATCTTTTACAACATAGAAGTTTAAGATCTCGTTTAGACTTACTAAAATGTAGGAGGCAGGTAGAGGATAAAGTCGTAGAAAGTCAAGGTAAACAAGTAGGCTACGCCGGGGGGGCTTCTAGACAATTAAATGTTGGTGAGGAGGTATGGGTCCGGAATTACACGGGAGGTGAAAAATGGATAGGTGGTCAGATCGAACAAAAAGTAGGGTCACGCAATTATATAGTTGGCAGAGAAAATGGTCCACGTCTTAAACGTCACGTAGATCAGATTAGGAACAAGTGGGCAAGTACATTTGATGTGCCAACATCATCGCCCCGGCCATCACCACATAACGAAGTTCAAGTCAGTCCTTCATTGTCGTCACCAGCTGGATTAGTATGCAATCCACCCGAGTGCAACCCCCCGAGGGAGCCTCAAGACGCGGGCGCGCCAACGACGGTGAATGAGCAGGCCGCGCCCTCTGCCTTGCCAGCACCCGCAAATGTCCCTAAACCAGTTCGTGCTAGGAAACCAGTGAAACGATATGGGTTTGATTTTGACTGATTCGTAAACCTTATGTTCTCGGGTGTTTCCAGAATATTTCTAAATGTTAAAATAAGTGGGAGGGTGTAATGTATGTGGGTTAGTTAAGAAAGCAGCCGCCGATTGCATGTGGGTAGGTTTAACGCTTTGGCATTAAATACTGTAATGGATGGACGTGTTTTCTTGTGCTCCTGATGAGTTCTCGATCCTGGCCTAAGGACATATTTAACAGGTATCACTGATGGTGAACTTGTGTGTGATGGTCCATGCCATGGTCTTTCTCACCTATATGATCAAAAGTACGAGAGCCACTTCGGTAATGGCTTAATTTGATCCTGATTGCGGAACTTGTGAAAAAGTAGGTTATGTTGTTTCAAAGCATGCATAGTCTAGGCATCCCATGGTATCACTGATGGTGAACTTGTGTGTGATGGTCCATGCCATGGTGTTTCTCACCTATATGATCAAAAGTACGAGAGCCACTTCGGTAATGGCTTAATTTGATCCTGATTGCCAAACTTGTGAAAAAGTAGGTTTTGTTGTTTAAAAGCATGCACAGTCTAGGCATCCCATGGTATCACTGATGGTGAACTTGTGTGTGATGGTCCATGCCATGGTCTTTCTCACCTATATGATCAAAAGTACGAGAGCCACTTCGGTAATGGCTTAATTTGACCCTGATTGCCAAACTTGTGAAAAAGTAGGTTATGTTGTTTCAAAGCATGCACAGTCTATAGATTCTATGATATCACTGATGGTGAACTTGTGTGTGATGATGGTTAATGCCATAGTCTTTCTCACCTATATGTCCAAAATTACGAGAGCCACTTCGGTAATGGTTTCATTCGAAATAAACATTTCGATATTACAAAAAAATTATTTAATCAAAAAATTGTGTTATTGCCTTCAAATTACTGTATTTTTATACATAAAACATCTGATCACACAGGCTTGGACGCAGGTAATTCAACGGCTTAAAATGAAATGCAGCTCAGCAGTCTTAATAATAAAACACAGTTCAGCAACCTATAAAAATAAAAGGCAGCTCAGCAGCCCAAAATAAAAGGCAGCTCAGCAGCCTAAAAAATAAAAGGCTGCTAACTTCACACCAGCAGCCTTTTATTTAGTCGGACTTTTTAATTTGGTCGGGTTACTTTAGGCTGCCAGGTTTAGGCTGCTAACTTCACGCCGGTCGACGCTGAATATTCGTGTCTCATCTCAAGATACAGAATTGGATTCCGCTCGCAGAAACAAAAGCAAAGGGAATGGTTTGGGTGAAACACAGCTTTTATCTATCTGAGACGGATTACTTGCCGCGGGCGTCCTTTAGAAGGAGGAATCCTTTGACCTAGGTGCAAGATAGAATTCTATCAGAAACGTCAATAACGGTGAGCCTTTTTCTTATTAAATGCGCCATTGCACTTATAAAGCCAATTGCCACACTGTATAATGAAATTTCTGATTACGTTGTATCGAATTTGTTTTTATAGTGGTCAAAGAAATAAATAGAAATGTAATAGTACCTACATTGTGTATTTGTGTATCTAGGGCGGTAAGGACCGCCCGTAGCACACACAATGTTATTCATCACACTTGTGAGGAAATCTAAATAAATAACCTTACTAATCAACCCAGTATGAGAAGAAAATTTTAAAACAGAAAGTGACATATATCCATAGATAATGCGAAAGTCAAGTCACGTTCGGAAACCATAGCGGTAAAGACCTAAAACGGCCATTTTAGTTGATATTATATTTGCAGAATCCTGAAATACAGTATTTAAACATTTAATTAATGTTACCGAAATATGTGTTTACATGAATTTGCAATAACAGTTCTCTTTAAATAAATATTTTAGTGATAAAAGTTAAAAAAGTAAGTTGGCGTTTCCTTTGAACATGACAAATAAGAGTAAAACAGAACCAGTGTATTCGAATTAAAAAAAAAACTATACGCCCCATCATTTACGGCCCGCAGAACCTACGTATAACATCACCATTTTCGAGCAAGTGTGATGAAAAAACTATTTGATGCTGACTGTGCCACGGGTGTTAATAAAGAAAGCGCCACATCGCATATTTATGCACAAACACCTGTGTTCTGGGACATTCTTTATATTACCGCCCTGTGTGCGTAATAAACTATAGTAAACAACATCAAAGATTTATTTTTATAAAGTCGTTCATCATATAAGAAGAAGGTATAAACGAAGGATTACAGAGCTTGGTTGACATTGTTATCATTCAGAACTGAAACATTTTTTCTGATTATTTTTATACGCAATCGTGGGCAATGAGGGTTACATTTAAAGTAAATGTCATTCGGTTTTAAAGTAAGCTTATATGGTCATAAAAATAAAACTGAGGCTGAGTTTAAAAATCTACTACAGCTGACTTTCTCAGAGTACTTCATTAAAATACAGTATTTTTTAAAGTGCAGTCTTTTTAGGGTTCCGTACCAAAATGGTAAAAAAGGAACCCTCATGGTGCAATTCTGTCTGTCTGTCTGTCCGTCTGTCACAGCGAGATATCTCAGGAACTACTGCCGATTTGAAATTTGGCATAGTTTTAAAAGTCGCTAACCCGGGCCTACTAGTATAAAAAAATGTTATACATTTTTTATTTTTTTTAAAGGACGCCGAAATGGTTGTATGGAAAGGTCGAAATACTCAAGTTGTGCTATTGTATCAAATGGGGTATCAAATTAAAGGGCTTAACTTGTAGCTTCCAAAACAATTGTTATTTTTTTTTCCTTAATGATGTACTTTTTAATTTAGGACGAATAACGTTAAAAAAATAACATAATCTTCGAAGTTACTGAACAAAAAAATCTGTAATAATTACCAATTATTAATAACATCCAAAGTATTACAGGAAAAATATAACAGTTTTCGTAACTTGTACCGTTTTTTAGGAATTTGCAAAAATCGTAACACAACACATACTTAAACTAACCGGCATACAGTTTTTCTTTAACTATTCACGTATCGTCACGTAAACACAAGTTTGTACGGAACCCTTGGTGCGCGAGTCCGACTCGCACTTGAACGATATTTAAAAATCAAAATGTATATGGACTAATGGAGAGTAGAATATATGTGTAGAAAAAACTAGAAAGTTATTTTAGTATTTCTGGCTCTATACACTAAATTATTCTCCCGATCAGACTAAGATAAACCTTATCGGGTTTTCTTAATTAGCACAAATCTAAATGAAGTATCTTTTTTAGTTGTAGCAGGTGCAACTTTTTCTCTAATGAAGTCGTAGGATCCATTATTTGTTATTTCATTCTTGCTTATATTTGTTTCATTTAGATGCACTAGTACATTTTCTATCCAATTAACAGGTTGCCTTGCCTGGCAGTAACGGGTAAACATTTGCAGACTACCGAGCTTGTGACCCGTAAAATAAGTAGGATAAGTAAACAAGCCGGGTAGTTACAAGTGAGGTTACAAGGACCCATGCCTTCTTAACTGAAATAATTTATAAGGAGACTTGACTTTATGGAGCTACTTTGCAACTTACTTTTAGATATCGTTTAACTACATGTTAGCGCAGTGGAAATCGACGCGTTAAAATGCTAAAATCGCAAAGCATGATTTAGTTCTGATTTTTTGTTATATTGTAACCCACAAGAATTGTACAGGTTTCGTCGAGAGACGCCATGGAAAAATATTTGCTGATAATAAAACGACACTCATTTGGAGTTTGAAAAATATACATGGTGGAAAGTTAAATCGAACCGGCAAGGGCAGTTTATCGAAATACCTGATATTATCGAAAGCTTCTTACCTCTCCCCCTACTACCCCCGTGAGGTTTCTTGATTGTTCTTAATGTCAAAGCACTCAAGAGTATCCAAGTAACAACTGTGCTGAGAATCGGCTCTGAATCGAACACAAAGCTTGAAAGAGCACCCCTGCTTTTTGGACTTTTATCAATTTCAAAACCTTAACTCTCGGTAACTATCACACTTGTAGTAAAAATAAATAGAACCAAAGCAAATTTAATGTAGTTAATTTGTGCGAATCCAAAAAACTTCAAAAATGGCGTACTTTTGCGCGTGTAGCTCAGCTAGCACAATTTTCTAGAACGTGCAAAATCAAATTAACACTACCCCTAACTGGTCCAAACTACATATCAAAAAATCAGAACTACATCATGCTTTGCGATTTTAATGTTAATTTCCACTGGCCTATGTACGATATTTTTCACTTCTGATGGTCTTAAAATGTTAATTTAGTCTCTGTATATCGGGACTAAAGTTCCTTATTAATCTCTAGGGATTAAAGTATTTTTTTTTTAATTGACTTTGAAAACCCCTAAACAGCCAATCGGGGTGTTTGTGGTTGGAATATTGTCGCCATTTTTAGTGATTGTGTATAGACAATGTTTGGGTGTGAAAATAACCTAAAAAGACAACTGTGCAAAAATATTAAAAAAATAACGATTTAATATAGTAATAATGATTAATTATTACGAATATAAATCAATTTAACTAGATTAGGAGTAACTTAATTTTATTTTGCATGATCCAATTAGTTTTAAAATAGGTAGTTTTCACGTTTGAACCTGTTGGCTAAAAATGCATTTAAAGCCTGAGACTTCACAAAGTAAAAAAAAAAATAAAGAACCGCGGAAAAAATTTTTTTTGCTTTTTGAATGTTCATTAATCGTATTGAGCACAATATTTCAACAATTAATGTGTATAGTGCAACTTTATACCGAAAGTACGGAACAATAAATATTGTAATTTTGTGTGATAGAACGTCGTTTTTTTCCTCGCATTCAAAGTGAAAAGTAGAGTGTTTAACGCGGGACTAAACAACCATAATGACACTCGATCTATAGTCACCCTCGCTACGCTCGGGTGGCTAAACAACTCGTGTCATTATGGCTTTTTTTAGTCCCTAGTTGAACAATCTACTATTTTCTTACAAGGAAAGGTCCACAACTGTCCGACTTCGATCTGATTAATTTTGATATAAGTATGTTAGAGTAGTCTAAAATAGTAGACACGTATTTTTTTTATAGCTGCCCAAGTTCAACTTTAGTCTAATTATCCGAATTTACAAGACAAATCCAGCTTTTTGCCAGTTTTTAACTTTGCTCAGCGATTCCAAAACACTGAAAGTCGTCATCGATGAAAAATACTATGTCTGATCACAAATTTCTGCCAACGGATTTCCTCGTCCCATAAGGCAATCAATTGGAAAAGCTACTACTGATTTCATTCAACACTCCTAAGCCTTAATGGTTACTTACTTCATCAATTCACTTTCATCAATTGTCAAATGCAATATGCTCGACAGCTTAGTGTACCTACTCGTGTACTACTATAAGTTTTTAACGAAACAAAATCTTCTCCGGTTGAAGGTCACTTGTCACGTTGCGTGTCAACGAACACCACTATTTAGCCCCTCGCTAGGGAAATCAGACGCTTATCTTATCTTATAAGGGCAAGTTCCGCGGACAAGGGCACTGAATCCCAAAGCCTCTCGGGATATTAAGATGCCAAATGTATTGAGATTTCCAGATACGCCGTCGGCAGCTATGTTGGGGTTGCGAGGGTAGAAACTAAGCTTCTAAATACAAACATGCATTAGGTACCTTTTTTGTAAATATCGATTAATAATAATGAAGATTCAAGGATTCGTGACTTATCAGATTTCAACACCTTAATCTTAATCTCTTCAGTTTTTCAAACTCCCGAGAAAAAATAAACGAAACCGTTCATCCGTCCAATTCAATTACGAAAGAAAATAGCAGCTATGGCGTAGCGAAAGTTCTACTTTCTTATTCAAATAAACCTTCTGCAGACAGAGGAACAAAGGCAAGCTATTCATTAAAATAATCCAGTGCAAGTTGCGCTCCAGTCCTGGGTTTATGATAATACGTAACGCGACGTATGAAACACCGAGAATGTCAGCAGCTTCAAGGAGAATATTACTGAGCTTGATTAGAGCTAGATTACTAGACGATTTCATTTGTTAATGGGACCGGATACGACGGACCCATCCCCCGGACGCTTTATAGCTAATGGCAACGTAGCTTGCTAATTAATAGAGATTTAATCATATCTCGGATCCTCAGGGCGTGGTTAGTCTCCACAATGACTCGTTATTAAACTTCACGGGCTAACTTAGAGTTTTTCAAATTGCTGTAGCTAAGACGGTATTAAAAGATTAAATATTTATAATGTCGGTCCTGGTATCTTTGAACTAGTTAATTTAACTATGCTCCTTGAAAGTTTGAGTGCGGTGCATGTTATGCATGTATTATCTTGGAAGAAAACGGGTAAACAAACAAGTTTGAAGACAATACACGTTCTAATGTGACCGGTAGTTGGAACAACACAGATAATGTTTAAGTGAACTAACTACTCGACTGAAGAAAGATACTTAGAATCAAAATAGAGATGCATTTCTCAGTTCATGTCTACATAATAATGTCACAAAATCGCATGCAAAGCATCACTTCCCATAATGCACATTTTCTATCGCATTCATTCCAGTCTTTAGGCTACTACCTAAAATACTCAAAATGACGTAAAAAATGCCTCAGATTGAATGCCGTGATGTCGTGGGCTTGTCTAATATTTACATCAACTGTCACTTCTAATTGGATTTAAGATCACATTGTTAAAGGAACAAAGATTTTGCCAGATATCGAGAGTTCCATGTTTGCAAACAATGATGGAGATGAAATGCTTTATGTAAAGAAAAGAAAAGTTGTATTCCGAGAAAGAAAAGGCTTCGGTTCAAATAAATTGTTAAGACTAGTGTGCGGCAGCCGTTTTCGTTTATTTATCTAATTCTACGAGACAAATTATAATTACCAATAAATATTCCGTGTGCCTAAATACGGAACTTTGTTCCTTAAGAAACTATTATGCTGATAGCATACATGTTGGAAGATACAGAGGATCTAATTTCCCCAAGTTCCAGCTCTCATGCTCGCCGCAAATCGGATAAAGACTGGAGTTAACCTTGGTTCGACGGCAAATCTCAACAGATGCAGACTAGTTTAATACAAGTTGACTGGAGTCTTGGCGGTTTGTAATTAAGAAGTCCGGGTAATGTAAATGTTCTGCTGCCACGATAGTCTCCAAGTTGCTTCTGGATAAAAGTTGTATTAGCTTCAAGATTTTTGTTTAAACTACTAATTACATAGTTTTTAATTTTTCTACTCTGATATTTACAATAGTTCTACAAGTTTTCCAATTTGCTTAGTATTTAGGACATCTTATATTTGTTTCTTCTAGTTCCACTCAAACTCGGCTGCTCACTATTTGTTTCGCACGTTTTTCGATCGACCCTTATCAAAATCTTCTAAATCATATTGCGACAAACTTGTTGGTGTTCTCGTCACTATTGTATATGGGTGGGTATAACAGCATTGTTATTTTTTTCATTTTGATTTACTCCAATTTTTCGCAGACAAGCAATATTCACTTTTTTCCGAGCGTGCGCGCAAGTTTGTTTTTGTTGCGAGTGACATATCACTTCCTTTGTTCCCATCCGTCATTTGTTATTTACAAGATCAACAGGTCATTGCCCTTTAAGCATCATCTTACGGGAGCAATAATGCGTTATACGTGCAGTTTTCGATGTATTCTTAGAAAATAAGAAATAGAACTATGAGTCAGACGACTTTAGTCAAGGACTACGTTACTGCCAGTATCCATTGGCGTGTTATTTTAAACAAACAAGCAAGCTAATTGTTCTAACCGGGAGTCGTGAAAATAAACAGACGTTAGTGAAAATGCAACGTATTTGCATATGCACGTTTAATTTTAAGTAAATGAGATTAGTCTGTTTCATTGTTGGATAATAAAAATAATAGTAGGAAAGTGAACTCAATTCTATTCCATTATTTTAATTAAATTGTTAATGTATACCTACTGTAACAAAGAGATTTGTTGCTTATTGTGTGTCTATTTGCTAAATTTATTACCTTGACCTGATTAATTAACCTGTATATTCAAAATAATAGTAGCAAAGGGAACTCAATTCTAAATATTCTATTATTTTACGTATTTTGAACAGAATTTTGCATTTGCTAAAAGCCTTTACCTGATTTTTTAACCTAGACCGACTTTTAATTTATGTACTGTAAGGTTTGTACCATGCCATGCAAACCTTACCGCCTTGTATGACAGACTGGCAGCCTTTGGAACTATTAAATATTCAAATTTAATCGAATTGAGTCTGTCTCGCTCTGGCGGAAGGACAAATGATCACTTCTGTGGTAGACCTAACAACGTAAGGTTCAATAAAACCATCTGAATATATCGCCTTGTATTAATCACCGAGTCCCCGAGTTATTTCTCATGGTGGAGGCGCATCAACGACCCTACGTACTTATCGCAAGCCAAGTTAAAAGCGAATAAATGCGCTCTGGAAGAAAGAAGAAACGAAGGCTACATTCGGTGATGTTATAATAACTTTTATTCACGTACATTCACATCACCAACCCCCCATGTTACAAAACTCATTATCACGAAGTGAAATAGCTGTGCAAAATGGTCTGTGTATTGGACTCGGTCGAAAACTGCCAATGTTCAAATTTTGACGGCTGCCGATGTCAGCGTAAAAACGATAAATTATTCAACAAAAACTAAAAAGAAAACGTAATTATGTATCACAAGAGGAAATCATTTACGTAGTCACGTCATCAGACGAAGTTCGCGGACGGCAAAAGATCACAGTATTAGGAACGTTCGGCACAGGCATTTTACCACTCATCTCACAATACAATCATCGGGGAAACACTTCATCGGGGCGTCGGCACGCTCTGCGAGCGGCGGCGGCAGAACAGAGAAATTCTCTCTTCAGCCACCTTCAGCGTATCCCCGGAAAACGACGTTGTCGCCATGGGCAACGCCATGTACAACGTCGACGGCATCGAGGAGCCGCGTCGAGGCGGAAGCCACCGCCAATAACCGTCTGGGGCAACAACGAGCGGGATGTCAGCGCATATATTTCACCCTGGCACCACGCTCAGCCGTACGTTGATTTCAGAAAAGAAGCCAACAGCAATGTGTAAGGTTTGTACCATGCCATGCAAACCTTACCGCCTTGTATGACAGACTGGCAGCCTTTGGAACTATTAAATATTCAAATTTAATCGAATTGAGTCTGTCTCGCTCTGGCGGAAGGACAAATGATCACTTCTGTGGTAGACCTAACAACGTAAGGTTCAAATAAACCATCTGAAGTTATATCCCCGTATTATTTCACAGTACCAACTATTAAGTTTAGAAAATGACAAAGTTATATTTACCTCAGTTGCCAGTAATTTACAATACCACCTGGTACTGTAGGTTGCTGGCAGTTTCTCGCTACACTTACAAAAATGTAAATACGTAAATAAAATCGACGACGTAAATAAATACGCAGCTATGCGTAAAAAAGAGGAAAATGCTCATTACATCACTGTCCCCGGTTGAAAGGCAGCCGAGCGAGCATGTGACAGTCAAATTCGCGACATTCACGCTTGGGCGGACGCTCCGAACGAAGCTCGATCCGAATATCCGTCATCCGACCCGATGAGCACACGCTGGCTTCCCACATGACTTAAGTGATACGCTTTTAATATACACATACGTAATTTTACAATGAGAATGTAGCATGTGGTAGCGCAGAAGCCAATAATCGAAGGATAACGTAACTAGCTATGACTGTATGTATGTCTTTATTATAGAACTATGTGTACCATGAATAAAGATGTACTTTTGAAGGATATAGTTATAAAAATGTTAAAATTTACAAGGTAGACATTTCAGTGCCCGACCCTATCCCAGCAGTCGCATTTTTTAATGTAAAGTCATTAACATTAACAACAGAGGTAACAAACAGGGTGTCGACTATTGGGCAATTAGCGTCTCGATCACTAGGACGTTTACCTTAGTTAACCTCGATCTGTAGGAAATCGCAGTTTCTACCTTCATGTTTGTAATTAATACCAATTATCGAAGAAATTCTCCATGCTGAAAGCATGAAGTAAGTATACACGAAGCATAATGTAGGTACCTATTTAATCTTTTATGCCACACCTGGCCATAAAGTGACTTTTTCCGCACGCTGCGCGTACGGAAAAAGCCGCTTTCTGGCCAAGTGTAGACATAAATTGATGTACACAACACAGGAGGTAATAAAGAAAGCCCTCGATCGCATATTTACGTCCCTCGCTTGCAGCTCGGGCTGCAAACTTCTGCGATCTCGGCCTTTCTTTGTATTACCACCCTAGTTGTGTAATGTACTATAAAGAAGCGTTATTGTTTTGTTGCTATATAATTTATATTATTTTATGTGAGTACTGAGTATAATTAAACCAGCCAGGCTAGCAGAACTGTGAGGTATGACTCTTTGTCGCACGACAAATACCCCTGTATTCCACCAGAATGTCGAGCACGTGACGCCATTTTTTTCATCCTTCTGACAAAGTTAGGAAGTACATTTTTGGTATGTCAATATTTTATAACTTGATTTCTGAATTGATAATGTCATTTAGGACTTTCTATTTGTTTTTAAGGTAGCCGCCATAGCCATCACGTGCCCGACAAAGTATACATTTTTGTGGAATGCCCCTACAACCTATCACTCTCCGTTCAGTAAGTACTTATAGTGAGAAAGTGACATTAGTCGCGCAACAAGAAAAGTCGCGGTAACTTGTGCTAGCCCGGCTAGGACAGAGTTAACAACTAGACGCTTTTTTCATCGATTAGCACCAATCTAGTACAACTCTAGAATCTAAGGTCACAATATATTTTGATACTGAAAAAAACACTGTCCCACTCATAACAGAATTATCATTCATCATCATCAATTATTTTCAATTCCAATTCCCTTTGTAGTGAAACTGAAAGTAAATACGCTCATTGAGGAAACTAAGTGCCGCTTATAGCCAGTAGCCACTTATCGGAAATTCCGGGAAATTTCGTGAATGGAAGCTTTTCGAATATTATTTTCATAGACAGATGAACAAATAACGCGTCATAACGATGAATTACGTAATATTGACATAAAGTTAAGAAGTACATAGGTTTCCATAAAAGATCATAAAAACTATGAAATATACCGTTGGATCTTGAGGGTTGGATTTTCATGTTATTTTTATATTTACCGTTGTCTGAGTCAATTTAATCCATGTTTGCTTGCACGTTTATAGAAAATGGGAAAATTTCACTAAATTAGGTTCTTAGTTCGTCATAGTCTTTATTTAATAGAGTATACTTCCCAGGTCATCCTATTGCCACCAAGTCCGAATGTGATGATGGGATCTAGGAGAAATCGAGGAAATTCTTCAAATATTATAGACTTTCCTGAAGCGATTTATTTTATAGCAGATATAGGTAACATAGTATTGATAGACCCTTCATAAATGTATCATAAATTACAATTTAGCTGTAGTAGGTTTCAGAGTGACGGATTACCAAGAACAAAATTATTAAGGGATGAGGACAAACACATTATAAGTGCTGAAAACCTTTACGGCCATGACGCGGAAAATTACGTTTCAAACGATCCCTACGAGGAAAGTTGATATTAACACATTAGTGTAATACACAGTACTCGTAGGTGGGAAGCAGGGTTATACGTACACGTAAATGAATAACCACATTTTTACTAAAAAAAACCCGACCGCCATTTTGTTTATTTTAACGAACTTCATACCCAGTGACACTCGCACCATCAAGACGAATCTAATGATGTATCATTTATCAAAATCGGATGTGCCGTTGAGTAGTTACGAGCGGACACAGGTACGGACATACATACATACATACTTACATACATACAGGTCAAACACATAGGGTTATGTGTTTGACCTGTATGTATGTAAGTATGTATGTCCGTTCCTGTGACCGCTCGTAACTACTCAACGGCACATCCGATTTTGTCCGCAAAGGAGGGTTTCTTTGGGCTTCGCCGCAGTCGGGTAAAAAATGGGTTAAATTGATGATAATTTTACCTTAAAATATAATAACCTTTAAAAAGTTAGTGCTTGGAAAATTGTGGGTATTGAGTTTAGTTATTTCATACAACTTGATAGATTAACAGTTCAGCCGAAAGCAAAATTGTACTAGTCTGATGATATCGATTGATTGAATGAATCGTACCTAAATAAGATGGGGTTTTGTCAATTATAAAATTACTTTTCGATAGTTTTTATACTATATTGTTTTGTTGGTGTATCTAGTATACAGAATACAAAAGGCTATTATTGGACATTAAATACGATATATTTAAATTATTATTCCGTCTATAAGGTAAAATAAAACAAGGGCAAGAAAAGGCAGAGCTCGACCTCCAGTTTATTTCAGTCAAATGAATTCGAAAGATTACCGTAGAAGGTGCGAAGGGTTAATTGAACAAAAGGTTAACCTTGTTCCTATGTGTAACGAAAGCTATCTATACAAATTGTATGGTAAACTTCGTTCTCGCAGAATGGATTCGGTGGTTCGAAACGCTGTTCAAGGAATCAGCAGCATTTTCCTCCAGCACCACATCTCAGATGCATCGACACGGTTTAGATCAGCCTTTTTCAGCGTCCATCTTTCAACCCCATAGCTGAATATGGAACACGAGGGTATTGACCAGATTGATTTATAATTTAACCTACATTATATGTCTCTGTTTGGCTTATGGTCGACTGAAATAGTACATAATTTTATGTGTACACTTGACCAGAAAACGGCTTTTTCCGTACGCGAAGCGTCAATTATATCAATCATAATTAATTAGTCCATGTGGCGCCGCAAGGTGGACTGACGACTGAAGAGAGTGGCGGGAAGCGGTTGGATGCTGAGAGCTGAGGACCGGGTATGGTGGCACGAACTGGGGAAGGCTTATGTCCAGCAGTGAACGGCTGATGATTAGATTGTAGGGAGAATAATTACATATTCATAAATTGTATGGCTCACGACTACATAATTAGGTAAAATAAATTTCGGCATCGTTGATAATTTCTCTCCATACAATTCTTAGCTTCACTGTGGTAATAATCTTATTACCGATTATAACTCGTGTGTCGGCATCGACGTACATCAACGTACCCTCATTTTCCGCTAGCTACGGCTCCCAGTAATTTGATACGCGAACGGTTTACCATTAACTTTGAACTTCTGCGGTCAATAGCTGAAGCGAAATGAGAAATTTCAAGTTTACACATCAAAACGAGGCTTTGATATGCTATATAATGTAGGTAAATATAGAATGTTTTCGTTTTAAAAGCGGAGAGCAAAATTTCGTACTAAGTTAATTTGCCCCTCAACTTCTTCCATTCATTTCACTTAGTTAAATTTGAAATTATATTCATAATCTAGCAATGATTGGTCCAACAAATTTAAACTGTTGTTCCGCTTAAAAATGCTTGAAAATAACGCACAATTACAATAACTTTCAAAAACACGAACATTCGTGATACGATTAATGTTCAGTTAATTGAATGCCGCAAAACGTTCAAAAACAATAACATTTATTTTCCCCAAACAATCGTTCAGCCAATAACTCTCCAAACGATTGTAAACAATCCAACTATCATTGGCATAGGCCGGTTTCAGTTTTTAATTGCAGGTAGCTAGGTCAGGAAAGTGGATCACATCCCGCGCTCTAGGACGACCTGATTCAACATCAATCTGGACACATGGCCCTGAGAACACCGCACTCGTGTTGTGTTGTGATAGGTTCTGTTTCGTAATTTAGTTAGGGAATTCTCATACAGTTTCAACCACCCGTCACAGCCATGGCTAAATTTTTGACGATTTAAATTAAAACTAGACGAATTTGATATGAATTATTAATGGCTTTGAGTTCTACATAATCGCCGCAAATGACATTTGAGTGAACAGGGAAGATTAATGCGACCATGGCTATGACGGTGACTGAAACGCTGGTAAGAATTACATACTTTGGAATAAGTGTATATGTTACCGGAAATGTATGAAATCTAGGAATTATATACAAATCCTAGGAAATGTATACAATTCCGAAGCTATTTAGGAAATTTATAAAATATTGTTTAAAAATTATTTATTACACACATATCCTGGGAAATGTATACATTTCCTAGGAATGGTATATAATTCCAATATCGTATTAGGAAATGTATAAAAAGTTTTTTATCTTGGAGGTATGTTGTGATCGTAAGATACCTAACACTCCTCCTCGCTTCGCTTGTCGTCGTACCTAACTGTGGCTCTGTCACAGTTTTTTATCTTGGACAGTGTGTGGGATATGTTGTGATCGCAAGATACCTAATACTCCTCCTCGCTTCGCTCGTCGTCGTACCTAACTGTGGAACTGTCACAGTTTTTTTTATCTTGAACAGTAAGTGGGGGTATGTTGTGATCACTCTTCACTAATAATCGTACCTAAAAGCCTTTGTAGATTATAATCATCAATATTATGGCTTGATAAACACATATCCGATTGCCATTTAGGAAATGTATAGATTTCCTAGGAAATTTGTGTAATATAATTTATTTCATTTTAGGAATTACATACATTTCCTAGGAATTGTGTACAATGACGGATTACATACATTTCCGTTGACATATATACAGTGTTTGGGTTAAATAGTACTCATTATATAAATCTTTGCCACGGAAATATTTGCGTAAAAGGTGGCAATACAAACAAATTAAATTATTTTCGGGTATTTAAATCATCATTTGTTTAACTGTGTATAAAATTTAGTTAAGTTTAATTTTCCATATAAATTTTGGTGTAACAATACGCCGGTAGATGGAACTGTTACATCTCATACTACAGGCTGAATCGCGCTGTTAAGATTTTTCCGGAATGAATGACCCCCGCGCGGTATTGTTTGTTTGTTGTACATTGAAGCTACGATTATATTTGTTGTAACGAGCACGCAGTGTATCATTTTTTGGGACCCAGTTGTTCATTGGTCCTTCGAGCCGGATACGGCTTAGTGGGACTCGACGACTTCTTCGGGTCGACGAGCACCGATACGGTAGCGGGTTGCTACTGAGGGTGCTAAGGCGAAGAAGAGCCTTGTCGCCGGAGCAGTGAGTGACGTAAGCAGCAACGTGACGTCAGAGAAGTGCAGTCAGTGACGTAAGCGGATGTGTGTGTGACGTAGTGAAGTGTCAAACTGTAAGTACATTTGAATATTACGTAGTGCAACTGTCAAAAGGACTTGTAATTTATTTGAAGAAAATCTTGGACTTAGAAAATTTCGATCAAATTTGGACTTAGAAAAATTTAGAAAAATATTTAGGACTTAGAATAGTTTCAATAAAGTGGAAATACGGGGAATCCATGCCCGATTTTGCCTAGAATTTTTAAAGTTCCAAACACTTAGAAAATTTTCATCATGGATGCTCGAATTAAAGTTCAACAAGACTTGTATTCTCGGATTGAAAGGGCTAGAACAAACTTCAAGAAGTCTCCAAAGGAACGCCGAAGCTCTATAGACTATATTAGCACGAGGTTAGAGAATTTGGAAGCTTTATGGGTTCAGTTTACTTCAACTCATACTCGGCTTATACATGAGTCTGACGCAACACTTTTAGATGCCAGTGTGTACATGACTGCGGACGTATACACGAGTGCAGAAGAATTGTTCATGGAGCATAAGTCAGAATTAAAAGCCGCGTTAAGGAAACTGAACGTGATGAGTGCTGATCAAACTAACGAGTCTTCAGCTAGCCAGAGCAAGTCTGCTAGTAGCCAAAACAAGTCGGAGCTTATCAGATTGCCGAAAATATCGATTCCCACGTTCTCAGGAAATTATTTTGAATGGACTAGCTTTCGAGATCTATTCACGTCACTTATACATAAGAACCAAGATCTAGATGACGTCCAAAAATTACACTACCTGAAAGGTTATGTAGTCGGTGAAGCCGAACAACTTTTACGTCACGTCCAAATCACACACGATAATTATGCCGCATGTTGGGAGAAATTAGAAAAGCGTTACGACAATAAGAAGTTTCTGTCAAACTGCATTCTCAAACGGTTCATGAGCCAAAAGAATATAAGCACAGAGAGCGCAAGCGCACTCAAGGAATTACTGGACACTACTAATGAGTGTTTAAATGGATTGCGAAATTTAGGCATAGACACTACTACGTGGGACATAATTGTGATATACATCATCTGTCTCAAACTAGATAATGAGACAAGAAAACAGTGGGAACTTAAAGTTAGCGAATCTTCTGATGATTTGCCCACTCTAAAGCAACTTCAAGAGTTTTTAGAAACTAGATTCAGGGCTCTAGAGTGTTTTGACGCCAAATCATCGAAGACAAGTTATATTTCGAAAAAACCGAATGTTCCGTACAACACCAACCCAAAAGCACACATGTTGCTCAGGTTTCATGTGCCTACTGTTCTGAGAGTCACAAATTGTGTAATTGTAAAGGTTTTGCAACACTTGATGTCGATACTCGACGTGATTTCATCCAGTCCGGTAATTACTGCTTCAATTGCTTAAATTCAGGTCACAATGCGTTTTCATGTCGTCAGCCTACTACATAGATGCCGAATATGTAAGCGAAAACATCATTCTTTACTGCACCCAAAAAATGTCACTACCACAACTGATTCTCAAGTCAAGCCTATTCAATCAGTTGATGGAGGTATTGTTGCACATGCAACAACAGCTGCGTCAGCATCGCCTGATGTTGATGAGTCCACAAATATGACAACTTGTTTTTCGACCAGTCGTGGTCAAGTCTTGTTGGCAACGGCTTTGGTTAATGCTCAGTCGAAAGCAGGTTCAAGTGTATCGCTTAGATGTCTACTCGACCAAGGTTCACAGGCTTCGTTTATAACGGAGTCTGCAGTCCAGTTGCTAGGGCTTAAGAAAATTCCCCACAAAAGCACAGTGTCAGGATTGGGAAGTGAAGGGAGTTCTCCTATAAACTCCAAGTCGGTGGTGAAAGTTAAAATTGCATCACTTCTGGACCCTGATTTTAAGCTTGATGTCAATGCTTTTGTGTTGGGCAAACTCACATCAGTTCTGCCGGAAAGAAGAATTGTTGTCGAGTTGTGGTCAGAGTTATCCAACTTGGATTTAGCAGATCCAACGTTTAATGTACCAGGCAAAATTGATTTGCTTCTTGGCGCAGATATTTACGCTCAAATACTCCTGGAGGGTATTATTAAGGCTGCACCAGGAGCGCCTATTGCTCAACGCACTTCCTTAGGCTGGATCCTTTCAGGGCCGATCAGTTCTGGTGATTCGGTATTACGCAACGATATCAGTGTCAATCACATTCATTTCGATGAAAACGACCTTCTGAAAAAGTTTTGGGAGCTCGAGGCTGATACTGTTGTGACAGATCCAAAGCAAAGCTACACTGAGGAAGAGAAGAAATGTGAAGAGTTGTTTGCTGCTACCACCGAACGGGATAGCACAGGTAGATACATCGTGAAGCTACCGTTTCGCGATTCAGATCCTCAATGCAAATATGGCAACTCCGAAGCTGTTGCTACCAGACGTTTCAATCAGCTGGAGAAGAGATTTACTAAGGACCCTAAACTGAAAGAACGCTACTCAGCCGTTATAAATGAGTACCTAGAATTGGGCCATATGGAAGAGGTACCAATTAAAGAACAAAGCAAACCAGATGCAGTGTACTTGCCGCATCACGCTGTAATCCGAGAGGATAAAACCACCTCTAAAGTACGTGTGGTGTTTGATGCGTCTTGCCCAGGTACTAATGGTGTCTCATTAAATCAAGACCTGCTAGTAGGTCCAACACTGCAACCTCCCCTACGTCAGACGATACTGCGTTGGCGCTGCCATCCCATATGCCTTGTATCTGACATTGTGAAGATGTACAGGCAGGTGAAAGTGCACGAAGATGATATAGACTTCCAACGGATTGTATGGCGCGAAAACCCGGAGGAGGAGTTAAGGCACTTGAGATTGCTTCGAGTCACCTTTGGTACGGCCTCAGCACCTTATCTTGCCGTGCGTGCACTTCAGCAGGCTGCTTATGATGAAGGAGAACAATTTCCTACGGCTGCTGATAGAGTTCTGAAACATTTTTATGTTGATGATTTATTGACAGGCTGCGAGTCTGTGGAAGAGGGTAAACAAATCCACAAAGAATTAGGGGATATATTACAGAAATGTGGATTTGAGTTACAGAAATGGAGTAGTAACAATGAAGAGTTGTTACGACACATAAATGAAGGTAACCAAGAAGTGGAAGGAAACCTCCAGCTCAAAATAGATGAAGTCATGAAAATTCTGGGACTCATCTGGAACCGAAGAAATGACGAGTTCGAATATTCGGTACAGCTTCCTCCACTTAAAGTTCCTGTAACAAAGAGAAGTGTCATATCTGACATATCACGGCTGTTTGATCCACTAGGTTGGTTGGCGCCTGTGATAATTAAAGCTAAGATTTTCATCCAGAAACTGTGGCTTTCAGGAATTGAGTGGGATGATGAAGTTCCGCCTCAATTACTGAAAGATTGGCTGAATTATAGAGAAAGTCTGCACCAACTTACCAAATTCAAACTGCCTAGATGGAATCATGCTAGTTCAGACGTGACTATGGAGCTCCAGGGTTTCTGCAATGCGTCTAACGAGGCGTTTGCTGCTGTTGTGTACCTGAGAACAGTAGACAAGGACGGAAATGTGCATGTGTCACTAATTGCATCCAAAACGAAGGTGGCACCTATAGAACAAATTTCGATACCACGTTTGGAGCTTTGTGGTGCTGTGCTACTCACGAAATTGCTGGTAGAAGTAGCAGATGCCATGAATATAGATAAAGGAAACATCCGCGCTTGGACAGACTCTTCAGTAGTGCTTTCTTGGCTCAACAGTCGTCCAAACCAATGGAAAACGTTCGTTGCTAACCGGGTATCTGAAATTATAACATCGATCGAGCCCACCCAGTGGTCACATGTCTCATCAAAGGACAATCCAGCAGATTGCGCGTCTAGAGGTACACAGGATTTGGAGAATGAAGAACTCTGGAAAGAAGGGCCGAAGTGGCTGAAAAATAAAGAGATTAGCTACAAAAGGTTAAGTCTAAAAGACACAAATTTGGAAGAAAGAAGCAATAAAATATGCATGGTAAATACTTACGTGAACATTGATGACTCAACTGCTGATGCTGAAGAAATACTGATTTCAAGGTTTTCTAAACTAAGGAAGCTTATTCGCGTCTTAGCTTTCTGTAGACGGTTTGTTAAGTGCGCTAGAAAGGAAAAAGTTAGTATGTGGCTAACAAGTGTTGAAATTCAAGAAAGTTTGAAAATATGCATTCAAATTGTTCAAGCTAAGTATTTTAAAGAGGAATTGAAGAACCTGAAAGAAAACAAAATGATTAATAAAAAGAGTCAACTTACCTCACTAAATCCGAAAATTGATCAAGATGGTATCCTTAGAGTTGGTGGAAGACTGCATCACGCATTAATCAGTGATCAAATGAAGCACCCTATCATCCTTCCGTCGAAGTCACACTTTACGACTCTAGTTATAGACAATGCTCATGAGATAACTTTGCATGCTAATCAGCAACTGATGCTCAATTATTTGAGGTCGAAATATTTTGTAATTGGAGCAACAAATGCGGTGAAGTTTTTCATTCGTAAATGTGTGAAATGCGTTCGCTTTGCTGCTGCATGTCGACACCCGCTGATGGGACAGTTGCCTTCGGTTCGAGGAACAGTTAATCGTCCGTTCTATCAGAGTGGCGTAGACTATGCTGGCCCGATCAGCTTGCGCACTTCAAAGGGAAGAGGTCACCACTCTTATAAGGGTTACATTTGTCTGTTCATTTGTATGGCTACCAGAGCTATACATCTCGAAGTTGTTAGCGATCTAACATCTCAAGGGTTCCTTGCGGCATTTAAACGTTTCACTGCACGTCGTGGTCATTGCGCTGACTTGTGGAGCGACAACGGGACCAATTTCGTAGGTGCCGCTCGCGAACTAAAGCAATTATATGCTCAAGAAAGGTCTAGCTTAGCTGTTGAAATAGCAGATCAACTGGCTACAAACTGCACTAACTGGCATTGGATTCCGCCACATTCTCCGAACTTTGGAGGCCTTTGGGAGGCCGGTGTCAAATCGACAAAGCACCACCTCAAACGAGTCATTGGGAACTCGACCTTGACATTCGAGGAGATGGCAACGGTTTTGTCACAAATAGAAGCCTGCCTCAATTCAAGACCGATGTCAAGGATTAACGATAACAGTGGGGACCCGTTGCCACTCACTTCTGGGCACTTTCTCGTTGGAGAACCCCTCGTGCTGGTGCCGGATTCTAACTATGAAGCCGCCAACATAGGAAGTTTAAGAAGATGGCAGCTAACACAGAAGATGGTACAAGATTTCTGGCGCCGTTGGTCGCGTGAATATCTAACGCAGTTTTACCATCGTTATAAGTGGGCTCATCACACACCTGAGCCGGCTATAGGTAGCATTGTGTTAGTAAAGGAGGATGATTTGCCTCCAGCGAAATGGTTGTACGGTGTTGTTACTGAAAAACACACGGGATTGGATGGAATCACTCGAGTAGTTAGTTTACGATGCAAGGGAAACATTATTAAGAGATCTGTTGGTAAATTGTGTTTCTTACCAATAGATACATGATCGTATGTACTTTGTCAAATGGTTTATGTTTAACTTGTTCTATGAGTTGCCTGGAAGGTTTACTATTTTGTTAATTTTTAATGTATCATGTGTTTAGTTGTGCCCGATTAGTTTCTTATTGTTATTTCATGGTGGGCGGCCTGAAGGACACTTATGTTCTTAGTTGTCCTTGGTGGGCGGAATGTTTAACTGTGTATAAAATTTAGTTAAGTTTAATTTTCCATATAAATTTTGGTGTAACAATACGCCGGTAGATGGAACTGTTACATCTCATACTACAGGCTGAATCGCGCTGTTAAGATTTTTCCGGAATGAATGACCCCCGCGCGGTATTGTTTGTTTGTTGTACATTGAAGCTACGATTATATTTGTTGTAACGAGAACGCAGTGTATCATTTTTTGGGACCCAGTTGTTCATCATTCATCAATCTCGTAAAACGGTGACTCAGCAACGGCGTACAGAAGATTGACTGAATGAATTACCATGGTGTTTAAGATATTATAGACATAATATCTTAACCACCATGGCAATTATGTTTCCATTTAATCGCGCAAGATTAAGTTATACGGGATGTACCTAATGGCAGTAGTTCCTTTGAATAGACGTGGTTAATCAAGATTCTGAGAGACCAGGTCTTGGAAGAATCTAACGTCGGACATCATTAGTGATACTGTATAACTCAGTACCTAGTTTAACTTCAAGGAAAAGTAGCTCACGCAACATGAAGCTGTAGGTACATACATTTTTGAGGATATAATAGTCGTAAGTAAGGGTTGCAGTGATATCACGCCAACTGTGTACGAACGCTATTAAACGTCCAAAGTTATTCTACTGGGCTACACTCTGTTAGTAATCTTCTGTAGTAATGGTAGTTTAATAGATGGCGATAGAATTGTTTCTTGTGATTGCAATTAATTCGAGAAATATTGAACTTTGAGCTTGACATTACTGTGGCTAATATTGTCTTCTATATGTTTTTACAACGTAATCGTTTTGTGGCAAAAACGTTGTTATTTGAATCCTGAAACTTTGATTCCTGAAGAATTAGTAAGTCACAACATTAAGGTAAACTTTCTAGTGTTTGACACGCTCATGCCCAATAGTTGACACCATGACACCACCTCTATTGCTAACGACTTGAACAGTGTCAAATACTCGGACGTGTATCTTATGTATTGAGGAACTTTCGTGTAATCGAACGGTGTTATGCAAGACCAACTATGTAAATTACCTAGCTACGTACCTACATGTAGAAAAAACAAATGAACTCCAATCTAATAAGTACCTACGTTGATAAAACCTAGGCCTCACAGCGGCATGCAACCGCTTCCGAAATAGCGCAGGCGCTCGCCAGTTTCCGACTGCGTTCGGGCCGCATCGTTTGTCTATTTAAATCCGCTATGATACAAACAAAAAGGTCAGAAGCCGACGACCCAGTTTCCGAGCGGCGTATGCAAAGGTCACCCAGACATATCGGCCCGGGAAGCGATAACGCTTGCAAGGCTGGCTCCGCTATCAGGTTATGCAATGATTTACGAACACCTAGTACCTACTAGTACAGTTTGCCGAGCCAAAAGGGACCGTGAATGATTAGCGCTCGGCGCTTCACCTCTCTGGGTTAGCTACACGCTGCAAGCTCTGATATCCTTGCAACTGATGGATCGTTATGAGTTTGTTTTGCAACGAAATATTTGATTTTGGGTTTCATGTTGCCTTTCCGAGCGTAAATGAAAGTTTAATATTAGCATAGTATTAGAGCAGGGCGCTGTTTATTCTACAGACAAGAGTGCTCTCTTGTGTGTAGAATAACCGGCGCCCTGCTCTTAGTTTGATTATGTCGTTATTATTTAACGATTAGATAAGGGCAAATACAGAGTTAGCAAGTTGAAGTGACAATGGGCTGGGCATATAGCGTGAAAAATCAATGGTCGATGGAGAGTAGAGATTCTCGATTGGACAGTACAAACCGACAAACGCAGCTTAGTAGATGGACCTAGTTCAGGTCGCCGGAAGTCGATAGGGCCAAAAAACGTGCGACCATGTCGAACTATTTCGGTGAGACCTAAGTTCAGCACTGGACTTTTCCAGGTTTGATATTATGGATGGAAAAATACAGATAACACCCTGTACCATAACTAAATAAAGTAGAAAAAACATGAGAAGTTAAATTATAAATAGTAAACTAATTTCAGGACAATCGAGTAATAGGCGTGTAATTTGCACAACTGACCTTAATTTGATCTGTCTTGGTAATTGAAGCTGTTTTAATGACGAAGCTTGAAAAATGGTGCCACTTAAACGCTGTAAATCATCTGCACTATAAATAATTTCTAGTCCATTGAACTGAATTTATTTCTCTGAATCAATGTTTTATGTTAGCTTACTAATAAACTGGTCTTCTTGGTAGTGGTATTAAGTGATTTTATGCAATAAACAGTTTGATAAAATTGACACTGATTGCAACAAGTTACGATCGATGTGATTGTCCTTTACGACTGTCCTCAATATCGTGATTTATAACTTAAATCACGATCAATAATTGCAGGCGTCGCGTAATATACACCAACCACACTTATTTAATAAAATATCAGTATAACGCATGATTTGTGTTGTTAATGAGCCAAAATCGACTTATTTAGGACGTCACTCGCCAGTCTCATCAGACACATCGTGCCTTGCAAATCGTTCACACTCCATTTTATAATTTGCATTGTATTTTGTCTTGAGATGACTTTTTTGTAAAAGACTTTAGCTCTTCCTACTAGAACATACCTCATTTGTTCATTATTTCACAAATGTTTTACTTTGGATGTAAAGATAGTTCTTTATTTTATTTTAAGCAACTGTTTCTGGATACATCTCGAGAAACTATAGTAAAATAAGTACGATACGAACAAAGTTGAAGTATAGCGCCTTTAGTAACTATAATAATAGTTATAAGAGCTAATAAAATAATTTTTAGGTGTACCGATATAAAATAAGAGCTAAGATGCGTTTCAGTACTTTGTCGCAATCACATTATTATGCAGTTGTTTAATCTATCAAAAATGGTTGAAACCCACATCACAGCGACCAAGTACTGAAATATTCAAATGATTATGGCGCTGCCTGTACCTATACGGATCGATTTCTTGACGAAAATTTTCCGCCCGATTCTTGTTATTGTGCGTCCGCTAATACCGATGACGTCACGACACAGGGGAACGTCCATAAATAATGTTGCCTGCTGATAAATCATTAAGAAGTGTTCATAAGTTTCCCAACTTCTGCCGCCATTTTGAATATCACTTATGAAAATTTCTTTGCTTTCATCTAATGGAATAGCAAAGCTCTTAATTCTTGGAGGTAAATGAGCTGTAATTAATTAGTAAAGTAGACTTATTTGTTAATGTATGCAAGAGAAATAATAATTTAGTTAAAACTTTTAGATTAATACTCTTATTTCTAAAAGTGTGATCGTTCTTTGCTAATTTGACATTGTGTATAAATAGTAGTTTAGATGACTATTACATAATGAAAGGCACGAGTGTGGGAAACTCGCCTGAGACGCAACTGTGATCCGACGAAACAGTTGACTTATATCAATGCAATTTTATACTGAAACAGAAAAACAGTCTCGGATTTATTCATGGCGCGATTATACGGTCTTCGGTCGCTCCACATTTTAAATTTTAATCGTTTGTTCGCAGACCTCGACATGATTCTTGCCACTTTCATGTCAAAACCGTTTTACGGCAGCCTTGGATCGTATGTGGGTGTATTTTCAAAAACGTAATTTCGCTTTCATGACATATTGGCGAATACTGAGAAGATTCTGCCTTACTAGAATTGGCACTTATGGTTACAATGTAGAATCTGTCATGTTCTAACAAGTAACCAACGAATGCCAGTCTAGTGAGGAGGAATCTTTTAAATATTTGTGGCCAGAGAAATTATGTCTTTGAAAATACACCCATCTCTAGCTGCTAAAACATCTGGACGAGTCAATCACAAAAACTGACTGTCGATTATGAATATTATTAAAGAGACGTCTACTAACGAAACGTTCGTTTTTGATGAAGTTTAAATGGAAAATTAAATGCCTCGGTCGGGGCTCGAACCCGCATCTCAACGTTTCTCCGGGCCAACACGCGCGGCTTTCCAGTTAGCGCCACTGAGGCGGTGCTCGAGTTATCCAGTCTTTACGGATAATGCCAAACATATGTGGCACTACTGTTTTCAATGATGTAGTAAATATTTTTGTTGCCTTAATAACGTGTAATTTATATTGATGTTGGCTGTGTTTCAAACCAACAACTTCGCCTACGTGGATTTTCCAGCTCTTGGATAACAAATTATCTGGCTTTCACTGCCTTAGTTGATGTCTTAGTTCTCCTCTCTGCATCTATGAAAAATGTGCCTCAAATTTCTTCTCGCTATTTGAAGTAGTTCAGAAAATGCACTGTTTGTTTATCGATAATATCACTCCGTAAATTACCATATAGTATGGTCACCATATAATTTGGGACACATTTTTCATAGGTGCAGAACTAAGATACAGATTACGAAATATGGATTATGGATATTTTTTTACCTCCTTAAGTGTCTCTTTCCTTCACTTGACTTTATTACTTGCTTTTTGCCTGCGTTAAATTAAATTCTCGTATCACTGTTGACCATACATTAGCAGATACGCTAAAGTGACGCATCTGTTTGTTAATGTCAATCACCTTGTGGATTTAGTGCATTGTAAAATGCGACAAGGTTATCCTTTGCCGCGGGAAAATAAAAATATCCTCGCTCTGTACAGAAGATCAGGGTACTTTTGCTTGCTAGGAGCCAATCTGGCATGCACGAGGTTCGTGGCAGTGTGACCATTAGCATGTTCTTGCATCTATTGTTCGTGTCGTGATGAATGAATTAATTTGACAGATTGCACCGCGATTTGCATCTGATTCAGTGAGTTGATTAAAATCATGCCAGTGACGCAGAGGTTTAGCCACAGCGTTTAATGCGAACAATGAATAATTGATTTGTATAGGAATAAGAATTCATCACAGAGTTTAGCATTCACGAGAATCGTTCCGAGATGAGGTAAAGTGTACGTTAAAGACCATTCACATGATAAAAATTTTACAAGTCATTAAAAGTGAATTGCTTAAAAAGCTTCGGGTAACTGTTGGGCACAAAAATATATAGTTTTTGTTAAATCAGATTAATATGACATTACTTATGGCACTAAATTAACTTCAGTCTTCGATGTGAGTTATATTTAGGAATATATAAAGTTAATACACCGTATTTTCTCCTGCGTAACCATTACATTGGACTGCATTGTGGTTCAGTAAGGCTTAGAACGCCGCAAAAATAAAACTCGCACTTTTAATGGTCTCTTCAGTAGTTGTTGAAATAGCCCCACAATCTCTGATATCGACTAAGCAACAAAGTATCACTTTACCTATCTAAGAAAGCCCTGAAACAGTGTGCTCAATTAACTCGTGGTTCGCTTCGCTATCTACTTCATTATCTAGTCAGGGTGCGCACGATTTCGTAGATCTATCCGGCGGTGGAAAAAATAAATTTTCATACGAACGACTGGTTTGGCTAGCCGAGTAAATAGGGATATGTCCAAGTATCTAGTTGATAATTAATCAGTTACAGTAAACTTAGTAAACTAAATTACCTGAACCCGAACAAATCATCGCGAAACAGAATACGACAATATTTAAGAATCAACAGAGTCGTCTTATGTGCATGATGATGAAATAGCATTTGTTCAAAAAACCACAATATAAAAGAGCATACATACCTTAATGCATGATTATTATAATGCATGAATAATCATGTACATAATAATGACGACTGTTCTTTTTCTATTACCGTATTTTGTTTTGCAATGATTGGTCCGAGCTTCGTTATAAATAAACCATCAAAAAGATGCAAGTCTCGCAACGCAGTTCTCCTACAACAAAAAAGTTTTGAGATGTAAAGTTAAACCAAGTCAGTACCGGGGGGGTATCAACAGAACTCTATTTCCACCGACTTGCCTATTATTAGATCTATAAAATGTGTTCCTCCACGGTTAAATAATAGGCAAGTCGGTGGAAATTGAGTTCTGTTGATACCCCCCCGGTACTGACTTGGTTTAACTTTACATCTCAAAACTTTTTTGTTGTAGGAGAACTGCGTTGCGAGACTTGCATCATTTTACATGTAATGTTTTTGATGGGATCTCATTTCTTTTTGTAAGTGGTCTTCCTTTAATTATTACATTCCAATTCATTCTTTTTAATTTGAACTGCAAAACTAACTTTGTAATCGCATGTATTTGTATAGGATTACAACATATTTAGGTTTTTAAGAACTTGATAGGCTAAAAACTATGTTTAAAATTTGGAGCTTGTAGGTCTGCTAGAAGTACCTTAGAATTATGATGATCATCAGTCAGCGAGTGAGTCAGTGACAAAACTAAGGAACTTTGACATGCAATAGTTCTTAAACTACACGTTCAAATTGAATGATATTGAGAATATCTATAAGTCTTATTGTGCCCTATATATCCCTGAAATTTCAGGGTTCTAGCTTTAGCCAGTACAATATTACGGGAGGCTGAAAATGGCCTGAATGGCTTCGAGAAAAGGATGGTACGGCCGCCGTGCCTTTGTTTTGCTCGACTTGGCGGGGGCACTGCCGTGCCCCTAGATACCAAGAAAGTGCTATTTCCAAGGTAAGTGAACAGCGCCACCTTTCGGACGTTTCACGGAATATTTTAGTAATAATAGAAAAATTGCAATTTACTAACCTGTCAGTGACCGGGGTAAACCCGGCGCTCCTGTTGGCCGTGACGTTCTCCACTTTTCCGACTGTACCGAACTAACTATTACTAGTCGGTACTTTTGTACCGACTGTACGTTACTAACACTAATTATTGCACGACTGTATATACGTCTGCTACAGTGTAACGCGTCTTAAGCTATGCGACTTAGGTATATTTACTCTTAATTCGATTCACGACGAACATTGGTTGTTAGACCTGGAACAAAACAAATTCAAGTTAATATTGGGTCTTTTATATTAAGTAAGACATATGATTCAATGGATAACGTTATCCATAGTACAGTCAACAACAAAGACGAGTGATCTCGGTATAGTAAGAATTATCTAAGGTGTCCGAATGTTTGTTCATTCTCTTTACGAACGTTCGGACACTTTAAATAATTCTTATTATACAAAATAAATTATGTTCCTATCATGGAGGGATTCTCTGCATCTGCGTTAACAAAAATATTAACATCAATAGTGTCGTTTGCTATTGGCGATTGTTAAGCACAAATTGCTGTAGCTAGTTTAGGCGTCTCGGTTTAAGGTTTTGAAGCGTTTATCGAAAAAATCGAATAGTGTTTATCTAGCTTCTCGGGTCAATAGATGGCACAGTGTACTAAAAACAGTGCAAGTCTTGAACGGATACATAGACTGGCATGAATCAATTTGTTTCAAAGTAATTGGATGATGGGGGTGCCTAGATTATTATGATGTCAAATCGTACATTTACATTAATTAGCATGCGTGTTTGACTGGTGATTCATCACTTTACCGTTCGGTCCTTAAGACATTAATACAGATTGACCAAAATGACAGCTGTCATCAAATCAGTGATACGACTCGCACGCAGTGCGTACTCGTGACTAAAAGTGGGCATTTTTATTTTAAGATTTACGATTAGGCGAAATTTAAACTATGTTTAAATATCGACCTACCTGTCAGTTGGTGACGAAATATATGCAGTTTGCAACTAATCGTCAGTTTTGTGACGAACTTTTAAATGAAAATGCCCAAGTATTAAATAAAACTATCCTACGAAAATTCTTATCAGATAAATAATTGAAAGCATGCTAATACGAATATCGAAACATCTCCAAGGAAATCTTTTTTGAAAATTTACTCACACTAAAAATACAAACAAAACCAATTACGTCAGTGCAGATACGAGTTTGCGTTTGACATGAATAAAAACAAGAAAAATAAACCTCTCACTATCGCCTGTTCTGCGGTTTTTTCTAATCAAGTAGGTAACTACATTTTGTGCACGCTCCAGATATATTTTCAAAAGGAATCGTTCAGAACAATGGTTGACCGCGAATATAACTAACCTCGTGCCATGTCGAGATGAATCGGTCAACAAATCCGCGTTGTACCCTTGCCCTTGGAAACGAAACGTACGGTCATTTCATTCCACATATACTATACCTACAGAAAGAACGAGCATCAAATGCGATCCTCGAAAAGCGAACAAAAATCAACTCTCTCCTATTCGAATTTGAGTCGAAAGTTGCTCAGAATCCGCGCAGCCATAATGCATTTGGTTGCCAAGTGAATGCACCGCTGCAATGAGTTAGCTAGACTGTTTGAATGTCAAACCAATGATCGGCGTCTGCCACGCCGACGCAATAAAAGAATAATTTATTCACGTCCGCGTAAATAAGATGATGGATCCACAAATTGGAAATTTGGACTGGGCTTGGCAACGGAAGCCCAATTGATTGGACGTTTAGATTGGCTTTGCTCAATAGCGGCGAATACATTTTCGCGTCGGACGATTTAAGATGAGAGTTATTTCGATATTCATTTACTATGTAAATAGTCACAGGCACTGTAAAAGGAAAACGGTCTCAAAGCGTGTTTACTGATACATTTCTTAATTATTTTTTTAGAAACAAAACCTCTTTCTTCAACATTTCCTTTATAGTTTAATATCTCATCAGAATCTCGTCTGACAGGCCTTTGTGATAGAACAATAGGGAATATGCATGAATTTTCTTTAATACATTTCTTAACAAAATATGATAATACCGTAAAAAGATGACGTAGAGAGAAAATAAAATTAAAATCGACCGAGAAATACGGCAGATATAAACATTTTAAAGCACTAATCAGACGGCGATTAGAGAGATCCGATATGGACTGTGACGTCATAGTACACGGCTGCCATACAATCTCCATACTATATTCTGTTTTGCTAGAAAGAGATAGAGATAAATCTTTGGTGTCTTATATCTTGGTTATTTTAACAGTTATTCGAAAAATATTTTTTTCGATCCTGTTTCTTATATGAATTGACTTATATTAAAGTACAAACCCGACAAATTACACAGGAAATTTGATAGGTTGTTGATATCGGTCCCAGAATTAAGTATCAGTCTGGTCCAATTTGTTTCCTCTTCAACATGGGGACGGTGGGGTAGTTCAAAATATCACCGCCATCTTATTTGTAGTATAATTTGATCAGTGAACTAAAAGTAGTAGCTCTGTGAGTTGTAGATCCCACGTCTCTGTCAACCCCCATGCATCAGCCATTTTGAAAATTTCCAAAAGCTGAATCGTCCAAAAAACCTATATAACTATCGAACCTGCTCATAAAATTTCACGAGAATCGATTGAAACGTCCAAGCTGAAACGGAGACGAATAATACTTCTTAATCGGGGGTTAATACTAATTTCACTTTGACGAACAACAAATTTAAAACATATGGAGCCTTTTTACACGACTGCCCAAAAAAAGGAGAATTACCTATCTTTTCAGGGTCTATTTACAAGCTTGATCATAAATATCAGCGCTTAGAAAAGTAACATCTGAAAAGAAGAACCACCGAAAAAACTCTTTAGCTAATCTTTTCCGCGGCAGCGTGACCTCCCATTACGAACTATTAATTACTAGTTCAGGGACTAAATTGACGGTGGATTTGTGAATTAGACTACAGGATGTGAAGTTGCCCTAAATTACGAGGCGTGGCAGCATATTTTAAGCTAAAGTAATTAATCACGAAGTTTCAGCGTTCTTGTGGAGCTAGCCAAATAGGTCATGCAGGTCAATTCAGACCGTGTAACGAAAAACCTCTTTATTACATGGAAATCTTACTTAGACTACGCGATGTACTACTTACTACATTATTTGGTAGTGAATGTAAACATTTAGGTTTGGTTGGGGCAGTTTAGTTAATAGTTGTTGGTAAGTTTTTCTCAGTTATGGTACCTACTCTTGCTTGACTTTTCATTCTGTAGTTGCACTTAATGGGGACTTGTAGAATATTCAACTTTAAAGTAAGCAACAAATGCGACAATATAATATGATATTTTCTTTGATTTCGGAGATTTTTGCCCATATAGAAAAGGAAATGTAACAAACTCGGGAGAAAAAAACCATTAAAACTACTAGTACTCCTACTTGTTTTCTTTTATGAAAATAAATATCATAATATTCATAATGAATTAAGGGTTTTGAAAAGAAACCACAGATCCTGATTCCTACCAACTTACCTAATACATGGAAACGTGGGTACAATTACAGAAACCAGTTGAAGTAAGCTGTGTCACTACTGATTTTCTACGAAAATGTAATGGCCGCCTAGCTTCATATACTTAGCATACATTTAATTTGTCAATTTATACTTAAATAACCTAACAAATAATGTATTGTAAATCTTGTGTAAGTTATAAGTAGATAACATGTACAATAAACATTTTGTCTCTTCATTGGGTTTTTAATGCGGGTAAATTACACCACTTTTTATGTGATGCCGCGTACACACCAAGCCAACGAAGGCCAACGAAGGGGCTTCGCCGGCCTTCGTTGGCTTGGTGTGGACGGTTTACCAAACGCCAACGAGCGTTCGATCATCGTTCGTTGGCGCGGCATATCACGTGACCTATCATTTGACATGCGTACACACAAAGCCGAACAACGAAGGTTCGCCGGCGTTGGCTACCGCACGTTAATTGGGTGCGTTCAATGCGTTCTTTGGATGCACCTTTAATAATCAACGAATGTGAGGCATCAGTCGAATCAAATCAATCAACAAAAACATGTCTTCGCTACCTCACTCTTTGTTTTTCTACATTGGTTATGTTTTGAGTACAAAATATCTTTTTAGGTTAAAAGTCTACAAAAACTTTCGTTCGTTGGCCTTCGTGCATCCGTCCACACCGCGTTGAGTTTGCTCCAAATCCTTTGATGTTGCCGCCACGCCAACGAACGATCGTTGGAGTTTGTTACACCGTCCGCACACGCCCAACGAAGGCCAACGCAAACCCATTCGTTGGCGTTCGTTGGTCTGGTGTGTACGCAGTTGACCGAGAACCAACGATCGTGCGATAGCCAACGCCGACCAACGTTCGTTGGCCTTCGTTGGCTTGGTGTTTACGCGGCATTACATATATAGATACAAGAAATCAAAGAACATAGAAAAATTAAATGGCACTCAACTGTGTCCAGACCCGGAATCGCACCCGGTACCTCTGGATTTCCGGCCCAGCTACTACGACTGAGTCGCTGGGCCGGAAATGGTTGCTGCATGTCAAAAGTGGTACTACAAACCGGTATTTTCACAGGTCAAATTATATTCGAGGCGAGATTGAGTTGGGTTTCGAGGTAAAGTTGTGAATTACCCAGAGACCTCAATTATCCCGCTGCGGTGCGCCGCGGAGTTTCCTTTTTGACCCTTTAGGGACTTTCAGTTCCAATTATCCGCTTAATCTTTGGATAGAGATAATTTAAAGTACAAGTTAGCATTATATTTGCTTAAACAATTTATTTTAAAGAAGAAACACATATAAATGACTGTTGACATTTAAATTTATCTTTAAAGCTATTTCCAAGTCAATTTTATTATTTATCATGATTTTCCTCAGGTATGTCCTTCAGTTAAACTATACTGCTCCCAAATTCATCTGTTTTTCCCAACGACGCCAACATGGCGGATTCACACGACACGTCAAATTGAATCAAGACATATCGGCTACTTCGGATTTGGAGCCATCGGAATTCTTGACCGAACTTTTTGCCTTCGCGACGGAAATGTGTTATTTATTATTTGTTAATATTATATTGTATCTGATGATAAGATAAACTTTTTTTGACCCTCTTTACTAGCCTATGATGCATACATCATAGGCTAGTATTTGTGCTTGATATGTTGATTAAGTTTTACACCTCATGTTATATAGCTGTAAAACTTCATCGATAGCCGGTATACGTGAGACTTTAACGAAGAGAGCTCTCAATTAAGTTGTATGATCATCCTACTTCCAGTACTTCTTTTCTACTAAGTAATATTAATCGTTATGAAAGTTTGTAAAGATGTTTGGATCGTTTGATGTTTGAAGGTTTGGATCTTTGTTACTAAATCACGGGGTAGCAACTGGATGGATTAAGATGAAAATTGGCATGGGATCATATCCCGGATTGAAACATAGGATATTTTATGTCCCGGTATAGAGCTCCCTTGAGCTTTTAACTGAAATAACGCAGGCGAAGCCGCGGGTCAAGGCTAGTATATACCTAATGAAGTCTTGATATCCCTGTAAATAATATAAAATTAATTTGAAGGCTCTTACTGACGTTTTAGATAAATCATGGAAGACATGTTGATACGAAGGCCGCACTGAAAGTTTTTGGAAAATCAGGAACTATGCAAATTAGCAAGCTATTTATTTTATTATTGTGTTTCAAAATACTGTCCGTTTTCATCATTCAACATCATTCATCATTTCAGCTGCATTCAATGGAAGCACTGAGAAAAACACTTTGTCTACTCGTCCTTAGGGGTCTTTTGTATGGATTTTTTGAGTTTCGGTTAAATTATGAGGTATCCATCGAGTAAAAAGCTCCCTAACCGCTTAATGCTCATGAAATATTTTCTGCACTTGTGTCATAGCTATGCCTAAGGTTGCTCAAATCTGCTGATAGGTCACTCTCTTGACAGTCTCTCTCTATCATGAGCTGCACAGCATTGATGTTCTCGTCAGTAAACGCCGTAGAAGGATGACCCTCAGTAAGATTAGCCCGCTGACATTTGAACTCGTTAAACCATTAGTAAGAATGGCATGGGCTTTATCATGAAATGCAAATCGAAGTCTTGCTTAACCGTCTTATTGACTTGAATGACATCGGAAATTATAAAAAATCAGTTCACGAACATTTTTTTCGCGCGGTAATTTCATCTTGACGTGAAACCCGTGAAACAAACAATTTTCAATTTGCCGCCAATCAAATGTACTCAATAATGTTTGCAAAGAATTCCATTTTTAAAATTAAGTTTTGGATTTTTTTTATTTTATGGTTTTTAATCTAAGTGACCAGTTCTAAAAACTTTCAGTGTGGCCCTCGAATAATACTGACCTGTAGATAGTTGATAAAGAATGGAAATGAAGGTTTTCACTGTTTACGGGTTGAATGCTTTCTTAGTGCATCTCTATTTTCATCCCGCTATCTGCCGTGGTTTAGTCTGTCACTCTATTTCCTTAAAAGAACATGTGTTCCAAATTTCATCCCGCTATCTGCCGTCGTCTGTCAGTATCTTAGTCATGGAACTGTTTAATTATAACCAATAACTACGGCGGATACTAATTTCATCCTTTTATTGTTAATTAATTGCAAAAGCAAGGTAAACTTTGTATTGCAAGAGAGCTAGAATTAGTCGGATAAGTACTTAAATACCCGCTTTTTCTTTCTAACTTACAATTATCTCCACGCCGACACACGTAATGAAACAATTTTACAAAAATGCGCGGCAATTTACCGAGAACTTCGCAATGCAGTCTAGCATGGCATAGCTAACGAAAGTGTTTGCGCTGCATTTTTCACTAACTGTTAGGGACATCTTAAATGAAATAAGCTGCATCGCTTAATCTCGCGTAATGTTCCAAGGAGTATTTTTTTCCGCAAAACTTTTGTACTGCGCCAGTAAAGTTTTTCAAAATGGTTGCTACAAAACGTCAGAGTAATAATATCAGGAAGGTATTTTGGTCGACTTCTTTGGACGCAGTAATTAAAACAGCTCACCTCCAAAGGTTACAAACAATTAGTCTTCCTAAACCAAAAAAAACCGGTCAAGTGCGAGTCGGACTCGCGCACCGAGGGTTCCGTACAAACTTGTTAGTAGATACGTGAATAATTCAAGAAAAACTGTATGGTAGGACAAACTTAACTTTGCTCTTGTGAAACTGTTGTGCCCATACATCGACATATGCCGCGGTTAGTTTAGTAGGAGCAAATAAGGTTGTCTTACGATTTTTGCGAATTTCTAAAAAACGCTGCAAGTTAGCAAAACCATTTTATTTTTCCTGTAATATTTAGGATAATATTAATAATCGGTAATTATTGCAAAATTTTCTGTTCAGTATCTTCGGAGATAATAGGGGGGGAATGGTATTTTTTTTAATGGTTTTTGTCTTCAATCAAAAACTACATGTCTAAGAAAAAAAATAAAAGCTGTTTTGGAATCTACATATTAAGCCCTTTCATTTGATATCCCACTCGATATATTAGCTCAACTTTCGATTTATGACATCCCATTTCGGTCCCCTTTAAAAAAAAAGTAAAAAAGGTATAAGATTCTTTTTCTGACCCATAGGCTCGGATTAGCAGTTTTTAACACTATTCCAAATTTCAAGTCGATAGCATCAGTAGATCCTGAGATATCTTGCTGTGACAGACGGACAGACAGACAGACAGACAGACAGACAGACAGACAGACAGACAGAGTCGCACCATAAGGGTTCCTTTTTTACCATTTTGGTACGGAACCCTAAAAAGGCAATACATACGGCGGCACGTTCCGAGCCCGCATTGTTTTAGTCGGTATTAAAACACTCGAAACTTCACCTTGACGGCAAATCGGAGGACATGTTGGTTTTATTTTTTGCTTAAATCTTTTTGCGTCGATACATAATATCGGCTCACAATGGTGCCGGGTTTGAAAGGAATACATTAGCGTGGCGGTCGTCGGCTCCTCCCGCCGCTTAACAATGTGTGACAGATCGAATACACAGCCGCAAGATAATGTCCTGTAATTTACAGAGCGCGAACCGATGTTAGAGAGAGAAAAAATGGCGTGCTTAGGCCTCTCGCTGGTTTTTGCAGCGTCTATTTAAGCCTTAAGTCTCTTTTTTAGGTCTAGAGACCTTGAAATACTTTGTAGACGTTCAAGTAATTTGTCAATGTACGCTTGGAAAAGTTCTCCGGCCATTTTGGCTTATTACGTTTTCGTAGTTACGTGCCGAAACATACATTTAGGTATCAAGTGTTTTGTAAGTTTATGTAGATATAATGAGACTGGATTAATTTAAATAAAATTTGCAAACGTGCACAAGATCGCTTACCTTGATATACATATGACAACTCTGTGAAAAGGGAGATGATTTTTTTTTTCTCTGTGTTGTGTTTGGTATTGGTTTTTCTTTCTACACTCTTGTCATAGTGGCCATGTTTTTTGGATGCACTTTCGATTTTCTTTTATTTTTTGGTAAATTTTGCGATCTCGTTTCTCCACTTCTAACGATTGAAAATGTTGCTAAAACATACGACCACGGGCGCTTTTTTCGGCAGAGTTATTATTTTGGTGACCCGGATTTAACTTCGCAAAAATAACAGAAAAGACGAGACATGACCATTTCGGTGTCCTAGTGTACAATTTTCCTACTTATGAGAAAAACGGTGTTACATTTAGTACCTTATACCACAAATTATAAAGTTATAATTTCATTTACAAAAAAAACCTAATTAATGCTTTAGTGCTCGTATCGATTTGTTGTTCATACCTATTAATAGGCATGGAAATCGGAGATATGAAGCTTGGAATTACCTTCTTACTATGAGAGTTGGGTACGAGTAATACTATCGTTCCTGTAGGTACTAAGATTAATACTTAATATGGTACTTCGCTAGGTCTGGTCTAAAGTACATACATATCGTACGAGGAATATTCATTTATATCATTTAAACCACATGTAAAATACCTGTCTGATATTCGCTAATTTTCGATTTTTGAATAATCTTCTTACCTATTACCTAAATTGACTACACTTATCTGAAGTTTGTTAATATTAGGTATCACACGTTTTTGTAATTTTCATAGAAACTACCTGCTACAGACAAATCTGAACTAACTTTAAGGTATGCCGTGTATATTAACATGTATAGGTATTAGATAAATAAATAAAATAAAAATAACCGCTGCATTCCACGACAATATAGACCACTAAATGCTTATATCAAAAATACAAATTGCATTTGAGCTCTGCCATATTATATTGAATAATATAAACGTATTTAATTTTTTGGCCAATAAACATAGCATTGATTGAAAAAAAAATATTTTCTACTAGAAAAGTGACGCATGGACATCGAACACCATGCAGAAATAACAAGCTACGTATCACGTGGTTATAAGATACGATATTCGTTCATCCTCGTAATCTCTGGTAGGATATGTGAGTAAGACGAGCAATTTCATAATACCACACACGTTATGGCTTAACGAATGTCAAATATATACTTACACTCAAGTCCAAAAATATACACACAAGTTTGAATCTTATTCCTTAGACATACGTTCTAAAACGTATGATGAATTGTTAGGCGTACCTAACTGTACAGAGTAGATTAGTCTTCAGTGTCTATAGGGTAATTCACAAATTTGCCGTCAACGTCGTCCCTAATATAAGTTGACCTGTGAACTAGTAACAACAGTTCCTAATCGGAGCTCACGCTGCTGTGGTTCGTCAAAGACGAAGCGACGAGTGGACCGATACTATGACCACCAATACAGAATAAGTAATAGTACCTACTACGTACCAGTGACGTGGCGTAAAATATATCCTTGGGCAAGCCGGTGCAGATTTGGCCTACATTTTCCTTAAGAGCTGTAGAATAAGGTGCTTAAATGCCTGATATTAGGCAAGCCGGTAGGAATCGAGTTCTTTGGAAGCCACGCCACTGCTACGTACAGACAGATGTCTTTCTCTCTTACAAAACTGTCGTTCGGGTCCGACCACCGCTTCTGCCACCGAATACGAACTGAATATTACTATTGGCAGTAGTTACACCTCGCGAGTGTGTTAGGCCCCATGTCTCAGCCATTTTGAAAATTTTCCAAAAACTGAGTCGGAAAAAAATATATAATTGTAATTATCGAACCTGCTCACAAATTTTCACGAGAATTGATTGAGAAATGCGACCGGTAGAGGAGAACAGACATCCGCAGGCCGGAAATATGAAAGCATTTTTGCCTAAGCTGAAGCAGAGGCACTTCTTTCGCTTCGCTCACTCGGCTCAATTATACGAGCGAAAAATATAAAAATCCAAAAACTAGCAGCAAAATTATATCGTTTTTTGTCGATTACAAAAAAAATCGAAACAAGTGCGAGTTAGACTCGCGCGGAAAGGGCTCCGTACATTCAAAACAATATAAAACAGTCATACTTTATTGCACAGACTTCTTATAGATTTTCCTATATATATTTTTTTACATAACTTCAAAACTATTGATATAAAAATTATAAAAAAAATATATTTGAGATTGCACAGTAAACTCTTTCATTTAAAATGTCACGCGATAGTTCGCTAACTTTTTTTTAATATCCTAGCTGACCCCCCAAAAGTGGCTCCTATGATTAAAATTCATATATTTTCGTGACATGTCCGTGTCGTGATATGTGTACCAACTTTCAACTCAATCGGACCAGTACCTTCGGGGCAAATTCGCTGTGACAGACAGACAGGCAGACACACGAGTGATCCTATAAGGGTTCCGTTATATCCTTTTGAGATACGGAACCCTTAAAAACTATATAATAATTATCGACCCTGCTCACAAAATTTCACGAGAATCTGTTGAGAAATTCGACCTGTAAAGGAGAACAAACTTCCGCCAGCCGGACATTTTTTTTTACTTACTTTTTCTTTACTTCAAAGCTTCGCTTCGCTCACTCGGTCAACAGTTCGCGGGTCTAATTATATTAGACATGAGATTTACGGCGAAGTTATCAATTACCCTTCTATATTACACGTTGATTACTCGTACACGCGTTACATTATTAAGTTTGCAACGATTTGTAACTTGACTCCGAACACACGATATTGAATATTCTAGCGATCATGCGTAACATTCACGGTTCGACATTAAACTACTAAAAGGAATTTGATCCTCGCGCAGTAGGGATGGGTATTTAACACCCAATACTGGTTGAATGCCTATTTATACTTAGTACTTATAATACTTATATAGAAGAGGGAACAATTTAGGATAGGGAACAATCTAGAAAAGCGGACGATGTGTCAGCTGAACCATTCATGAATACATGCATTTTCTCAAAGATGCAATGTAATGTTGGCATTACGTGCCTATAATAGGCCGCAAATTACCTCGTTTCCGGTGCAGTTTGACGCTTGGCATTTAATGGAATTTTATACAACATTACCGGCCTAAGCCTGCAATGTGCTTTTTTAATTGCCATTCCACATTTATTTCGGCCGTTCTCACGAAGTATGTCTGCGGACACCTAATTACCGCGACGCTGTTTTCATACTAAATGTATGGAAACGCGGTAATTAGACGCAGTCCTACTTCGTGAGAATGGCCGATTTGCAACACAGCTCGGCCAACTATATGTACTCGGCCGGCAACCCCTTACTTCCCGGCCTCTGTAGGTAAGTCTGTAGGAAAGTCACCTCTGAAGAGAATAAACATCGAAAAGAAACTCTTCAGTTGATTTTTTTAAGTATATTGGCATAACCTATATAACCTATATACTAGCGACCCGCCCCGGTTTCGCACAGGTGCAATGCTGATACTAAATGCATGTATTATACATATAAAATTCCTTTTGAATCACTTTATCTATTAAAAGAAACCGCATCAAAATCCGTTGCGTAGTTTTAAAGATCTAAGCATACATAGGGACAGACAGACAGCGGGAAGCGACTTTGTTTTAAAATATGTTTTGTAACTTTTGTATGTGACTTTTCACACCAATTATAACTCGAGAGCGGATGGAACGATTTTGCGATCTTTGATTTTTTGGGTTTGTCTCTGCCCCGAATAGCAGAATAACTATTAAAACACCTAAAAAAAATCGGAGGCAGAACGAAGTTTGCCGGGACAGCTAGTTTAAAATAAAATAACTTCCAAAAATGAAACAATCTACGATTCACATTTTTAACATAATAGGCTAGACGACTAAAAAAAACTGTTTAGTCCGTCAGTTAGATTTTTAAAAAATATTGTACACGTATTTTTTCTTTTGTTTGGCAAATAAAAAATGACGAGGATAGAGTGCTTAGAAGTTTCGAGTGACGTCACTCCTAGGTACAATTTTCACCTAGTAGTGACGTCACAAGCCCCCACTCCAGAAGTTTGATGATCTATAACTTTGTCGATTTTTAATATTTTGATAAACCAAAAAATACGTGTCCCATATTTTTCCATAATCTAACTGACGGACTAAATAGAATTATATAGTTTTTACCCAGTCGTCATCCCAATTGTCGCTAAGGTTCAAACTCAATTACTAATTATTGCGGACTAAAACAACAACAATGCCCTCTAACCAATCGGAGAAAAATTTGTTAATATATACTCAGTATTATTTACTCCTATATTGCCATCTCAACTCGATACAAATTAATTCAGTACCCATGACAACCCGTAAATAAACAAAAGGTGTGTCAAGTCAAGAGCCTAGACGTGGGTCCGGCGGAATTCAATTAGTTTATACCAAAGAGATTGATAGACTGGATATTGGAATCATTCGTCACGGATATTAATTGGTTCCCTTTATTAGGCCCATATGTTAACCGCTGCGTTCTTCAGGGTAATAAATGTGTAGCGACATCTATTGTGAACTAAGTAGTATGACGCGCATAAGCATGGCGATTCAGCGAGGAAATGCTGCCAGCGTTCTCGGCACAATGTCACAGGGGCCCATTTTAGAAATAGGTTTTTAAGCAATAGGTAGTTTTGATTGTTTTTTACTTTTAGGTTAGTTTCTTGCTCATTGATTTTGAATAAAATAAAGAAGTAGTATGACTAGACGGCCTCTAGTGGGCAATATTTTAGGTGGCGTTGGCGCACCGTTGTTCTACAACATGATCTCGGAAATTTGTCTGGAATACAGGTTGAAGTCAGAGACGTTATCAAATATCACTTTTTCAGACTCGGCAATTGATAGCCACTTTAAGACAATAATGCACATACGAAACAAAACAACTTTTATTTGTAATTATGATTTTTTCAGAATATTTCATTTTATAAAACATTATTTACATTGCCAGTCATTAATTATCTATGTCGAACACTTGTAAAACATGAGTGAGACATGTGATGCATACCTTCTTTGCATTTCTTTCTTTTTAGCGGGGTCACACATTGTTTTTAATGAATTATTATAATCACTTTAGAACTTTGTGTGTTTAAGTATAATTGACGCATTTAAACTCCTATATCATATTGGTGTTATTATGACCTTGTTCTAATTCTAAATTGGGTGATAGATAACAAAACCGATCACATTTTCGATTTCACAATGTAAACATCTATGTTAACTATATGTATGCACGCGTGGAGACAGATCCAATATCATATTGTCCTAAAAAACCTAAAACATAGAAAATTAAAAAACCGGTCAAGTGCGAGTCGGACTCGCGCACCGAGGGTTCCGTACAAAATCGTCAGTAGATACGTGAATAATTCAAGAAAAATTGTATGGTGGGACAAACTTAACTTTGCTCTTGTAGAACTGTTGTCCCCATACATATCGATACCTTTAGACTTATGCCCTTTGAGTCTAAAGGTATCGATATGCCGCGGTTAGTTTAGTAGGAGCAAATAAGGTTGTCTTATGATTTTTGCGAATTTCTAAAAACGCTGCAAGTTAGGAAAACCGTTTTATCGGTAATTATTACAGATTTTTCTGTGCAGTAACTTCGGAGATAATAGGGGGGAATGGTATTTTTTTTGAATGGGAATGGTATTCCGTCTGTCCTTCTATCTGTCTGTCCGTCTGTCAAGACCCTTTATCTCTCTTTCTCGTGGAGGTATCAAGTTAAAATTAAAGTCTACGGTCCGTTGAAGCTGTGAATATATCAAACTTTTAAGTTAACGTGAAAAGAAGATACGATAAGAAGACACGGCAGCATAAGCTGCAAAAAACGTTAATTTCGACAGTCTCAAGGAAACCAAAAAAAATGATTACAAACTCCAGATCTTTTGTAATTTAGATGATCCTATGGCCACCTTCCTGCTGCTCCATCATCAGTACCTTTTTTATTACATTGTCACCAAAGAAACGCAAGTATTTACCTATACCTACTTGAGCTCTCGAACGTCAGGAAGCCAATTTAACTTCCAAGTTTTCACCCACAAAAACACAAACATTATACATACTACGATTAAATAAATGCTTGTAAAAATAGCCTGTCATATCACTCACCGGCCCAGTTTCGGTCTCCTATTGCCGCGTGAACGACAAACAAATCAACGCTTTTGCATGTATAATTTTCGTTAAGGATAAGTACCACCATATTTGCAATGTCTATATAAGAAAGACTGCAAGGGAAGCAGTTTGTATTGTAGTGCAAATTTATTACAAAGGGCAGTACAGGTATTATTGAAGTCATAGTTGAGTAGCTTCTTACTATTGAAAAGACTTGTGTAGATAAAAGGGATATGCAAATCTTTCCCCATATATTATACAAAAAACTAGTCCATTGCGACATTGTAACAAAGAGCTAGCCCCAAAATTCTATACTTTTGCATCACTAGATCGATCCATTCATAAATAAATTACTAAAAAAATGTAGTAATTTGCGGTTCGATTCATACTGGGGCCGGTTTTGCGCACCCCTATTGTGGATGAAAGCGCTTTCATTGGACAAACACAATCGGTGCATCGGCAACCCTGAACTTGACATACTTTCTCACGGTCTTCAATGGTCACGGTATACAGGGTGTTTTTTTTAATAGAATTATAAAAAAACACAATTGGCGTAGTTGACCAAACTACAAGCGGGGATAGAGGTGATCGCGGTAGTCTAGGTCACAAACTTAGCGCGTAGTGACAACAAAAAAAAACCGCTTTGAGGCACCTTTGTTGCGTCATAACGTCATAACTCACATTTTAATACTGAGAGACACCAAATGTCTCATGATTTCCTTTGAAAATCGTTATCCCTATTGTTTGCCAGTCATTAAAACAGTCTATAATTGAGCTTATCAAAAATTCGTTCTAAAATCGCCTATTTTCGGTTAATTGTTTCTTTGTATAACGCCATATGTTTTTTGTGTAACAACCACTTTAATTTCGGTTAATAATAAACAGGTTTACAGTCATGTAGGTATTTTAGATTTTTTTTAATTTAAAATATTTAAATTAATAGGCAATTTTAAAATTTTTCGTAATTTTACATACACCGTGGGCCAGTACAACCCGTCCAACTTTAACCACGTATTCCTGATGGTATTACAAGTAAATAACGTTATATCAACATAGGTCGAATTTTGTCATTTTACATTAATAGTCTTATGGAACAAAACAAATCAATAAATTTAGTCCCTCGTTATAAACATGTCCTTACTGGAGGAAAAGTTATTAAAAAGGAAAAAAAAAGCTAAAATGGAAACGAAAGGTCAATATTTTGGCTTTGTAATCGCTTACCATCTAATACTGCGAAGGTTAATTGCTGTTTACTTAAAGCATTTTAAAAAATCAGTAAAAGTATCTTAGTCACATTTATAGGGCTTGTTACGCACTTGGGAGTTTTTATTTTAAAAATTATGAATATCTCGGAAAGTAAGCGTTAATCGACTATACGTCACATAACTTTTTTACTTCTAATAGTTGTTAGAATCTATGGTTAAAGTTGGTCGGGTTATACGGGCCCACGGTGTATTATAGATACAAGAAACCAAAGTACATAGAAAAAATAAATGACACTCACCTATGGTCCAGACCGGGAATCGAACCCGGTACCCCTGGATTTCCGGCCCAGCGTCTCAACCACGCGACCACTCTATAGGTATTTCGTAATTTTACTTTCGTATTATTCTTTATTTATTTTATTTTATTTATTGGAGAAATAACAGAAGTAAATGTATAAGAGACATAATTAATCAAGCAGATAACAATTTAGATATGCACTTACTTCCTAAAACGCTCTCACTGAGACTCACTGAGAAGTAATGTTCCACATTATGCATGTCTCAGCATAATGTGGAACATTACTTTTATACATATTTCATTATATGTAGCTAGTTTAACCTGTAATGAAGAACAAAACTCTTGACAGACAATATTGAGATAATGTCCAACTCAAAGGTAAAATGTAATTTTATAATTTTTTCCAGTTTATTTCGACTCAGACTGAAATTTGCCAGCTTCAACTGGATTTCAATTTACAAAAGAACGACATCATTTGCCAAAGGAAATACCTTTTTTATTGACCCACAAAAGCTGGCGAGTGCATTCTTATTCGAGTTAGAGTCACCTCTGACTGCGCAGGTGCATAACGCATTCAACTATGTAGTTAGTTTCAGTATTAAAACAGCATTTATTATTTTTTATGACCTTCTATTGTGTATGTATTATGTTGATAAAATTTTAAATGGGTCATAAACTTACAGTAATATTTAAAAATATATAATAGCACCTGCAATATTGAAAATAGCCTGCAATCATGAATTTTTGAAAATTCGTGTGCTCTAGCAGGGCTTTTAACCCAACTACATGAGGCAAAAAAAAGTGAGACGTGTTTTATGGTACAGTTCAAAGGGGTTATTTATAACTTATAAGGGATAGTTGATATTGAACGATAATGTTTTTTTTTTCACTTAAGACAACACGTTTAAAGTCTTCAAAAAGTTAGGCCCTTTTGGCATAGTTTCGACGATTATTGTTAACATGTGTTTCATAGTTAATGTTACTGAATATTTCTAACCAGCATTTTATTTCTAGCATATTTATGAGTGATAAATATTAGGTTTGAGCGTTTCTCTTTATACACGCCTGCCCAAAAAAGGAGTGCTATTGAATTTCATGATAAATCGATTTTATCTGCTAGATAATTTATTTAAAATGTATTTATTTTAACTAACTTCAAAGATTAATCGAAGTTATTTATATCATTGTCATTGTCATAAACATATCGCTTTAACCGTACTCGTTTAAGCTTCAGCTGCTATTTTAACGACCTGACACACCCGTTTCCATTTCGCATGTCTTGACAAACATCAACGTTATCATTTCTCTATGGAGACGTTTATGTGGGCGGATGCATTAAATTTCTTCATTAATAATGGCGTGAAAACGTTATATTAGTTTGCTTTTATAAAACTGTTATGTATAGCTAATAGTACATTACACAACTAGGGTGTTAATACAATGAAAGCTCGAGATCGCAGATGTTTGCGGCTTGAGCTGCAAGCGAGGAACGTAAATATGCGATAGATGGTTTTCTTTATTACATCCCGCGTTGTGTACATAATTTTATGTCTACACTTGGCCAGAAAGCGGCTTTTTCCGTACGCACAGCGTGCGGAGAAAGCCACTTTATGGCCAGGTGTGGCATCAAATTCATTTAATATAATAGTTGTACTATGTAATAAACTAGTCGTTGAGAGGCAGCATAGGCATAGGTAACCCTGTCTTACTAATATTATAAACTAGCTGTACTGCTAAACGTTGTTCCGCCTCTTTTTTTATTTTTTAGACATTTTAATAGTTATTCTGTTATTCGGGGCAGAGACAAACAAATATCATAATAATTGGTCCACCCGATCTCGAGTTATAAATGGTGTAACTAACCTGACTTTGTTTTATATGTATACACCGCGGGTACGAGTTACCCGACAAACTTTAACTATAGATTCTAACAACTATTAGGAGTAAAAAAAAAGTTATGTGATGTATTATTAAAAACGCTTACTTTCAGAGACATTCATTCTTTTTTAAATGAAAACTCCCAAGTGTGTCACAAGCCCTAATAAAAGTGACTAAGATAGTTTTACTATTTTTTTTAAATGCTTTAACTAAACAGCAATTAACCTTCGCAGTATTTGATGGTAAGCGACTACGAGGCCAAAAATTTGACCTTTCGTTTCCATTTTAGCTTTTTTTTTCTTTCTGAAAACTTTTCCTCCAGTAAGGACATGTTTATAACGAGGGGCTGAATTTACTGATTTATTTTGTTCCATAAGACTATTAATGTAAAATGACAAAATTCGACCTATTTTGCTGTAACGTTATTTACTTGTAATACCATCAGGAATACGTGGTTAAAGTTTGTCGGGTTACTCGTACCCACGGTGTATATAGATGAGAAAATATGTTAAGATGTTTCGAGGTTGGGATTGGGATGTTAGTTAGTAAATAACGCAGTGTGAATTAAATATTTTAATATATAAATACCTACTTGTACTTGAATTAAAACAAAGGATACTTTATAACCCGGTCAAGAATGATGTTTTGCATGAGTACATTAGTTTTATTGGTAAAATAAGTTTACAGGTCAATCTCAATTAAAATACAAAATTAATAATCTAGGCACATACTAAAAAAGTAATAGTCGAATAACCCGCCCCGCGTCACTCCGGGTTAGTTTTATTATATAATGTAAGTATGTTTATTTTAACAAGTATATATTATGCGTATGTCTATTATTGTAGTATAATATAATGTGTATATAAACTCATATATTGATTTGTGTTTCAAATGTCATTTCGGCTCTAAACAATCCTGCACCAACTAAAGTCTCTGTTTTACCCGATGGTTCACTGGTAGAGAATGCCTTAAGGCATTAAGTCCGTCGATTTTACTTTTTTTATAACTGTTCAATAAAGTTTAAATAAATTAATCACCTTTGGATAGTAGGTAATGTTAATAACACGGGCGAAGCCGCGAGTAAATACTAGAGACTAATATGAATAAGTCTGGAACACCATCATAAGCATGTTCATAATCATAACGCGTAAGTTACATCTTAATTTTAAGCATATTTTGCGTTCTTCGAAACATTTATCGATTGCTGATGAATAATTATAAAAATATAAACGCTTGCCAGAAATATATCATTAAACCCTCCTAATAAGGGTATAATATAATTCTACATATATTTGTGAAATATATTAGATTGGCGTTACATACGAAGAGGCTCCGACCTAAATAGTCCATATGGATGTAATTCCCGAGGATAGCGGAAACGTAGTGACCTGGTTCGACCCCAGGCACTCCCGGCTCCCACCCAGTCCGACCAACTCAGGGTGGTCTGGCTAGCGACCTGGTTCGACCCCAGGGAACGCCACGGCCAACCACCCGGTCCGAAAATCGCTACGCCCAGGAGGGGCTGCGAGTTCGTCAGTTTCAAAAAAAAAAAAAAAAAAAAAAAAAAAAAAAAAAAAAAAAAAAAAAAAAAAAAAGCGGAAACGTAATATACGATTTTAAGCTAACATGGTCGTTCATGTAATAACTACTATTGACAACGGGATATTTACCATGTATGTTTGTTTTATTGAGTTCCCGATATTTCGGCACTGTTGCAAGCGCCATCATCACGGAGAAATATCGGGAACTCAATAAAACAAACATACATGGTAAATATCCCGTTGTCAATAGTAGTTATAAGCGAAAACGTAGACATTAAGGCTTTCAATACCTGTTTTTTTTCTATGAGCAATAACTAGCAGGATCCTGGTTTTGTCCATTCTAAAAGTAGCTATAGCCAGCACAAAATTACAGGTTGTAAATGGCTTGAATGGCTTCGGGAAAAGGACGGTGCGGCCGTGCCTTTGTTTTTTCGAATTGCCGTGGCACCAGATAGGTACTGGAAGGCTTAATGGGCATCCAAAACATAGCGATGGACGCATAGTGCTGGATTAACACGTTCGCTGCGGGATCAAAACTGGCATTTTTTTATACGGTGCGTTAACTGGCCGATCGGCCTGGTACTTAAACTTTCCGCCGCGGCGATATAGGGCTCATTGGCCCGGTAAGGTATCGACAGATATAAATGACTATAACTAAGCAGAAACTTAAGAAATTGGATACCTACCTATCAATATCGATAGTAGACGAGTTGGTGGTCATAGTATTTGCTTCGCCTCGGGTTCTTATTATTCACTTGAGAGATATATGCAAAAATATATGTAAGGTCTTGTGACCCGAAACCGCACTGAATAATAGGTTTAATTGAGGAAGTATTAGTGATGGGAAATAAGTTATCGACATATTATTTTGAATATAATTTATCAAAGAAGCAAAGAGGCAAATTTTATGATAGAAACATGACAGACAGTAACTATTGTTTCTCATATTCTACACAGAAAATATTATTATGCCACACCTGGCCAAAAAGTCGCTTTTTCCGCACGCTGCGCGTATAGAAAAAGCCGCTTTCTGGCCAAGTGTAGACATAAAATGATGTACACAACACGGGAGGTAATAAAGAAAGCCCTCGATTGCATATTTACGTCCCTCGCCTGCAGCTCGGGCCGCAAACATCTGCGACCTCGCTCTTTCTTTGTTTTACCACCCTAGCTGTGTAATGTACTATTTTACTGCAATTTCTTACTTTACAATCTCTAAAATATTTAAAAACCAATTACTTTACAACTAGCGGTAGAACAATTGCGCTAAGAAACAATAAAGTCGGTTTCTTTTAAAGGATCCTAAAAGGTTCCTAGTACTAAACAAAGACTAAACATTTGGTCGAGTAAAAGGCGACCTTTTACTACGCCAGATTTTAACTTATTTCCAAAGAAATTAAAGTTTACAACTCACAATCCTTTTGTGTGACTGTCTTACAGTTAGAACTCTAAGAATTTCTCTTACGAAATGTGTTTATTATTGTAATATTTATGATCAAATATTACTGGAAGAGAGTCGCCACAATCTAAAAACGTAAACAAACACTAGAGCTAGACTAATGCACTATCGTATCTACGTCGGTTCCCGCTAAGTACGTCACAACACTAGTCGGAAGTAAACCAATGCAATCACCTATTCAGTGCGGGAAGGGGTGGAGTGACTTTGTAATCTATGATGGGCCTTTCGGCCCATAACCCGCAAGGAATCGAAAAAAAATTCAGTCAGTGCGTTATCGGGCCGGAAAACCTTAGCACAGTTTTAATGCTTTATCGAGTAGCCCTTAAGGTCCTAAACTCAAACCTATACTTGTCTCTTTTGTACGTACAGAAATACTCATTATACAGCCGCCGCACCAGGGTAAGTTCACCGTTTCTCGCCTCCGCACAGAGCGGGAGTACATGCATCGGGTATTTAGGCCTTATATCGCAGCGAACGTGTTAAACATAATTATAATACCGGAAAGGCTTGAAGTTTTCTTGCGAGTCGTCATAAGTAAGTAGGTATTGTTGGAAAGGTTTTACTGGACAGGGGCGTGTCATCGTAAGTTTAGATATTTATCAGGGTAGATATTGGTTCAGGGCCGAGCAAATTGGAAAATTGGGCCTCCGTCATAAAATTAATCCGTTTTAGTTGTCTTCCTCAATGTACCCGTTGACGACTCACACTGAAGTGTGATGTGTATGGTTCTTCTGAAGCAACCACTTTTAAATAATATCGATAAGGCGATTTGAAAATACACTCCTTGCACCGTTTCTTTGCTTAGCATCCTTTGTCTCAAGGTTATGAAAGGCGAACATATATTCGTGACATTAAAGTTAACATCGTGGCAGTAAAACCAGGTCATGAGCTTGTTTGCTATCTCCAAAAAACGACGCTTGCCAAAACTTCATACGATATGAGGCTTTCATGTTCGCTAAACAACTTCAGACTGCGTTCTGCTAATGTTTCACAAGTGACTGGGTTTTATTACCGTGTATATTCTGGATATTAAAACGGCCGGGTCTTGTATGGCATTTCGATACAAAGCGTACCCTCTCGTCTGCCCTGCTCTTGGTCCTTTCCTGCACACCATTCAAAATTAATACTACTGAGTAAAGGAGCTTCCATTCAACAATAAAATTAACTTTAGAGACCCTTAGGCACTTACAAATTTTCCCAGAATCTAGTATTTATTTAAGCTTTATTGCCACCTAAGAAGAAATCAAGATTATTTAGTACCTAGAAGAACCCTAGAAATTAACACACATTTTCCGAGATTAATAAATACAATACCGTGATGCTTTATAAGGGAATTACAGAACAAATATTTCATTACCAACTCCTACATGCAATGATACCTGGCTGGGCTCCAAAATGGGATTTATTTAGGCCTACATTTATCAGGGTCTGATTTATTTTTCCGCTAGCCTGTTGTAGGGAACAACTTTAGGTATTCCTGTTTTCATTACCCGCTTCGTTACGCGTACAGCCTTAATGACGGCCGATTACTGAATTTAGGTCGGTTATTGAGTTTACGAGCCCTACGCGAACCTTTAAGAGTCCTTAATTACTTATCCTTTGTACAAGCTATGGACTATTCGTGACAAAATTTCGGCCCTGGGAGCATTTTCGAAGAGATTATGTTTGGAGCGAGTTTACAGACAACGCTTGGATCGGCTATTAAGAGATATCGAAGTGCGGTCCTAAACATAAAGACGTAAAAAGTAGTCATTATTACGGTTTCTGGAAGGTTCTGGAAGTGAAATTGACACCACATCTCATTTTAATTTTGACGAGACGTCTTAATATACAGGGTGATTCGGGAGAAGTGAGCAGGAACAACCCTACGGATTCAGTAACTTATAAGCTACTATTTCACACCATTATTTAAGTGAGATTAACGTATTTTTTTAGGCTACTATTTCGTACCATTTTATAAGTGAGATTAACGTACTTTTTTTTTGAAAACATAAGGTTTTAAATTATTTACGACATTGTAATGATCATTTTACAATTAGAATACTTCTGTCAAGTACCGATACTCATCATTTTACGTTTTGTGAATGTTTGTAATCTTTGACATTGCCAAAATGACAATAAAAATTACTTTCTTAGTAATCAAGTGCTGTCATAACAGTTGCAGAGGTTTTATCTTTATTAATTAGTTGAAGTAGATTGACTACGATAGTAGACAATTAAGTTTAGTACTTAAATAAAGTAAAAATAATGAAAAAGGAATGGGTGTTCCACTTAAATACGATGGTGAACCATCCATTAACATTCACTGAATCCGTAGGGTCAGTTTCGCTCACGTGTCCCGAAGCACCCTGTATATCTCTCTATCTCGTCGTAATCTCATGATCGAGGATCGTGCCCCCATCAGATGATATACATATGTTTTGGTGATTTGACTCCATCTGGTTCTGTGCATCGTGTCTCTGACAACTGACTAATTAGTCCGTAGCACCACCAGGTGACAGAGACACTACTGCCCGATTGCTTAAATTAGAGTCCATGACGTGACTGCCAGGGGTTCACAACTAGTAGCAATTTATTTTGTCCGTGGGTACATGCTAATTTTTAGGGTTCCGTACCAAAATGGTAAACAGGAACCCCTTATGGTGCGACTCTGTCTGTCTGTCTGTCCGTCTGTCACAGTCAGATATCTCAGGCAGGAACCTACTATCGATTTGAAAGGCCGTAGCAGGATAAGGGAAGAAAAAATGCCCTTGAATGATTAAGAGCTGTTTATTTTTTCTATAGTTGCTTTCATTTAGTTGTATAATTGTGCAAAGTTTGGTTGAAAAATTCCCAGTGGTTCAGCCGGGAAAAAATAAAAACAAAATTTATGAAATTTGACGTATCTCTAAAACTATAAATCTTTATCATAATATCTTTAATTCATTTTGGTTAATTAAATAGTATGTATGCCTTAAAAGAAAATTGAGTCTCTATCTTTGCAATTTCTGTAAAAAACACGTAAGTCAAAATTTCAAAAAAAAGTTTTTTTGATACCTGAAGGAGTGACCACTCTAAGTGACATTTCTAAAAAAGCCTTATTTAACGATCTGTCAGTCATATAAGTTTGACGGTTAAAATCGAAAAGCAACAGTGTCAAAATTAAAAAACTATGTTGGTCGGATTCTGTTACATTTTATTCTTATACAATTCTAATACAGCCAAAGAACTTAAACATAAATATTCTTTGTTAAGAACTAAAAATAAAATAAATTTATGGCATTTACTCGTATATGTATCAACTTAAAAATGTATTTTACTTCTTATTTTAATCACTATCGCTATCTTCATTAACGGTAACACTAATACCGTTTCTCAAAAAAGGTCCACTAAGAATTTCGGCAGGCTGAATAATTTTTGATAAATATCTTGCGTGCGATAGGTAGTACACAATTGCGGCAATGTGTGAACAACACCCTACCTACGAATGAATATATCTGGTGAAACGATAAGTAAGGCTTAATTAGAAATAATGATGATTACCTATTTGAAAAAAAAAGGTTTTATAAGTTAAAAGGCGACAATTAATACAAATACAGGCTGGTTTTCGATAATCTGTACATATCAAAAGGGGTGAAATTCCATTTAATTTTATCGGTAAAAATGACTAATTTTTGTTTCTGGGCAAAAAAAAATTTTTTATAGATTTTTACAGTTTGCTATGAAATTTTGGGCAGTACATCTGTTTGACGCAGTATAACTTTTGATCTTATTGTTCAAAGCTGTAAGAAAAAAATGTTTGTAAGATCACAATTAAGTGCTAAACGAAGATAAGCATGAAAAAATGGTCACAATATTCGCAAACTTTCGAGAAAAACGGTGTTTTCCGTAAAAAAAACTGAAGTTTTGCAGCCGTTTTTCACAATTATAATTTTTTTTGACGAGTTTTTCTTCAAGTCGGTGGTTTATTGTTATTGCTACTAAATAACGTGTCTATTGCCATGACCCTGCAATTTTTTCTTACAATTTTAAGCAATTAGTTCAAAAGTTATACCGTGGCAAGCAGATGTACTGCCGAAAATTTCACTGAAAGTTTAAAAATCTGTAAAAAAAAAACGAATGACCACAAACAAAAATTAAAATCAGTTTTACCGATAAAATTGGCCGAAATTTCACCCCTTTTCATATGTACAGATTATCGAAAACCACCCTGTATATTTTCAAGCCAATATTAATGGGAATGTCAATAATTGATTTATTTTTAATTTTTTACAAAGAAGATTTATTTTTAAGTTCTTTGGCTGTATTAGATTAGAATAGTATAAGAATAAAATGTAACAGAATCCCACCAACATAGTTTTTTAATTTTGACACTGTTGCTTTTCGATTTTAACCGTCAAACTTATATGACTGACAGATCGTTAAATAAGGCTTTTTTAGAAATGTCACTTAGAGTGGTCACTCCTTCAGGTATCAAAAAAACTTTTTTTTGAAATTTTGACTTACGTGTTTTTTACAGAAATTGCAAAGATAGAGACTCAATTTTCTTTTAAGGCATACATACTATTTAATTAACCAAAATGAATTAAAGATATTATGATAAAGATTTATAGTTTTAGAGATACGTCAAATTTCATAAATTTTGTTTTTATTTTTTCCCGGCTGAACCACTGGGAATTTTTCAACCAAACTTTGCACAATTATACAACTAAATGAAAGCAACTATAGAAAAAATAAACAGCTCTTAATCATTCAAGGGCATTTTTTCTTCCCTTATCCTGCTACGGCCTTTGGAATACTTTTAAAAGTCAGTAACCCTAGCGTATAAAATATAAAAAAAATCTTATACTTTTTTTTAAAGGGAACCAAAAAGGTCAAAAATATACTATTATCTTCGAAGTTACTGATAATTAATATAATTCTAAATATTACAGGAAAAATATAACGGTTTTCCTATATTGCACCGTTTTTTTAGTAATTTGCAAAAGTTATAACTCATACTTATTTGCTCCTACTAACCTAATCGTAATACAGTTTTTCTTGAAGTATTCACGGATGTACGGAACCCTCGGTGCGCGAGTCCGACTCGCACTTGACCGGTTTTTATTAAACGGTTTTATTTAGCTTACCGTGTTTGTGTCAAGTTTGTAAGTTTGTTTGGGTCAAATCTTGCGGCAGCTTTTTCAACTACTTCTACTAAACCGATTTTTATGAAATTTTGCACACAGATTCTGTTTCCGTGACAATACAACATTATGATAAATTCAAGGTGGTCTGATGATGGAGTCAGGAGCTGGAGAGTGGAACTCTTCAACCGTTACTACTAACTCCATCGAGCGTGGGCTCATTCGCTTGGTATTGACGAGTCCGATTCGTTAAACCTGGTGACGAGGGTCTGATGATGGATTCAGGAAGTAGAGAGTGGAACTCTTCAACCGTTACTACTAACTACATCGAGCTTGGGCTCATTCGCTTGGTATTGATGAGCCCGATTCGTTAAGCCTGGTGACGAGGGTCTGATGATGGAGTCATAATGTACAGAGTGGAACTCTTTAACCGTTACCAGTAACCCCTTCGACTTTGGTCTTATTTGGTTGGTATTGACGAGCGCGTTACGTTAAACTTGATGGCGAGGATCTCATGATGGAGTCAGGAGGTAGAGAGTGGAACTCCTCAACCGTTACTACTAACTCCATCGAGCGTGGGCTCATTCGCTTGGTATTGACGAGCCCGATTCCTTAAACCTGGTGACGAGGGTCTGATGATGGAGTCAGGATGTACAGAGTGGAACTCTTTAACCGTTACCAGTAACCCCTTCGACTTTGGTCTTATTTGGTTGGTATTGACGAGCGCGTTACGTTAAACTTGATGGCGAGGATCTTATGATGGAGTCAGGAAGTAGAGAGTGGAACTCTTCAACCGTTACTGGTAATTCCTTTGAGTGTGGGCTCATTCGCTTGGTACTGTTGAGTTCAATACGTTCTACTTAATGCCGACGGTCTGATGATGGAGCCAGGAGCTGGAGAATGCAACTCTTCCACCGTTATTAGTAACTCCTCCGAGTGTGGACTCATTTTTTTCGTATTGACAAGCCCGTTACGTTAAACTTGATGGCGAGGGTTTGATAATGGAGTCAGGAGGTAGAGAGTGGAACTCTTCAACCGTTACTAGTTACTCCTCTAAGTGTGTGCTCATTTGCTTAGTACTGTTGAGCTCAATGCGTTATATTTGATAGCGACGGTCTGATGCTGGAATCAGGAGGTAGAGAGTGGAACTCTTCAACCGTTGTTAACAAGCCCTTAAAGTTTGGTCTCATTTAATTAGTATTCACGAGCCCTATACGTTAAAGTTGGTGCCGAGGGTCTGAAGATGAAGTCAGGATATGAAGAGCAGATAATCTTCAACCGGTTATAGTACCTAACCTCTTCAACCAAACGGTTGGTCGTTTGGTATTGACGAGGGTCTGATGATAGAGTCAGGAGCTAGAGAGTTTGACTCGTCAACCGTTTTTAGTAACCCCTTCGAATTCAGGTTCATTTGGCTGGTATTGATGATTCCTGTACATTGAACGGCGAGGCGGCGGTTTGGCGATGAAGGTTTGATGAGGGAGTTTGGAGGTAGAAAATGGAAGTATTTTGACGTTACTTAATCCCAACGAGTTTTGTGTAATTCGGTTTGTATTGACAAGTCTGGTATGTTATAGGTACTTAGTGCCAAGGGCCTGATGACGGTGTAAGAAAACGGAAAGTAATAATATTAAACTGTTACTAGTAACCCCAAACCGTAGGCGTATATCGTCACAGTGTGGCAAGGCGAGCCCATTCAGGTATTTACCAACACCCAAATGCCTTTAACTCGGTCCTTACCTATGCTTGCGTAGGTGCGAGCTACATTGGGATAATATGCGTAGTTGGTGATACGCAGAAAGTTACTCTTCAGCTCCGCAGTATTGAACATGCAATCATCGGTTTTGCACCCTGGAACTCGTCATTGGTACTCGCAAAAATTATATGAGACTTTACCTTTAAAATTGATTAGTAGCTTTCGCTTTCCAATTCAATCATCAGTTCCTCGATCCCAAGTATAAAGTATTGACCTCATCAATGCCAAACAAATGAGTCCAACCAAACTAGAGAGGGTTACTAGAACCTAATGTTTGAAAAATTCTACTGTTCTGCTCCTGACTTTCTTCGGGCTCACAAAAATTAAATGAGGATAGCTCAAAACAAGGAATAGTTTGCGGAATGGTTTTTAGTCAAAAGTTGAATATTAAACTAAAAACTAGAAAATAAAAATAGGTAAAAAAACTTTTTAAGTTAAACGGTTTTATCTTATGTTAAAAATGTACCAAAAAGTAGAAAATAAATTTAGGACACAAAACTGGATCTTTTCGAGATTTTGACATCTGTTAGGTGGAAAATCGTCCAATAAGCGGAATAACTAATAATCTGGGACTTAACATACTAAATAAAAACGTGGGGCGCATTGTATTTGCATCTATCTATATCTCTACATATTATGAAACAATATATCCGCCCGCATCTGTTTGTCTGTCCGTATAAACATGAAAACTGCTGGACTACGTTGATGCGGTTTGCACTAACTGCTTGATACTTTGAGATGGTTTTAGAACATAGGTACTTTGCTTAATGTGTCTATTACCCGTGTGTTATAATCCAGGCAAGGCATGATGCGGGTGTTATTAATTATGTAAGTAGGAAAACTCATGTTTGTCAATATTATTTAAAAATTGCGCCCCACGTTTTTATTTAGTATGTTAAGTCCCAGATTATTAGTTATTCCGCTTATTGGACGATTTTCCACCTAACAGATGTCAAAATCTCGAAAAGATCCAGTTTTGTGTCCTAAATTTATTTTCTACTTTTTGGTACATTTTTAACATAAGATAAAACCGTTTAACTTAAAAAGTTTTTTTACCTATTTTTATTTAAATTCTGAAAGTGGTTCATGCTCATCAAAAGTTTGAGGGTTTATAATTTTGAGGTTTGGTTTTAGTGAGATCAACAGTTATTTAGTATGGAATAATTAAAATTAAATTCCATGACATACAGTGAAAATAGCCCGTATAGCTAAAAGTATGTAAGGTGTTAAGCAAAGCGAACAAAGCCGGTTTCTTAAGAAAAGAACATGATATTCTATCATATTCATATACTCCTTTAATCTCGATAAAAGGGAACGCTATTGAGTAAATAAAGCGACCAACAATGAATTGACTGCGATGAATATCAATAGAAAATACCTACGCCATAAAATACCGAACGGCAAACGGCAATAGCCGATGAAGCCATAACGCCGATAACTGTCACTGGGAATACAACACAGCTACTTTCAGTGGTTATTGTCGACTTTGAGATCTTCTTCGGTCCATTATGTGTTTTATTTATAGCCAAAAACGTCTTATTATGGAAGAAATTACCTGGCTCATTTGTAGGACGGATCTTAGGGCTATGGCAATGTGTTGGTCGCATACAATTAGAGCTGTCGTCCTGCAAATGAGCCAGCTCATCTCTTCCACAATAAGACGTTTTTGGCTATAAATAAAACAGATAACAGTCGGAAATTAAAGCAACAAGCGCAAGTAGTTTGACGATCTTAGATTCTAGAGATTTAGCTTAGTGATTAGTGACTCTGCCTATGAAGCTGACGGTCCTGGGTTCGAATCCCGGTAAGAGCAAATATTATTTGTGTGTTAATATTTGTTTCTGAGTCAAGGATGTTTTCTGTGTATTTAAGTATTTGTATTTATTTAATATATCGTCGTCTAGTATCCATAACACAAGCCTTATTGAGCTTACTATGGGACTAGTTCGGTTTGTGTAAGATTGTCCTCTAATATTTATTTATTTATTGAAGTAGTAGTATGTACTCTAGATAATGTTATCTCAAGCAAGCAAAATGCACGATACTTTATTAGTAATTGCGCTACGAGAATTGGTACTTAACACAAAATTTAAAAACTGCATTGGAATGTTCGGTTGTAGAACAAATGAGGAGTAAGTAGCATCGATGAAGTGCAGTTCAAGCCTCGTGCTTAACACCTGGTATTTGGTTCATTAAATACAGTATAGTGCCAATTTTGATGAAACGATAGTACAATTTATGCCGTATATGGGACGCCGTTGTTATTTCGTGAACACGGCCGAGTAGAATTGCTTCGTAATAGTTTGGAGCTAGCGCTTGCTTTGGCATGAATAAACAATCACTCAACCTATTTCCAGGCAAGTCACTTATACTAGCCCAGTACCTACTTACATACTTTGATCTATGCTATGCTCTATATATGGACAAGGATAGGAAACTAATCAAAACAAACATTATACATCTATTTATATGTAAGTATCTCTGCTTAAACCACTGTCATTCAGATGAAATTATTTTCGTTGCTCAAACTGATTCTTTAAAAATCGAAGTTTATTTAAAGATTAACCTCATTCCTGGGCGCGCTAACAGGCGAAAGTAACACATTATCTAACACATGCGTGGATGCAACCCGGTTCGAACATAAACAAGCCAGAAAATCGATGTCTACGCCAAACTCACCGATGATAGATAGTAGCTCCGAACTCCGGTGGGTTAAATACACTCGATAAAATCAATGTAACCAAATAACAATAACAAATAATAAAGTCCATAGGCGCGGAGAAATGGCCGGGTATTGACGTAATCGCCACACGTTCCGAATGCTTTTACGATTATCGCGCGCGATTCCGACGCATCTCGAGTGTTAAGGATGCGGTTGCGTAAAATTAAAACGTTTTCTCTTATTGTTTTGGAGGAGAAAGAGTGGAGTTAAGTGCGGCGTCGTGGGGCATTGAGTGTGCGCAGTGGAGTCCGAAGGGGTACCTACTGGCGGCGGCCGCTTGGCGGCGCTGTCGGCGGCCCGTATTGATAAAAGCGCAGGGCGAGCCGCGGACGCGATGCGATGCGTCACACGGGCGACCAACCTTGAACTCTCGCTATCGGATATTAGATAATGTAGGCTTAGATAAAATAATGCGGTAACAAACAGCCATAATTGATAAGGAAAGGCGTAGCTACACGCGTCGTAGCCATGAACCGCTACGAGGTCGGAGTTTATTGGCGTGGCGTCGCCATTGCTAGTACAGCGATGCTGTAGTAATGAAATGGATTTTCACGCTGCAACGTGCCGCGACGCGCAGTACTTAACTTATTAAAATACTAATATAATCGAATTTAAGTGTAGGTAACACTTAGGCCTATCATGAAAGAATTTAATTAATTTATTTAAAAGTAAGTTCTAATTAAATATTTGCAAGAGAATTCTTTAATTAATTTTAAGAAAGGATTGTTGAAAATGTAGGTATTCTCGGAAAATGAGCGGACTAAAGTAATGAGAACTCTTAATCTTTTTTTAAACTGTTTTTTTTGCCGTGTAAGTTGGGGTAGTTTACCTAGTAACGTTTTATTTCAGATTAAAATTATATTCAACATTTATATGTCTACTCACTCACTCATAATTAAGTAAAAACAGAACTTAATAAATTAAATATACTTTCATACTTTAACATCTCTTGAGTGTCGTATATAGTATAAGTTCTTGTGTTTGTGTACATAGTTGAATTTTAAGCCACGTTTGGACGAATGAATCATACTGACACCCGTTCTCATTCTTTACGACAGTAATAGGTGACCCTGCTTATGAAACGAATGGCCCCTAAGTTCCAAGAAGAGTTAATATTATAAGCATAAGCGTATACAGCGTAAACAGTCGTCTAGTATCCTGTATTACGTACAAACCTAGTTTAATTGGGTAGTGGGCCAATTTGTGTACTATTAGCCCAGGTCAAGGATTTATTACACGGTATTTTCTGCCTGTCACCACCCCAGAGAGCGTGGTGAAAAACATGGCATCCCAGGCCGAATTCATTCATTCCCAGTGCGTTAATTCTATGATCCTGGATCAGGGCTCGGAAACCGGTATTTGCTCCATACAAAAATACCGGTATTCTTTCCGTTCTTTTCGGTCTTCGGTTTATTATTTCATTTAACCGGACAATCTAATAATACGAAATCATGACTTAAATACATTATTGAGCTCTACATAAAACACATAAAATTATTCAAAATATTGGGCTATTTCGGGGTTTTTGCAAAATACCGGTTACGAGCCCTGTCCTGGAGTCCTTCGTACAAAGTAGCGGAGATCGTCATCGTAGAATTCTCAATGGCTAGAAATGCTATAAATCACCCAACTGTTTTACAAAGGCTGGGTATTTGCTAGGTATGGAGTTCTCTATGAAAAAAGAGGTCGTTCGGCGGATAATTTCTTCCATGCAACGGCGTATCTAGAATGGGGCAGACAATAGGATACGTGCCCTGGGCAGCGTTGCGAGACGTCCCGATTACGGCGGGACGTCCCGATTTTTAAATCAAAATTAAATGTCCCGCGCGAGACAGCCTCAGTCCCGCTTTTCGGGAATAACTCGACCGTGCGTGCAGCGTGCTGAGGAAGTGCGGGCGGATGGCACAGACAAGAAATTTAAAATTCAAATAAAAAGATAAATATCCACACCACCCATTAGCCAACCACATTAGTTTTCTGTATAATTTTATGTGCAATAAAGTGCCTACAAAAGTACACATACATACAGAAATATTTAAAAACTTCTGATTATATACGTTTTTTTACTATGTCCCGCTTTCGCTGAAAAAATCCCACTTTTATACTCAAAAAGTTTCAAAATCCCGATATGGCAAAAAAAAATCTGGCAACGCTGCCTGGGCACCATCTAAAGTTAGTGGGGGGAGGCGGGGTGAGATTTAAACTTGATTTCATAAAAAAAACCGGACAAGTGCGAGTCGGAATCGCACACCGAGGGTTCCGTACAAATTTGTAGGTACATATATTAAAGTACCCTATAAATTTTGATTCCCTTAGTAAAGTCTATTTTTATTATAATTTAATTAAATCTTAAGTCTAAATCAAATTTCAAATACACAAATTACAATACACAATCACAACTAATCAAATTACCATACCTAACTACTTATTATTAAACAAAATAAAAATAGGTAAAAAAACTTTTTAAGTTAAACGGTTTTATCTTATGTTAAAAATGTACCAAAAAGTAGAAAATAAATTTAGGACACAAAACTGGATCTTTTCGAGATTTTGACATCTGTTAGGTGGAAAATCGTCCAATAAGCGGAATAACTAATAATCTGGGACTTAACATACTAAATAAAAACGTGGGGCGCAATTTTTAAATAATATTGACAAACATGAGTTTTCCTACTTACATAATTAATAACACCCGCATCATGCCTTGCCTGGATTATAACACACGGGTAATAGACACATTAAGCAAAGTACCTATGTTCTAAAACCATCTCAAAGTATCAAGCAGTTAGTGCAAACCGCATCAACGTAGTCCAGCAGTTTTCATGTTTATACGGACAGACAAACAGATGCGGGCGGATATATTGTTTCATAATATGTAGAGATATAGATAGATGCAAATACAATGCGCCCCACGTTTTTATTTAGTATGTTAAGTCCCAGATTATTAGTTATTCCGCTTATTGGACGATTTTCCACCTAACAGATGTCAAAATCTCGAAAAGATCCAGTTTTGTGTCCTAAATTTATTTTCTACTTTTTGGTACATTTTTAACATAAGATAAAACCGTTTAACTTAAAAAGTTTTTTTACCTATTTTTATTTTCTAGTTTTTAGTTTAATATTCAACTTTTGACTAAAAACCATTCCGCAAACTATTCCTTGTTTTGAGCTATCCTCATTTAATTTTTGTGAGCCCGAAGAAAGTCAGGAGCAGAACAGTAGAATTTTTCAAACATTAGGTTCTAGTAACCCTCTCTAGTTTGGTTGGACTCATTTGTTTGGCATTGATGAGGTCAATACTTTATACTTGGGATCGAGGAACTGATGATTGAATTGGAAAGCGAAAGCTACTAATCAATTTTAAAGGTAAAGTCTCATATAATTTTTGCGAGTACCAATGACGAGTTCCAGGGTGCAAAACCGATGATTGCATGTTCAATACTGCGGAGCTGAAGAGTAACTTTCTGCGTATCACCAACTACGCATATTATCCCAATGTAGCTCGCACCTACGCAAGCATAGGTAAGGACCGAGTTAAAGGCATTTGGGTGTTGGTAAATACCTGAATGGGCTCGCCTTGCCACACTGTGACGATATACGCCTACGGTTTGGGGTTACTAGTAACAGTTTAATATTATTACTTTCCGTTTTCTTACACCGTCATCAGGCCCTTGGCACTAAGTACCTATAACATACCAGACTTGTCAATACAAACCGAATTACACAAAACTCGTTGGGATTAAGTAACGTCAAAATACTTCCATTTTCTACCTCCAAACTCCCTCATCAAACCTTCATCGCCAAACCGCCGCCTCGCCGTTCAATGTACAGGAATCATCAATACCAGCCAAATGAACCTGAATTCGAAGGGGTTACTAAAAACGGTTGACGAGTCAAACTCTCTAGCTCCTGACTCTATCATCAGACCCTCGTCAATACCAAACGACCAACCGTTTGGTTGAAGAGGTTAGGTACTATAACCGGTTGAAGATTATCTGCTCTTCATATCCTGACTTCATCTTCAGACCCTCGGCACCAACTTTAACGTATAGGGCTCGTGAATACTAATTAAATGAGACCAAACTTTAAGGGCTTGTTAACAACGGTTGAAGAGTTCCACTCTCTACCTCCTGATTCCAGCATCAGACCGTCGCTATCAAATATAACGCATTGAGCTCAACAGTACTAAGCAAATGAGCACACACTTAGAGGAGTAACTAGTAACGGTTGAAGAGTTCCACTCTCTACCTCCTGACTCCATTATCAAACCCTCGCCATCAAGTTTAACGTAACGGGCTTGTCAATACGAAAAAAATGAGTCCACACTCGGAGGAGTTACTAATAACGGTGGAAGAGTTGCATTCTCCAGCTCCTGGCTCCATCATCAGACCGTCGGCATTAAGTAGAACGTATTGAACTCAACAGTACCAAGCGAATGAGCCCACACTCAAAGGAATTACCAGTAACGGTTGAAGAGTTCCACTCTCTACTTCCTGACTCCATCATAAGATCCTCGCCATCAAGTTTAACGTAACGCGCTCGTCAATACCAACCAAATAAGACCAAAGTCGAAGGGGTTACTGGTAACGGTTAAAGAGTTCCACTCTGTACATCCTGACTCCATCATCAGACCCTCGTCACCAGGTTTAAGGAATCGGGCTCGTCAATACCAAGCGAATGAGCCCACGCTCGATGGAGTTAGTAGTAACGGTTGAGGAGTTCCACTCTCTACCTCCTGACTCCATCATGAGATCCTCGCCATCAAGTTTAACGTAACGCGCTCGTCAATACCAACCAAATAAGACCAAAGTCGAAGGGGTTACTGGTAACGGTTAAAGAGTTCCACTCTGTACATTATGACTCCATCATCAGACCCTCGTCACCAGGCTTAACGAATCGGGCTCATCAATACCAAGCGAATGAGCCCAAGCTCGATGTAGTTAGTAGTAACGGTTGAAGAGTTCCACTCTCTACTTCCTGAATCCATCATCAGACCCTCGTCACCAGGTTTAACGAATCGGACTCGTCAATACCAAGCGAATGAGCCCACGCTCGATGGAGTTAGTAGTAACGGTTGAAGAGTTCCACTCTCCAGCTCCTGACTCCATCATCAGACCACCTTGAATTTATCATAATGTTGTATTGTCACGGAAACAGAATCTGTGTGCAAAATTTCATAAAAATCGGTTTAGTAGAAGTAGTTGAAAAAGCTGCCGCAAGATTTGACCCAAACAAACTTACAAACTTGACACAAACACGGTAAGCTAAATAAAACCGTTTAAAAAACAATGCCAAGCTTATACAACAATATAAAAAACAAACTTAATTATAAAACAAACTACAAAAACCTATTCAAAAAGACGCGAAAGTGCCCATCAGACTATCAGACTATTCAGATATTTACTCAATATTTAATCAATTCATCAGATATTTAATTAAAAATGAACAGTTTTCACATTTTTCCTATAATAAACTTGTAGTATAGGACGGTATTACTTGCCAAATTTCATAGTTCTAGGTCAACGAAGGTACCCTTTGAATTTTGGTTTTCTTGAGAGTGTCGATATTTACGTTCTTTGCGGCATAAACGGCCGTATTTTTTTCCACGTTAACTTAGAAGCTTGATTTTTGCACGGCTTCAAGGGATCATATAGTCGGATTACGCTAAGTTTGCAGAGGTCAAAAAAAGGTTTTATTAAATAAAAAACCGGTCAAGTGCGAGTCGGACTCGCGCACCGAGGGTTCCGTACTAACTCATAAGTAGATACATAGATAGTTCAAGAAAAACTGTATGGCGATTAGTTTAGTAGGAGCAAATAAGTATGTGTTACAATTTTTGCAAATTTCTAAAAAACGGTGCAACTTAGAAAAACAGTTATATTTTTCCTGTAATATTTAGGATGATATTAATAATTGGTTATTATTACAGGTTTTTCTGTTCAGTAACTTCGATGATAATAGGGGGAATGGTATTTTTTGAACGTTTTTCGACCTAAATCAAAAAGTACATGATCAAGAAAAAAAATTAAAATGGTTTTTGAATCTACAAATTAAGCCCTTACATTTGATACCCCACTTGATATAATAGCACAACTTAAAATGTTGAACCTCCCATTTCGGCCCCCTTTAAAAAAAAATTAAAAGGTATAATTTTTAGGGTTCCGTACCAAAATGGTAAAACAGGAACCCTTATGGTGCGACTCTGTCTGTCTGTCTGTCTGTCCGTCTTTCACAGCCAGATATCTCAGGAACTACTGCTGCTATCGATTTGAAATTTGGAATAGTGTTAGAAGTAGCTAACCCGAGCTTATTGAACATAAAAAATATCTTGTACCTTTTTTACTTTTTTTTTTAAAGGCTCCGTAATGGGACTTTGAAAATTGAAAGTAGGGCTATTATATTGAGTGGGGTATAGAATGAAAGGACTTAATTTGTAGATTAAAACACCATTTTAATTTTTTTTCTTAAATAAGTAGTTTTTGATTTATAAGTGCAAACGTACCATACCCCCCCTATTATCTCCGAAGTTAATGATCAGAAAAATGTCTCATAATTACTAATTATAAATATCAACTTGAATATTACAGGAAAAATAGAACGGTCTTGCTAATTTGAATATTTTTTTAGAAATTTACAAAAACTTAAAATCCCTAGCGGCGAGTAGCAAAACTAAGCGATGGCCTGTTTCACGCTAGGGGATTTCCGGGCAAAAACTAGATGGCGCTAAAACACTAAACATTAACAATGTTATAATTGAACAAAGAAATTTAATATAGTAACAATTAGTTCGTAAACAGCTAATAATAAATAATTTCTAACATTGAAATACTGTGTCACGTTTGCAAAATAGAATAATTGTAAATAATATTATAATTCTTTTACCAAGCTTATACATAGATGGCGTTGTAAATTCGGGGAACAGCTTTTTGTATGGAGAATGACAGTCCTCTTGATTTAATGGTCCTTGCTATTAAATAGAATCATTACTCGTCAGGTTCTAAATTTAAAGGGGACCGAAATGGGACTTTATTGAAAGTAGGACTATTATATTGAATGGAATATCAAATGAAAGGGCTTGATTTGTAAATTTAAATGCAGTTTTTGTTTTTTTTCTTAAATAAGTAGTTTTTGATTTATGGAGAAAAACGTTAAAAAAAATACCATTCCCCCCATTATCTTCGAAGTTACTGAACAGAAAAATCTGTAATAATTACCAATTATTAATGTCATCCTAAATATTACAGGAAAAATATAACGGTTTTTCTAAGTTGCACCGTTTTTTAGAAATTTGCAAAAAATTTAACACGTACTTATTTTGCTCCTACTAAACTAATCGCCATACAGTTTTTCTTGAACTATCTATGTATCTACTTATGAGTTAGTACGGAACCCTCGGTGCGCGAGTCCGACTCGCACTTGACCGGTTTTTATTATATCTATTAAGCTCGGGTTAGCGAATTTTAAAACTATTCCAAATTTCAAATCGATAGCTGCAGTAGTTCCTGAGATATCTGACCGTGACAGACGGACAGACAGAGTCGCACCATAAGGGTTCCTTTTTTACCATTTTGGTACGGAACCCTAAAATATATGATAACATGGAGAAACTACAGCAAGAGGATTATTTAATCTTGGTACTTGTACAAATCTTACATTTGGCCCACCTGGTTCCCTCATAATTATTTACAATTATGTATCATACAGAATCCTTTAAATTGCGGCTAATTTAATATCATAGAAAGATTTTCAGGACAGCCACCGCAGTCAATGACACGTCATTTGAATATTCATCAACCGATACTATTCCGAAGACGTGTCTTGAATTACAATGCGAGTCGTAAACCTATGATTTCGGAAAATTTCACATATGTGAGCTACTTACAAGACATGCTATTCAAAAGTTACGCATGTGTGTGTCGATGGGCAAAAAGGAAGTTTTATGCTTTGAGTTATGGGCAGTGTTAAGGACCCCTCATTTTATGTTAATACAAGGCTATGTTTTATGCTAAGTTATATAATTTATCTTGGTAAAGGACTCAATGCACACGGGAACTGCACTACAGTTATGGTCAGCGTCAGCCTCAAATGTATCTTGATAATTTACCTAGTATTTAAGGCTTAAGCTGCGTCCAGACGAGTTTAACGTGGAATGTAAGATTAGGTACGTGTAATTTCCCACATTCGTGGGGAATATTGCCGTCAACACCAGGGTTGCCAACCGTATGTACGAGGTTCCTCGTAGAAGCTTACGAGATTTGTGGCCTGCTGTACGATGTACGAGGACACTATCAGCCTCGTACGAAAATGTACGAGGTTTTGAGATAGGGAGTTTTTTTGTACGAGGTTTTGAGTTAGGAAGTTTTTTTAACATTTTCACACTCAACATTTCGTTACATATATGTCGTTTTCGGCCGGTTCACATGCAATTGCAAAATTATACAACAGTCGTTTGATTGGCACTCCCAATGCGCTCCCCCCCCCCCTCCCCCCCCTCCAAGTTTCACATGTACGAGGTTCGAAATTCAAAATACGAGGATTTTAGTCGTCTTGTATGAGCAAAAAAATCTAAGGCTGGTAACCCTGGTCCACACGCAGAGTTCGCGTTACATTACACGCGTTACACTCGTCTAGGCCCGGCTTTACATTTACGTAATGTTATAAGTAGATGATCGTAGAGAATACCTGATGGCATTAAGTTTTGCCTTTCTTACAATAAGTTTTCCTTTGTGCAACAAAGTTAAAACAAAGAAATGTATTTAGATTCTGGTAATGATCTTCGTAACTAGAGTAAATTTGTATATTTTCTGTATTCATTGTCTTTAAAATTCAAATTATTTATGTCAGACCGTGTCTATAGTATAGTGTTAGAAGGCATACATTTGGTTAACCAATGTTAGTTAAATCTAGTGTCGTAATATATTGTAGGTACATAAAGAGTCTTGCTAACAAAATGCACAATAAAAAAAAATGTTTTAACATAGAGGTGTTTTTGAACTTGTCACATAAAAGATAAGCAGAGAAAGTGCTAATGGAATAAGATAGTCTAAATCCATTTTTAGGATTCCGTACCTCAAAAGGAAAAAACGGAACCCTTATAGGATCACTTTGTTGTCCGTCAGTCTGTGTATCTATCTATCTGTCAAGACCTTTTATCTCCCGAACGTGTGGAGGTATAGAGTTCAAAATAAATCCATATATAGGTCTACATTCCTTTAAAGCTGTGAAAAAATCAAACTTCTAAGTTAACGTAAAAATGGATATGGCCGGTTATTCCGCAAAAAAACGTATATTTCGACATTCTCAAAGAAACCAAAATTTTGTAGGGTACTTTCCGTTGATCTAGAGAACTATGAAATTTGGCAAGTAGGTAATAGCGTCTCATACTACAAGTATAGGGAAAAATGTGAAACTATACATTTGTAATTATTTCATAAAAAATATAGTCTCTAAGTATTCAAAGTATTTGTACGGCACCCTCGGTGGGCGAGCCGACTCGCACTTTTTTTTAATAGAATGCACTAGAACCCAGTAATGTTTAGGTAACGATCAAATCCGCCCTTTTAGAGTTTAAGTTTTCATTTGTATTTATTTTTATTCCTCTAATTATCCATTGTTATTTAATATACAGTGTCTTTGATGTACAAAGTGAATATTTATATAGTGTAGCCGTCGAAATTGAACGTTCCCGGAGGTTAGAAGTAAACTGCAGCGGTGCCCGGCAACGCGACATGTTTATCGCGCGCTCGCCGCCCATTTGCAACCCCCTACCCAGACATCCACTAGTACTATTACAACCACTACAACTATTCAAAATTAGAAAAGGCTTCATTACTTTGGAGTCATGGAAAAAATTGGCCACAGGGGCACTTTTACCACGCCGTAATCTGACGAAAAAACGCCACAAGAAACTCTTTTCGTGTAATCTAACTAACCGTGGCTGTTTATTTATGGTCACCTAAATTATTTTTAAGCCTCATTTTTTGAGCCTTTAATTTTATTGGTTCTCTGTATTTGGTTTGAAAAGAAGAATACGCTGATATCGCGATCGAAAAAAAGTAAGCGATCTGACAGTATGCATTGACAACAAATATGACAGCTTATTTTTTTCTGTGGCAAAAGGCACTGGCATTTCATCTATTGTGCCGTAGAACTGGTAAAATGAGAAATTATTTTTTATTCATTTGTATTTTTTATATTAAGCGATATAAAAAAAATATAAAAATAGTGTAATGTTCAGGAGACAAAATGTTTTCGAATCGTATATACATTTTAAAGTGTTCTTAAAATGAAATGTTGTCAATTGTAATTTCATTCAACTTTTTTTTATGTCATCGGAAAGGCAAACGAGCACACAAGTCACCTGATGGAAATTGACTTCTGAGGCCCACGGACATTTGCAATCTTAATATGTATTACAAATGCGTATACGTAAACTTAAATCCCACTAATACCTATTCTAAATGTGAAAGTTTGTGAAGATGTTTGGATGTTTAGCTGTTTGGGTGTTTGGATGTTTGTTACCTTATAATAACGGGGTAACAACTGGATGGATCAAGCTGAAATTTGGCATGTTAGTAGACCAAGTCCTGGATTGAAACATAGGATATTTTTTTATATCCCGTTTAAGAGTTCCTTTGGCACAATAACGGGAACAACGCGGGCGAAGCCGTGGGAAAATGCTATTATCAAATATAGTCAAAATTTCAGTTAAACACCCAGTTTTCCTTAAGATGCCGTGGTACAGGGTGACCTTGGGATGTTGCACTAGTGCACTCGCCGCACTCTCCTTTCTCCCCTCCCCCTTCTCATACCCCACCCCGCTGCCGGACACACTCGCTCGTTCGAATGGGTACTGCTTCAGTGATCCTGAATTTCCTTTTATAGTTGTGGAATTTGTTCAAAGTATTCCAATATTTGCAGTTTTCTCCAGAATAAGAATAGAAAATACAGTAAATCTCAGATGGATAACGAAACTGGGTTGTGCAAACGTTTTTGAAGACAGTTGTGGCCGTTGTGAATAGTGCTATACCTACCTCATACAATTGTTTTTTCAGACAGTGTAAAATAGTGCATACGTTTAGAATCTTTTCACTTTTAGCTTGGTACATTTTGTCTGCGCAAAATGAAATGAGAAGGCTTAAAAAATCCAGAATTAACGTGCAATCTCGCGTTCAATGTCAGCGGTGAGGGTGAAATTTTATTGACCGTCCAAATTTTTCCTAGGTATTAGGTAACAATAAAAGATGCCATTTCTGAAGAAAAAAATGTAGGTAAAACGTTCACCATAAAATGTGCTGTCCGAAAAAGTAATTAGTAACGTGAGGATTACGCGTATCGACGCGTAAGTTGTCTAGGCGACTCAACGCGGGAGCGGGGTAGGGGTCGCGTGGAGGGGACCGTTGCCGTCTCCCGCGCAGTGCGCTACCGCGGTATCCACAAACGTATGTTTTTTTAGGATACCTTTCAGCTGCTGTTTCTCAATATTTTAGTACTGAAAGATACTGACTGAAAATATACGTAGGTATTTTCTATTTTTCGCTAAAAAATCCACTGACAAAACTTGGACGGTAAAAAGAAATCACCCTGTATTTTGGGCTCTTTGCGAGATCTCGTGTCATTTCGCGCAGACGCAATGCTATAAAATAAAACATAATTTAAGCATAATTGATGCCGTTGATGCAAAGGATGACCCTCTTTATATTTGCATGGAAACCCGACCGATTTGAATCACCTGAGCGGTTTTCACACTTACTGATAATGACACCGATGTGTCATCGACAACACCTGTCCCGCTCACTCTACAGCGATGGAGAGAATGGATGGGATGTCGTCAACAACATAATATCAGTGAAATGCGAAAACGGTCCATGACGATTTAACATACGACATACGACAGTAATGCATATCAACAGAACTGCAAGGTTTAGCACATTCGTATTTATTTTCCCGACCCCATGTCAAGGGCGCTCCTACCCCGATCTAGTGCTTCTACGACTAACCGCATGATCTATATACTTAACAGTACATCCTTGAGGGAGTTGGTTGCAGGATGGTTAAAACGTCTAATTTACAGGCCTACAGTAGCGTGGCGTCCAAAGAACTCAATTCCTACAGGCTTGCCTAATTTCCGGCACTTGAGCACCTCATTTTATAGCTCGTAAGGAAAATGGACGTAAAATCTACAGCGGCTTGCCCCAGGATATCTTTGACGCCACGCCACTGTAGGCATACACACTGCGATTTTTAAACCCGAATGTAGTCGGCAAATGAAGCAAATGGAATGGGCGTGACAACACAACGGGTGAAACACGATCTTTATTTCAAATAGATGTGTGTCGACAGCGATGTCTTTACTTATGTAATAAATGCGAATTTCTTTGTTTGCTTGTGGAGTTCACGAAAAAAACGGAGCTTCCTTCGGAAACCAGGAGTTACCGCACCATATTATATGTCTTTGCAAAAATACTAATCCATACATTCGTTGTACCATTAGTGCATCAAAGAATCCAATAGTCAAATTAAGCGACAATTTTGTAATTGATCATTTAAGCAAAAATAATTGTACCTACCTACATTATTACATACTGCCATAAATGCAATGAAACTGAAATGTCTGATGCTTTAGTTATTTTGCAATACGTGATAAGGACAGAGGGGACAGGTAATAATTATTATTATTTCTAATTTAATGAACGTAAACACCTCAACATGTCAAAGACCTCTTTTACCGCTAATTGAGGTACAGAGTAATAATTCGCCACCAATTTTAAAATACCGCTCAAACTAATCAAAGTATGCCTTATTACGGTCGTATAGAGTACTTGTAAATTGCTTTATCCAACAGCATGACAGATTGAGCCCATCAACATGTAATTTAGACGCCGATAACTAAAATATTCAAGCGAATTAACAAGATACCCCACGTCACCTAACATGGTATATGGTAGATATTATCTCGCAAAGTGCGGCCTGTATCGAGCAAGCGAATTAATCTTCCAATTGCTAAGTGCAGATTTAACAAGATTATCAGCTCCCCAGACAGATTGTAAGTTGCAGTCACCTTAGCGAATTAATCAGGGCTAAGGCACGTTCGAAATCAGCCATCTTGTTCTTTAATACATTGACTTCTGATGATAAATTGTCTTGAAACAAGCCCGTATATCGATACCTTTAGACTCAAAGGGCGTAAACGCCGTAGGTTCTAATGGCGTTTACGCCCTTTGAGTCTAAAGGTATCGATATGATAACTGCACCCGATTAGTTGTCAGCTTACAGAGATTGCATCTTTTATTTCGGGTTATGAGTAAGGTTCTTATTTTTACACCCACATTTGGATAAACTTATAGCTAGTGAGACTCATGTTTCATAGAGCTACCTACTTAAGGTTAGAGCCAAGAGAAAGCTTTTCTTGCAGGACTCAAGTTTGAGTAAACTACTTTTTAATGCTAAATAAACTACCTACCTTTTTTGTAGGACTTAATAAAAAAAAACGTTTATTAAAGACAACAGAACAGATAAAAGGACTTAAAACTAGGCATATATAAGGTTAATAAAAGGGTAAAAAATTAAGTATATATAATGCACGGGCTCAAGGTCGATGCCACGGCGGAGGGTGCCCAGGAGGCTGGCCGCATTAGCTCGCTGGATAGCTATTTTTTATTATTATTATAATTTTTTTTTGGCTGGTCTGTGTCCCGTTTGGTCAAATTTGGCCACTTTGGGAAATCGAGAGTTGTGCCCGCTGGATAGCTAACGCTATCCTTTGACATAAATATGAACCAGCCTTCTGGATCGTCGCCTCAATGTGCCGTTTCGCAATATCCCTAAAAGTTTTTAGAGCACTTTGTAGCCAAACGACTGTTTCCACCCCAAACGGCTGTATTTTTTGTAATAAATTAATTTAATTGGATTAAATCGCGTATATTATTTAATATTACAGAAGAAAACCCGCTTTCTGGCCAAAGGTAGACTAAAAATTGTGTACCACCACGGGCGAAAACAAAATAAGCCCAAAATCACATTTTTATAGCGATAACCACGTTTTTAGGGTTCCGTACCAAAATGGTAAAAAAGGAACCCTTATGGTGCGACTCTGTCTGTCTGTCTGTCTGTCTGTCTGTCCGTCTGTCAGAGCCAGATATCTCAGGAACTACTGATGCTATCGATTTGAAATTTGGAATAGTGTTAAAAGTAGCTAACCCGAGCTTATTGGACATAAAAAATATCTTGTACCTTTTTTACTTTTTTTTTAAAAGGCTCCGTAATGGGACTTTGAAAATTGAAAGTAGGGCTATTATATTGAGTGGGGTATCAAATGAAAGGGCTTAATTTGTAGATTAAAACACAATTTTTTTTTTTTTTTAATAAGTAGTTTTTAATTTATACATTTTTATGTACCATTCCCCCCCTATTATCTCCGAAGTTACTGATCAGAAAAATGTATCATAATTACTGATTATCAATATCAACCTGAACATTATAGGAAAAATAGAACGGTCTTCCTAACTTTAATACTTTTTTAGAAATTTACAAAAACTTAATCCATCCATTAATCCATCTAGCGGAGAGTAGCAAAACTAAGCGATGGCCTGTTTCACGCTAGGGGATTTCCGGGAAAAAAACTAGATGGCGCTAAAACACTCAACATTTAACGATGCTATAATTGAACAAAGAAACATAGTATAGTAACAATTAGTTCGTAAACAGCTAATAATAAATAAATTTAAATACATTTAAATACTGTGTCACGTTTGCAAAGTTAAATAATTGTAAATAATATTATAATTATTTTACCAAGCTTATACATAGATGGCGTTGTAAATTCGGGGAACAGCTTTTTGTATGGAGAATAACAGTCCACTTGATTTAATGGTCCTTGCTATTAAATAGAATTACACGTCAGGTTCTAAATATTACAGGGAAAATATAACTGTTTTCCTAACTTGCACTGATTTTTAGAAATTTGCAAAAATCATAACATATATTTATTTGCTTCTACTAAACAAATCGACATACAGTTTTTCTTGAACTATTCGCGTATCTACTTATGAGTTTGTACGGAACCCTCGGTGCGCGAGTCCGACTCGCACTTGACCGGTTTTTTTTATAAAAACTGACCTGCGAAACCTGCGATTGACTTCACAGTGTCAGATGGTAAGTGACTACGAGGTCAAAGATGTAGCTCGCCGGTTCGGTCGATGCCTACCTTAGTCGTGTCTTGAAGAGTCCTAAGTTGTATTTGTCAGGAAATCCAGCCGCTAGGAGCGAATTCCATTCCTTGGCAGTACGCATTACAAATCGCTTCGTGCGAATAAATGGAATATCGACAGCAAAAGGATGAAGTCGCTCCCCGTTATAGGTGCTTTATAGGTACCTTTACTGTCCTGGATGCGTAATATAGGTACCTACTATTACTAGTACTATTACATCCCGAAAGCGTCGGGACGCTTTTCGTTCATTTTTCGCTTATACGTCTTAAAACAATCCGTGAATTTAGAACGTCCGTGGATTTGGCTCTTGTACACATTAGAATAAAAACGTCATCCCTAAATATAATGTGTACTTTTTACACTTTTTGCCTGGCCGGTGGGGGAGGCAATACAAAAATACAATTTCTACAATTTACATTTAACAACTAGCTGAAGACAACATTGTAGGTAAACAATTATATTTTAATTATTAAGAGTAGGATAACATATAGCTTTTAAGTTTTAATAATAAATAAAGACAGCCGCTGAACGCTAGGATTCTACTTAGTTTAAATTGTTCATATTAAACCGGCTCGTCAGACCCAGAGAACTGACGAAATCTAATTGAGAATGTTAAAAATGTAACGTTATTAGTTTGGGTAATCCTGCGGGCAGACAAGGAATCTGGAACAATTTGTCAGTCTGGCCGTGCCGTGGTCGAGATTCAGGGTTGCCAACTTGGGGGTTTAACCCCTAAATCTAGGGGGTACTTACGAGTAAGAGGGGTGGAGATTTTTTGGCGCATATTACTTTTAGGGATATTTTAGGGATTTTTTCTACGCTCGGAAAAATATCCAAGAAGATGCATAAAATATCTGGGACGTCGACGTTACAAACAAAATTGTTGCTATATAATATATTTATACTTAGACGATATCCAATATGGCATCCAAAGAGCCAATGTATAGGTAATGTATTTTTTATTAATTTCATAAAGGTACGCCTAGACATTATATCAATTTAGAGGGTTTTCATTTGAGTCTTAGGAGTAAAAGAAATTTGGTGTTGGCAACCCTGGTCGAGATTTTGGCGAGAGCCTTTTATTTTGCGATGTTTTGACAACTAATGGACGGATTGTGGTTAAAAGGGATAAAAATAAAATGTAAGATGCTTTTGGTTATTGACGGGATTGGAGGAGTATGGAATGGAATAAAAAAGTATGAGAATTTTGGCTTTTAGTGAGCTGACGTTTCTTTTTCTACTCACCTTTTCTGCCGCAGGTAAATTTGAGTATATGTCTATATAATATAATGTAGTTATTAAGTGCTACGAATTTATAGTAGTCCCTTAAAACAGTTATGGTTTAATTGAATCAAACAATTACAATAAAAAACGAACTCTGTAGCTTAATAGTGAAAGCTCAAAATCATACGACACATTATATGTTTGAAACTTTGAACAGTATTAAAATTAGCGGTTAGAGTAACTGAATAGATTTTATACTGAGTCAGAATATTTGCAAAAGCGTTCATTAATTGCCTCGTGTATTGCAATTTGCAATACACGAGGCAATGAGGGGACGCTCGGGTAGCTCGGGTATGTTTAAATATAAATGTGTGATTAGATCACTGATCTTGTGGTATCGTAACTCCTTATTTCCTTATCAGTAGAATGGTATTTAAAAAATGAAGTAATTGTTACAACTTACCAGCGACTTGGCGTTAAACATAGGTGTATTTCTAAACAACTTGCACCTAGCAAGCAAAAGCAAGTACTTGCTTCTTCTTTACGGGGATAAGTCCTATTAAGAGGCAAACCGCGGGAAAAGGTTCTATGAACACCGTTTGACTCATTTATGATGCAAGGGTGCTTGAAGTCCAGAGACTTTTGGTGCCGATGATGATAATGACGTCGAACTACAGACATTATGATTCGCTTTAGGTTTTACATTGATTTATCGCTACCGGAAATTACTTGTATCACGAAATAACTACTTTCATTGATTAGTGTCCATTGCCATTAGTAGAAGCCTTTTTTATAAAGTATAATTATGTCCGCCTGTGTTATTTTAGTTGTTTTATCGGGAAAAAAGGATATACATTTCGATGCAGAAGGGAGAGCAGAAAATATATAAGTTTGTATAGGTGATATAGGTATATATTATTTCGACTATCCGATTAATATTGCCAATTTTCCTTTTAAATTAAGTAATAAGAAAACACAGACATAATCTATTATACCATTGACATCAGCCAATTAAATTAATGATATAATTAATTCATAACTTAAACTTTACATAACGGGAAATTATGTAGGTTGACGTAATTTGCCTACCATCGGCGCCAAAAGTATGCTCCCTCTTGAAGACAGTAGAATATAAATTCGAAAACCTTTCGGAACTCAACTACTCTTCTGCCAAATTTCGAAGGAAGAAAGGAGAAAGCCGCGAGTTATTTAAAGACGAACTATGATTACGAGTATACATTATTGTGTGGCACCCCACCATGGCTTAATGGGTAAAAATCTGAATGTCCTCATTAGCTTATACCCCCCAAAAGGTACTTACACCTCAGTGAATATTCGTATATTCGCAATTCTAACCGCCATTTTTACAAATCATGCGCAGCGGCGACGCGGGCGCATCTCACGATGCAGTTAATGACCGCTGATTGATATTTATGACTTCTGAATCGACTGTATCGCATTACAAGCAGGGTTGCCACTATGCCGGAATTTAATTCACGTGCAAAACCGCTAATGTATCGGTTTTATGGGAAATCGTTGATTTGAATACTTAAAGGGTGGTTAATGGATGGTGGGAGATGTCTCCATTAAGTCTTTTTATTACCATCTTAAAGTACTCAATTTGGGATACATGCACTAAATACTCAGGTACTAAGTGACGCTCTCGCGATGAATTAATAACTGTCAAAACGCTAGAAGGAGAGGAAAATGAGCACTAGAAAGTTGATAATGAGAAGATGACAGCAGCAAGCTTACAACGATGTAAACAATGCTATCTCTAAAGTAGTAAATTGGTTCAATGTTAACAATTTACTCTTAAATGAAAGAAAGACTAAATGTATTAACTTTATCACGCGTAACGTAAATCGCGAGCAAGCAAGTGTCACTGTTAAGGATGAGGAATTGGAACTAGTTGATAGTACAGTTTTTCTAGGTATAACATTGGATCATAAACTCCAGTGGGGTCCCCATATTGCTAATCTCTCGAATAGACTTAGTTCTGCAGCTTTTGCAGTCAACAAGATCCGACAATTAACAGACATCAAAACAGCTCGATTAGTATATTTTAGTTACTTCCACAGTATTATGTCGTATGGTATTCTACTGTGGGGCAGTGCTAGTGCTTCAGAGCTTAATACTATATTTGTTCTGCAGAAGAGGGCTATTCGAGCGATATATAAGATGAACTATCGAGACTCACTTAGAGATAAGTTTAAGGACATTAATGTAATGACATTGCATTGTCAATACATCTATGAGAATATTATGTATGTACATAAGAATATCATGAATTTTAAGAAGAACTGTGACATACATAATATTAATACTAGAAATAAACATAAGCTCGCAGTGCCCACCACTCGGCTCCATAAAATAAAAACATCATTCATGGGTAATTGTGTAAGGTTTTATAATAAACTGCCACAAAACATAACTGAATTATCTATTAACAAATTTAAGAATTGTGTAAAGCGTAAACTCATGTTCAAAGCTTATTACAGCACACAAGACTACATGAATGATGAAACACCGTGGGATTAACTGCGACATATATTTTAAAACAATGTTTAATTAATTGTGTTTTTTTCTGTTTTTGTACTTGCCAATTGTTTTGACACTTGGAGACCATTTACATCTCTAAGGAAAATTGTTTTTAATTTTAATTTAGTTTTAAGTTATATCGTGAGTCACAGATTTTTTTATATTTCTGTAAGATATTAAGTAAATATTCTCAGTTTGTATTTTGACGTTTGGAGATCCTTTACACCTCCAAAACATAATATTTTGACAACGGAGACTCTTTACATCTCCATTAATTTTACTATCAATTTATTTTCTATAATTTTATTTGTATTGTTGGACGCATAGAGAGACCCTTTACATCTCTATAAATGTAGTTTTAAGTTTAATGTAATGTATTAATGAAATCTTATATTAACGACATATTGTTGTAATACTCGTTGGTCAAAAAGAGAAACTGGTGAGTTTCTTCCGGCGCTTCTTCTCACCAGAAGGTCAATTACCCGAAGCGCCAAAAGAAAAGAATTAGAGATGAGACATGTAAAAGAGCCCTTGAGGGCCTACTTACAGAAATAAATTATTTTATTTTATTTTATTTTATTTTATTTTATTTTATGACGATGCCATGGCAGCGTTTCGCTACTGGATTGCTATGTCGACCCTTTGCGCGAGAAAATTTATACCTGCGCGAAGGTTGCCTGTGTTGCCTTCCAGCGGCTGCTGAGCACCCTGTGCTGTCTACACGCATTCTCACCCCACGGACCGAATATCTCAACGCTGATTTCCACAAATTCTTTATTATTGTGACGGAGTGTTCAGCCCTATTTATGCGCTGCAGGCTTATGTCATTCATGCACGAATGTGTTGACGAGAACCAGATCCTGCTCTTAATGCACTACTAATCAGCTACTCTCAAAATGTGGTCCATGGAGTCCTGGGGCTTCGTAAGGATGCTGAAATCTATAAGTATTGTCACATAGTATTTATCATTAACTTGAGAGCTCGGTTCTTATCAGTGAAGTAGACGCCATTTCTGTCGATCCTTGGTGCAACTTTCTAGATCTCGGTAACACACGACATTTATTTACTTTTCCTTTGAGTGATGTACATTATGTTATTGGGTTTTCTCTCCCATTATTTCCTTAAATTTGCAATTTTAGGATTGTTTTAAAAGAAAAGTCGAGTCTGTTATGTCGTGTTTATTTTGGACTGGACAGAAGAAAATGAATGAAATAAAAGGAAAAAGTCCTGCAAACTGTGGGTGAGAAAAGGAACATAATGGCGACCATAGAGAATAGACGAGGCAAAGTTATAAGTCACCTGTTTCGACACTATAACTTTAAGACAATCCTTAAAGAAAAAAAATAAAGAAATAAAGGGAGAGGCAGATTTCGGTGAAACTTTGTAGGTCAAAGAAATGGTCAATGTCGTGTTGTGCCGAGACCTAAAATGCATGGCCGAGGACCGCACATAATGGCGTCTATTCCACCGACAAGACCATAACTCTTAAATTGTACTGATAATGATGAAAGAAATATGCAAAACTGAGTTACCGCAAAAGTTTGAGAACCGCTGCACTATTGAATACGCTAATAACCTCCAAAGGGTTTATTATATCTTATATGTTGTGCAATTTGTGAAACCAAAAAGGTATGAAATCAATAAAATGCGATTAAAGATCTAATTTACACTCGCAAAATGCTGAATGTGATTGATTAGTTTTTATCATGTATTTTTAGGGTTCCGTACAAAAATGGTAAAAAAGGAACCCTTATGATGCGACTCTGTCTGTCCGTCTGTCACAGCAAGATATCTCAGAATCTACTGATGCTATCAACTTGAAATTTGGAATAGTGTTAAAAATCGCTAACCCTAGCCTATTGGATAGGAAAAAATCTTATACCTTTATTGTTATTTTTTTTATAGGGGACCGAAATGGGATGTCGAAAATCAAAAGTAGAAATATTATATCGAGTGGGATATCAAATGAAAGGGCTTAATGTGTAGATGTAGATATTTTTTTTCTTAGACATTTAGTTTAAGATTTAAGACAAAAAACTTTAAAATAAATAAAGCTAGTATATTTGGGGATATATTTGAATATTATGCTAATTAAAAATTTAGTCAAAGAATACATTTGGTAAAATAAATGTATGGCAAACAGAAGGAACCCGATAAACTATATCAAGTTGGTTCGTACAGATGCTCGTGGATAGATAACAATGGAACTGAACTGTGCAGGAGGTCAATGTGGTGATGTCACTGCGCATTATGCACTGCGCATGCCCGACTTTAGTGGTCAATTGGATTGGTCATTTCATAGTTCTGTTTTAGATGACATATTTACTAATAATTAAATATGAGCTGGAAATATTAAATTCCCTTAGGGCTTAATTAATGCTCTCTCTAAAAAAACTTCTACCCCCATTTCACAATTTCGGGGACAAAAAGTATTCCACGTCCATTCCTGGATCTCAACCATCTCCTTCCAAATTTCATAACAAATCATCCAGCTATTCAAGCGTGAAAAATAAACATGCGAACAAACAATTACATTAGTATTTATAATATTAGTAAGGGTCGCGTCGCCGCGTGGTCGCCGCCACTTCTTTTTAGCACGCGAGGTACATACACCCTTCCTTCTACCTCGATATATTTCTGTGGTTATAGACATCAGCTCTCATGGGTGATAAATCTGTATGAAAATCTATAACTCCCGAGGGAGTTATGAGCTTAGTTTTAAAATATAAAACCCTCTCGTACGTCATTTCAGACTAAGGAGTTTCCAAATTAGCCAAGGCTTATTATATTTATTTCCTATCTTCAAAACTTGGCTGCAAAACCAACTTTACTGTATATGGTTTATTTTACAATAATTTCAGAGAGTTTTGCAATTATTTTGTAAATTTAGGTACGATCTGGCAGTATGGCCAGTCAAGATTGAAAAGTAAACGCTGTTCTTAGCATTATCTGTGGAAGACTACATTGAAAAAGTTGACAGTTGAAGTTGTTTTTTATCAAGTGCGTTTACTTTATTTGATTTATTTTTCCTCGCAAATGTGATGAAAAGAAAAACATAATGTGTATCACCTTCGGTGTCGGCCTTCTAACAGACTCTCGTTAGTAATCCCTACAGAGGCCGGGAAGTGAGGGATTGCCGGCCGAGTAACATATATAGATGGCCGAGCGATCGCGAGGCTAGATAGTTACGAGGCTAGCAACCCCATTTCACGCCAAGGTATTTATAGTGCGTTTCTCAAATATGCAATGAAATAAATTAAAAACACTAAAAAAATCAAACTTTATTTTTTAGAGACACTAAAAGTAAAGTAGGCAAAAAATTGAATTACAGAATGAAACATTTTCAATTTCCTTTCCAAAAACTGTTTCAGTCTACATTTTTACCGCGAATATTCAGATGAAATATTTTAATAGTGTATTCTTTTAGTTAAGGTTGCATTGCAATTGAATATTATTGGAAATTGTTTATAATGTGTTATTTGTTATGATGTCGATTTTATATAAATAAAATTGCAAAATATAGCAAGCATCGTGCAGGCCTAGGCCGGCAATGTTGTATGAAATTCCATTAAATGCCAAGTGTCAAGCCGCACCGGAAACGAGATACTTTGCGGCCTATGAGGTATAAGACACGTAATGTCAACTTTTCATTACATGTTTGAGAAATGTACTATAATTACCTCCGCGAACGATGATGTACACTAGTACACAGTACACCTGCAAAGTCGCGTGTGTAAGCTACGTTGATTTGATATTATTGAATATTAGTATGGAGCTTAGGTAATTAATCAACGTAATGACATATTGCATGTACCCTTGGGCAAACTAATTAATCTGTAGTAATTAATTCATACAACAGATTACAAATGGGTGCGTTGATGTGGTGATGATGATGATCCCAACTGTAATTTACATGACATTTATGTCAAATGGCAGAGAAATCATATAATATGGAAATTCATTTTATTATGGAAATTAATACATTTTGATTATTGTAACTGCCCGATTTTTACTCGTACGTAATAAGTAAAACAAAGAATAATGATTAATTCTTATACACTTTGATATCAGTAGCACACGTACCAATTTATGTGTAAAATGTGTGTGTGTGTGTGATTTTGAGCAATTTATGAAATAGTCAATTTATGTGTAATGTTAATCTTATACCAACAAGTTATTAGAAAATTGTTTGTAAATTTTATAACGGACGACTTACCTGAATGAAAATTGCAAGTTGTATAAAAGCTTGTAAAAAGTGTATGTCATATAGCTAAAACAAAAAACAATGTATATTTAGTAATTGGTTTGAGTCAGAATTTGAAAGTTCATTTTAATCTACTTTCAATGCAAACCTAAATTCGATGGCATGTTATTTAATAACCCCTATTCAGCAAACGTAACCCGAATCCCACACATGAACATTACGGCTTTACGATCAAAAGAATCCCATTCCACTAATTCCACTAATATTATAAATGCGAAAGTTTGTGAAGATTTTTGGATGTTTGAATGTTTAGATGTTTGGATGTTTAGATGTTTGGATGTTTGTTACTTAATAACGGGGTACCGACTGGATGGATTGAGCTGAAATTTGGCATGGAAGTAGACCAAGCCCTGGATTGAAACATAGGATACTTTTTATCCCGGTGAAGAGTTCCCTTGGGACAGTAGCGGGAATAACGCGGGCGAAGCCGCGGGAAAATGCTAGTAGAAAATAAATATGGACAGGGACAAGGTTGTAAGTCCGCAAAATGTGTTCACTTTTCTATTCCATTCTATCTTCCCGCATCAGATAAGCCCCGAACAAATTTGCCTTCCGAAAATTGCTATGTAAATATTTTCCAGCGAAATTGCTGAAGGCTTAATACGTCGGCTTGTAGAAACGTGTATTAACTACAGTCAAACAAAATATGAATTATGAGATAAAAGCTGTAGGTATTTTGATGATAACACGCCTGGGACGTTTCAAGGGCCCATCGATTTAGGCAAGGACGGCGTATGTTAAAAAAAATCCCGAGGTAGCTACTTACTCAGAGAATGGACTGCGGTTTTTCCGGCTCAGAATCGTTAGTAGTTTTGAACTATATACCTACATGAAAAAACGTACATGGAAAAATGTTTTATGCCTCACCTGGCCATAAAGTAGATTTTACGCTACGCGTACGGAAAAAGCTGCTTTATGGCCAAGCGTAGACATAAAAGGATGACACAACACGGGAGCTAAGTAATAAAGAAAGCCCTCGATCGCATATTTACGTCCCTTTAATTTAATTTATGCCACACCTGGCTAGCGTGGCTTTTTTCGCACGCATAAAGAAAGCCCTCGATCGCATATTTACGTCCCTCGCTTGCAGCTCGGGCCGCAAACTTCTGCGATCTCGGCCTTTCTTTGTATTAACACCCTAGTTGTGTAATTTACTATAAATATCATCAATACTTACGTCATAGTCTCGATTGAAAATATTTTTACTTTTTCTGACTGCCCTGCCTCTTAACTGCAGTCAAACAAAATATGAATTATGAGATAAAGACTATGGGTATACTGGGTATTTTGATGTTAAAATGTTTACTCTGAGAAATGAAACTGAAAGCATAAACGACCAAGATACCTACATAATCCGGCGAGTAAGCGAAACGAAGCTGAGGTTTAAAATTATTAGCCAACTAGAAACCATTTTTGTTTGTAGATTAAATTACGCGAAAAAACCGGCCAAGTGCGAGTCGGATCGCACACGAAGGGCTCCGTAGCTCCGTACCGCCATTGATAAAAAAACGCCAAAAAACACGTGCTGGACTTACTACTTTGGTACTTTTATTTTGAATTTCATTATTTGTTGTTACAGCAGCAATAGCTATAAAATATCAAGACTTTACTTATTACGGGGGCATTTCTCCAGAAATATGTCTGCGACTCATTCATCTGTTTCCATACATTTAGTATGAAAAAGGGCCAGATGAATGAGGTGACCGCAGACATATTTCTGGAGAAATGCCCACGGTTCAAAGTACAGTCATGTAACAGACGAACGTAGGGATATCCAGACAGACAGGCAGACAGTCTTAGTAATAGGGTCCCCCTGGCACCCTTTGGGTACAGAACCCTAAAAATTAGCGGAATGGAATTAATAAAGGCAACAAGTATACTAGTCATCTTAGGACATTTTATTCCCTAAAATTTAAGAAACGACGGCAGAACTGCGCTTAACTGTATGCTTATCTCTATTGCCTGGGTAATGGCACGTAATGGCATCCTCATCGCATTTTTTACGTTTACTGCCAGTCAATAAGTGGTGGAGGGTGGGCTTTATGGGTAGTAAAAAAATCTAGATTTTCGCTGCGTCAGCTCGTGTGTTTCTTATGTTATCGTTATATTTATGTTATGAAAGCCCGTGTTGTAAACCCTTAAGAAGCCTTAGAAAATTTGAAATGTTTTCAGTCGAGACTATGACAAAAGTATCGATATTATCAACCAACTGATTATAGCATATAATATAATAGTTGTATATGAGTTTTAAACGGTGAGGAACTATACTATTTAGTTTTATTTATTGCGAGTACAAGAGCAAAAACTCGATTTAACACATTAACAGTCAAAATATATGAATGTCCTCGTAACATACAAAATATTTGAATGTCCTCGTACGTCCAGCATTTTAATATGCATCAAAATAATAAGATGCATATTGCATACACAGGAGGTTCGTACCTGTACGTCTAGCATAACTAGCCGCGACTTCGTTTCTCGGGCGACAGAGCATCACCTGTCACTGTCACACTATATTGATTGGAAAGAGATGGGTAGCATATCTCGCGCGAGAAAGAGTCGCGTGTCACAGTTGTGCTAGAGGTCTGTCACTGTCACTGGTCATTTTAATGACCCATATGTGGGGCTCGGACCGGTAGAGCTAGTTCGTAGTGACCCGCATGTGGGGCACTGGACTGTACTGTAAAGGTTAAGCTAGAATTTTGCCAATTTAGAGGCATGTTTGACTCAACAATGATTTAATGAAAAATAAATAAAATAAAATAAAATACCTGTCCACTGGATGTTATGAAACGGTGTTTTTCAAAAAATCTCTTACTCAAAATATGGACTTTTGAGGTTTTTCTGGCTCAGAATCGTATGATTCTCATGTCATTCTGCGCATATAAAATATGTACAGCTGTAAAATAAAACACATTTTCAATATAATTTATGCCACAACTGGCCATAGTGGCTTTTACAGCACGCTACGCGTACGGGAAAAGCCGCTTTCTGGCCAAGGTTAGATATAAAATGATGTACACAACACGGGAGGTAATAAAGAAAGCCCTCGATAGCATATTTATGTCCCTCGCTTGCATCTCGGCCTTTCTTTGTTTTACCACCCTAGTTGTGTTACTATATCCTCTTGAATGAAGATGTTTCTTCTAGTCTTTACTATTTTCATTTTGATCTCGAGTCGGACGTTTTACAAGAAAAATTAAAAATTCTCTGATCGATTGACCTGAATAGCGGCTTTGTTGCGACTGCGGCGAGCACCCTCGACCGCTCTCTGCTGCCCTGACGTCACACGAGACGTGACAAGAGAGCCCCGAGAAGCTCATTCCTGAATAATGTGGGATCGACGTCTACCTGATCTTTCCCCCGACCTGGTGAAGCGTCACTATGTCTACAGACAAGGTATAAAGACAATCAAGTAGTCAAACTTTGACCGTTTAGGACCGTGCGATACATGTTCGAGGTTGAGGCGCAGACAGCGCGATCCGTACAGTACGGATTCTTGAACCTTTGCTTGTAGTGCATTAGTTCACGGCGCGCACACATACAAGCGGCGCGAAGTACCTTTTTTTAAGATAACTTACTGCTTTTATACTGTACTAGTACTACAAACGTCAATTTAGAAGGCACAAAACTGTGTGAAGATCTTTGGTGCGTCGGGTCATGAGGAAAGGAAAAAGAAAGAGACTTTTTTTGATCTGCCCTACTTAAGTACTTAACACCAGAGCTGTCCTATCCTGTGAAGAATAGCTGTCTAAGATTACTTTGCCCTCTTCTAACACCTATTCCACACAATTTCAAAAATATATTTATGATACAACCAGAGGGCTACGTTGTTTAACCTATAGCCTTTTGGCGACTTAGGTCTATCAGGAAAAATGACTAGGTATAAAAATGACGATTTTATAAAATTAAATTGTCCAAGGCTATTTATGCCGAGATATAGAAATGACGATATTTACAAATGTCAATATGTAAAAATGTCTATAGCCCAGAAAGTATAAGTATAGAAATGCCAATATTTAACAATGTAAACATATTATTTTGACAAGATTATGATCCAGAAAGTTTAAGTATAAAAATGTCAACAATCTCTTACAAAATGTTCTAAATAATAATTATGATTTTCTTTTCGATAATTACAGGAGGGCATGTTCCTGAGTAGTGGAAGTTTCTAGACTATTTAGCTCTTTAGAGATAGGAAGATACACAATCTATTTTAATGTGAAGTAAACTGATATAAGTCATCATATACTTACTTAGGTAATAATTTATTTATTTATTTAAACTTTATTGCACAATAATAAAAAAGTACAAACGGCGGACTTAATGCCTTAAGGCATTCTCTACCACTCAACCACCGGGTAAAACAGAGACTTTAATTGGTGCAAGAATGTTTATAACCGAAATGGCATTCGAGTCACAAATCTATATAAGAGTAAGTATAATATATATATATATATATATATATAATTTCAATAATAGACATACACATATACTTGTTACAATAAACATACATATATAATAAAACAAAGGTACCCATGCAAAGTATCATGCAATAATCACCTTGGACTATTTTAAATGTCGGCATTTTTATACTTAGGTAATAATCATCTTGGACTTTTTTAAATGTCGGCAATTTTATACTTAGGTAATAATCATCTTCGACTTTTCTTTGATATCGGCATTTTTATACTTAGTTAATAATACATCTCTCCAATTTTCTTTCTTGACAATATCACGTTCTAGTCATTTTTTATATCTAGTCATTTTTCCTGATAGACCTAAGTCGCCAAAAGGAATTAAATTTAAAAATAACACCAATGATACTCAAAACAGCCCTTGTTGATTATAATGTTATTATTGTTATTCAACTACTTTTCCACTTATAAAATTACTAGTGTTTCAATTCAATTACTACAACAAAAGGAGTTAGAAATCCGAATGAAATCCTAATAAAGTCGCCCGAGACTATTCCGTAAGGGAAGGCGTAGACATGTTCCATCCTTCGTCCTGCGCGCCCCTGTGGCCTAATGGATAAGGCATCGGCCTCCTAAGCCGGGGACTGTGGGTTCGAGTCCCACCAGGGGTAAAGGATACTTTTTGCATGTTTTACTCTACTAATTTTTGTTATTTTGTTATGCTACTTCATAACTTTGCTAACTCTACGTCTATATACTCAATTAATTTTCAACGAATCGTTTAGCTTAAAATCGAGCGATCTTTATCCCTTAATTTTATACAATAACAGTTCAAACCTCAATTACTTTAAAGAGTACCAAATTCTAATTCCATAAAAAATAAAAAAGATCTTCAAGAAGAAGAGAGCCTGATATATTGCACTTAAACGAAACTCATAAATAAACCTGAGGATTTAAAAAAAAAGATTTCGCCACTCACACGTAAACCGACATGCAATTATGACCTTTAGAATCACCAAAACGCCCTTAACGTATAAATAAAGGTTTAATGGCCGCTGCAGGCTGTGCGTGTGTGCGTGGTGCGTGTTGTGCGTGTGTGCGCCGTCTGCGACCTTGCAGGGTCGTCTGAAGCTCGCTGAAATACGCCGATGCGGCGGGCGGGGTGGCAGAATCGATATTCAAATTTTGTGAACAATGCATCAACGGTGCTTATAAGATTATTTTTTCAGTCGTGATGTTAGACTTAAAGGGAATTGAATGTGAAGTTCATGTAAATTATCGTCAAGTCAGTTACTTAGTACAATAAATAGTACCGAGGCGAAATTTGGTGAATTTAAAATAAATTTAATACATTGCCTTCGTATTTCTCTTACTTGTAAAATCTTTATCATTTGGTATCCGATATTTCATCGATTATTTTCGTTTCGTTTGATGCGGCGCATAATTATCGTAGTAGGGTTTATCGATTTACTGTCATTAAGTACAAAAAGAAATTCGTCCACAGAGAATTAGTCGTCAAATCCGAAAAAATGCCAATTTGAAATATACCTATTAGGAAAGTTTTCCATCCAGAATATTGTCCAAAATAGAATCATGTCCTCTGGTAAAATTGTCCAAAATTAATATAGGCCGACAGGAATAATAACCATTTGTATTTATGTCCACTTGGAAGTATTACCATTTGAAATGTACAAATGGAAATATGTCTTTTTGTATTTACGTTCACTCGGAAGTATTAGTATACTTGAAATATGTACAAATGGAAATACGTCCATTTGTATTTACGTCCATATTTTTTATTATAGACATCAACATCCTATCGTTATTGAAGATTTTAAAGGTACAAGCTCATCAATAGGACAATTTTCCACTTTGCCCTTATCCATTTTATACTATATTCATCCTAGACAGAATTATATATGTTGACAATATTCTCTTTGGACATAATTCGTTTTGAGCTTAAATTTAATGTCTGGTCTGAAATAAAATTAGACATTATTGACTTTGTGCGTATTAAATTTTGCACATTTTTTATAATGGCCATAATTCAATTCAGACTTAATTAATTTTTAACGACAATAAATTTGGTCATAATTACTTTTTATCAGATTTACACTTTGGTCAAAATTCCAAATGGTCAATTCAAGTGGACGAATTTCTTTTTGTACTTAATGACAGTAAATCGGTTTATCCGACTGATCAGTTTAAATAAGGCGGGAGGCGTGCGCCCGTTCGTTGTGGAAGTCTTTGGGGAAGACCTATGCTCATCAGCGTACGTATCAAGGTTGAAATGTTGATGATGATGATGGAGTTTAAACAGCTGCTTTTGAAAAATTAAAAAAAAGTTCTACATACTCTGAAATCTTCACTTGTATCTCTCGCACTCAGCAGGAATATACTGTAGTGGACTGGTCACATTTCTTTATCATCTGCCATATTTGTAAAGTCCCTATGTGAGTACGAAAATGTTGTTTTATGTTTCTTTTACTAGGCAATAAACGCGACCGTCACGGGCACCTTCATAAAGTTAGGAATACAATATACAATGATACTTTATTGGGCTCTAATAGAAAATTACAAAGCAAACTTATTTAAAAACAACAGTACCTAAACAATAGGCGGTCTTATCGCTAAGACAATAACATAATACAATTGCATTAATTATACAATATAAAAAGAAAACACAATTACAAAATAAAATTACAAATACAATAAAAACTAAACAAACTAAAATACCAAACTAAATCTAAAAAAAAACAATATCAAACTTATACAGCTATATCTATATAAAAATAAAAAACCAACTTATTTATACAAAAAAAAAAAAAACACATTAATCAAAAAGACCCCCCCGCATTACTCCCGGCGCAAAAGTGCCCATCAGGCTTGCGGCGTTCCCGCGCTGAACTGCGATGGACAGCCTCTGCGCCAGGAAGAAACCAGAGCGGGGGTCATGACCCCTCTCCCGTAAGCGACGACCCAGCTCCCCAAGAAAGGCCCTAGCCTCCGCACACCAGCAGCCGGACGTCTCCACCGCAAGGGGAACAAACAAATAACCGGACAGGCCCGAGTACTTGACCCTCTTGAGCAACGCCGCCTGCTCAGCGGCCGCCCCCGGTGACCGCACGGTGCGCCCAAGGTGAGTGGCAGCAAAAGTACTCACGCAAGTGGCGTCCCACAAGAGGCACCGGCCCTTCTCCCAAGGCACCAGCGTCAGACCGTCCGGCCTCTTGCCATCCGACCTGCTAAGACCCGGTGGTTCCAGCACACAAGGGACATTGGCAGACACTAAAGCCCTCCGGACGATGTCGTTCAAGGCATGGTGCCGCGGGAACCTACCCGCGCAACGACCGCAGCTCAGGGCGTGATGCCCATTGCTCTCCACCATGGAACCGCAAATGCATAGATGTGGTTGGCAAACATCACAGCCCAGGCGAAAAGCAACAGCCACCCGCAACGAGTCACTGTCGAGGAGAGTACCTAAGTTCGGGGACGGGAGAGCGTGCAACCAGGCGCCAGATTCCGGTCTCGCAGCCGCGAGAAGCCTCGCCCTATCAGCGCCAACAGCGCCGCTCAAAAGGCCGTCAAACAAACGCTTAACCCCAACTTCGTCCCACAAGCGCTGACAGTCCCGCCTCCCAGGAACCGGCGCACCCGGGTTGAGGGACTCCCAGGCCAACAAAGCCTCGGACGCAAAGGGTATGGTAGCCTCACCACCCAATACAACTATACTATTATACAATTACATTTTCAAAACTTTAACAGATATCTTATTAAAAAAGGCACCCTTGTTACTTTAACGAACAGAACCAGATCTGTAGACTTATGATGCTACGTTTTGTCGCAGAATAAATAAATGATAAAGCATCCGTCACTCTCACACACTGTTTGTCAGAGCGTGACGAATGCTTCATCATATATTTTTATCACACTTGCTCGAAAATGGTGTTGTTACACGTAGGTTCTGCGGGCCGTGAATGACCTTTTTTTTCAATTTGAATACTCTAGTTCTGTTTTACTCATGTTTTACTCTAATTTGTCATGTTCAAAGGAAACGCCAACTTTTTAACTTTTATCACTGAAATATTTAGGTACTTAAAGAGAACTATTATTGCAAATACATGTAAACACATATTTCGGTAACATTAATTAAATGTTTAAATAGTGTATTTCAGTATTTTGCAAATATAAAATCAACTAAAATGGCCGTTTTAAGTCTTTACCGCTATGGTTTCCGAACGTGACTTGACATTCGCATTAAGGTACTGACACATTTGCTTAAAAATAAGCATGCTTTTAAGCATGCTCTGTAGCTGTCCAGATTTGCCAGAAATAAGCATGCTACTTTTGAGCATGCTTCCAAATAAGCATGCTCAAAGCAAACGACTGGATCACTGGACACACTTGCTAATAAGCACAGGTTTTCGGCCACGATGGACTGGTTTTCTGTGGTATTTCAGCACCAGTTCTATACGAAAATAACTCAAAAACATAATCAAATGCCCTCTTTATATAACCACCGTGAAATTTAAACTATTTAGATAAAATTAAAAATTCATCGCACGTTCATTTAAAATTCCCGCCAAAAAATCAATGACACTAGCATGCCAATAAGCAAGCCTGTTCAGACGAGCTTGAAGCATGCCCCCTTCCACCCGCGCCTAAGGTTGCATGCTTACAAATCAAACAGCGGTTGATTTTTAATACTTTCGTGCTACTAATAAGCAAATGTGTCAGTACCTTTATCTATGGATATATGTCACTTTCTACTTTTATCCTACTGGGTAGATTAGTAAGTTTATTTATTTAGATTTCCTCACAAGTGTGATGAAAAACATTGTGCGTGCCACGGGCGGTAAAGATATTACAAACTCGTGTTATTAAAGCTCTCGGCTTCTCCTCGGGCTTATAACAAACACTCATTTGCAATTGCTTCCTTACCGCCCTAGACACACAATGTACTATTATAGCGCGACAAAGCGTAGCATCATACGCCTACTGTATAAGTAGGAAACTGTTAAACAATATTATATTTATTTCACATTAAATAGCTGAAAGAGCGAAACTGCTTCCTAAGTTCTATCGAAAAAGTAATTTCGTGTCTAAGAATGAAAATACGGTTTTTATGGAACTTTCAGTTAACAAGGGGCTTAACGAATTCATAGAAAGTTCACGGCGGGGTATAGGATCGCCTACACCGCGAAGTTATACCAATTTATACTTTTGTATGAAGAAAATCAAATAAAGAATGGCCGAATTAGGATCATACTGTAAGATATGTATTTGGCGACTAAGGAAGGCAATCTGAAAGGGGTGTATTGAAAATACTATGGAAAAATAAGGAAAATATTCATTAAATGTCTATTGTACTCATTATTATTTTTAAAAGCTCATTCTGTCGTACTGCGAGCAATGGTCTCCTCGAATTCTTTCAGTTTTCCTGATTTTATGCGATCTGGCTTTTCTTTTAAAAGGAGAGTAACTCGTCCCGCCATTGCATGCGAAGTCTACCGCGTTTCCGTTGGAATGAGGGCTACCGCGACTGAATTTCGCCGCTAGAGGCGCTAGTGTATCGTGAGGTCTCCGAAATGTCAAATGACACTGTTTGTGGGTTACACGGGTTTATTTGTTATAAGAATAATATTATCAATATCTTACAATATCGGAGATTATTTATGGCAAATATGAGTTACCTACGGTACGGTTATGTGCTCTTTTTTTCCTAACTAAACGTGATACTGCGGCATGCTCGATATTTTTATAGTACGGTTTAAAGTCATTAAATGTGTCATTTTCAATAAAATTGTACACAATTAAGGGATTTAATTAAAACAAAAATTAATTTAATCCTTTGTGTTACGAAAGTTACCCATATAGTTTGTATGCCTAACTTTCGTAACACAGAGGAAGCGATCGTGATTTTGTTTTTATTACGCCCTTAACTATGTACATTTTTTTTGAAAATTACTCATAGAAATGTAAACTTCGTTTTCACACCCGTAATAACAAACTGACAGCTATACTTCAGGACCCTACTCGACAGTGGCGCCAACTGGTGAGCACAAAAACGGTAGCCCTCATTGTCAGCGTCCACTTGTGGTAGGTAATCGCGGCGCACAGCTCACTCGGCATGCGGCAGACATAGCCAGTCTAATCTAACAAACGACTATTTGTACTCATAGATATCAAATATATTTCATTAACCTGTGGGAAAATAAACTTGGTTATCTGGTAATGGTGGGGAAGGCAGGGCCGGGCGGAGCCACGGCATCGGTGGGTTCATTTCGGAATGCTGATAGATGCTGCGGATTAGATATCAAATTGTATTAAAAGGAAAATATTCTTATATTTAAATAACTTTTGTATAACAAAAACGACTTCGAAAATTTAATGTACCTACATTCGAGATGTTCAATTAACATCAAATCATTTAATCAGAACATCGAATTTTTAGCGTTTCCCTTGAGTTTCGACTTATCGAGGTTCCACTGTATCAATATTTAGGCCGGAGCGACTCACTCTGCGATTTCGCCGCGTGGCCTTGAAGCCCCCTGTGTGGGCTTTAGCCAACTACAAAGAGCACGCGTTAGTAAAACGCTTACTACCCCGGACCCGAACGACAGTTTTATTAGAGAGAGAAGTTTCTAGTACTAATACTTATTCTGTGATTTAGGTTATTTTCCTATTAAGGCAACGTCCTTCTTATCGTTAAGCATTTTGTCGAGATTGCGTTGTGTGCCTTGAACCGCCTCAAAACCTCTTCATATCTAATTAGCTTGTATTTATTTGCCGACACAATGTCACGTACCTGAGCGTTTTCCAAAAAAATACCAGGGTAGCTACTTTCTCAAAATATGGACTTTTGAGGTTTTTCTGGCTCAGAATCGCTACCGTAGTGACCCCTAACTTCGCCTAGGGTGCCTATCTTTGCCTAGTTGATTTTCCTAAACTTGCTTTACGACAAGCTACAATTACCTAAAACTATATCAAGTAAATGTATAAGTACTGAATACTGAATAGTTTTATGTGCAGGTTTTCTTACAAGATTTTTAGGAAAATCAACTAGGCAAAGATAGGCACCCTAGGCGAACTTAGGGGTCACTACGGTAGTACATTCGAACCTTATACGTAAAAAAAAGTGACCCAAAATTTGTATGGGATTTTTTTCTTTCCACTACGTCACGTTCATACAAACACTATGTAAAATGGTGACGTAATGGGAAAAAAAACTGGGACACTTTTTTTTACGTATAAGGTTCGAAAGTAGTAACGATTCTGAGCCAAAAAAAACCTCACAAGTCCATATTTTGAGAAAGTAGCTACCCCGGTATTTTTTTTGGAAAACGCTCACCTAAGTAGTTTTTAACCGCCCGCGCGTGTGGGCAGACAAGCTTCGCCCCCGGGAAAACATGTGTATGTGAACTGACGGATACATCTATTTTTTTGCCACACTAGTGTGTCATATTTTAACAGACGTCAGAAGAAAAGGAGGTTTTTAATGCGGTTGTATTTCATAATATGTGTTACCTCAGAACTCTCGGTCTGCTCAAATATTATATAGGATAAAAGTGATTTAGGTGCCTCGATTATAATTACTCTAGTTTCAGGGATGACCGAGTGCTATTTCATTATTCTATCGAGAGACTCCACTAAGTTGACCGTGTCGCTTGTCTGTGAGAAGACAGAACGCGATCAACGGTTTTAATAGGAATAGATGTCCTGTTCTCTATTCCACACGTAATTTATATGGATCAGGCGAGTTTACACACAGAAATATATCGAGATAGAAGAATATAGTTCGTCGATTTGTATGGAAACAAAGCGTGTAACGTTTTTCGCGTGGCGTTTGACGCCAAATGTGTAATTTTGTGATAGAAATCATAAATTTTCCATTTCATTTGGTAGTTTTTAACAATTAATTATACCATTATTATCAGATTTCCAAATCTGCCGCGTTGATCGCGTTCTGTCTTCTCATGCAATTGCGCAGATACGTGACACGGTAAACTTAGTAGTAGTTGGAGTCTCTCGATAGAATAATGAAATAGCACTCAAAAAATACCGGGGTAGCTACTTTTTCAAAATATGGACTTGTGAGGTTTTTTTGGCTCAGAATCGTTAGTACTTTCGAACCTTATACGTAAAAAAAAGTGACCCAATTTTTTTTTCCATTACGTCACCATTTTGCATAGTGTTTGTATGAACGTGACGTAGTGGAAAGACAAAAATCCCATACAAATTTTGGGACACTGACGGTAACTCAAGTTAACGGCGTGCAAAGTAGGTCGTTGCCACTAATTTTTAGCACGCGAGGTACATACACTTTTTCCTTCTACCTCGATATATTTCTGTGGGTCTATATTATTATCTCCAATACCTTTTAAAGCCATACTGTATTGTTATTCACATTATCGAAAGTCATACAACCTATTTTCTATGAAACAGTTAAGTTATCAGAATTCTTAAAACAAACGTAACCTACGAGTATACGCTAGTACTTGTATTTTAAAATATCTTGATAATAATACCGTTTTAGAAAAACAAATACTGTATAACTTTCGATAATTATGACTAACAGTACAGTATGACTTATAGCTTTATGGGAAACAAGGGGATCCGGGATCAAGCAACTACACTACACTCACGGAAAATTAATTCGGGTTGTTGTTTATATAATGTTGTTCATAGAAAGTGACCCGAATTCATTCTCCGTGAGTGTTTTCGCTACGTGGAATAAATGTTCCAAAACGTAGAGATGTGCTAACACCGCTAATACTTTGGAAATATTCTATCATTTTGTACCACGTGATATTCCCAGATTTAACTTTTCTATTATTTGCAGCAGAAACTTAAGCTTCGGCGATAAATTAATATTAAAGATAATGTTTTTTACTTTTGATAAATAGGTAGATTAAAAATCAAAGTACCGGCAAGCCTACTAATAAACGTAGTAATAAAATAAAGTATTTTTTTTGTTCTGAGACTGGCAGCAGCAGAGTACCTACAATAAGTATGGCGTCTATCCACTAGGTACATGTAAAGCAATTTCAGTATTTAACTTGTGCATTTGATAGTGTTTCTATATTTGAAATCGATATTTTTTTAGGAATTATTGTTGCTTTATTTGTCAAAATAGCTAGATCCTAAACAGACACAATTTATTACACAAACTCTCGCTTGCTACCTTCCTTACTAATTTCTATTAATCTTTGCCTCCGAGTTTAGGGTAATTTCCTGTAGTAAAAATAAATTAGTCAACGCTAGTTATCAAATTCACTTATGACAAATGAAACCAAATACACTTAATTTATTACCTTTAACGATTTAAAAACTGACCAAAAGGGGACAATTTGTCATTAAGAACCAGTGACGTCATTATTTAGTATTTTCTATAAAACTGCATAGTATGCAAGAAGTAAGAAACTTATAAATAATCGCTAACTATGTTACTATTATGATATATGCGTCCACACCCATATCTTCAAAGATAAGGCTAATTAGTAACAGTAGGCAATGGAATTAGTGTCTTTTCAAAAAAGGAAAAAACTTCAAATTAATACACCACCAAGCGAGGTCTTAGGCGATCTTCATATGTATATTGTGACACATATAGGCACTTCTTGTCTTATTTCATTCACAAAAAATATTGTTAGACATTAATACAAAGTTATAAAGAAAACGTTGAGTAGAAATTGATATTAATATTGCATTTAAGGGCGTATCCGAAGCCATTGTATTGAGCCCACGCAGGCCGGGTCTAATACACGCAAAGCACGCAATACCACAATTTGTGAATGCATTTTGGATGTTTATACCACACCTCGTCGGACTATAAAGTTGTGCAAATGTGTAGCTGAGCAGTTATAAAAACTGGTCAAGTGCGAGTCGGACTCACGCACTTTGGTTCAGGGTTCCGCACAAACTCATAAGTAGATACGTGAATAGTTTAAGAAAAACTGCACGGCGGTTAGTTTAGTAGGAGCAAATAAGTATGTGTTACGATTTTTGCAAATTTCTAAAAAACGGTGCAATTTAGGAAAACCGTTATATTTTTTCTGTAATATTTAGGATGATATTAATAATCGGTAATTATTGCAGATTTTTCTTTTTAGTAAATTCGAAGATAATAGGGGGGAATGGTATTTTTTTTGAACTTTTTTCGTCATAAATTAAAAAATACACGATTAACAAAAAAAAATGGCTTTGGAATCTACAAATTAAGCCCTTTCATTTGATACCCCATTTAATACAATAGCACAACTTAAAATTTTCGACCTCCCATTACGGCCCCCTTTTAAAAAAACACAATAAAATATTTTTTTAATGTCAAATAGGGTTGGGTTAGCGACTTTTAAAACTATTCCAAATTTCATATCGATATTAGCAGTCATTCCTGGGATATCTGGCTGTGACAGACGGACGGACAGAAGGACAGAAAGACAGATTCGCACCATAAGGGTCCCTGTTTTACTATTTTGTTACGGAACCCTGAAAAAAGTGTATGTACGAGAGGTCGCAATTTGACTTCGGTTACGTATACCGGGTGTTGCCTGTAACAGGATCAAATAATTAAAACGTAGATTCTACTCATCAAACAATAAAACTTTCGTTCAACAAGTTTTAAAAATTATATAATCTTTAGATTTTATCTTTTTCATGCAAATTAAATAGTATTTTCAATGTACGTTAACATCAGTCTAATTGACGTCGCTTGTCAAGTTATCACGCTACTAACATAATTAACATCGCAATACATTGCGGCTTCAAATAAACTTTAAAGTGTACTAAAAACCAAAACATAAGTTATGTTTAAATGTCGGTGAACAAATGTTGTTCAGTCTGAGGAGTACAACCTTAGTTTTAATTATTTGTTCCTAGTATAGGCAGGCAGGCAGGTTCCTAGTGAGGAGATACGTAGAAGAACGAGGGTCACCGACATAGCAAAACGGATAAACTTGTTGAAGTGGCAATGGGCAGGGCATATAGCACGTAGAACAGATGGCCGATGGGGCCGAAAGGTTCTCGAATGGAGACCACGAATCGGCAAGCGCAGCGTCGGACGTCCACCAACAAGATGGACAGATGATCTGCTTAAGGCTGCTGGCTCACGGTGGATGCAGGTTGCTTCCAACCGAATTAAGTGGAAATCTATGAGGGAGGCCTATGTCCAGCAGTGGACGTCCTATGGCTGAAATTATGATGATGATGATGAGTATAGGCAACACGTTGTATAGCAGTGTGACAGTAAAGCCAAAGTATAAAGACAGACAAGTAGTCACTCTTCGGTCGTTTAGGAGCGCGCGATACCTAACTATTCAAGGCCGAGGCGCAGACAGTGTGCAGACAGAGCATTCTTACGCATTCGTAAAACTTTGATTGTAGTACGTTTGTTCACGGCGTACATACTAGCCGCGCGATGTATGTACCTTTTGCAGGAAGAAAAATTACTGTGGTAAAGCCCAGTTATTAGATTTTAGAGCCGTTGCGCTAAGGCCCAGGCTCCTTCAAAACGCGAAACGGCGGTAGAGGCAGTTGCAGTTGCATGTGGTGTTGCATAATAGGGATGATGACTGGGTTAAAAATATGTAATTCTATTTAGTCCGTCAGTTAGATTATGGAAAAATATGGGACACGTATTTTTTGGTTTATCAAAATATTAAAAATCGACAAAGTTATAGATCATCAAACTTCTGGAGTGGGGGCTTGTGACGTCACTCTTGAGTACAATTTGTACTCAAGAGTGACGTCACTCGAAACTTCTAAGCACTCTATCCTCGTCAGTTTTTGCTTGTCAAACAAAACAAAAAATACGTGTACAATATTTTTTCATAATGTAACAGACGGACTAAATAGTTTTGTTTAGTCATCTAGCCTATTATAATGGGCGGTGATGACCACTTTCCATTAGGTGGCTCGCTAGCCATTTATATAGACAAGAACTCCGAACGCGTTCGAGATATTTGTTCTTACACTAGGTGCTCAGTCGGGATGGCACAGCTGGCAGCGAATTTGCTTGTTGCACAAGCGTGTCCTGTTTTTTTAGGGTCAGGTACCTCAAAAGGAAAAAGCGGAACCCTTATAAGATCACTTTGTTGTCTGTCTGTCTGTCTGTCCGTCCGTCTGTCTGTCCGTCTGTCAAGACCCTTTATCTCGGGAATGCGTGGAGGAATCGAGTTGATATTAAAGCCATATACTCAGGTCTATAGTCCCTTGAAACTGTTAAAAAATCAAACTTCTAAGGTAACGTAAAAAACAATCTCAAGGAAACCAAAATGTATAGGGTAGGTCTAGGGTGTAGGTACTTTCCGTTGACCTAGAATTATGAAATTTAGCAAGTTATACCGTCTTATACTTCCGCCTTTCGCCGTAAACTTAACTGGTTGCCTATCCGCGAACGCAGGTCAGTTAGAATCCTCTGCACCCTTTATACCATACTTTTCGATCGAGCCGCACCAGAGTATCTCAAATCTAAATTTATTTTCCAAACGCCCCGACCTGGTTGCAAACTCCGTACTTCCCGTAGCCTTAAGCTCAATATTCCTTTGCACCGATCAGGTTTTATGTCCAATTCCTTCGCCCTTCAGGCAATTCGCTTATGGAACGATCTCCCGCTCCCCATTAGGCAAGCTCAGAGCAAATTCTCCTTTAAACGCAAGTTGCGCAAGCATTTCTCTGATACAAGTCAAAATTAATTATTTGTCATGATGTTTTGCATGGGTACATTTATTTTGTTATATATGTATGTTTATTGTAACCATATTGTAACAAGTATATGTGTATGTCTATTATTTTTATATATATATACTCTTATATTGATTTGTGTCTCTGATGTCGTTTCGCCTTTAAACAATCCTGCACCAACTAAAAATCTCTGTTTTACCCAATGGTTGACTGGTAGAGAATGCCTTAAGGCATTAAGTCCGCCAATTGTACTTTTTTATTATTGTGCAATAAAGTTTAAATAAATAAATAAAATAAATATACTACAAGTATAGGGAAAAATCTGAAAACAATACATTTGTTTCGCCTCGGGCTTCTAGGAAACACTCGTTTGTAATTTCTTCCTTACCGCCCTAGATACACAATGAACTATTACGTTCATGTTGATGAGAACGGGGGGGGGGGGATCAATATCAACGCGCGTGTTCTGTTACTTTTACACTAAATGAAATATAAAGGAATATTTAAATGAAATATCCATTTAAGTTTCTGTTACTTGAAACTACGATCAGGCGTAAAGGCCGAGCCACACCGGCCGCGTGTGCACGCACTGTACGCTGCAGCTCCTTGACTTTGAGCGTGACTAGCCGCCATTTTGAAAAACATTCATACTATACAACGCGTACGCCACGCGCACGCAGACGTGTACGCAGTCGGTGTGGCTCGGCCTTAAACCTGTTAGGGTTGTCTGGGCTGATGTAGGGATTTAGTCCTGGTCCAGGATTTAAATACCATCGTCTAGAATAAGATTGCCTAATATCTGCAAATCACTACCTCCCGTGTCCAAATCGGTTAACGTTATTAAAGAGGCGTCGTAAACCCGTAACTCGTAACAATCGTAACTTTTTAGTACATAAATTAAGTAAGTTTACTTGTAGCGTAGGCACAGGCTTGACGGGGGACCTTTTAAAGGGCGTCCATGAGTCCCCACATACCTATAATTACTAGACTTTACGCAAATCAGTTTCAGTAACCTTAATTTGTAACCACAAATTGTAATTTTCAGAGACGCGACAAAAAACACAATAAATTCATTTAAATACAGTAATGATCTTGTTTTTTTCTTATGATGGATGCTGACATACAATTTTTATGTTTTGCATGCATAAGCTTTCTAGAGTCTAGAATCTACATTACGTTTCACTAGTGAATATTATGATTGACAACTGTCACCACACCATGGATAATTTTGGAAAAAAAAGCCGTAAAAGTTCATTTTGCAAGCTAAATTAAGCAGACTGTATTGTATATTATTATGTTCAGACCCTTTAAGAATTTAACACTTTCGCAGTCAAACATTTCGTAGCGCTACGCTCATAGCCGATAACACGGGGAAACCCGTATGTAGCTCGCAGTAGCGTGGCGTAAAATATATCCTTGGGAAAGCCGGTGCAGATCTGGCGTACATGAGCTGTGGAACAAGGTTCTCAAATACCTGATATTAGGCAAGCCGGTTGGAATCGAGTTCTACTGGTAGCTCGTAGCCTAGCGCTCGCGGAGTGGGATCCCAACGGAGCGGGGACGCTCCGGGCGGAGACATCTGGTGAGTCTAAAACAAGACAAATTTTTTACCCCTTATCAAAATCTTTAAAATAACCAATTACATCCAAACTAAAGCACATTTTAATCAGGCCTGTAAAAAATTATGTAAACATTACCAAGCTACTTGCACTTGACTGCGTGCATCCTTCAACTAAGCATAAACGACTTTTTATTAAAACCGTCAAAACCGTTTCAATTCTGCAACGCAACAAGACGTTCTAATTAATCAACACGTCTCGATTGTTGTAAAAGATGGCTGGAATAATTTTGTTGCAAAGTTCAGCAGTTCCATCACGCAGCGTCACGTGTACATTCATCTATAACGGCAGATACGACGTTTCGGAATAGAACGCTAGTTTATGTACAGTCGACGGCACAAATATGTTTTCACTTTTGGACCTTATTCCAATGAAATAAGGTCGAAAAGTGTAAATATATTTGTGCTGTCGATTGTAACGTGAAGTCAATTACAAAACAACCTGTAAGCGTACTGGTTGTACAAGACTTACGTATTTTTAGAGTTGTGGGATAGTTTAGGTGCAAGCGACCTCTAAGCGCGGCGAACGAACGCGCGACATTGAAACGTCGACCTATGCGGGTAGGCCCATTCCCCCGGCCTAACAGAGGGAGGCGTGAGGTACCTAGTACTACGGTTCGGCCATTGTTGATGTGCGTAATGGACTGAGATGGATCGTGAGGCGTTTTTTGGTGAATTGAATTGTTTAGGTCTACGCTGTAGAATCTACGGTATGGCTTCACGTATGTTGAAGCGTACAGCGGCCTAATTGAGAGATGCGGTAAGCTGGTTATGAAAGGCGATTTTCGATTCGAAAGTTGGGTTCATAGCGGGATGACGAGGTAGGTACAGTGTGATCGATCAACCTTTCCAGTTCCGCAATACAATGCTACTACGGTGCTTGCTATGCTACACGGTGGGACAAGTGCCTAATATTATTGTATAAAATATATACTTATACTTAGATCGGACTTTATTTGTCGCGTCATAAATTCAGAGCGTCTAGTAAAAAGGGAAATCCTGCATTCCACTGAATAGAACGGAATAGTAATATGTCTTACCCGTTCACGGGACAATGGTATCCCGGATCTTTGGGAGGAGTGCGCGAAGCCGTAGCCAACGCGTAGAGACCCTTTCGACAATTTAATGAAAGACAAAGTGTACACCCAGCGGATACTATCTCTGTCCGTGTCGCGGAACGCACACAGAGACAGCTCCCGCTAGATGCAAGGACTATTGTGAATTGATGGGATCTAAATCTGCCGGGCTATGCTGGTGGAAATATGGACAGGTAACTGGGCTATTGATTGAGACGTGACTAGTGTCTGTCAGGAAAAGTGTCTCATGGCTACGATGACACTGACAGAGGATGACTTGCCATCCGCTAGATGGGCCCCTGTTAAATAGCGACATTATAAAATGGCCTAGGGGCAACACTGGTGCAGAGGGCTGCAGGGTCTCGCGAGGTGTGCTATGCTGCGCTTTCTCCAAGGGTACTCGCGGCGTTATGCCCTTTAACACTTCCACGCCTAGAGCATACAGCTCTAACCAGCGTTGCCAGATTTTTTTTTGTCAAGTCGGGATTTTGAAATTTATTGAGTAAAAAAGCGGGATTCTGTCGTCGAAAGCAGGACATAAGTAGTAAAAAAACGTATATAATCAGAGGTTTTTCAATATTTTTCTTTTTATTTGGGTTTTTAATTACTTGACTGTGCCACCCACCCGCGCTTCCTCAGGACGCTGCACGCACGGTCGAGTTATCTCCGAAAAGCGGGACTGAGCCTGTCCCGCGCGGGACATTTACTAATTTAGATTTAAAAATCGGGACGTCCCGCCAAAATCGGGACGTCTGGCAACGCTGGCTCTAACGCTTCTCTCTGAACGGCCAATTAAGGCAAGCCAGAGCTGAGAGTCCTAGGGGTCCCGTTGGGTTGACATGCAGGAGGCACACCGGAGACGGGAGCCCTGACCGACTCTCTGGAGATTTCTGGTACGTGGGGTCGTCACTCCCCAACAGCTCGCTACAAGCTGCCCTGCCCTAGTAATATTATTAGAAGCGGCTTTTTCTGGAAAAAGTCACTTTATGGCCAGGTGTGGCATAAACACTATAATTTATGTATATAATATATCTGTCTAGCCTAAAAGAAGACTATATTGTCTTATTGCGTGTTATCTCTCTCTCGTAAATGATACAAGTATGAATATCGCCGTCTAAGCTAGTAGGTACCTATATAAGTAGGTCGATTTGTGTAAGATTGCCCCCACAGTAGAAGGACAGAACACTTCATAGCGAGCGACTTATTAAAAAATTGCATAGTATTATAAGTACAAACTAAAAAGTCGTCATATGGAATGAAACAAATTGATAAATTATGAAAAACTTCACACCAAAACTATTCGTACGCCATCTATGTACGATTTATTAAACCTTAACAATTTGCATGCGATAAGCGCCATCTATGAATGTCGCTACTAATGACTTACTTTGTCTGAAATGTTTGGAAAGCGTGAACGGCAACCTGAAGAATTTTGATTAGGCTCACGAAGACTCATCATAGTTTTACAGTTAGATACTAGATGGCGCTATGTTCAAATGCTCATGTAATTCAAAACTTTGGTACAATGGTTGTAGGTGAGTACAGTATAGTAGGTACCTATGTTAGTACGAATATGTTTAGTTAGAGTAAATCTTGGAAGCTGATTTAGAACCACTTTCCTGACGTTCGGCGCTAAGCTCAAATTCGGCGTACTTACATACGTAACGTATCTTCAGTGACAATTCAATAATATGGAGATTAACTGATGATGGAGCCGTAAGGTGGCAGGACCATTAATCATAAATTTGAAAAAGATAAACCCACAGTGTTTGGACTCATTTGATTAACTGTGACATGGACTTTTCGGCTGTACAGAAAAAGTACAGTCGGCAAAATAAATAGATTGTCATAATTTTTTTTATTTTTGACAAAATTTATTGCGGATAGTGTTTGAAAAAAGTGATAACATGTTTATCTCTGTAACCTAACACTAACTAAGTAGTACATTAAAAAAAAACCAGATAAGTAATGCGTAAATAACTCACATCATTTTCTAAATGCATGATTGAATCATCGTAGGAGATTAAGCTTATTTATTTACCTCTAAATTACCATAAATAAGAAATCGGGTCATTTTACAAGGTGAGCATGAACATACACGCACAACGGCAAAAGATAGCTTGAAAGGGATAAACACATTTCGATAGTGTTTCGAAGAAACGATAATGTAAATTTTGTGAGTCAACTACCGTAGTATTTGTTAATGAAACTAGAAACTAGGTGATATTATCCGGTATTAAGTAAATCTATAACTGGTTAGGTAACCACTATTAACGGTTCACTAGAATTTCAAATTTTGATATGTAATATCTAATCTTTAGACTTTAGCTTCCTCGCGCAGCGAATAGTATCGCCATACAGCGAGGAAACGCTGCCAGCATATTCGGCTCCGTGCCAAGGGGGCTCAATTTTTTAGATAATTTTTAGTCTTAATTTAGGTTTATTTTTTTAAGATTTTTTAATTTTTTAGTTAAGTTTAGATTAGTAAGTAGTTATATTTTATTTATAATTTCAATTATTGAATAAACATTAGGCATCTTTAGGCTACATAGAGAAAGATTCATCTTTCTCTACACTTCGTTTCCACTGTACAGGAAGTTTTTTTGTCTATTTATAACTGTTTGTTTGTTTAATTATGTTTTTATTTTGTGCTACTGTCATAAATAAACGGTTTATTCTTTCTTTAATTATATTTTAAAGGGTGCAATGCTGTATAAATAATGCAGTCTTCATTATCATCATCAGTCTATCTCAGTCCGCTGCTGAACCTTTCTGAGTGTACTTCAAGCAGCTGTTTTAAGCTCGTTGTTAGTTATTCCTTTTTATATTGAATGGGACTGCTCTGATGGTAAGCAATTATGGGATATTACACTCCTTCAAGCAGAAAAGTCATAAGCAATCCAGCTCTTGCGTTGATTGTCATTCGACTTAGAACGCGTAACTGCACCAGACATGCCTAATTCGCAGTTTCATCATTATCCGTTTAAGCGTTACCATTAGTAGTAGTAATTGATAAAAAGCGGCGTTTTTAGGAGTTGCAGCGAGGAAGGTGGAATACGGGTTAGGCGGGCGCGCTGACGTCACAAGTGACGTACACACAGGTGAATATCCTCATAAAGACGCAGCGGGCGCAACCGCTGTCCTTACCAGAATATACAACATAGTGAAGTATTGACAAGAAGTGACCCAGGGCTCGAAACCGGTATTTTGCAAAAACCCCGAAATAGACCAATATTTCGAATTATTTTATGCTTTTTATGTAGAGCTCAGTAATGTATTTAAGTCATGATTTCGTATTATTAGATTGTCTGTTTAAAAAACGAAATAATAAACCAAAGAACGGAAAGAATACCGGTATTTTTGTATGGAGCAAATACCGGTTTCCGAGCCAGTGACGCTGCTCGGCCGAGCAAAACACATACTTATGCTACGAAATTTTGCGTGTGAAAATATTAAAAAGGTGCTATGTCAAATCTCGTACAAGTACGACCCTGATAGTGTCCCCGTGCCCCGTATCTCGTACAACAGACCATAAATCTCGTATTTGTTTGTACCAGGAACCTCGTAAGTTTGGCGGCCCTGCTTTGACTTTGGCGAACCACAACTGCATGACCTCCATTTACGAATTATTATTACTAGATCAGGATTCAAATTATAGTAGGGACGAGATTTGTGAATTGAGATTAAGTAACTGTGTACTCGGTTTGCATTTGGAGCTTCGATTCAGTTATGGTAGTCGCACGAGAACTGCATTCAATGCTGTAGGAAATTGGACTAAAAACGCAGTTTTTTTGTTTATCAGTATCTCATTTAATCGGCAAATGACAACTTTGGGCAATCAGAAATAGAGCTAAAATCGCAGTATGTACGCACAGTTTACACACCCCGTGTGCGCGCGTGACGTAAGACATAACGCGGACCGCCGCGTTTCGCAAGCGCTCCGGCCGCGCAAGTTACATAACGCTTTCTTTCCGCGGCGAACGCACCGATAACCCCGCAATTATCAATCACACATGCTATCCTTGTCGTTTTCTATACGAGAGCAGAGACGGATAGATGGACTGGGGATGTCTTTGTGTTATGGTCGATATCGATTCGTGTAATATCGATATCATTGGGCCATTGATTTCAATTAGCGAACAATTGGCGACTAGTTGATGTTTATGACTTTTTTTTAAAGATTAGAATGAGTCAGTTAAGTCGAATAATAGGAGCTGGTAATGTTCAGTAAAATCGTAATTTGGTGTTTAAATGATACCTACGTTTCATTTAGGTCAATCGATTGTTAGAGATGTCATTACGTTTTTTATAGGCGATTGTATTTTATTACAGGAATATGTAATTTTATTTATCAATGCCACAGTCAAACGGTTTGTTTTTGGTTTAGAACGGTATTTAGACTTTAAGGTATCTACACTAATTAATTAATTATATTTAATTCTGACCAGTATTATATGTAATTTAATTTTTCACAGACTGCTAATATTTCGACTGAAAGTAAGTTTCGAGCTTAATAAAATTACTTTAGATTAAAAAATCGTTATTATACAGGTTTTTTCGGATATAAAACTTTTGTCAATTATTTGTAGCACATTTCAATAGCGAATTTCAATTGATATAACCCTCCTTTGGGCTTCGCCGCAGTCGGGTAAAAAGATACCATGTATCAGTCTCGATTACACATTATAAGAGAGAAAGTTGTTATTAATAATAAACATGCACTCGAATCGTAAATTGGTATCTTTAAATCTGCATTCTTATAACTACGAATATAACAATTGTGTAACTTTATATATGTTAACTATATATGTATTACTTAATTATATATGTATGCGCATGACACTCTGTAGGAATGCAGTTTTTTTTTTTTCATTAACAATCCACCAAATTTTTGCAATCGCAACCTGCAAACCTGTGGCTTGATAATGTCATGATTGAAAGACAATGACTGTGATGGTTGACCACAACCAGGCTAAAACTGGCCGAACCTGGTTCGTGGCCGAACCAGGCAAAACAAGGTCGCACAGTTATTAAAAAAAACGGCCTAATTAAACGGCTTAAAACGGTTACAACTCGAATGTTAAAGATAGTACATTACACAACTAGGGTGGTAAAACAAAGAAAGGTCGAGATCGCAGATGTTTACGGCCCGAGCTGCAAGCGAAGGACGTAAATATGCGATCGAGGGCTTTCTTTATTACCTCCCGTGTTGTGTACATCATTTTATGTCTACACTTGGCCAGAAAGCGCCAATTTATGGCCAGGTGTGGCATAAAATTGAATTATTTAGTGCGCTTTTATACTAACGGTGCGAGGTACACATATGTTGGCAATGTCTATATGCAACTCTTTGGAGGTGCATGTAGAATGATAATAACCACTTCTTATTAGTGGATATATGACGATCACATTTAATAAGATAATCCTGACTGTCCAAACTTTCCAGCCTTCCATCTGACCGACTGTGCCAGAAAAAATCGTAGGTTTATCTTTAGGCACCCACCGCCCGGCGAGTAAGCGAGTAAAATTCGGCAAGTAGCATTACGTTGAATGTGGATAGGTCGATCGATTATACCATAGGTTCCTAAAATGGTCCGTACCGCCCCCCAGTGGGCGCTGCGGATACCCAGGGGGGCGGTAGGGGCCTTGGAAGAGATTAGGGGGCGTTGATGCTATCGAGGGGGGCGCTATCGCTTTTGAAAATAACTGGCCAAGAGCATGTCGGACCATGCTTAGTGTAGGGTTCCATAGCCGTAACTATAAGGTAAATAACTGGCCAAGAGCATGTCAAAATAATTTTCGTTGAAAGTTTTAATTGAGCGTTATCTTTGTAATTTTTTTTATATTTTTCGGACCCACGGTTTAGAAGATAGAGAGGGGGGGGGGACACAATTTTCACAACTTTCGGAGCGATTATTTCCAAAGGTATTCACTTAATCAAAAACATTACTTAAGAACCTTAAAATGTTTTCAAAAGACCTGTCGAACTATGTACCTCACGTTGATGTTTGCTGAAAAAAATTTTTTTAGCTTCTGTTACATGTATGGAGTGCCCCCCTTAGATTTTTTTATTTTTATTGTTTAACTACCAAACTTAGTTGCGGCATCTACAAGACATCTATATTCCAAATTGCCTAATGCCTGTGACATACGGACGGACGGACGGACGGACGGATGGACGGACATGACGAAACTATAAGGGTTCCTTTTTAGCCATTTTGGCTACGGAACCCTAATAAAAAAAAAACTCAAATCACAATACCAACTACAGTACAAATTCGATTTCCACCGACTTGCCTATTATTAGATCTATAAAATGTGTTCCTCCACGGTTAAATAATAGGCAAGTCGGTGGAAATCGAGTTCTGTTGATACCCCCCCCCCCCCCCCGGTACTGACTTGGTTTAACATCTCAAAACTTTTTTGTTATAGGAGAACTTGCATCTTTTTACGTGTAATGTTTTGATGGGATCTCATTTCTTTTTGTAAGTGGTCTTCCTTTAATTATTACATTTCAATCCATTATTTTCAATTTGAACTGCAAAACTAACTTTGTAATCGCATGTATGTGTGCAGTTGTGACTGAAATTACAACATATTTAGGTTTTTAAGGACTTTATAGGCTAAAACTAACTATGTTTAAAATTTGGAGCTTGTAGGTCTGCTAGAAGTACCTTAGAATTATGATGATCAGTGAGTGAGTCAGTCAGTCAGTCAGTTACAAAATTTCAGGGTTCTAGCTTTAGCCAGTACAAAATTACGGGAGGCTGAAAATCGCCTGAATGGCTTCGAGAAAAGGATGGTACGGCCGTGCCTTTGTTTTGCTCGACTTGGCGGGGGCACTGCCGTGCCCCCAGATAATCTGGGGGCAAAATAATAATTATATTATTCTAACATGAGGTACTTAACTTTTTTGTAATTTAAAAGTATGTAAATTAATAATAATTAATTTACATATTTAAATTAATAATCAAAATAATAATTGTATTATTTTGTATTGTTGTAATGGCCACGTGAATCATAACGGTCAGAGTATTTGTTAATTTTGTTATCAATTCAAAAACATCTCAAGCAATAATTTTAAGCACAGATTTAGACTCGTGTCGAGGCACCAAATAAATGGTCTTCAATGAATCGTGATTAATTTTCTTAGTGTTTACTCATCGATTAAGCAGGTATTTTTTTAAATTTTGTTAATGATGTTAACATTCATTCGTTCATTGACCTTTCGACATTAATGCCCATTCTAATGTCGTGCTTACCTAAAACGCCACATGGTATTTTCCTGTTTCCTATATAACTTTTATTTCAGGCACATATTAGTCCTCTGAGGGACAAGCATTTGGAAACCTTTTGCTTTATATGTTATATACAGTTTTCACGAGGTGGACTGTAAGCTTCTTTGCCACCCCTTTCGTGGGGGGTTTAGGACCACAAAAAGGAAAAAAACACGTTGATACTCCAGGTAAAAACGTAGCAAGTGTAAATTAATTAGGTGCGTGCGTATGTAGCTTTGACATTTTTCTTTACAACGTTTTTAGACACGAGTATTTTTCAAAGCAGTGACGATATGTATCGACATAAATTCTTTGTTTGGCCAGAGTCATTTGGAATTAAGCAAGCCAACTATTTGTACATGGTCAGTTCATAAATAAACTACTAGGTATTAGGCAGGAACTCGCGGCATACCGGCAGAGGCGTTGCGTCAACAGTCATGGAATCTGAGCACGTTACACTATCGCGGCCATTAGCCGAGTATTAACCCAGTCTTCTAGTGAGATTACACGTTACCACAGGCCATCGTACCTCGAGAGGAACACCTTTAGGTACCTACTTACTTGATAAAGTCCTATGTAACTCGTAACGCAGAGTGTATTCCGGCCATTATCACGAAGTATAACTGGGCATTTCTCCAGAAATATGTCTGCGGTCACCTCATTCATCTGGCCCTTTTTCTTACTAAATGTATGGAGACAGATGAATGAGTCGCAGACATATTTCTGGAGAAATGCCCGACTGCGTCTAATTACCGCGTCTCCATACATTTAGTATGAAAACAGAGTCGCGGTAATTAGGTGACCGCAGACATACTTCGTGAGAATGGCCGATTCTCAGTCAGCGTATAAGCCACTGGTCCCACTTTCGGCGGGTAAGCGAGTGGTCCCACCGCCGGCGAGTAAACAAGTAAAGTTGGGCGAGTAACAGTTCATTGCGGGCTGACCAGGCACAGTGTGATCAATCGACCTTTCCAGATCCGCAATGTAATGCTACTCGCCCAACTTTACTCGCTTAGTCGCCGGCGATTGGACCAGTGCCTTAAAGTGAATCTAGTCCAGTAGTGGGCAAGCATAGTGGGCCATCTCCGGTCCGCCGATGGTCCTTCAAAATAAGTAGAATATATGGCCCACGATAATATATTTTGGCAACCCAGCAGTACCTATAGAAATTCTAGAAAAAATATTTTATGCCACACCTGTACGTCTAGCATAACTGGTCGCGACTTCGTTTCTCGCGCGACAGAGCATCACCTGTCACTGTCACACGATATTGAGTGGAAAGAGATAGGTAGCATTTGTCGCGCGACAAAGAGTCGCGGGTCACAGTTGTGCTAGAGGTACTGGCCATAAAGTCCGTGCGGAAAAAGCCGCTTTCTGGCCAAGTGTAGACTTTAGTACATTACATAACTAGGGTGGTAAAACAAAGAAAGGCTGAGATCGCATATTTACGTCCCTCGCTTGCAGCTCGGGCTGTTAACATCTGCGATCTCAGCCTTTCTTTGTTTTACCACCCTAGTTGTGAATACTATTTTACTATTATTCTGACCCTCCTTGAAATTTCTTTAATGGTCTGGCCCCCTCGTGAATATAGTTTGCCCACCACTGATCTAGTCAGTTAGTTTTCTTACAAACAAACAGTTGTTTCCGACTCAACTATCACTAACCGCTGACAGGGACAGGGACCGCTGACTTGGGACGACCAGATTTACCTGTTTCATCCGGAGTGCGCTAATACAATTAAATTAGGAAAGTTAACCACGATCAGTCACTTTTGCAATATGTTGAATGAAAAGGACAGGTAGTAGGTATTTATATTTAAGCGCCGGTATAGGCTTCTCTCCCAAACCAATCTTCTGTTTATTTTTTCGGATTCAGTCGAAGGAGCTGCAGGTCCCTGGTGTCCGGCCCGCGCCCCCATAACCGCCGCCATTGAATACCATCGGACACAGACTCGGAACATAGTCATGTTCGGGTCTGTATCCGAAGGCGCTCAACGTGTTAAGAAGCTCCATCCCCAGGCCCTGCTGCAGAGGATCATTTAACAAAAGTGCGCCACAGTACTGTAAAAGATACTAGTAAAGGTCGCCGGAGACGGGAATAGGCGGTGCAATACCAATCATGATGCCGTTCTTTGGACCCGGGCTGTTGACGGGCGTCTTGCTAAAGTAGTCGAAGACGTCCTGTCACAGCAACAACGTCTTGAATGTTAAGTCATTAGCAATAGAGGTGACTGACAGCAGGATGTCACCGATTAGATTAATAGCGTGTCAAATACTAGCACGTTTTGCTTGAATTAAGAAAAGCTGTTACCTACAACGAAATTTCATTTGAAAATAGGCAATACTGAATGGAATGAATAGGAATCGAGGAAATCATTATGATGGAATACTGAAGAGCAGGCCTATTAACTAACACGTAATAACTAAATTAAAGAAAGCCATTATTATATGATTATACACTAAACCTTGACATACTCGTAGGTACTCATTTCTCCTTACGTGCGGTAGCAGACGAGAAAATTATTTACGCAAATTCACGTAACGGTCCCATTAAATCCATAAAAGTAAGTTAGCGGTGTTTCAAGGTGATAAACTGTACCGCTATACTACTCGCAATGTTTGTTTTGAGTGGCCCAGATGCCGTCTGGTGCCGATATGGGTTGCTAGACCTGAATGACAAGCAGTTTAGAGATGGCGAGTTGTTGCCGAAGTTTCTTCGCAATGTGTCAATAAACATAATTCAGTTACATCAAATTCTCTCACTCCCATTTTGATAACAAATAGTCATAAATACGTTGTTGATCAGTTTTTAATTTGTGAAAGAGAATATGATTAGGTTATGAAGGTATGTAGCAGTATTTTATGATTAGAATACCTACCAGTGGCAAGGCGTGGCGTAAAAGATATCTTTGGGCAAGCCGGTGCAGATTTGGCGTACATTTTCCTTAAGAGCTGTAGAATAAGGTGCTCAAATGTCTGATATTAGGCAAGCCGGTAGGAATGGAGTTCTTTGGACGCCACGCTACTGATACCTACATAGATGCATACTTGTATTGTGTGGACCAAACTGTAGCATAACTACATAAATATCCCTACAAATTGTTTGGGACTAGCTATTCACCTTCGTTATTCCCGATATTGTGTTAGATAGTTCTAAATTCAGACCTTGGAATTTAGGGAACAAACGCCTGACAGGTACTAGAAATAGATGATTTTTTTTATCGACATTTATGGTTATTGTATTGATATTTTTGCTTTCGATTTTTTCCTCCCATATGTTTTACTCTTAAATGTTCCTTGCAAGACACTGAAATGATTCCTATAAAAGAAAAATACCATTTTTTTTTTCATTTTTATGTAATGGTAGAGTCTGTGCGGAAAGAGAATAGGATTTAGATTGGGGGGCGCTGTAATGCTTTTCTACCGTATGTGCCGTATTTTCTGTTCTGTGGCCATACTGGTTAGGTTAGTTCCGTTTTTCGCCTCACCTATTCTCTTTCCGCACAGACTCTATACCTACTTGTTTTAAAAAAAAGTCCCTGACAAATAAAACACAAAGCTGGGTATGATTATTACTTTAGGCGGAAAGCATCGTAGGTATACGATCTATCGACAAATATCGATAATGAGAAACTCTCTACTTGCCTTTCCATATTGCACCAAAAACTTAAATATCTTAATGGCAAAAATATAGATAGGTATTCATAAATGTCGATACAAAATGTGGTCTATCTCTAGTACCTGTCAGGTGTGTGCCCCCTAAATTCCGAGGTCTGGTTCTAATATTAATCTTTTTATGGCGCATACGATACGCCTTGCATTCAGCGTGTATTTGACTTTTTTTTATATGTCTGTATCCCGTTTGCTCAGCAAAATGGCCATTTTGGGCAATCGGAAGTGGTTCTTTGCGCCGAAGGAGAGAGGCACAAGGTGTATTTGGCAATGTCAACATTGACTTCCGACGCATGAGGAGAACGTTTGGAACGTTGAAATGCAATTTTTATTGTTTTGGGATGTGGTCTTGTTAGTACTCCACCAAACAAATAAAGCTGTAGTACCACTCAGTTTAAAGAACTTGTAATTATTATCTCATGCTATCTTAATCGTAGCATAGGTGCTGTAAAAACCACTTATACCATCGTGTGCGATGTCAAAATTTTGCTACGCTATTTGTTAACCTATAGATCACACAATCCCATATAATATATACACTCATACTCGAATATGCCACAATCCATAGACGACTATGACTACTTTTTATCAGTTGCCTCGCCTTGCCTCTTGTAGCTTAAAAAGTATGAGTATTCTCTTACTCTTATTTAATTTTATTTATTTATTTAAACTTTATTGCATAAAAGAAAACTTATAGTACAAAAGGCGAACTTAATGCCATAGGGCATTCTCTACCAGTTAACCCTAGATATCTAGCAGTATTCACATTAGAACTTGAGAGCAACACGGACACTTCGCATTAGAATGATCGATATAACAAAGAAAATAATAAATTAGAACAACGCACGATGAAGTAAATGTTGAATAACGTTGCGTTCCATTTCATGTAACATTCCGGTTATGAGCCTTGTGACACTTGATTAGCTATGGTGAGCGTCTTGTAGAACGGAACCTACGAGAATTCGTGACGAACCTCGTGGCGATTAGTTACCCAGGTAAATTATAGCAAAAACAAGAGCAAGGCATGTCATCATTTTATAACCTTAACTAACTTCAAAAAGCCGGACAAGCGTGAGTTGGACTCGCCCACGGAGAGTTCCGTACAAACGTGTAGTAAGTAAATAGTTCAAGATACATATGAGACGGTATTGAGAGATCAACTTAACTTTGCTGTTGGAAAACTGTTGTCATAGATCGCGGTTAGTTTAGTAAATAACAAAATAGTTTGTGTTAAATTTTTTGTGAAACGATGCAACTTAGGAAAACTATTATATTTTTCCTGTAATATTCACGATGATATTGATAATCGGTAATTATTACACATTTTTGTGTTCATTAGCTTCTGAGATAATAGAGGGAAATAGTATTTTTTAACGTTTTCGTCTTATATTGAATTAAAAACGGATCATTCACGTTGTACAAAAGACGAAGAGATATCCACTCGACATGTTTCGGGAGCATCCATGTCTCCCGCATCAAGTCCAATGGAAGTCCCATCTTTTGGAGAACGTGAGTGATCCATTTTTAATTCAATATGTTTGAGTCTCATGGTGGTTTTCTAAGTATAGTTTTCGTCTAAATTCTAAATCTACATGTTTAGGAAAAAAAATATAAACGATTGTGGAATCTACAATTTTTTTTTGTACCCCATTTGATATAATGGCTCTAATTCTGATTTTTGACATCCCATTTCGATTTTTTTTATGTTCAATAGACTCGGGTTAGTGATTTTCAACACTGTTCCAAATTTCAAATCGATAGCAGCAGTAGTTCCTGGGATATCTAGCTGTGACAGACAGATAGATAGACAGACAGAGTCGCGCCATAAGGGTTCCTTTTTTACCATTTTGTCCGTACCAAAATTAACCTTAAAAATGCCGAAGCTCCTTAGTTCGTCGGGAATCCTTGTACGTAAACCTCCAACGCCGAATGAAACTTACAAATAAATTTTACTGATTTAGACCATAAACCACCAAATTCATTTTGCTAGGCGGTAGTTACCACATTCACATTCAGTTATCTATTGACCAAGAATCAAACGAAAAAACTTAAATTTGAGTATACTAGTCTCAGATATGAATCTCGCAGACACTACAATCACCTGTTAAGTGGCCAATTGTGTTCAGAAGCGATTGGATGGAAGCCGATAAGACAATTCGTGACACTTAAATTAGGTAAGAGGAAACACTGCGACATTGTTCATGAATTTCAATCTGATGCGAGTGATTACACTCGCATCAGATTGAATTACTGTGGAATCTTTTTAGGATTGCATCTCTTTCGGCTATCAACGTCTTTTTTAATTACTAAGGTATTACGAGTATCTAAAGTACGAGCACGTGTAAAATAAATCTTCTCAAATAATAATTCTCCTTTAGGCTTAAACTTAAAATTGATAGCCACGAAATGCGTAATGATGGATATAACCTTTACATATATTTTCACTGTATACAACAACGTTAGACATAATTTCTAAGGATATAATCACTCAATATAATAAACGTTTAATATAACAAGCACAAATACGACTTCATTGGTTATAATGTTTTTTAAGTACCGTAGAATGGGGTGAGTAGGCTTCGCGGGGGGAGTTGGCTTGCGAATCCAGAATTTCATTTTTGAGTAGTTACTTTAATTTTTGGGCTTAGGTTGCTCTCAAAGTAATTTGATTATATTTTTAGACATATTTTTTCTTCTGTTCGCAATATTAAGCTGCCAAATCATACAATTTTGAAACACAAATTCACTGTCAAAGTTGATGCTCGAAATCGGCGGATTTTTAGTTGAATTTAACTTTGTTTTTAGGTGATGTTTACCAAAGTGTTCATCCACCTTTCGGATATCGTTTATATACTTACATGGCTTATTGGAAACAGAAAAACTTAAGTTATATTTTCTTTATTTATAATGGTTTTAACATAGAAAACGAGGCTATATTGTCAAAATATAAAATTGCTAGGCCTTCTCACCCCAACTACGGGGTGAGCTGGCTTTGCCTACTATTATGAATTTTTCGTTGAAACTATGCAATGAAGCAACAAACTATCATTGACAAACTGAAATTCTTACCTCCGGAACACTTTTTTGTATATAAATCAATGTGCCACATATAAAAATAAACTTTTATCCAGGTTTGAACTTCGATTTCCAGCCAACTCACCCCGTTTTACGGTATATAAGTCTTTTGATATAATATTTATCTAATAATAATAATAATGAAGATATTATATAAATATTACTGGCATAACATGTTAAAAGGTATAAAAATACTATATCTGCAAGAGTTTTGTTCGTTGAAGCGACAGAAAGTGGGATATGTTGTGATCGCAATGTATCTAACACTCTTTACTAATAATCGTACCTAAAAATTACTACACGACTACTCTATATTATAGTTTCAGATTATACCAGTAATAAATTATACGCAATGAACGTTATATCTAAAATAGTTGTATGAAGAGCCGAATATACCATATTAGTAAAGTTATGCTCTCAAAGGTTTATTATACCGGATGATAGTTAGAGCAAATGAGAATCTGCCAAATGTTATTAATCGTTATATTGACCAATAATATATCTTAAGTTGTCATAGCGACCGTTACGCACTACATAGTAAATACTCTGGCAGGCCACGGGTGACCAGTAGTCTGACTCAATACTGAAGAAGAAACATATTTCTGGCGCAAAGGGGCAGCATTTTCATTCAGTGTAGCAATGCCGCCAGCGCACTCTTCCCCCGGCAGAGACTTGAGAGAAATTGTTTATATGTTAATTTAGGTCAATATTAGATATAAAAGTTAGCTAGAAGTATATCCTATAATTGTGTCAACCAAATTTTTTTTATGGTTAATGGGTTTGCGTCTGACCTTGGTTTCACGCAAAGTGGATACACGGTTCATTAATTAAAACTGACACTTCACGTCAAGCAGTGCCGTAAATAGGGCGGTGCCACCGGTGCCCATGCACAGGGCGTAGACTCTGGGGGCCCAAGAATGGCCAGACCAGGCAGGACCCTAGGCTACCTATAATATCTAAAAAAAACCGGTCAAGTGCGAGTCGGACTCGCGCACCGAGGGTTCCGTATAAACTAATAAGTAGACCAACCTTACGACTAACAGCAACCCTGCCTTAAACCCGCTTTAGCTCTATTCAACCAGGAAAAATCTTAACAGCGCGATGCAGCGTATGCTACAGCGACATCTATTGATACTAAATAGCGCGTAAATTTTACTTGTAATTTAAATTTAAACGTTACTTTTTGTTATTGGCTGATTGAAATAATTGTTTGTCAACTAAGTTAGTTCTCATGTATCATTTTTAGCCACAAGCTACCTTATTTTAGATTTGTGTCCCTAGATGGCGCTAGTGGTATTTCATTTTTATGGTATTTACTAGTGTCAAATTTCCTAACATACTCCTATTATAGAGTTTTTAATAATTATTGTTACTTTATGTTTTTTTCCCGATTCCTGATGAGTGATCATTGTATTTAATAGACATTTTTTATATAATCTGAAATAAATCATCGCTTAGTTTTGCTACTCTCCGCTAGATGGCTCTCGTAGGGAGGGTAGAACTAATATGTTAAGATTTTTGTAAATTTTTAAAAAGTATTCAAGTTAGGAAGAGAAAATATAACGGTCTTCCTAATAATAATAATAATCCTAATAAGTAGATACATGAATAGTTCAAGAAAAACTGTATGGCGATTAGTTTAGTAGGAGCAAATAAGTATGTGTTATGATTTTTGCAAATTTCTCAAAAACGGTGCAAGTGAGGAAAACCGTTATATTTTTCCTGTAATATTTAGGACGACATTAATAATTGGTAATTATGACACATTTTTCTGATCAGTAACTTCGGAGATAATAGGGGGGGAATGGTATTTTTTTAAACTTTTTTCGCCATAAATCAAAAACTATTTATTTAAGAAAAAAACTAAAAATGGTATTTTAATCTACAAATTAAGTTCTTTCATTTGATACCCCACTCGATATATAAGCCCTACTTTCAATTTTGAAAATCCCATTACGGAGCCCTTTAAAAAAAAAGTAAAAAAGGTACAAGATTTTTTTTATGTCCAATAAGCTCGGGTTAGCTACTTTTAACACTATTCCAAATTTCAAACCGATAGCAGCAGTAGTTCCTGAGATATCTGGCTGTGACAGACGGACAGACAGACAGACAGACAGACAGACAGACAGACAGACAGACAGAGTCGCACCATAAGGGTTCCTTTTTTACCATTTTGGTACGGAACCCTAAAAACAAGGGCGCAGTTATAGAAGCTCGCACAGGGCGCAGGAAACCCTGGCGGCACTGACGTCAAGCACATGATAAACATTCCCATTTTCGTCACATAGCCTCCACATTATGACGCCCGATCACCACGAAACCGTATTGATGGCGTGACATAACCAAGGGACGCGGACGCGGTCAGTAGGCCGCGCGAGTCGGAAATCTTGCTCGGAAGTGTGTCACCGAGTTGCGCGTGCGACCAGTTTGCGTTTATTTACAATGCTATTAGATAATTTGACCTTTGTGTGTTTGACTTAGGGCTTTTGTTGTATATCGATGGCAAAAAGCGAGAACGTAGTAACCGCCACTTGGTCAAAAAAATTTTTTTTGCATATTCGGAATCAGCGAATTTTTCTGCGTCGACTGGTCTGGGTCCCATGGCTCTACGACGCTTAGAAAAAACTGGACTACGTTGCAAAACGAATGTATTTTTTTGACGATGCCCACATCTAATTGCTGTAAACATCCAAATAGTAGCAATTTTCTAAACGAGTACATTTACGCTAATTTTGTTTTTTCATAAATCAAAGGGTGTGCCGGTTACAGCGTTGCCGAAATTTTGTTCCGTGGCGGTTACAGCATTTATGCATGTAGTGAAAAAATTACGAACCAAGCTTACTGCAATTATCCTAAAATAAATTATCTATGATTGACGCTTACTACATTTCATTCGAAAATGAATTAACAGCAAGCTACAGTAACGACATTTGAAACACAACGTGAAGTGGGTAGTGCTTGAAGATACAGCAATAAAAATGTGCGCTCGCGGCGATGTGGCTCGTGAATACGACCTGTGATTTAGTCTATCGGCGATCGCCGGAGCGAGTGGGTGTGCGTAGTCTGTGTACTCTGTGTGTCCGTGAAGTGAAATATTTTTATAATTGAGGTGATAGTTGTGTTCAAACAATTGTTTAAGAATTATGTTGAAAACTTATATAATAAGTAATACTTACATACAAAACATCTTTTATAGTTAGTTGGTTTAATAGGTAGTGAGTTTTATATCGATAAAAGTTACTTAAAAGACAATTTAATGCCAAAACTGAAGATAAAATGTAGAGAGTTTTAAAGTTTTCACGGGAATATTAAACCTCATTACCTATAATATTTAGTTTTAGCGGATAACAATATTATAGTCTGATTAACCCTAAGAATATTTATGTTTGTTTTTAGCACGATAAGTACAAGGTTGTGATTTTATATGAGAGATTTTATTAGCCTTTTGAAATGTAATAAGCAACGGAGGTTTTAAGTAATTTTCGTAATTATTTATTTATTTATTTAATCTTTATTGCACAATATAAATAGTACAATTGGCGGACTTAATGCCTTAAGGCATTCTCTACCAGTCAACCAATGGGCTAAACAGAAACATTGTTTTGGTGCAGGGCCTTTAACGTCAATTGGAAAACTTAAGATAAATTTACAAATATACCTACAATATACATACATACAGTATATACTTACACAAATACAATATTATATAATATACTTACATATACTACTTTACGTACCTTGTGAAAACCTCATGTCGATAATTAGTTTTGGACAGCATTGAAGAGATGCTTGCGCAACATGCGCTTGAATGTGAACTTGCTTTGTGCTTATACAGAGAGAAACGTAATGTTTTTATACAGAGAAATTGAGACTAGATAGTATTTGATTATGTTAAGACGGTAATTGTTGCTTCTGATCTTTTAATTTGTAAGAAACCTGCATTTAAAATTTGGAAACATTTTAAAAAAGTATGTTGATAAAAGTTGATTGATCCTTAAGTCGTTTTATTTTCACAGTTTCTTTTTGCCGGTGGACACTTACCACATTTCAGTTAGTCCTATAAAGAACGTAATGACATTTACGTCAAAATTATTGAATCTTAAAATAAATATGCATCTGGTTACAGCATTTATGCTTTATGGAAATAATACCCGTTTCACCATTTTAGTACATTTACTTCTGGCGTTTGCAGCGTTTTCGCGTAACGAAAAAAAGAGTTCAATTGTCGTAACCGCCACTAAGTCGTAAACCAGTCTGTTTTGTTAAATATTAAATATCCCAATTGAAAGAAAACCATAAGTTATGAATTAGATCCAAATATCAAGCATTTTCGTTCATAAATGAAAGAGTTATGATTTTTTTTCTTGAAATCGAAAAGTTTTTTGGCTCTGGTGTAAAGTTTGCATTTTGGCGGTTACTACGTTCTCGCTTTTTGCCATCGATATACTCGTACGTGGTACGAAGACAATACCGTTGTAGAACGACAAAAGTGAAATAAATAACGTATAAACAGTTTTGTATGTATGTAAACACTTTATTGCACATAATATAAATGGTTATGAACAAAGGCGAACTTATCCCTGTAAGGGATCTCTTCCAGCTAACCTTATAAGCTAAGCTAGTTTTATTAGGTTTATTATTTTAGGAGTCATTTTAATTGACTGCGTATGTCAACTTTATTGATAAAAGTTATTAGTTATATTAACAGGTTGTTTTCCAGTAATTACTTTTTTATGGTACCGTAATACGGGGTATGTAGGGAAAAAACCGACATTCAAACCTCGATAAAATTTTATTTTTACATATGCTAACTGAATTGTATATATAATAAATGTTCCGGCCGTTTGTATTTTAGGATTTTGGGTAGTTCCAATTCATAACTTTGACAATAAACACAAAATCCCTCCTCACCCCGTAGTCCCTGGGGTGAGAAGGGATTTCATACTAAGGTGAGTTGGGCAAATTATTGGATCTAAACTTTTGGATTATGAATATTACTACAGCTCCATTTGCAATAAGAATATTTAGGTAGCAGTAGCCTTTACAAACCACTTCACCCCTGTCTGTGTCTGTCATCCCTACTCTCCCCATTCGTAACCCAACTGACCTCGCAATCCCTTCTCACCCCATTTTACGGTAGAACTGTGTCATCATACATTCTGTTAGTAATATGTTCTCCGGCTCCCATAACATTTGAAATCGAGAAAAGGATGGTACGGCCGTGCCTTTGTTTTGCTCGACTTGGAGGGAGGGATTCCATTTTGTATTGGATTGGAAATTATAATTCATGTCTATACAAGCTACATACAATTTATGGTAAGTTTTAACATCTGTTATTTAAAGGTACACTCCTCGCTGCAAGAAAACTTAATCATGCTGGGAAGATATCACCGTGAGTATCTACTTACTTACTGCCATCATTAAAACATAATCTGACGATTTTTCTACACATTCTAAGACAGCAAATTAATACAATAGAGAAATTAGCTCTCACGACTCGAAACGGTATGCATTTTACGCAGATGCAGATGACATTGTCACACATGCTTAATTAGCTAAATTCACACGTCATATTAGTCTACTCGGATAAGTTCATGCCCATAAACCAGTAGATCTACCTATTTTGTCATCAACCTTCTGATCTACTGACTCATCCTACAAATTCATGAAGGTTCCTTTTTTTCTCATATGGATAACAATTCAAGCTACTAAATGGGTACATTAAGATTGTCGAAGTTCCCTAAGATTTTAGTCTCATATCGAGCTAAGTATTTGGTACATATCCGAGATGACTAACAAATACCTTAAAACTACATTAAAATCTGCCGGAATCTCGACAATAATGTGTCCACGAAAGTGAGGCGGGTGAAACGCTCAAATGACCCAAATACACTTAAGACTTATCCACTATGGTGACAGAGAATAGAGAGAATACAATCGGTTTCTTGAATAATATCTCCTTCGTTACTTGACGGTAAATGCTGGTACTTTGCCTAGGCTGCTTAACTTTGCATACCTGATTTCGTATACTTCCTCTGGGACAAGCTGCACATAAACCTATTGAAAGTTACAGCAATTGACGGTACGCCCTTGGCAGAGCGGTCGTGGTCATCTTAAGGCAGGATTTTGGGGCTATAATTGTTGCCCAATCAATGCATCGCTGTTCCGTACGATTCCTGACACTTTTAGTACATTCATGCCATGGATTGCCCACAACCAAGCCCCTGGCCAATGCCATCATCATCATTCATTCCAATGAATGACAAGCAAAGATATGAAAGAGATACCCTTACCTATACATAATTCTACACGTGGGAACACTGGTACATTTGTTGTCCCTTACCCGAAGCCTGCTACCGGCTTGTGATGGGTCAATTTGGCCAAACTGGCGGCAAATATGCAAACCCAACCAAATTAAATAGGATATAAATAAGCCTGCAGTCTATGTGTGATATTTAATTTAAATGGGGATATTGGGGATATATATTATATCTCCATCTCAAAGGTATACGCGAAGGTCAATATTATTCTGGTACAAAAATTACCAAATTATATTTACCAATCTGATATTCTGCACGTGAAACCAACCTATTATTTTATTGCACACCGTAAAAATACTAGAATTGCAAGAGGTTACATGAGAAAGTTACAAGCGATTAAATAAAAACAACATAACAAAAATGTATGGCAGAAAATATATTATATGCAAATCCATCCATCCATATTGTACCTACCTAAGGTTATAAGACTTATAAGTATAAGTAAAATGGACCAATCCTTTGTAAAATAAAGTAATGCGACAGAAGAATAACAACATGGCGTCATGATTGTACGATTGTATGGGCCTCATTAATTTTATATGTGGTGTAACACCAGACGGTGTTGGGAAATGTGATTTGCACACATTTTCTTATCGGTACAGTGGTTTTTATGAGCGTAGTATATTTTCCGACATGGGGTTACGATGATTTTAAGCTTTTCACAATATCAACAGTCTTTTGATTCTAAATTATGAGTTATGAATGTTTGAATATGTATTGAGGATATGTGAGATTCTTGTATCACTTAAGTAATGTTGTTGGCTAAAATGATTTTTATAAAGAGACCAAATGGTGAATTTCTTGCATCGTCTGTTCTCACCAAATATGGTACTTTCAGAAACGCTGGTAGAGTCAGGCAGGACTGAAAAATAATGTTAGGGCCAAAAATAAATGTTTGGTTTGATTTGGCATAGCCTACTTTCCTCCCAGGACATTATGGATTTTAGAAACATAAGTAGGATTCCTGCCCTGGAGTAGTTTCTTTCCTTAATCAGTTCAAGCATAATTAAGACAACACTTGACTTGTCTCATCATAATACTTTCTATTACCTGCTAAACATGCTGCGTGCAAATTGTTTCACGTTATCTGCTTACTTTTGTTTTGAACCTCACCGTTATATCCACGAACACATCCATAACCGCTCAAGTAAAAGCCGTTGCTCCGTCATTTTGTCCAGTTCCTTTCTTAACCTCCTTTTTCACTCGACGTTCATTCCAAAAAGAACCTTAATCCGTACACATTAGATCGACTCTTCCCAAAATGTGATGGCCTATTATACGAGGTTACGAAAGTAACGTGTGTTTGTCTAATATTCGCGTCGTTTGAAGCGCTTGCGCAGTGGCCTGTAATTGCGGTCTATTTACTTCAGTGTAAACACCGCCCAGTCGCTACGTTACATTAACATGCCCGTACAATCGAAGACACTGCTAACTGACCAATTGTCACCCTTATTACAATGTATTAAGGACTACTGATGGTCACTTAACTGTGTCTTCGTTTGTACAATTAGACTAATGAACACAAGTGAAGGTACTTAAGTTGATTCGAGTCGGTCGCATTTGCTTACACTATTATGTCTAAAATAAATTTTACTTTATAGATTGATACATTTTATGTGACATGAAAAGGTTTAAAAAAAACTGAATTAACGTGCAATTAGGCCTTTAAGGTTAGCGCCATCTACCAGCATAATTTGAAACTAAACGTTTTTTTTTTTTGCTAGTTTATACATTTTTTGGCTCTTTGTGTGTTATCATGTCATTTGCGGAAATAAAATGTATCAAGCTATAGGTTATAGGTTATAGGTTTACGCGGGCTTGTTTTCCGCAACTCGACGACAAATATGCGCCTATTTTGCGTGATGGGTTGATGGCACTACTCTTGCCAACCCAACTCTACCAGAAAGCCTAGCAGACCCTTGACGTTGCCGACGACTTCTGGGAGTGACCTCGGTGTTCCGAGGTAGTGTGCCCGGTACTTGGCCACCCCCGGGCATTCGAGAATGACGTGGGCGGCTGTTTCCTCCTCCTCCATGCAGGCTCTGCACAGAGGGCTGTCAGTAACATCTAGAGTGAACAAGTGTTTGTTTAGTAGGGCATGTCCAGTGATAGCTCCAGTTAGAAGACGGAGCTGTGGCCTCTTTAGCTGGCGTAGCTTCCGCGACAATCCGGGGTTGATTGTCGGGAGGGCCTCTCTGGCTTGCCTGCAAATGTATCAAGCTATAAAATAAAATAGATTTCAAACATATCTAAAGCCGCAAAAGCCATATAAAACGCTGATAAAATCTTGCGCAGAAGAATTAGTCCCACCGCTGACCTTCATTATAAACCAATCGTTCTCGGAGGGTACCTTTCCTGATATGCTAAAACGAGCCGTGATAAAACCCATACATAAAAAGAACTCAAAAACTGACCCTAACAACTATCGCCCGATTGCACTCTGCCAGTAATATCTAAGATATTTGAGAAGGCGATGTGTAGACGTCTGTATTCCTTTTGCGAAAAGTACAACATATTTAACGATTAAAAACGGTTTCCGAAAAAAACGGTCTACAACATTAGCAGCTTACAAATATATTGATGAGATCTTGAATATTTTGAATAATAAAGAGTATGCCATCGGGATCTTGTTTGATATGACGAAAGCATACGAAAAAGTAAAATTTAGTATATTACTTGATAAGTTATACGGTATTGGTATACGAGGCATAACACACAAATGGTTTCAGTCATACTTAAATAACCGAAAACAATATGTCAATATCGAGCATGTAAACGAACAAACAAGAGAGATTGGCACGGTTAGGTCAGACGTTCACTGTGTGACTGACTCGATCCCACAGGGAAGTGTGATCGGATGCGTTTTGCTTATTATCTACATAAATGATCTCCCAAAAATATTTAATGAGCCTTGCGTAATGTTTGCAGATGATTTCTCCGTGTTGTTATCATGCAAAAATAATGTAGCATCAATTAATGAAAAATTACAGCATATTTTAAGGGACATCGTGAACTGGATGAACGAACACAATTTAGAAATAAACTTCTCCAAGACAAAGATCATGCAATTTAGGCCACGTCAAAAAAACCCATTAGAAATAGATTTTTCCTTTGATAATATTAAATTAGAATCCGTTCCCTCCTTTCCGCTACTCGGTATAAATATTGACTCTAATATAAATTGGAAAGATCATATCCAAAAAATTAAAACAAAGCTTAGCCAATTCATTTATGCCTTAAGACAGCTCAAAAAAACTACTAACTTAGAAACTGCTCAAACAGCGTATTATGCTTTTGCACATGCGTGGCTTTCCTATGGCGTAATTTTGTGGGGCAATAGCACCAATGCGCAGGATTTATTTATTATGCAAAAGAAATGTATACGTATATTGTCTAACATAACGCAAACCGAGACCTGTAAACCGCATTTTGTAAATCTTAAAATATTAACTTTACCGTGCAATTACATCCTGGAACTATGCAAATTTATAAAAACATATCCAGATCTCTTTACTAGGCTTGGAGATATGCCCCGACGTTTTGAATCTCGATCCCAAAATAATTTATTTCAAGCGACATCTGGACTAAAAATGCATAGTAATGGACCATATCCCATGTCTATAAAGATATTTAATAAACTTCCTTCCCAAATAAAAAGTGAAACTAATAAAAACAAATTTATCAAATCTTTAAAAAAATATCTTGTAGAAAAAGCATACTACACAATCAATGAATACTTAGGATAATAACAATAAATAAATTAATTAATTGGAATATAAATTTTATTTAATCTCTCTCTCTCTCTGTTATTGCATCATAATTTATATAAGTGTACCTATAATTTAATTATAGTGACTATTTAGAATAATTGCAGTGCCCTCACAGGGTTGTGTTGAAACATATTCGTTTTTAAGACCTTTTGTACACACAAAGCAATGAATAAATGAATATGAATATTTTTTCCATACAAAAATACCGGTATTTTCTCCGTTTTTTGGTTTATTATTTCATTTTCAATAGGACAATCTAATAATAAACCTTAACACTTTTCCAATTTTCAAATCGATAGCAGCAGTAGACCCTGAGATATCTGGCTGTGTCAGACGGACAGACAAACAGATAGAGTCGCACCATAAGGGTTCCTTTTTTACCATTTTGGTACAGAACCCTAACTAGCAGTAGCTTAAGATATATTACATTCTATGTTAGTGACGCGGAATTTTGGTGTGTCGGTAGCGGCACGGTAACCTATTGGCATGATGACGTCATTAAGTTTCGGTGGCAAAACCTACGAGTTACGTGCTTGGCATACTAGAAGGCTAGTATGATTCTTTACACGCGCTATGCACTTGTGGACTATTTGCTAGACTCCTTTGCTATAATTAACAATAAAATTAGTTACCTAGGGTTCGGGCTATTTAATCCGAGGGTGTAAGTGCCGTGGTTGAATGTCGACTATCCCATGGCATCACCACTAAGGCACAGACAGGGCGGAAGCATCCCAGAGTTTTAGATGTATTTTCTCTTCTTTCTTTCTTTCTTTAGTGGTAGGCCATTGCCTTCTGGAACGGAGAGTCCCACATAACCAATGCGTAACGTCTGCCTGTGCCCCCGACGGCCTTGGTTACATAGTGGTATGCAATTTCATGCATTTATCCGGGCCAAAAAAGGGTCTATTTATTCCGCCTAAGAAATAGTTAGTGCGTTAATTTGTGTAAATAATAAGCCCTTCTGGCATGTGTGTGAACATCTTTACACATTAGGCCCATCTGGCAAACACTAATATTGAATTTGTATTTTTTAAAGTGGGTAGGTTTGCACAACAGTAATTTTGACAGAGGAAATTTATGATTTTCTCAGTCTACCCGCGACCACGAACGCTGAAAAGGGTTACGAAACGTCGGGACTTAAAATGTAGTAATATACGCGATTTAATCCGTTTAAGTTGTTTTATTACTATGAGTGATAATCGCGGAAACCGAAGACAATATTGTGTTTAATGTTTTAAAGAAAAACACAACGTCAATTACCTTATTATGCTGTGAGGGCCGCTTTAAAAGTTACTATACATCGCTCCATATTAAATTAAAAAAAAAAAACGTACGTTATTCGTCATGCGATTTCAAGGTAAAGTGTCCTGAAAACGGAAAATATGAGTCGTGCTATCTTTAAAACGTAATAAGGTACTGAAATAACTTAAAGAAAGGTAATAATTCTGATCTTCTGAATATTCGCGAATATGTGTGCACAGGGGCACACATATTCGCGAATATTCAGTAGATCCCGCCTCTTTAGAACGGCATATTTGGTTATTTTGTTCCTTTAAAAATTAAGCATAAATGCCATTCTAATTAGGTGGAATCTTCTGAATCTCTGAACCATTTTTTGACACTGTTAGAATTACATATCGATACCTTTGGGTTCAATTGGCGTAAAGGACATTTTGGCGAAAATGAGTTATATATACAGTTTTGTTCAGAATTTCAAGCTCTACCGTTCTGTGTAGTTAAAATTTCGATATCTTTAAAAAAAGTGCCTTTACGACCCAGTTTTTATTTATCGTGTTCGCAAAACTAGCTCAGGTTAAGGGACGTAAGTGTCAAGTTATAAAATACGAATTAAAAGGTGTATCGTAAAGTACGCCGGTAAATATGAATACTGTCGTATATGACTTATTTTTTTCTTGTTGTCCTTTAAGCCCTTCATTTCTCATGATTACTTTCCATAAGCGCATAGTCGAGGTGGGCGTTAAGGACATGTTTTCTTTTACTTGTCCTTTACGACCTGCCTTTAAATTATAATACCGTAATTTGATAAACCGAATAAGGTTGGAAAGGGCACGTATTATTTTACTTGTCCTTTACGACCTGCTTAAAAAATGATTACATCATTATTTGATAGAATTAAGGAGGTTGTAAAGGGCATGTATTCTTTTAGACGTCCTTTACGACCTGTCTTCAAATTATTATACTTGTTTACATACCGTAATTTGATAAATCGAACAGGGCTGTAAAGGGCAAGTAGTCTTTTACTTGTCCTTTAAGACCTGCCTTAAATCTAATTATAGCACATTTTTTAAAGAAGAGCAGGGTTGTACAGGGATTAGCCTTTATTTTTGGCATTTACTGCCACAAATGTGTGTCTAAATTCTGAAATAAAAGCAATTTAAGTAATCGTAAAGGTCTAAACTATCGATACCTTTAATTGGGTTCAATTGGCGTAAACGACAAAACGCTGGTTTTGAGGAGAAGCAAAAAACCATTTTATTTTACAAAAAATGGCTATAGTATTTTGGTTTCTCGACCTATATTTTCGACATGTATATGAAAAATATTTGAAATGCCCGTATCTTTAACCTGTGATGGCAGTTCTAGCTGTAAACAATGTATTATGGAAGTTAGATGTCCTTTACAACTGGTAAAAATGCTATCAATGTCATTTACACCCGTGACTTTTTTAGACATTTGGAAATGATGGGGTTGTAAATGACGGTCTCAGATCACTTTGTTCCAATTTCGGGGCGTAAAGTTAACAGCTATGTAATAAAAATTGACAGTGTTCAACTTAGTTTACCTTAAAGAGACTTGAAAAATGTATAAAAAGATTATGAATTCATTATTTTTCATACTATTATACTTACATTAACAGTGTTTTAATCACTACGTACTCGTCCTAATGTTTGACATCCTAATGTCGGTAATCATTAGCCACTATGTCACTTCCATTATTATGATTTAGTGCTATTGGAAGAGAGTAAAACACCAGTAGGACATTATTTCCACCCTTGTTCCCGCAATTTAGTCAGTTTATGAATAGTTAATATTTTTTTTTTTAAATTAAAATAGTTTTTTCATAGTTATTATTGCGTTCTCCAAAAAATATTAATTTTAAATATAATCTGGACATGCCTAGCTGAATATACGATTTTAAGCTAACATGGTCATTCACATTATTACTACTATTAACGACGGGATATTTACCATGATTTTTTTTGTGAGTTCCCGATATTTCGGCACTGTTGCAAGCGCCATCATCACTGCAGTGAGTTTTTAGTTGTAGTCTACCCACACACCATAGCGATCTACCCTCTTTCGGGTTCGCTTCGTCCGCGCGTTATTCATACTACTACAGTCCGCATTCTCACTTGGAACTCGATCACGTTCACAACACTCAACACTTACAGTATCACTTCGCTTATTTACTCCTGAACATGTCTTTTTTTCCTTGGAGAACTTACGGATCACTGGATACCAGACGCTCGACAGTTGAATCCCGTCTTCCCGGTTGAAATTTTTATACTTGAGGATTTCGATAGCTTCCTTAACCATTCTAAGTATATAGTGTTTTTCTGTCGAGAGCATCTGTGGGTTGTGCAACTCAATCCAATGATTCGTTTCCGCGTTCAGAAGATGTTCAGCGATTGCCGATTTCCGAGGTTCGTTGTTTTTAAACACTCTGATGTGCTCCTTTATACGGCATGAGATAGTGCGCTTAGTTTGATCTATGTAAGAGCTACCACAGCTGTAGTCAATTTTGTCAACACCTAGGCATTCAAGCGGAAAACGGTCCTTTGGCGTACGTAGGTATTGTGCCAGTTTTCTGTGGGGAGTGAAGACAATCTTCACCGAGAATTTCTTTAAAATATTGGCAACTTTATCTGTCACTTCCTTTACATATGGTAGGTACGCCGGTGGTCTTTCAACTTTATAGTCCAGGTGCCAAGGCAAAACGGTGCGTCTAGGTGGTATAATCCGCCCATTATAACCATTTCTCTGTAGAACGTTCTTTAAATGTGTCAATTCACTACCCAAATGAGCCCACCACCCTCGCCAACTGTACTCTGTAGTAGCGTCACTTACTGACCGCGCATACAGTTTATGTGACGAGGATCATTTGGGTAGTGAATTGACACATTTAAAGAACGTTCTACAGAGAAATGGTTATAGTGGTAGGTGACAGATAAAGTTGCCAATATTTTAAAGAAGTTCTTGGTGAAGACTGTCTTCACTCCCCACAGAAAACTGGCACAATGTCTAAGTACGCCAAAGGACCGTTTTCCGCTTGAATGCCCAGGTATTTACAAAATTGACTGCAACTGTGGTAGCTCTTACATAGGTCAGACTAAGCGCACTATCTCATGCCGTATAAAGGAGCACATCCGAAAGTTTAAAAACAACGAACCTCGGAAATCGGCAATCGCTGAACATCTTCTGAACGCGGAAACGAATCATTGGATTGAGTTGCACAACCCATAGATCCTCTCGCTTGACAGAAAAACACTATATACCCAGAATGGTTAAGGAAGCTATCAAAATCCTCAAGTATAAAAATTTCAACCGGGAAGACGGGAAGACATGTTCAGGAGTAAATAAGCGAAGTGATACTGTAAGTGTTGTGTGTCGTGAACGTGATCGAGTTCCAAGTGAGAATGCGGACGGTAGTAGTATGAATAACGCGCGGACGAAGCGAACCCGAAAGAGGGTAGATTGCTATGGTGTGTGGGTAGACTGCAACTAAAAACTCGCTGCATGTCAGTTACTCCGTGATAATGGCACTTGCAACAGTGCCGAAATATCGGGAACTCACAAAAACTAACATACATGGTAAATATCCCGCCGTAAATAGTAGTTATTATGCCTAGCTGAATTCATCACCTTTTTATACACTTTTCAAGTCTCTTTAAGGTAAACTAAGTTGAAAACTGTCAATTTTTATTACATAGCTGTTAACTTTACGCCCCAAAATTGGAACAAAGTCATCTGAGATTGTCATTTACAACCCCATCATTTCCAAATGCCCAAAAAAGTCACGGGCGTAAATGACATTGATAGCATTTTTACCAGTTGTAAAGGACATCTAACTTCCATAATACATTGTTTACAGCTAGAACTACCATCACAGGTTAAAGATACGGGCATTTCAAATATTTTTCATATACATGTCGAAAATATAGGTCGAGAAACAAAAAAACTATAGCCATTTTTTGTAAATTAAAATGGTTTTTTGCTTCTCCTCAAAACCAGCGTTTTGTCCTTTACGCCAATTGAACCCAAAGGTATCGATATATAGATACAAGAAAGTAGGTAGGTACATAGAAAAATTAAATGGCACTCACCTGTGTCCTATTAACATTAAAAGCACTAGTTACTTGGAAACCATATATTTATAATAAAACACAATCGATCGATCCAGTAATTGATTATCCTCTCGAGACGCCATTCCGGCGCGAACCCACGCCACGCTAGCAGCCTTCACAGTGCGCTGCGTTGGCAGCGCCCTCTACAACTTAGGCCGCGTTCAGAAATACGGCTAACAGATCGGCCATTCTGACAAAACCTTCGTCCTCGAAGGTCATCTTCATACTTCAGACGGCTGCGGTATGGTACCTTCGTCTACGTCCCTGTGGATCAGACACATCTTTACGTATAACCTGTAAGCAGGCTATGCATGATGCAGGTTCGACTTATTCCTTTCAATTGGTAATATTATCATGATACAGTATTGATGCCGTATACCATAATAGCTTGGCATGTAACATTTAAGTCTAATATAAATTACTCAAATAATGTACTAGTAACAATTCGTTGAAAATTAAATTGAATATTATCAATAACGATTGTACAACTTTAATCACGATCGGTCAGCAATGTGACTGACATTCCATAATGCAATCAACAAACGGAGAAGATCACTGTTGTGAGTCAGACGGATCTAATAGAGACCTTATTAATTGCGGTGACTTATCTTTATCGTTCACGAATTATGATTTCATGAGTAAATAAACAATCCAAAAGTAAATCATCATAATTCTTTATCCGATTACTGGTACCAAACAGGTTTGAATCATGGCTTTCCTAAACGAAGACATGGAACGAACTCACAGTTGCTTTCATCGTGGGTTTTCAGCAGCACGATTTTTACGGGCATCGTCAACTTAGGGGATGGCGGGCCTGCTCGATTCAGCAAGGCTCGGCCAATGCGCCATCCATCCATGAACGTCACATCATAGCAACCCTCCAATGCAGCCCATGCAACGAAAGTTAAATACTGCACATTCATCTCTGTAACAGATAGTAAAGCTAAAGATTCCTCACAACATTAGGCCTTTAGATGTGAAGTCGTTGACGACATACTTTTTGACATGGCCTGAAGATACGTGGCCAATGCGTCATCATCGTTTCCTTCTAGTGTCGCAATTTTCGATCCAACTCTTCCACCATGAGGTTATACGCCAAAGGCAAACTAACTTAATCATTTAACCAGAATTTATTTATTGCTGTTGGTCAAGTTCGCCATTGATAGAGTAAAACAGCGCCCGACCGCTCGTTGTGGAAGTGTTTGGGAGAGACCTGTGTCCGACAGCGGACAAATTAAGATATTATAATGCTAACCTTGCTACAATCTCATAGGATTTGATCCATTAAGAAACTTACTGTAACAGTACTTATACCATCTGTGCTACAACTTGTATTTCATTCGATGTTCAAAGGATAAGTGATATTGCATATTTACTCGACCATACATTAATTTGGACTTTACATTCTAGTGGTAATTCTCGTCGTGTTACCTTACATTTGTTGTCTTCTTTACCCTTAGTCTGATGTCCCTTCTTATGGTGAGATCAATGTCGCTTTGACGCCACCGACCAGCGTAAGCGCCGTCGCGCGTGACTCCTTCATGGGTGACCGTGTAGCATCACCGACGTTTGCAGGAGCGACGTCGATCATGACCATTTAACATCACCGACCGGCGCGGTACGCGTCGTCGTCGTGACCAATTAGATCACCGACCGGCGCGGTACGCGTTGTCGTCGTCATCATTTAACATCACCGACCTACGTGGTATGCCGTCGTCGTGACCATTTAACATCACCGACCGACGCGGTATGCGTCGTCGTCGTGACCAATTAATATTACCAACCGACGCGGTATGCGTCGTCGTCGTGACCATTTAACGTCACCGACCGACGCGGTATGCGTCGTCGTCGTGACCATTTAACATCACCGACCGGCGCGGTACGTAGTGCTTTTATCAAATAACGAAGAGAGTTTAACAACGCAAAGCGTCTTTCATCTGTTTTGTCAAGATGTTACTATTTCGTACAAGAATTGATTTATAAGCCGAAATACTTTGTAGGCATGAATACAACGAAATCTCACTTCTGATTTATTAACATTAAAAGCACTAGTTACTTGGAAACCATATATTTATAATAAAACACAATCGATCGATCCAGTAATTGATTATCCTCTCGAGACGCCATTCCGGCGCGAACCCACGCCACGCTAGCAGCCTTCACAGTGCGCTGCGTTGGCAGCGCCCTTTACAACTTAGGCCGCGTTCAGAAATACGGCTAACAGTCCAGACCGGGAATCGAACCCGGTACCTCTGGATTTCCGGCCCAGCGACTCATCTACTCGTCCACCGGACCCAGCAAGCGCCCTCAACTTTGCCATCTACTTTGACTTCTGTATCATTCTGATTAAATAGGACTTAACCTAAAAAAAATTTGTGTTATTTACCCGCATTAAGAAACTAATAAAGAAACAAAATGTTTCTTTCATATAAACTATTAGAATTGCTAATCTAGAGTTTTTATAGAAGTTTACTTAAAATTCAAGGCGATTAGGCACGACATTGAGTTAGGTAACTATTTTATTACAACTGGATATATATGGTATGGAAATGTTAACAATCTATCGAGTATGGACATCACAGACTACGACGGAGCATGTTGGGCGGCGCGCGCTCACATCAGATATGGGCAATTGTATAGCATTACGACATTAAATGCGACCGGCCGCTCGTTCAGTTGCGACCATGTTTCTGACTTGTGTGTGCACCAAACGTGAAATAAATATTTCTGTTCAATCCGACGACAATCTCGAAACATAACATGATAAAAAAGATGTGAAACACGCGTTGTACTAGTAATATCTACCGATATTTAATCGCCCATATGTGTGGTGAGCTCGTGTCGTATGGCATGCTCCGTCTAGTGGAGATGGTCTGTGATGGACATAGATTTGTATTCAGTCAGCCTCAAAAGTAGCGAAGAACTATTATAGGTACTCCGACCCAGTACGAAGTTGTCCGGTTATTTTTGTGACTGACTGTATCTGCAGGTTATTCTTCGAATGATTCCTCTGACCTTAAATACTCAAAAGTTTTCTCCTGACAACAATGTCATTTTTGGCGAATGCCTTTTTTTGTTAACGGTGTGGAAATGCGTTACGCATACCTGCCGGGCCCTTACCAGTGCCCTTTCTCAGGCCGTTAAAACGGCCCTTCGGGGAGGTTATGTAGGTCTCACCCCCCAGAAGCAGGTGGCATACCCATTAAAACCACACCGATGATGGAGCCTCTGAAGCGGGGCCTGCGTCCACGGCCCATTGTTGCCCGTTGGAAGTGGCGGGAATTCCTCAGGAGCACGCGGCTGGGGTTGTGGGGGGCGCTGACCTGACGTCTAGGACGCCAAGGCCGGACTGCACCTGCTGCCCTTCTGCTGGACCTGTAAAGCTAACAGAAGATGAGTTTGGGAGAGTAGCCTGGACTAATTACGGCCTGGCTACTCGGATTTGAGCCCGCTGGGACTCAGTAAGTCGAATAAGGAGTTTTTGGTGAACGTCATTCTAGTGAGGTAATCTTTTGCGTATTGATCAACATGTTTGAATGAATTGAATTAACCCACCTGCAATATTCAGTGTGATATGCTGCCGCCATAACGCAAAACGGCACAACTAACATTTTTTTCGACACTGAGTTATAATACATATATTCGGAATCAGCGAAATTTACTGATTCCGAATATGTAAACATTTTAGTGTCGAAAAAAATGTTAGATGTGCCCTTTTGCGTTATGGCGGCAGTGTGATGAATTAACGTAATCGATACTGAATATGTTTTGTTCTTCTCAGGTGAATGTAAAACGCGACAGGTGGTTTTTTCCTGCTTTATCGTTTCTATACAGTAGTTTGTCAACTGTCAAATGAAATGTCGGTTGTCTATAAGAGACTTAAAAAAACTTACCTAATCCATATTTACAACAACAATGTCTATCTTTTTTGTTGAATTGACTAGTAGTACTTATGAATGGAATGAGCTTGTTTTAATATCCTGAAATCTTATGCATGAATAAATAAATAAAATAAAATAACCGACTTCAAATGGAACTATAACATTCACGAATAAATAAGAAATGCACGAGTCACTATAAATACCACCTGAATCGCTATAATGTGTATTGAGGAGTTCCCTCCCAGAAATGATTTTCCAAATCGGTCTAGCCGTCTTCGAGTAATCGCGTAGCAAATTTACAAAAAATTGAGACAAGCAGACTAGTTGAGAACCGTCCTTCACTGGGAAGTCGGATAAAAAAAATTAAATATGATTTTATTAATCGAACTTTTTTTCTTTAGAATTTTTCTATAGAAGTTGGAGGGTTTAGTCACTTTTCAGTACTTGGCTTAGAGGTCAGTTTGTCCCAATAGGTTGAGATTGGGCAGCTAAAAAAATACGTGTCTATTATTTTAGTAGTCACTCTCTAACATATATCAAAATAAATCAGATCGGAGCCGGACAGTTGGGTACCTTTCCTTGTTAGTCAAATGTATTAGGGCTTGTTACACACTCAGGAGTTTTCATTTTAAAAATGATGAATATTATATCTTGGAAAGTAAGCGGTTTTCGTATATACATCATAGAACATTTTTTTACTCCCAATAGTCGAGTCGTTGGAATCTATATTTAAAGTTTGTTGGGTTACTCATTCCCACCGTGTATATTTACTGTAACACGCTAACATTGTAGACACGATAACCTTTGAAGTTACCCCCAATGCACCTTATATATAATGTTATCTACATTGTATTAACGTGTGTATTTCCTGCCGATACTACGAGTGCAATCATAGTGTCATTAAACTATTGCGCTGCTCGTATTTGCGACCTTTGATCCAGGATTAGCTGCGTAACAAATAGGTGTACTAGTACTAAGTACTTATCTATATCTATAGACCTACTTTGATAAGTGGGATCTGGACGAGTTAGAAAAGTAACTAAGAATATATATTGCACAATATTATCGTCACGTTATAGTTACTTTACTATGGAAGGAGCAATGTTTTAACCAAATGAACGAACGTATCATGCTCCCTGTAAACCCCATTGTCTGTTGTGTGATTTATTAAGATACACAATATATTTCTGCATTTGTACATACTTAAAAAAATTGTACCTCAATAGATAGAATACAGTAAACTTGATTTTGGGGTCGCCGTAGAGCATCTCCGCAGCAACCCCAAAATTTAATATACTGGAGCATTCTTACGCATTCTTACTTCTTTGCTTGTAGTGCGTTCGTGCACGGCGCGCACACATTCAACCGCGCGATGTACCTTTTGTAGGAAGAAAAATTACTGCTATGTGCTCCTGATAGTAGTCACAAGCGACATTATTATTTTAATTCTCGGTAACCAAACGAATTTCCAATGTTTTGGATTAGAGAGATTGCATGTTTCCTACGTTTTATATAACTACTATCATGCTGGCTGCGTACTTTTAGTGATTTGACAAAATGTATGTCTTGCCATGGACCACCAACTGTTTGGAGTTAGGTAATATAAAGTAAGTAGGTTTGGAGGTAAACATTTTTTCTGATGGCTTCGCGGACCACATCGGATGCTTCCAAGTCCAAGTGGTCCACGGGCCAGCGGTTAAGAACCGCTGATTTAGAGACTGCTTCAGCGAACACACACACATTTTTCGTCTTCATCGATAATCGGCGACTTAATCAAGTCGTTAGATTATCTTGTAGGGATCGATCCACGCTGCGTTTTCCAATTCTTGGTCCCCATTCGAGAACCTGAAGGTCACGGGACTATAGGTATGTCCAGCCTGTCACAACTTCAGCTTGCACGGTCTTATTTAGTTGTTTTAAGTACTAACAATATGATCAGCTACATATTTAAAAAAATTATACAGGTTAATATTTTTGGATTCTACAGAAAAAACGGTAAGACAAGCTGAATTATTCACTTACCTTGTCGTGGCCTTATCTAGTAAACTAACCGTAATGATTTATTGAGATACTTTCGATGTTGAGTAACGCTGCGCGGCCACCCTGCGCAAGGACATGGCATATCATCGCTACTGCGACCTCGTATCTCACACTGCCGTTGAAAGTAGGTGCATACTGTATTTTAATGGCACCTAGACAACCATGATGCACATAGGTACTATGTTTTTTACTCGACTGCGGCGAATCCCAAAAGGAGGGTTATGACCTGTATGCAAGTATGTCCGTTCTTATGTCCGCTCGTAACTACTCAATGACACACCCGATTTTGATAAATGATACATCATTAGATTCGTCTTGATCGCGCGAATGTCACAACAATGTGTAAAAACAAAACAAAATGGCAGATTTATGCACTTTAATGCGCGGTATGTTTTGCACCACAGACGGGATTGTTGTACTAAAAATGTGGTTAGATACTTCGTAGTATTCCACATAAGGCTGACGTCCGAGTGCTTGACACTGCCTCAGTAGTTGCTATCTTGAATCTTAAATCATTAGCACTAGAGGTGACGGGAGGATGTCAACTATTGTGCATCAGCGTGGCAAACACTAGAACGTTTACGTTACACTTTTTTAGAATAGTAGGTACCTAACAGTGGCCTGGCGTCCATACAACTCGATTCCTACCGGCTTGCCTAATATCAGGCTTTTGACCACCTTTTTCTAGAGCTCTTAAGGAAAATGTACGCCAAAACTGCACCGGCTTTATCTTTTACACTACGCCACTGGTACCTAATATGCAGTATTCGATTTTAACCAAGGTCCTAGATTTGGCAGCTTGGCGTGGCGTCAAACTATTGTGAGACGAAGCCGGTGTTCTTTGGGCATACTTTGTTCAGTTCAGTCAGTCACAGAAATAGATCGAGGTAGAAGGAAAAAGCTTATGTACAGTCAAGGAATTTAATTTCCTACCCGTTTCATTGAAATGTTGTTAAGAATTCACGATGCATTAAGGTCGAAATTTCGATCTCAGTAATAGTATTTAAATGTCAATACGTATTATTTGTCACTGCATATTACAAATAACCTCTATCGCGAAGTCATTTGCTGATCTAATTACGAATATGTGTCAGTTGATGTCAGTATCAATCGAGAAAATTTTAAAATATTTCCGAATCCAGACTCCGGAAAGTCTATCGCAAACGTCGATAATCTAAATTTCGTTATCTGCGTTCCTTTCATTCGAATATTGCAAGAGCGAGAAAGATGGACTTTTTACGAATTTCGATTCCGCGGTTGTCGCAATGCGTGTGATATGTCAAAGTAACGTCGTACTCTAGCTAGCTCTTATGATGACAGTATGCTATACGATATTGGACCTTAGGTGGATTGGAAATTAAATTCCTTGACTGTACCTCGCGTGCTAAAAGGAAGTGGCAACGACCTTCTTTGCTCGCCGTCAACTTCAGTTTCTGTCAATATTATTATCAAATTTGAAAATCTGATAATAATGGTATGGTCAATTTTCAAATATCTCCAAATTAAATGGAAAATTATGTTTTCCATGACAAAATTGCACTTTTGGCGCCAAACGCCTAGCGAAAACCATTACACGCTTACTTTCCATACAAATCGACGACCTATTTCCTTATATCTCGATATATTAAGCAATATGCTAATGACCAAACTTTTTTTAATGAATAAAAAAAATGGCTTGTCCGAAAGGCATTTTATGACATTTCGGAATTCTATGATTTCACATCCTGAAACCAATTATTATTGTCGAATGATTATTTGAATATTATTAGTGTAAGTAACTGTCAGTGTAAGAAATTTATTGGAACATAATTATTATCTTTTTATTATTGTAATTTAATTTAATTAATCTTATTGTAATATTTTTTTGACATGTGAAATCGAAAAACATTTTACGAATAAATGAGTATGAGTATGAGTATTTCTTTGGTACATAGTAAGTATAAACTTCAATGCCATAAAATCGACCAGCCGGTGGTATCGAGTTTTATTGACCACTGATAGATCGGTGCGACTGCCATCTGACCTCCGTAGGTAACCTTTATAACAGTGAAACAAGGCATCATTTACGGGTCGTTTACGATAAATAATGTCCGTAGTTAAGGAATTCATTTAACAAAATGTTAATCTTGTTCATTTATGTAACGAAAGTTACCGAACAATAAAATATGGTTAACTTTCGTTACAAAAAGGAACAAGATTGTTAAATTAAGCCCTAACATCTTTTTTTTAAAACGACCCTTACCACTAGCTACGTAGTACGTATTTACTTTAATATAAATTTAATATCTGAAGGAAAAATTACGTGTTTAAGTTAATAGTTACTCCATGAATTGTAATGTTCTTTGGCGTAACACATTATGTTATAATTAAGGCGATTAAGCAACAAAACGTTATGTTAGCATTGTGTCAACACAAGTCGTTAATATGACGGCCGGAACACTGGCTTTAATAGGGAGGTAAAACAAAGAATGTCTCAGATCACAGGTATTTGACGCCCGAGCCGAAGGCAAAAGCGATAAATATGGGATCTGAGGCTTTCTTTATTACCGCCCGTGGTAAGTACAAGATTTTCCGCCTCCCCCATGCCATGAAGTGGGATTTTCCGCACGCGTAGCGGGCGGTTATTGCCACTTTATGGCCAGGTGCGATCTAAAAAAAGTTTTAAGTACCTAATAAGACAAAATCTGGAAAGCAGATTTTTGTAGCCTTTAGTGACCTGGGCATAAATTTGGGACGTCGTGTGTGAGATTTTGATAATGCTAATTAGCTTTTTATACCTACAATTAAGTTTACGTAAACATTTGAGTTTAGATTTTATAACATGACTATATGTAAGTAGGTAGGTCCAACAGTTAGTCCAACTTATCAGAAACGGAGTGCCTGCCGTTTCACCGACAAAACTTTTATCAAATGTTTCATTTCATCGAATTTCATAATTTCTTTAACATGTTTATCTCTGTTGTCATGATTTAAAAAAAGAACATTATAGGTTAAAGGCCGTAGCAGTATAAGGGAGGAAAAAATGCCCTTTAATGATTAAGAGCTGTTTATTTTTTTTATAGTTGCTTTCATTTAGTTGTATAATTGTGCAAAGTTTGGTTGAAAAATTCCCAGTGGTTCAGCCGGGAAAAAATAAAAACAAAATTTATGAAATTTGACGTATCTCTAAAACTATAAATCTTTATCATAATATATTTAATTCATTTTGGTTAATTAAATAGTATGTATGCCTTAAAAGAAAATTGAGTCTCTATCTTTGCAATTTCTGTAAAAAACACGTAAGTCAAAATTTCAAAAAAAAGTTTTTTTGATACCTGAAGGAGTGACCACTCTAAGTGACATTTCTAAAAAAGCCTTATTTAACGATCTGTCAGTCATATAAGTTTGACGGTTAAAATCGAAAAGCAACAGTGTCAAAATTAAAAAACTATGTTGGTCGGATTCTGTTACATTTTATTCTTATACTATTCTAATACAGCCAAAGAACTTAAACATAAATATTCTTTGTTAAGAACTAAAAATAAAATAAATTTATGGCATTTACTCGTATATGTATCAACTTAAAAATGTCTTTTACTTCTTATTTTAATCACTATCGCTATCTTCATTAACGGTAACACTAATACCGTTTCTCAAAAAAGGTCCACTAAGAATTTCGGCAGGCTGAATAATTTTTGATAAATATCTTGCGTGCGATAGGTAGTTGTAGCACAATTGCGGCAATGTGTGAACAACACCCTACCTACGAATGAATATATCTGGTGAAACGATAAGTAAGGCTTAATTAGAAAAAATGATGATTACCTATTTGAAAAAAAAAGGTTTTATAAGTTAAAAGGCGACAATTAATACAAATACAGGCTGGTTTTCGATAATCTGTACATATTAAAAGGGGTGAAATTCCATTTAATTTTATCGGTAAAAATGACTATTTTTTTTTCTGGGTAAAAAAAATTTTTTTACAGATTTTTACAGTTTGCTATGAAATTTTGGGCAGTACATCTGTTTGACGCAGTATAACTTTTGATCTTATTGTTCAAAGCTGTAAGAAAAAAATGTTTGTAAGATCACAATTAAGTGCTAAACGAAGATAAGCATGAAAAAATGGTCACAATATTCGCAAACTTTCGAGAAAAACGGTGTTTTCCGTAAAAAAAACTGAAGTTTTGCAGCCGTTTTTCACAATTATAATTTTTTTTGACGAGTTTTTCTTCAAGTCGGTGGTTTATTGTTATTGCTACTAAATAACGTGTCTATTGCCATGACCCTGCAATTTTTTCTTACAATTTTAAGCAATTAGTTCAAAAGTTATACCGTGGCAAACAGATGTACTGCCAAAAATTTCACTGAAAGTTTAAAAATCTGTAAAAAAAAAACGAATGACCACAAACAAAAATTAAAATCAGTTTTACCGATAAAATTGGCCGAAATTTCACCCCTTTTCATATGTACAGATTATCGAAAACCACCCTGTATATTTTCAAGCCAATATTAATGGGAATGTCAATAATTGATTTATTTTTAATTTCTTACAAAGAAGATTTATTTTTAAGTTCTTTGGCTGTATTAGATTAGAATAGTATAAGAATAAAATGTAACAGAATCCGACCAACATAGTTTTTTAATTTTGACACTGTTGCTTTTCGATTTTAACCGTCAAACTTATATGACTGACAGATCGTTAAATAAGGCTTTTTGAGAAATGTCACTTAGAGTGGTCACTCCTTCAGGTATCAAAAAAACTTTTTTTTGAAATTTTGACTTACGTGTTTTTTACAGAAATTGCAAAGATAGAGACTCAATTTTCTTTTAAGGCATACATACCTATCAATTTACCAAAATGAATTAAAGATATTATGATAAAGATTTATAGTTTTAGAGATACGTGAAATTTCATAAATTTTGTTTTTATTTTTTCCCGGCTGAACCACTGGGAATTTTTCAACCAAACTTTGCACAACTATACAACTAAATGAAAGCAACTATAGAAAAAATAAACAGCTCTTAATCATTCAAGGGCATTTTTTCTTCCCTTATCCTGCTACGGCCTTTGTTTTATATATTATATCCTAATAAAAATTTGCAGAAAAAAATGCTTTCGATGAAATGTTTTCTGGCCATTCAAGGATGAACCGTAAAAAAATCTAATTCGTTTGACCTGAATTCAAGTGGAAGTGGCGTCCTCATAAAACACCGTATAAATATTTATAAAAAAAAAACCCATCGTGACCCAACGAAACGTAATGCAGGTCAAGTTTATATAGTTTTGTAACAATTCTAATAATTACATTGTCACTTTTTGTTTCCTTTTATTTTTTGCATGACACTAGCAAATTAACCGTCAATGGCTTAGAAAATCGACGCTACGGAATAACCATGCCTGAGTCACATTTAAAAAAAACTTTTTCAACAGTCAGATAGCAGTTAACTGTCAAATAAAACCTTTAACGGAGGAATAAAGTTGTCTGTCTAGTGTCTGGCCTTATCGCTACGTTTTTAGGTTACATTAAAGTGATAATGGATATTTTTGACATCGTTGAAAACGTAGCTATCGAAGAAAACTACCGTGACAATCAAACATATTGAATTAAAAACGGATCACTCACGTTGTAAAAGAAAGACGAGACATCCACTCGACATTTTTCGGGAGCATTCTCTGAGCCCAGACCCCATGAGCTGCTCTGTCGGTAGGGGCGTATTTTGAAATTTTGCGCCCCGAGCCAATAAGTTTCGCCGCCCCAGAAGAAGTAAAAGTTGGTTGAACGGTGCCAAAACCAAAACAAAATGCAACCGGCCAGGGGCGGTTCCGCCACCCCTGGCGGATTGGCGCCCCGGGACATGGGCCGAATGGCCCTAGGGTAAATACGCCCCTGTCTGTCGGCGCGACATCAAACTAGCGTTGTGACGTCACACGGTTTTTTTACCTACCCTACCTATCAAGGTGGGGGCTGAGGCGGTCCCTGGGATCTAACTAGGTCGCTAGCACCAGACGACCAGGAAGTTTCGCTGTTTGCTTAAAGTGAGCAACGGACCAGCAGGAGAGGTTGAAGCGGTTCAACCTGTCCTTACCGTCACACGGGTATACTTTGCGTGGGCAAATCAAGAATTTGTGATACAGCTATGTTGAAACCTGCGTTTATCCTAGCGCTACCATAACAATGTTACCATATTTTATGGGTTACTCAGTGGTATTAATAGTTTTGATAATTTTACAATGGACTGTAAAACAAGTTACACATTTTAGGTATCGAACTCAAAACTTCAATATACTTTCTTACTTTGCTCATTTTAACAGGATCTCAGGATAATTGTACCAAATTTCAGGTTCAGTAAAATAGCTATTGGCGTGCAGCCGAGATGTAGTTCCCATACAGATCGCAGCTGGGATGCAGTCCTTCTATAGCGACCTTTACACCTTAAACTAAACCTACCTACTACTTATAGTACTTATGTACTACTCTTACCGTAAGAATAGTAGGTACATAGGCAGCTCGCTGCGTAACAGTTTTAATTACACTCGCGTTCAAAAATTTCGCGTCAGTGAAATGCCGCCATATTTCCTAAAATACTCCAGGGTTGTGAAATTATTGAATCCTGTTAGGATCTTTAATTAATTCTAGATATTATCTGCAAAAATAACACTGTAAATAATAGCAATTTCAGGTTTAGATCGAACTCGTAAAAACCCATGAAAAATAAAGACGTTTTAAGGGAGTGAAATATTGCAAAAATCACCAATTTTGGATAATATTTTTTTTATGATGGGTTAGCGGATATTGCTAATACAGCCAGGTATTATGAAGAATAGTATTATGTAAATGAAACATGTGTCAAATATTGAAAACACCCATTTATATTATTTAAATTACGGTGACCCGAAACTTTTGCTCGTGAGTATATAACATTTATCGTAAATATTAATTTATATTTGACGAGGAAGGCCTACAACCATACCTTTGGGTTCCGGATCACCTTTGGCCACCCTAGTGGTATGGTCCAATAATCCAGTATCCGCACCAGTTTGAGTACTGGTGTATTGCTCTTCATGTCTTGCTTTACACAATCTACATGTCGCAGTGATAATAAACGAAGTTACACGATAAATTCCCAAAGAGCCACGTAATTCCGTACATTCTCTAAAGATGACTGACAATTCATCCATCAATGTCATATTCCCTCCTTTTAATCTAAACTGCCTGCATTACTCAAAAAGGATCTAATACTAAATGGTCAGTCATAACTAGCGCCCTCTCTGCGACTTTATCCAAGCCAATAATCAGATATTTTTGGCTAATGTAACGTTGTTATTTTATCACGATACGACATATTTGTATTGTCAATAACATATAATGATTACCTATAGGTTACATACTAGTAGCACAGTATTAATAGCAGTAATTTTTCTTTCCACAAAGGTAGGTACGGTCACGGACTTTAATTGTTAAGCCATTTAGGGTTCAGTTTAATTTTGTCGTGTAATACACAATCTATGAGACGTCTTTTGTAAGGTGAACCCTAAATGGCTCAACAATTAAAGTCCATGAGTTACATCGCGCGCTTGTACCTAGGTAGGTACCTATGTGCGCGCGCCGTGACCGGGAACACTACAAGCAAAGTTTTAAGAATGCGTAAGGATGCTCTTGTACGGATCGCACTATCTACGCCTAAACTTGAATTCGTACTACTTGTCTGTTTCTATACTTTGCTATAGTAGTAGTTACGGCTATAGGGCATTTCTCCAGAAATATGTCTGCGGTCACCTCATTCATCTGGCCCTTTTTCATACTAAATGTATGGAGACAGATGAATGAGTCGCAGACATATTTCTGGAGAAACGCCACCAAAAGTACAGTGCCGGATTAGTCATATAGCAAGAGTAGCAAATGCTACGGGCCCCGCGCATTGGGGGGCCCCGCGCCCACTCGCAAAAAGGGACCCCCCACCCTCATTATGTAATTCGTCACGTATAAAATTACCGGTCAATCGGTATTTAGGCATATCTAAGACCAACCAAGCGCCTCTTTAAAGAAATGCTACAGGCCCCGCGCTGGCTTAATCCCGCACTGCAAAAGTAACAATTCGCCTTCACAAAGTTACGTAAACCAGCATAACATGTCCCATTAATAGTAATTGCAGGTTATTTTTATTCACAAGGTAATTATTTATCATGATTAACGTATTATTTTCATTTTAGTGTGCATCGCCATTATGGTGTATTTCTTATTAGGATAATGGTCGTCGTGACGGTAATTTCTTGATGACCGTATGTCACACCGGCCCTTAAAATTACCTACTATTCGTATATCGATACCTTTAGACTCAAAGGGCGTAAACGCCGCAGGTTCTAATGGCGTTTACGCCCTTTGAGTCTAACTAAAGGTATCGATATGTGAAAATAGGATTCGTGGCTAGGCTAGTCTCTTGTTATTCTCTTAAGGTGATACGAATAGGTCGGTTTTCCATACAAACAAAAGGAGGGTCATCATTTGCTTCCACGCCATCAATTATGTATGTTTGAAATGTGTGTTCCCGCCTCTTTGGCGGCCTGTTTCTATTTTTCTCTATGCGATTTATATTTAAATTATTCTTTCTATTTTGTCTGATTTATGTCAAAAGATGCAAATGTAACTAGAGCAATGTCAACGATTTATTAAACTAATATTGTACAAAGGCAATGGTTATTTCATGTTTAGACATGAAAGTTTGGTCCTACAACCGAATTGAAAATTAGTTCTTCGACCAGCGAACGTATGGATATATAAAAAGCTAAGTAACAAAGTCGATCGCAAATCGCAATATCCAATTTTTACGTGCTCCATACTAAAGTCTAAGGGCCCCGTGCAGCGAGCCTGCCGCGATAGTCAGCAGCAACGGAGACGTCGTGCAAGCAGCACTCGCCGCGGAGCAGGAGCTAAGTAAACGCAACGGAACAACGACAATTTGATTTATCGTCACTTTATCTTTCGCCAGAGTACCCATCGATACAAAACGCCACGCAAAATTAACCCAGGATTCCCGGACCATCTACGGTCTGCTGGTACATGAGCTGCCAGCTGGTCGAGGGGGTTCTGCGGTGAGGTTTGTCGACGGCTGAAAGAAAGTGAGTCCATTCCATATCATACGTATTTAGTCCAGTCGGCATACTAAATTTAACCCATATTTATCAACATAAATTTAAATTTAATTTCCGTAATTTTAAAATTAGGAATTAAATTACGAATTTTGAATTTTAATTTTCGATTGTCAATTTTACGTCAAATTTAAAATTTTATTTCAAAAATATTTTCAAAATGGCTGAATCCAAACTAAAGGCGTGTAATGAATTGGAACTTTCAAATTTTATTAGGAAACGTGGTTCTATTAAAGCGCGACTAACAATATTTCAAAAACATGTCTCGAAATATCCTACGGAAACTTTATTACCCGATGCGGAGCGCGAGGAATTAGAATTGAGGGTTGCGAAAATGGAATCATTGTCACTAGAGTTTGATGACGTTCAATTGCAAATCGAATGTTTGTGCGACGATCCCGACGATCAATATGTTGAACGGGAAATCTTCGAAACAAATTACTTAAACGCAATGGTACAAGCGAGGGCTTTATTAGCGCACACTAGGCGCGCGCGGTCAGGCTCCCTCGACAACGGTAGTCACGGGGGTAGTCAGTTCCAGTCTATGATGAATTGCAATCAGGGAGACGTTGTATGCTCTGACGTTCATCATAGCGGTTCTACAAGGGTTAGGCCGTATCAAATAAAGCTGCCAACGATATCTCTTTCTAAGTTTGACGGAACCTTTCAAAATTGGCTTCAATTTAGAGACACCTTTTGTTCACTGGTGCATAACAACAATTCTCTAGATGACATAAACAAATTCCATTATTTAAAAGCCAGTTTAGAAGGTAACGCATCAAACTTAATAAGCTCACTTGAGCTCACAACGAGCAACTACCCCATTGCATGGGATACTCTAATCGAACGCTATGATAACAATAGGCTGTTAATCAACAATTATGTCGAAGCGCTATTCGATGTCAAACCACCACGCGAGACATCAAAGGATTTGCGTGAATTAGTGGATACTTTCAATAAGAACCTTCGCTCACTCAAGTCTTTGGGTGAGGCCACTGAAGGTTGGGACACGCTCCTTGTTCACATAGTGAGTACCAAGTTGGATTCAATCACTTTGAAGGAATGGGAAACGTTTCGAGGCTCTCTCGATAAAGTTGACTACTCTACGCTCAACACATTCTTGAAGAAACGAGCCGACCTTCTCGAAAGCTTGGAAGGTCACAACAAGGTTAAGCCCGAAACTCCATCAAAGCCTCAGGTGCAACGAGGACTGGTCATCAATAGTTTTCAATCGCATTGGACGTGTGTGGTATGCAACGGAGACCACACTATTTATCATTGCGTCGATTTTCTTAAGGAATCTATTCCCAAGCGCAGGGAAATAGCCAGCAAACTGAAGGCCTGCTACAACTGTCTACGTGTTGGTCACACTGTCAACAACTGCAGGCATTCAAACTGTCGAGTCTGCGGCAAGAGGCACAACTCACTACTGCACATCGAGGACGAAGTGACGCCGCAGAAGCAAGAGGACAGTGCTGACTCCAAGATCATAACGAATACCGCAAGAATATCTCACCAGGTGTTGCTATCTACAGCATGCGTGCAATTATTCGACAACGAGGGCAATGCGCATACGGTTCGCGCGCTACTGGATTGTGGTAGCACATCTTGTTTCATCACCGAAAAGCTGGCGAAGGTACTACAGCCGGAAATGTCCGCTGTCAACACTACGGTCACTGGGTTTAACAATTGTCCATCGTCAGTCGAAACCAAATGTACTTTAAAGCTAAAATCCATTCACGGAAGGTTAGAGGCGACAATAGATTGTTATGTAATTCCTCACATAACAGAGCCACTCCCTGCATACGAAATCAATCTTCAGGGCATATCTATACCGTACGATGTCAATCTAGCTGATCCCACATTTGCAACGCCAGGAAACATCGATCTACTATTGGGAGCTAATATATTCTGGGATTTAATCCAAACTAAGCGGATCTACTTTGGCACAAATCAACCGACTCTACTAGAAACCAAATTGGGATGGGTAATGGCCGGAAGCGTTCCAGTAGCTCCAAGGATCAGATGTAATGTTGCCTCAACGATGGATGTACCAGACCAGTATACAAGAGTTCGGGATGTTAAACAAGCAACTAATGCCAACCCCTGGTCCGAAGAGGAACACATTTGCAAGAGAATATGTGAGAAGACTAGCGAGCGTCTTTCAGACGGAAGAGTTCTCGTACAAGTGCCAGTAAACCAACGAGCGACTGCACTTCGAGATTCTTTCTCAATGGCTGAAAGCATCTCATTGAACAAAGGGAAATTATTTAGAAATGCTTACGACTCATACAAGGGATATAAAACCATGGATCACGTTGCAAGGGTAGCAAACAACGCGGTTCACTATCAATGTCGATGTACATTTGATGAACATTTTCTGCCTCAAAGGTATAAGGCACCAATTTCATCGGCACGGCAGATTCAATGTGAGCGAGTTTGACTATAATGTCACAAACCTTACTTCATTTATATTTAGTGTCATCTTATAAACCTAAGGCTCTATTGGAAGATTATGGCTCCAGAACTACAATTGTTCCAAATGATCGATATTGCAAGCGACTGGTACCATAACATTGTTGCGACACTAAACCATTTCAATGCAATCGCTATTCCAGAAACTACAGCTTAATACGCAACGGCTAATTGAAATTCCTGTAATACAATGAATCATGAATCTCAACAAATGAAATCTCAGGCAAATGTTTAATCAATTAATTCCAATGATACAGTCCACTCTCATTTTTACTACATGCAAAGGCAAGTGTCACAATTGAAGTCTATGACGCTACTACTCAAGCTTAGCGTATCATTAGTTTATCAAAATATTCTAAAATCTAAGGTTTACTCTTCTATTGCTCAAGACGACATGAACGACATTGATGTACGATAATGAAGATAAAACTATGGTAAAAGGCATTACTTTAAAGGTTTATCAATAATGCGAAGACTCAATTAGGTACCAGTGCAATTCGTTAGTTAATAATTTTCATAAGATGTAGATCAGCATATTAAATCAATGCATGCTGGTTTGACTATCTGATTTCAATTGTTATTGAATGACAATTGCTATGGAAGTTGACCGATTGAGGGTAACAGCAGTTTAACGTTATCTATTGCTCATAACGTATACTATGCAAGAAGCTAGCTGCTCGTATCTATTTCCGATTATAGATTGGGGCGCGAATTACGTTTAATCTTACAGTTGACAATGATTCTAATTTCGTAAGCGAGTGAAATAAGGTCTAATTCTAGGTTTTGGATACCTTTCAAGTGATGGCATCCATTTCATTTCACGCCTTCTACGAAACATTGCCTTAAAGGTAGTATTGGTTCAGTTTATCTCGTGTACGAAATGACAATTAACGCTCAATGTACATCAAATCGAAGATAGGCTAAATTCGCGTCCTCTAACACTATTATCATTATCGCTCAATGTTTGCCACCTCTCACCCTGGGTCACTTTCTATTTGGCCGTCTACTGACTTCACTGTCGGAGCCTACTTGTCCGATTGGTGATGCTGTACAAGGATGTCAATGAATATAACAATGGCGTTAACACTTTGGCGTTGATGGTGTATGTATAGAATATTAATGTCCAATTGCAAGAAACAAAGACATGCACTCAATGGAACCCTTCTATTGATGTAGAAGTCGCCAGAGTTACTGTCGTCTATCCTAGCCACGATGGCGTTAGCAAGATGGTGGACAACTTCTTCGGTCGGGTCCTGCAGACGTCCTGTCTCAAGAACCAGTAGGGTTGAAGCCAAGACCTTCAAGGGGGCCGGCATGTTCCCACCTCTTTGGCGGCCTGTTTCTATTTTTCTCTATGCGATTTATATTTAAATTATTCTTTCTATTTTGTCTGATTTATGTCAAAAGATGCAAATGTAACTAGAGCAATGTCAACGATTTATTAAACTAATATTGTACAAAGGCAATGGTTATTTCATGTTTAGACAATGTGTTTTATTATAGCTTCATATATTTTGCTGGCGCATCATTTGAAACCACTTTGCGCGAAATGACACGAAGTCTCAAAAAACCAGAATTAACGCACAATCGACCTTTTAAGATCAGCGCCATCTATTAGCATCATTTAAAACTAAACTTTTTGCTAAACATGTATATTTTTTTGGCATGTTGTTTCTGTGAGTTTTTTATTTCTGTTGGTCAATGGCATTACAACCAAGCGCCAGATTTTATAGCAATGAAATGGTGGGTCGGCATCCTTTCTAACGATGGTTGTACAATTGTGTAATTAAAAAATAGTTAGGGTTAGCACAGCGATAGTGGAGTCACAGTCTAAAAACATACAGTCGCCGGCGCAGATATTTAGACAGAGACATCGTGCGGAGAGCATGACATGAATCGGGACTGGGGCGAAGTCAGAATAGATTATTTTGATGACAGATCAAATCAATTTCTTTTTGTGGAGTGTCATAACGCCCTGTAGGCTTATGATGGTAGGCTTAGGTGATTGATAGGGGAGACCGGGTATGTTTGTCCCACGGGTTGGTTGTCACAGCAGCCATTAAATAATACGAAACGAAGGAATAATTGCATCGCTCGGTGTTAAAAGGTCGCAAGAGCTTCACCTCCTTCCCTACTTCACCAATCGATGCACTTATACCTTCGTTTCGTATTATTTAATGGCTGCTGTGACAACCAACCCGTGAGACAACCATACCCGGTCTCTCCTAAATAAAGGCCTAATCACACTAGCGATTTGCGAACGAGTTGCGAGCGAGTTTTCGTACAGTTTCGATCGCGGCGAACTCACCGCAAGCTGGCAGCGACAAGTTCTGTATGAAAACACGCTCGAAACTTGCTCGCAAATCGCCAGTGTGATAATGATAAGGCCCTAAATCAGCGGTCGGCAACCTTTTAGCAGGCAAGGGCCACATAGTAGCTAACGAAATTGACGCGGGCCGCACTTTGTTAATAATTTGTGATTTTATACAATTCTGAATAAATCGACCTTTATATACAAAATATAACCAGGGAGGCTCACGGGCCGCAAGTGAGCGGTTCACGGGCCGCATGCGGCCCGCGGGCCATTCTGACAAGTAGGTATGTTAGCGTGAAGTGACGGGTGCTTTATCATTTATTTATGGATCGACAAAACCCAGCATCAAAATCTACTGATAGTATGTAGCTTCCAAGAAAAATTGACTTAGTGACGTCACTGTTCAACATGGTGAAATTGAGACTTTATTTTTATTTTTTGTCATTTTGAAATCGTTTATGGCACGAAAATGAGTGTACTTAGGTGATTTTCCCACCGGTTTTTAGTTTTTTAGTTTTAGGTTTAGTATAATTATTTTAGTTTAGGATAATTTATTGTTTTTGTTATTTATTGTTTGTTAAATAAAGTTAGTGTTTTTGATGGTGAATTTATTTTTATTATAGGATAATACCCTATTGACATCGCAGCACTTAGTAAATTGGGACAAATTGGGACATACTTTCAGAGCACGCGTAACAACACACTGTTAGAGGCGGCCGTGTCTCCTTATTGAACGGAATTGACCTACTGTAGCTTTTTAAGCTGTGGAGGAGGAGTCATGTCAAAAGCGTCCCGTCATTTCGAAGACTGATTTAAAAGGACTTTACCCTACGAGTTAATTGTTCCCATCATTACTTTAATTTGAGTACAAGCGCACCAAAATCCACCATAATGAGACTAATCATTATTATGATAACATTCCTTGTATAAGTAACTGAACTTACTGGTAATATCTGTACGAGAAAACCAGTTTTAAAATTGTTTTATTAGTACTAATGATGTGGTGATTACAATTCACAATAAAATGTATAATTATGTTTAATCACCCTAGAGAAGATAATAATTCATAAATTATGAATGTGTTGGTCTCAGGTAAAATGTACCACTTACCTAGTTGTTAATAAGTTACCTAATTTACCTTTGGTACGCCTTTTGAAACAAACCTTGCACTTACACAGCACAGAATTGCTGAGCAGCGAAATTGAAGAGTCACTGTTATTGTGGTTTTTTCTGAACAAAATATAAAGGATTGGTGTTCTTTGGGTTTTCACACATTGGTAAAACCGATAAATAAAAAACGGAATATAAACCTATAGGTACTTCAGTACTTCAAGAACAACACGTTGTGTTTTGGCTCAAGACAAATACTAACTATCTCTCTCCATTCAATAATGTGCGAAAGTGACCGGGTCATGCTCTGTCTGGGATAGTGGGAGCAACACAAGAGAGCCGTACCTGAAGTCATGCCATTGTATATCCACAATACATACACTTACAGTGTTATTAAAAGGTACGATGTTTAGAAACAGTATGCACGTCTAAAGGGATCCGTGTGAGGTAGCGGCCTACACGTGTACGTGTCCCTAGTCGTAGGGGGCACGCAAATTGGAAATGTCCGCTCCCTAATCGAATGGACCTGCGTAGAGTGCGTGAACGAACTCCCGTTAGGCAACATGCAATATTGGGCTATAAATAACCCACATATTGAGATAACCTACCTACTTTTCTAGTAGCAGTTCAGTTTTGTGAGGGTTACAGTTCAAACTTAAGCTAACCCAGTTTTCTGGTAGCAGTTCGGTTTTGTGAATATCGCAGTTCAAACCTAACCTAACCTACAATACAATACAATACAATACAAATATTCTTTATTGCACACCAGAAAAACATATTATAAGGGTACATTACATAATTAACATAACTTAAAGGTAGACAACAGGCGGTCCTACCTACTACTACCTACCACTATACTACCTACTTTTCTGGTAGCAATTCGGTTTTGTGAGGATCGCAGTTCAAACCTAACCTAACCTAGGTACTTTTCTGGTATCAGTTCGGCTTTGCGAGAATCTAAGGGCGCCGCGCCGTCGGCGTGCAGTTGTGATGCAGTTCCCATACAAATCGTAGGGAGTTGCAGTTGGGTTGCAGTCCGTCTGTATCGGCCCTTACTTTTCCGATAGTACTCAGTTTCAGCGAGAGCCGTAGTTCAAACCTAACCTAACCTACTTTTCTTAAATACTTACAAGTATATCTAGAAAAATATGATAGGTACCAAATTATATTGCTAGAGATCATTATGTTAAAAAAATGTACCTATAAATATCATAATATTTTATGCAATAGTTGTATAAGTAGGGTCAAAACACGCGAATGGCGTGAGTTGCGATACTCGCCGCCGCGCGCAAATAGAGACGCCATGAGCGTTTTTTGACTGAATTATACAACGTTGCATACAATACTTTTTCTACGACTAGGTTTTAAAATATAAAATACAAAATTAAACATGGCGCGCAAACAAGGCAAATATGACATATGACTGACAATATAATAAGTATGTGTCTATGGTAAGCTTTGTTTTTAATTTGACGCATCTCGCTAGTGACACGCAGTGATGATATTAAAATACTTTTTTTTATGTTGGCATCAAAGAATTTAGTTCGGAAAGTTTTGTTTTTCATAACAATACCGCATGAATTTATTTGTTTGTTAAGTGGTTAGTTGTGCATTTTTATTATAAAGTTAGTATTGATCGCTTAATCCTTGACCTACGTTTAACCTAGATTTAAAAGTCTGTGGCAGCTAGCATTATCGTTTTGCGACTTTAACGACACAAGTGCTGTTATGGGGAATAGAGTATAGACTTATCTGAACTCATATTATGTATCTTCTTGTATTAGTGTTCGTGACCAAGTAAAAGACAGATAAAGTACAGGAGTAGAAAAATAGTATTAATAGTGATATGTATGAAAAATTACATTATGACTTATGAGTATACTCCGTTTTTTTAATGTAGAAATTTGGTACACAATCTTGGCATTTGTTTGAGGTTTTTTATCAGGTACATTGTATAGCAACATTATGTAAGGTATGAACAATTCTGAGTTACGATCGTTTCGAGCCAAGAACAAATGGATTTTCGGACTTCCAATAATCGAATTTGCAATTTTATATAAACTTTGGCGCAACCTTTCGAAAATCCCGTACGCAAGTCACTTATAATAGGTTAGATTAACCATTATTCTGAAAAATCAATGGCTGTACAATAAAAATTATGCGTAAATTATATTCGAAAAAATAAAATTCTGCCTGGGATCCTGAGTATCTGTACAAAAATCAATGGCTGTACAATAAGAATTATTAATAAAATCTGCATGGGATCCTGAGTACCTGTACTCAGGACTTAAAGCTTGGGGCGTTAGCAGTGTTTAGCAGGATAGGTAGTTATATTATTTTTCTTTTATTAGCCGTTAAGCTTGATAGGTAACTGTCCAGGTATTTATTATAAAATCTGGACTTATTATTTCATCTAAATCTGAGGACGAACGAGTTGGAATAATGTACTAGTTTGGAAAAGTGCAGGTTCTTCATGCATAAATAAAAACAGTAGTGATACCTAAATAAAAAGGTAAATCCACAAAATCAACGCTTTAATTCTTAAAGTTACATTCGAATGTTCATTATACAAATCCAATCGATTATTAAATTCCACGGGCTATTATTGTAGGTATGATTTGTATGACTAACGTTATTTTTCACTTTCACGTAAAACAGCAAACCAGTTACAGTATAATCGTGAAATAAAATAAAATTGACATAATTTTTGTTGTCCAACTATATGACGTCCAGCGTCTTCGTACGCGTGAATGTTGAACTTCTGCACACACACTTTCATTATCTGTATTAAGACCTTGCATTTCCAAAAATCCTTTCTGCTTGCAATCGTTGCTGCAAATAGTGGGATGACATTTTAAGCACGGGTCCTTTAAGGGACTTGAAGGTAAACTATAAAAAATATATACATTATAACCGCTACGTCCCTTAAAGAACAGGTGTGACAAAATTTCACAATTTGTAGTGGTTTTTAAGGAGGCAACGTACTTATCTATCAGTTCTTTAGTCACAAAACTGTTGTGTAAGTATTGATTTAAGTACAAACTAAAAAATACATGCCGTTTGTTTATCACATAAAGGCATTGCAAGTAATGTTTGTCTTACCGTTCAGAAAAACCGAAGGAATGAAAAATGGGCTTATTGTTTTCATCAGATTGTGAACTCTATTTCCTTGGTAGTTAGGTTGAAAATCTGCTGACAAAATGGGATGCACCTGTACGTTTAATATGCCCGTGCTTTTTATGTATGGCTTTCAAGTTATGGGAATTTGGTTCTGGACTTTCCCCAGAGCCAAAGTTGAAGTCACGATATGGTTAATTATATTTTTTTTTCTGGTAATGGCCGCTTTTTTACTGCATAGTTCCCTGGAACGAAACGTCTGATAGTCGTTGTTTTTTTTATCATCATCAGCAACCTGTAGCAGTCCACTACTAATGGATATATAGGTATCTCCAAGGATGCGGCACTGAGCACGAACCCCCATCCTCCTCTCTTCCATCTGCTGCGAGTCGGGTGATTTTTTATAATTGTTTCGCGATTATTACCACAATTGAAGAGTAAGCCGCCATAACTTTGATCAAACTAAACCCAGCCTCAGGACAGCCTTCTGGTTTCATAAAAAGTTCATGTTGACCATTACCTATTTCAACAATAACTATTTGCCAAGGTGATAAAGACAAATAAAAACGCCATTGAAACGCTAATTATGCTCCCAGTCACCCTGCAAATATCGATCTACGTTGCCTGAGGACGTCTTATTTTAATTAATGAGTGACAAACTACCATGGATTGCACAATGAACCTGGTAAGTCACACGGTTTCGAGTCCTACTCTAGGTCCTCGAACGCTTATTTATTATTGTGCTTAAGCTGAACGTAAAATCTCGATTATTGATTCTTATGGGTTAGATATGCAATATAAATACTTATTATGCGAATGCACGCTTATGATGAATACCTATACTTATACCTAGGTAAACCGTCTGGTAACCTCCGTTAGGTCAGGGCATCACAACATTTTCCATTCTTTACTGTTATAGATTATGTTATAGGTATCAAATTTGTTTATGTTTACTTCGTCATTTAAGCCCGCAGATATCTACTACAGAATATTATGTCTCCCCCAAAGTCTTCCACTACGAACGGTCGGACGCTCCTACTTGCTCCGTTGAGTTTCCCAACCTTTACCAGGTTGTTACCATCTTGTAGAGGTCGTGTTCTCCATTCGAGATCCTTTACGCCTCGTCGGCCATCGGATTCGGCAAAGTCAGCCTAGTCTATGAGCACCAACACGTCGTCGTCCACCTATTTTTACCTATAGATCGTTTATTCAGAGATAAAAAAACCGTATTACGAGAAGCAGTGAAGGCTTGGGTGTAATTAACTAAAATTAGGTCCAGACTGACGCAACGGTTACGCACCAACGCTTTGGGGGCAACGCAGTAAACATATTGTTGAAAATTTGTATTATAATCTGCATACGTGTATCGACAGACAACATAAGCATATTAAAGTAAACGTCGCATGTCGCATGGTGATCTGCCTTTCCCGTCATTTCTGCGTAGTTACCTAATCCCGGTAATTTGTCGTCCGTGTCGTCCTATTAAACCCAGATTGTTCTCGATCAATGGCGATATATATCAACATTTTGATAGTGCTGTATTGTTTATTCAATATTACAAGCCGAATTATTGACCACAGTAGACATTACAGCCGGAACTCAGAAATTGATTCGCTCGGCTCTCATATATTTCATTGTTTTTATTGCGTCTATATATTGGTGGTAGTAGGTTAAGACTAAATATTAGGACGTTGCTTATTTTGGCATTTTTTTATTTCTTACGGCCCTTTCAGTTCATTGTAGGATATGACGAAATATTCCTGCTTTTTTTTAGATTTCGTTATGCAAGTTTTAGAGGACGCTACTGTTTTGTGAAAACCTGACCAAAACAAGGTAATACTTAATTCTGTTCCCACACTGTGCCCACTAAGCTAATCGTGTCGTCAGAGTTTAAATTGTAATGCATTTATGTTGAAAATTTATTTTAAATGCTCGATATTTGTATCGGCATTTATTGCAATAATCGAAAGGCATGTAAACCAGTTTATTCATTAAATGCAAAGTTTCTCACTTATTTTAATAACACGTATGGATATTCTCTCAATCGTCTCATTCATGCCTGACTTTCTACTTTCCTTTAATCGCAAAAATGCAGTTGGCTCTCTCGATAAGCGCTTGCATGGAATGCAGATTCTCTCTTGTTTCACTACTACAATGAATAGTCAAAATACCGGACAGTTTTATAAATAACAAGATGCTTCCCACAATTTCTTCTGCGAATTGACCGAGAGATGGCGCGGTTTAACCTAAGGATTTGTATTTTGCGCTGTTAAGATTTTTCTTGAAATCATGACTCTGAGTTCTAATAGAAAGTTGAGTTTTCAATTCGACTTCGACTTTGCCTGCGAAGGTGAAAAAGTCATTACGTGCAGTTTGGCTTCAATATGATAAAAACACAGATTGTCTGTGGATAAAAAGTATCTTATAATCATCTGGAGGTGTCGTCCCTGTTCCAAAAATGATTGAATGCTGTTCAACCGGTTTGGCGGGATTTAGCTAAACATAACCACATAATTATAGAAACATCCAGAAAAATGTTTTTTTTTATTTAAAGACTAAATACAGGATTTCATTATTATGTTTCAGCATTTAACATATTAGATCTATAAGTGTTTTTTTGGTCTGCGACAAATTTGTTACGGTTATCCGTCTGATGCAAGTTGTCTTACAGGTTTTAAAGTGCACAGAGAACCTATAAGTACCTATATAAGATAAACTATAAATAAAGCTGTCTCCTTAATTAGGTATGTTAGCGATGATTTGGCGGGGAAGGATATCAGAGAAATATTTCTATTCGATAAAATGTACTTTTTATAAATAAAATGTTGCCAGGATATGACACGAATATTATGTTTTATTAGACGGCTCAATCTATATACTTAAGGTAACGGCGCCTATTACCGGGGGTATCAAAATCGGCGCCCATTACCGCGGCATTTCAAAATATGCGTTTTATAAGCAAGCCGTCCGTTTTACAATAAAACATATTTATACAAAATTGAACCTTATCTAGTTGACTAACGGACCTGTTTATGCAAGTGTGTGTGATTGTAACAACAAGCTCGCAATACGTCAGTTCCCGCGACGGCGGTGTAGGAAGTGGTTGTGTAGTACAAACACGTCACGTCACATGTGAGTGTACCCGAACCTTATTTATTAGTTTACGTAATAGCTACCACTATTGAACGAATGCTACGACTGTTTAATGGTTGTTTATAGTTTTGTGCACAACTTGTTCGTGAACTTTATATTTTATTTGGCCTAGAAATGCGTTTAAATTGGAAAATAAAATACAGCGGTGATAGACGCCATTTTTGGTTGGGGAAACTAATACCGTGGTATACCACGGCAATAGGTAAGATGGTAATTTGATTCTTTTGCTTTATCTTTTCTATATGTTGACGGTTACAGGCTCTCTTACAGTTATTTAAATTTTGATCTATTGACGCTATTAAAAAACTATTTCCGTTGCATGGAATATATTGAAGAAACCTTTAATTTATAACCAAAACTTCAGTACTGAATCTGCAGTTTCTATGGAAACCCTGATTTTGACATGTCGTTTAAATATTGTAATAATTAACTATATTTACATACCAGCTTTTTGATTTTGGTTTTATACCAAGCTTATAAAAACTATGTTTGATTTGTAATGAAATTGCAACTGTACCTAAAAGTTCTTATGGGTCGGAATTAGATTTTACGAAAATCCAAACGAAGTCTATTACCGATGGTACGATCACATGACACTCGGCAATAGAATGTATGGGAATCTTTTAGCGACCCATTCAATATTTGTTTGGGTCGGTGATAGATATAACAGAAGGACCTATTACCGAGTGACATTTCAATCTTCTCTTAAAATAAATCATAACATAACATTTTGTATTGATTTCCAAAAACCTTGATGTACTTACTTACAAGTAGGTATAATAATAATGTACGGAACCAAAATCATAAATATTATTTAACCCTCGGTATTGGGTGCCGAATTGTGTATCAGTTTACTATTACCGATGGTAAAAAATGCTGCTTTTTGTACCCTCGGTATTAGAAGCTAAATTTGCGGTAATAGAATTACATCCTATCCATTACCACGGTAATAGAAGATTCTCCTTTTCTGGTTTCAATAATTATTTTGTCAAACATAATAAAATAAAATAAGTTAAAAAAGTAGCGATTCGGAAAATTTAATAGACACTCTAAAATAAAAAAAATTATCTCAGGCGTTAAGGAGCTCTCATACCCATCATTTATTGGAATCATTTGAAAACTACCTAAATACCACGGTAATACTGCCGCCTTAAGGAAAAAAACCTTAAGTGACAAAAAGTATGTTTCGAGAAAAAGCCGAAAAACTTTGCACTCCTGCTAAAATAGGATTAATTCAAAGTACAAAGTTGAAACTTTTGTTTATGAATAAAATAACACTGTAGAATTTTTATACAATGTAAATTATTCGATTATCTATTTATTTTAATAAGTTATTTATAAAAAACAGTTACTGCCTCTTAGAATAAATAAAAATAATATATCGTTTCTAATAAGAAATATCATAAGTGCGTACTTATGTTTTTTGTGACAGTATTGCATTACGATGACTAAGAAAGAAAAACACATGTACACAGTTATGCTTATGTTACTAAACAATCTAGAAGCCGAAAAAGCACAATTGCGTACTTGTGGTTTTTTTACTTAGTAAAGATAGTAAAATTATAATTTATCTCTTTAAAGGAATTCATAAAAATACAACTATGAATCATAAATTATTTATTTAAAAAAACAAATGAGATACCTACTTTTACAGATCTTTGAGAAATAATGTAGGTAACATAAAACTAAACTTAACCACAATGAGATTACTATGAGTACCTAATTGTTAATCAATTATTAATTGCGGTATACCCGTACATGAAATTCAAGAAAAAAACTGCTGCTGATGTTTGTGGCTCGTCATTATTTTCTTGCATTTCACCTCTCGCCATTAGAAGCAGTGGCGTAGCAAGGGGGGGGCCGGGGGGGCCATGGCCCCGGGCGGCACATGGAAGGGGGCGGCAAAAACCCAGCATTTTTCTATACCTAGGTAAAATTAGGAAACCCTTTTCCAAGTCGCCCCCGCGAAAATGTCTGCTCTCAAATTTTAAATCCCAAAGAAGTACGCTTCCAAGTTATTTCCATGTTATTTGTATCAGAATTAGAATTTAATTTAATTTGACTTGTAAGAAAAAAGGCGCCATTAGCGCACTGGCGCCATGCCAGCAGTGTTGCCAGATCTACTGATAAAGCAGTAGATTTACCCGATTTTTGATAAATGCTTGTCTATAACACATAACAAAAATATAGACAAAATAACCGTTGAAATTCGAGAAAGATTCCAACAACTGCAAAGTCTGACCCAAAAATATGACTTTTTGAGGCCTGCTGTATTATTTATTCGGCGTCAACGAAATTAAACTAGATCATAGGTTCCTAAAGTGGTCCCTACCGCCCCCAGTGGGCGCTGGCGATTCCAAGGGGGCGGCTGGGGCCTTGGAAGAAATTGGGGGGCGTTGATGCTATCCAAGGGGGTGCTATCGCTTTTGAAAATAAAAACTTAAAATCACAATATCAACTACAGTATTTGTCCTTATTGCACACATGATTTAATTTGCGTACTTAAAACAACCACGAATCGACAGGAATATCGTTACCGACCTTTCTCCAAGCTGCGCCAGTCTCTATTGAAATATAAGGCCTGTTCACGGTGTACGCTACCGGGCGTCAAGCTGGCGTACACCGTTTGTATCTCTGGAACGGCTTTGTTGAAAAGAAATGAAATTTTAGGGCCCTATGGTACTATTTGGGTACTATTTTTTGAGATATAAAGCGTTTCCAAAAACAAAGCCGTTCCAGAGATAAAGATTTTATCCCCTGAAGTGAGCTAATGGTGTTAAAGAATACAATACCATTGAGAGATTAACCGCAAATTAGGATAACGAGAATATAGTTTCAGAAAAGTATAACTGCCTTGATGAACTTTTAACGGATTATCGGTTCTATGACCGTAATAATAAGGCGGTAAATGCTTTAAAACAAAATAATAATAATGCGGTTTGCTTTTACTGACTTAACAGGACCCAGGTAGGCCGGACTCGTACTCGTGTTGTGTGCAGTAAAAGCAAAACGCATTATTATTTTTTTTTGTTTTAAAGCATTTACCGCCTTATCATTACGGTCATAGAACCGATAATTCGTTGAAAGTTCATAGTATCCCCAAGTCTTTTCTCTACGGAATACGCACTTGCAGACCGTCGGGGAATGTGAAATGCTAAACAAATTAAGATCGCAGTTATCTTTAAGGGCATTTACACTGTCTAGTAAATAGAATCTATAATCTAATAATCTTTCAAGGCAATTATACTTTTTTGAAGCTATATTCTCGTTATCCTAATCTGCGGTTAAACTCTCAATGGTATTGTATTCTTTAACAGCATCAGCTCACTTGAACGGATAAAATTTATACTAACGGTGTACGCCAGCTTGACGCCCGGTAGCGTACACCGTGAACAGGCCTTATATTTCGAAAAGTTTAAGGGTACTATTTTTTTCACCTAGGTATTTCGTCGGTACTATTTGGGTACTATTTTTTGGCTGCATCAGATTTTGAATATCTTTACGCTATCTTGACGGACACGATATTATTGTAATGCTTAGAATATTTTTAACAACTTTCATCAGCAATGATAGTTGCGAAAGAAGTTTTTCGAAACTAAATTATAAAAAAATTACCTGCGGTTAACTATGTCCGCGTTGAGGCTAAGAAATTTAGGTATATTGGCCATCGGACGTGAGATACAAATTGACACTGACAGTCGTGTATAAAAATACACGACTTTGCTTTAAAAAAAAGCACGCAAAGTAAAATTTTAATTAAATAAAGAATTGTACCTAATAGAGTAGGCGCTGAGGGCGGCGACTTTTCAGTCGGCCCCGGGCGGCAATAACCCACGCTACGCCACTGATTAGAAGCAACCGTCTGCTCCTGGATTACTGCCGCATTGTTATTTATCTGATAACCAAAACAAAAACAAAAACGTATACCCACAGCCAAGAAGCAAACACACACACGGCCTTTGAGTTATAGTGAGGTAGAATGTAGTTAGATAGTTTTAGTTATAGCTCAATCACTCAAAAAAATCAAAACTTAAAAAAATCATGCAACCATAAAAATAACAACACAGCGATAGAATGTAATAAGCGTTATGAAAATAAGGAGTTAGGAAAACCCTGTTTTATTTTATAAACAAGCATGACTTTGCACGCGGCAAGATGACGCCCGCCCGGTGCATCGTGCCACGTACCGATGTAAAACCAACTTTACTGTGCTCATTATTTTTCTGTGCGTGTTTAGCGACATAAAATTCGCTGGCACCAAAGCCACGTTATGTTAAAACATTGTATGTTGAATCCCATTACACGCATCAGCTATTTAACACCCAAAGTATCGTGGTTAAGTTACGAGTAGGTATATAAGTATATAGAATAGGTACACCTCAGGACAAAACTATGAACACAAGTTTACTTATTATCGGTAGAAAAACATAATGTAGTCGATAGGGATATTAATAGAAATAATAAATACGTATGTTACTGTCGAAAAAAACACTTTTTTAACTAAACATCAGAGATTTTTTTTTAGGTAAGTACCTATTTTAAACTTGTTTTCATACGTTTGGCCTGGGGTGTAGATAATTAACACCAACCTCAGTAGATGCGTAACTAAACACCAGAATAACCAATATAATAAGTAGGTAATGTTAATTTCAGGAACGTATAAGTACACATTTGAATACGCGCGCCAAGCCAAATTGCAAGTAAAAGATTAACCGCGACGAATTGGTATACAGTTATTCAAAAGTGAAAGGTTAGAAACGTAGTATATAAGTATACTTACGAATAGTTTTTGACACTTTATAACAGTCACCATATACACGTTAACCACTTGTCGTATTTTAAACGTAAGCAGCAGAGTAGGTACATTAATTATAGTAATTGTCCGTTCAACTGGGCTAATGCTGTTAACGAATACAATGCCATTGAGAGGTAAACCACAAATTTGGATAACGAGAATATAGTGTCAAAAAAGTATAACTGCCTTGAAAGATCATTAGATTTTAGATTCTATTTACTAGACAGTAAAGTGTAAATGCAGTTATAGATAACTGCGATCTTAATTTGTTTTGCATTTCACATTCGCCCGACAGTCTGCAAGTGCGTATTCCGTAGAGAAAAGACTTAGAGATACTATGAGCTTTCAACGGATTATCGGTTCTATGACCGTAATGATAAGGCGGCAAATGCTTTCAAACAAAAAAATAATAATGCGTTTTGCTTTTACAGATTCAGCGGGGAGCCAGGTAGACCGCCCGGGTTTACTCGTATTACGCATTGTTATTTTTTTTTGTGGTATTGTACTCTCTCAATGGCATTGTTCGCTCAATGGCATTGTATTCGTTAACAGCATTAGCCCAGTTGAACGGACAATTACTATACGTGCGTCGTACGCGCAGCTCTCCCAAAGGCAAGTAACCGATGGAGCCGCGTGCGCCGAGTGAACCTGTCCTTGAGGGGTGGAGGGGGGCTATCTACTAGCATGATAAAGCATAACTGACAGCAATTTTTACGAAATAAACCACAACTACACTTTATTGAAACCGACACTAAGCAGAAAAAGCATAAGTAAGAGTCGTACAAGATAGAAAAAACATAACTGACAACTTATGTTTTTTCAACCTCCGAGTGTTACGACTAAATAATTGTTTTATACTAACAAGAATGGACTTTTTAGTGAAATTAAGGTTATTTTTCATAGAAATGTCATTAAATGCTTTTTCATCTTATGAAATAAATGTTTGGCTCAAATTCAAGACTAAATATAAAGACACAAGGCGTCAGTTAAGAACTTTTCTATCTAGGAATAGCTACTTATGCTTTTTCTTTCTCTGACAGGAAGTCATTTTACCAAAATGCCGTGTAGTTATGCTTGTCTAAATCATGATCTGTTTGATATACAGAAATGACTGTTGAATAGAAAAATCACATTTTTTTTCCTGATTTCGAGGGTGTCAATAACTCAATTTCGCAAAAATTGTCACTTAAGGTTTTTTTCCTTAAGGCGGCAGAATAGGCGCCGTTACCTTACTTACAATTAAATCTTTTTAATCTCAATTATTTCATAAGCCGAGGATACAGTGGGTTAGCTAAGAAAGGGGATTCCCTTGTTTCCTATAAAGTTATAAGTCATAATGTATTGTTAGTCATAATTATCGGAAGTCATACAGTATTTGTTTTTCTAAAACGGTAATATTTTCAGAATATTCTAAAGCGTTAGCGTATTGAAAACAATAGGTTAGGTTTGGTTGAAAATTTAACGGTTTCATAGAAAAAAGGTTGTATGACTTTCGATAATTATGACTAACTATACAGTACGACTTTTAAAAATTATGGGAGACAATATAGGTATATATGAGAAAGTGGTCAGGCACTTTTGAACTCTAATACCATTCAGTTAAGTCGAGAAGTGGTAGACCACTTTCTTCGTTTACCGTACTAATACAAAGCCTAAATCGCTGCGCGTGAGTGCGCTCGTTGCATTCAGGAGGCGCCGCGAGCGCAGCGGAGCGTGCACGATCACGCATCCAGACAATTGACAGGCTATTTGATACGATTCTATTTTGTTTCTCATCCATTGTTTCAATTTGATGTTTATCTTGGTTCAGATGAGAATCTCATATTTTATTTTGAGCTTCAAAGATTTTAACTATGTTTAGGTATAACCAAAGTATAAAGACAAACAAGAAGTCCCAACTTCTGCCGTTTAGGAGCGCGCGATACATATTGAAACAGACGCACGATCGCGCGTTTTTGTGAGTGCGATCAATACTGGAGGATTCTTACGCATTATTAAATCTTTGCTTGTAGTGCGTTCGTCCACAGCGCGCACACATTCATACGCGTGATGTACTCTTTTGCAGGAAGAAAAATTACTGCTTTTTTACTGTGGTATAACCAACTATTCCTACCGAGTCCAAGACATGGGTAATAATTAACAATATGTTCATTCCCTCTAAACAATATTCGCCACGGGATGTTTAGCAACCCCCGCAACTTAGAAAAAAAGGTATCTGTAAAAGGTTTTTTAAGTTACTAATATTCAATATCAGTCACATCGGGGGAACAAGACTTTGTATATAAATATTGAATCATATATATTTATACATTTTGTAATACATATATGCAATAAATACCAGTACCACGTATAAACCCGACTACTTGGACACCAGGATTTTCCTCACCACTTTCACTGCATGCGCAAGATTGCAACAACGATTACCCGAGATATCGACACCTTCACACTCAAAAGGACTAAGCGCCATAGAGTCTGATGGCGTTTACGCCTTTTAAGTCTAAAGGTATAGACGTCGGTGGTGCTATAAAGCTACGCAACTCACTAATGTCGTTAAGACGCAATGTCCATATTATTTGTTTGAAATTAGAACCTTAGCTACATTAGTATACTTATGCGATTACAATATCATCGATTTTAACGTTGGGTAAGCGCTTTGATCAACCCGGTCGTCACATCAAACGTTGAACATGCAGATATCTTTTGCAAACGTAAGGCCTATATTCTGTCTGAAACGCTTGGTTCCAAGTTCGTATCCTACTATCTCGCTCACTCAATTGTTCTAAAAGGAGAGAGCGACAGAAATAGCACGAGATGAACTTCGAACGAACGTTTGTGGTAATAATAGTACATTGTGTATCTAAGGCGGTAAGGAAGGAATTACAAACGAGTGCTTGTTAGAAGCTCGAGTCGAAGCCGAGGGCTGTAATAACACGAGTTTGTAATTCCTTTACCGCCCGTGGCACACACAATGTTTTTCATCACACTTGTGAGGAAATCTAAATAAATAACCTTACTAATCCACCCAGTAGAGTAGAATAAAAAAAAAATAATACAGAAAGTGACAAATATCGATAGGTATATACTGCGAATGTCCAGAGGGACAAGAACGGTAATTCCGGGACAATCCCGGATTTCCCGGGCATCTGGCAACACTACATAGAAACACAAAGAACCCTGAACAGAAACAACCCTGTAATATTTATGCCAGCGAGTTGGTACGCGTGTTTTGCTATTTTCCCTTCAACTCCAATGCCATAGACATACTCGTATGGGTGTTGACTGGTAGCTATAGTTACCAAAAGCAAGTGAGTGGGTAACACATTTTCAGATTATACTCTTTATGCCACACCAAGTGTAGACATAAAATTATGTACACAACACGGGAGGTAATAAAGAAAGCCCTCGATCGCCTATTTACGTCCCTCGCTTGCAGCTCGGGCCGCAAACATCTGCGATCTCGGGCTTTCTTTGTATTACCACCCTAGTTGTGAAATGTACTATTTTTAACGTTTTGTTACATAACTTGACAGGCTTAAGGAAAACAATTTAGTAGGTCAAAACAAAACAGCTCGAGCTCTTATGTTACTTGTGTAAGGTAACTTGTTTTCCTTACAAACTGGTTTATTTACATTAAAACATTTCAAACAAGGTTTAACTATGGAGATTTATGGTGGATACTAGGTATTCATTAATAAACGAAAATCTTATATGCGAATGACCTTTATCAGGTTAATTATTAACTCTTTTTATGTAAAACAGTACCTACCTACCTACTTAAAATGCTAAGTATTGTTCGCAAATAAAATATTGATTTATTAGAATGTAATACCAATAAACACACATGTTTCCACTATGTTCTTACATATAAAATTCGAGAAATATGTAAAATAATTCAGCGAAATGGAGAATATCCATAATGTTTGATTTATTTTGATGGGCAACCAAACATTATTATTACAAAACGGAATTTTTTACCTCGACGTATCGGTCGTTTTACCGTTGACTACGAGTAGTCACGAACATTGCCCGTTGAATACTCAACGAGTCGAGTATTCGACGGGCAACTTAGAGCAACACGACTCCGTGTTGCTCTAAGACGGGCAACCCCGAATACTCCCGAAACATGTCGAGTGGAAATCTCGTCTTTTTACAACGTCGGTGGTCTGTTTTAATTCTGATTCTGAGTAAAATGACGTTTCATTATAAAATAATGAAAAGGGATATAAAAACTCGTATTCAAAGGTAAATATTACAACTGTGTAAGGATACGTATTAGCGTTTTTGCGTTACACAGGAGTGTAACATGTATATTTAATATTCGTTCTTTACTGTACTTTACGTAGTTATCACGAGTGTTATTTGCACAAAGCACTTGATTACAACCATAATCGTCGTTTAAACGATATTACATCAATACCGATCTCAATACTTGAGTGTCTGTTTATAGGGTTCCGTCCACAAACCACAGTACCTATAATAGCAGTAATTTTTCGTCCGACAAAAGGTACTCGCGGGCTTGTCTGTGTGCGCGCCATGAACGGACTCACTACAAGCAAAGTTTTACGAATCCGTAAGAATGCTCCGTACGGATCGTATTGTCTGCGCGTCGACCTTAAATACGTATGGCGCGTCCCTAAACGGCTAAAGTTTGACTACTTGTCTGTATTTTATACTTTTCCCAAACCAAAGGCAACCCTTGCTAAGGCTGCGCTATCTGTATGTCCTACCACTGTTTAAAATTATGGCTATTCCCCACCCTCATACTAGAAAACCGTTTTTTTTTCTTTTGTTTGTCGATTTTTTTCCCCATTTTGAATGTCGGACACGGCGCGCTTGGATGGTGCACGCGTATGGGAATTGCTAGTGCACAAAAAGCTGCTTCAATATACCTACGCCGGGCATAAAGAAAACAATTACGAGCATGCGAAGTGAAAATACAATTTCCCCACGGAACCCTCGGTAAGCAAGGCCGACACGCACTTGCCTGGTTTTTTATCTGAATGTAACTTACCTTAGTACGCGAGCACCCAATCCATTCCCACGTAAATAATGTCAGGTGGTTGTGTGATCTTCTAAGAATTTCACGCAGACAATAAAGAACAGTGCTCCAAAAAAAAAAAAAAAAAAAAATCAGTGCTCCATTTGTTCAATTCTGTCACTTTACGACGTACTATTACAACCATCTATTGTTGGAGGAGCCGGAGCAAGTCATTGATACTTTTATAATCTGTGCTTTGAATAAGCTGAATACTATTGCAGAAAAGACATTTATGGCACGGGTATCTGTATCACGAGTACCTGTATTTATTTGGTTAGCAAACATCTGGTTCACAGGTATATCAGGAACTACCTGAACAAAGTATTGTGTGAATAATGGCGAATTCGTATTAATGTTACAAAAGTCACAGATAATCATTACTGCGAGGTGTGCGACTTTTATAATCTACTAGCATTTTCCCGCGGCTTCGCCCGCGTTGTTCCCGTTATTGTCCCAAAGGAACTCTTTACCGGGATATAATGTATCCTATGTTTCAATCCAGGACTTGGTCTACTTGCATGCCAAATTTCAGCTTGATCCATCCAGTTGTTAACCCGTTATAAGGTAACAAACATCCAAACATCCAAATATCCAAACATCCAAACATCTTCACAAACTTTCGCATTTATAATATTAGTGGGATTTCATTAATAACTATTTATTTTCTTTTCAACGGCAGTGTTCCACAATAACGTAACACTTTTACTCTGAATAACGGTGTGATTTGCAAGGTAATAAGAATACGTTTGACACAAATACAAAGCTGCAAGAAGAATCTACTATCTAGTTTTTTTAATATTGCGCAATCAATACTCTTTCCTAACAAAGTTGGTTTTAAACTTCTATAAGTCATGCGGCTACTTTGTCTTAGCGAACTGAAATTCCCTAATGCTAAATTAACGCTAATTAAGGTTTGTGCAACTGTATATTAAGCGTATAACGAGGTCGCAGCCAACCAGGCCAGCCGCGACACCACTGATTGAGTTAAAGTGATCGCGCTACAGTTTTTTGTCTGTGGTAGGGAGTCTGCTAGATCTGGTGATGTAACAATCTCGCCGAAAGGAAACGGGCTATGAGCGAGAACTAAATAATTGAGACGTCGATGACGTTACGAGTCCTAGCCGCATAGACCGACAAACAGACATGACCCTTACAAATAATATGCTTGCTACAAAAATATGTTGTTTTGATAATACTCTAGGCTTTGGTCTTACTTGATGGAAAGTGAAAACGAGTAACATGCGTTTCCAAAAGGTGTTTGTTCACATTTAGAGCCTAGAGCGAGCGAGCTGCGGGCGAGTTAGAATAGAAGCGAATTTCCATACAAATGTCGCTTGCGGCGAGTCCACCGCGACTGGTTTTGTATGGAAACTCGCCCGCAAATCGCAAGTGTGATAAGGCCCTTACCTTAAACCATCTCGGTCATAAAATCTACGAAAATACATACCGCAGTAGAAAACGTGTAAACCTGAATAATTCCCATAAATCGGGTACGGCAGCAATCAAAGATGACAAATCAAACTACAAAATGGAAGATGATAAAATAAAAGGATAGCTGCACAGAGGAGAACTACTGAGGTAATTATTAAACTAACAAATAAAAAGGGCAACGTGAAAACTTGTAATGATAAAGACAATTTTGAAAAACATACACAGGCAAACGGTCGAAAAATAATAGCTCATTGTAATAAGCTTAGTGTCAAAAAATTGAGACAAGCTTTGATGGTTCTTCAGTATTTTTAGGGTTCCGTACCTCAAAAGGAAAAAAAGGAACCCTTATAGGATCACTTTGTTGTCGTTCTGTCCGTCTGTCAAGACGCTTTATCTCAGGAACGCGTGGAGGAGTAACGCGTTCTATCGCGTACCTATACGCGAGGTAAATCCTTGTCCAGTCGTTCATTAAGTTCCTGGTATTTGATGGCCAGAGAACGATTCTTTGTTTTCTACCGGCTTGCCTCTTTTAAGACATTCTAGCACCACTGTTGTTAATGAAGAAGTATGCCAAAATTACTCCATCTGGACTTTGAAATAGTTTAACGCCACGCCAATGGTAGGTACCTACAGTCATGTCTAAAATATTTATACATTTCAGAACTTATGTCTGTGGAAAAATCGTATTGCATATTTTTAGACTTGAGTACCTTAATTTATCGACAGCTAAAAAGATCTAAAATAAATAATGGGCAGTTATGTGCCCCTAGTGTCTTTCCTATTAAGTTAAATATTTTGTAAAATAATGTTCAACTCTCGTGTTGAATATCGGTTTTCGTATGGTAACATTAAATTAGTTTCCGCTTTGTATAGGGCAACACAGGTAGACACTGCTTCCTGTGGCCATTACTTACTGAACTTAAACTTTTGAAGATGCATCGCGCAGCGTCTAATTTATTAAAAAACTTATGTTAAGATCCCTCTGTCCATGTAAAAGTAACTTCCTCAGCGATACCAGTGCAAATCACATTACATCTAGTGCGGGCGGTGTCTGTGTGAGTTTTGTCTAGGTGAAATCGGAGGTAAGTCAGGCAGCCTGCGATCTGAGAGTAGCTAAGACAACTGCAGGAGACAAAAGCCCTGAGATGTGGTATGTGACTTGCACTACATACGTCGCGATTTGTCGAATCTAACAATTATTTTGTGTTTCTCGTATTTTCTTTCGGATTTTCAATGGTTTCAGTCTTACTTTCCAGTACGAACTAACTTATCGCTTTAACTTAAAAACATTGGTCCTTCGCACCGTATTGTGAAAAGTGACCTATTTCAGGCTGAAATCATTAAAATCATAATTTTTCGCGTTGTAAAATTTATTGTTAAAATTTGAAGGTACACTTTTAATTGTGTCTGTAATGGCGGACAGGAAGCGGTGATCTTTACTGTAGTAGTTTTTAGTAGAATTTAGCTGGTAACATTGCGTGTCATAGATAAATCTTCATTCCGTTCATTCATTCAGTGCCTTTTTCTTTCGTATGGCAACGTTTAGGTTGTCAAATAGACGTTGACACTGACATTGAAATTGCGTGAAGTAAACAAATATTTCTCGGTTTTCGTTTGTCGTTATTTTCGTATTGTTTTACGTGATTAATAATGTCGGACAGTGAAAACGGCGGCACTAAAGCAGATATGAACAGAGTGGAGCGGGACTATGCAATGATGAGGTTAGAATTTATAGACGGGACCGATTTGGAAGGTTACATTGAACATGATATTTGTTCGATCGCCACGGAGTTTCATCAAGCTCAGAAAGAGTTAATAGCAAATAGTGCGGATTGCAAGGCAGAATTCTCTGTTACGGTCGAATTTGAGAATAAGTTCAAGTCAATTTTATCGCGATTACGACAACGCTCAGTAGTGAAACCTGTGATTGAAACTAGTGACAATTGTGCAGCCAAACTTCCAAAACTAGTGATTAAACCGTTCGATGGCAAGCTAGAAAATTGGGTGTCTTTTAGTCAGCTATTTGAATCTTTGATTCACAAGCGTAACATTTCAAATATTGAAAAATTACACTACCTGTTAACGAGTGTTCAGGGTAAGGCACTAGATTTGATTAAAAATTATCCCTTATTAGACGAGAGTTATCTTGATGCCTATAATGCTTTAAACGAGTTCTATAATAAAAAACGACAAATTGCGTTTAGTTATTATGAAAAAATGCTGTTTTGTGAACAAGTCAAATCAAAGTCTGGAGTTGAATTGGACAAAGTGAATCGTGTCTTTAAAGAAACTTTGCAAGTATTAGAAAAACTTGGACTACCAGATAAGAATTTTATGCTGGTTCATTTACTGTGGTCTAAACTTGACAAATCAACCCGCGAAGCATTTTTGTTAGAATTTAACTCTAATGAAATTCCAAACTTTGAAATCTTACAAAAATTTGTTGAAAAACAAGTTCGAGCATTAGACGCATCAGATTTAAAGTGCACTAGCAGTCATTTGCAAAATAAAGTTCAAAATAGTGCAACTTATAGTCAGAGAAAATCAAAGGTAACTAGCACTCTTGTGGCTACATCAACCATGTGTGACTTTTGTAGTGACCAGCACAGTTTAGAATGCTGTGACAAGTTTCTAAATTTAGATACTTCGGCTCGTTTCAAATTTGTAAAATCTAAAGGCTTGTGTGTTTGTTGTTTTTCGAAAAACCATAAGGTGAAGCAATGCCAAAAAGCATCTCGTTGTAGTGTGTGTGCGTATTCTCATCATACACTGTTACATTTCAACAAGATAGAACAAACATCTCCGGTAGCTGATTCTTCCTCGGGACCTATTGCTGGTGGCTCGCCCAACAATAATGTCACTTTGACCTCCGCATCAAATAACAATATGGTTTTGTTTGCTACTGCTCGTGTAGCTGTGCGCGACTGTTCGGGTCAATATCAGCAAGCTCGTGCATTATTGGATGGTGCAAGTGCAAGCAATTTTATGTCACAATCATGTGCGAAGCGGCTTGGATTGGATATACATCAGACGGGTGAATCGGTCTCTGGAATTGGCAATGCGGTAGCTAAACCACATGGTTCCTTGTCGTGTTCTATTAAACCTAATGGAACAAACTCAATTACTTTCGATTGTGAAGCACTAGTGCTTCCCTCAATCTGCGCTGACCAACCGTGTCAAGCAGTCAAACATTCGGATTGGCCTCATATTAAGAATCTGCCTCTTGCTGATCCTGCCTTTGCTGATCCTGGACCAATTGATTTACTGCTTAATGCAGATATCTTCGCATCATCTTTACTAAGTGGTCGGAGGCAGGGAAGTCCGGGTCAACCAAAGGCTATTGAAACTGTCTTCGGGTGGATCATCATGGGTGGATGTGATGAGAGCCAGTCACAATCTTTCAAAAACTGTCGTCGGAAAGATTGTTTTTTCGTCTGCAATTCTTCACAATTAAATTTGTCGTTGGATAGTTCTCTAAAGAGGTTCTGGGAGTTAGAAAATGTTAGTAGCCCTAGTAAACCAGTCTTGTCGAAAGAGGACCAACTTTGTGAAGATATTTTCGTTAATAATTTTTGTCGTACGAGTGAAGGCCGTTTCGAGGTACCCCTACCTTTCGTTGATCCTACGAAAAGGCCTATATATTCGAACACTCGTGAAATCGCGATGCGTAGACTTTATTCTTTGGAACGCAAACTTGCTAGGCATGCTGATTTTCGTAAAGCTTACGTTTCATTCATGGATGAGTACGAGTCCAGCGGTCACATGGAGGAAGTAGAGCCTCCCCCTAATAGTATCGGGGAATTTAATTATATCCCTCACTTTGCAGTCCATCGCCCTACGTCGGTCAGCACGCCTCTCAGGGCAGTATTCGACGCCAGCTGTCGGGATGGCAATGGACTGGCGTTGAACGATACGCTTCTAGCAGGTCCTAAGTTGCAAACGAACATCTTCGAAATCCTTACCAGATTTCGGTGGCATAAAGTAGTCTTCACGGGCGACATTAAAGCCATGTACCGTCAGATTATGGTGCCGGAAGAGGATGCTGAATACCAGCGGATTCTTTGGCGTCGGTCCATTGACAGCCCGGTGAAGGATTATAAATTGCGTACGGTTACGTATGGGGTTAAATGCGCTCCCTTCCAAGCGCTTCGAAGTATCGCGCAATTAGCTAAGGACTCCGCTGCCGTCTCTCCTGAGGGTTCGCGTGTTTTGGACAGAGACATTTACGTAGACGATATCGTTACAGGCGCTGACTCCATCGAGCAGGCTCTAAAAATAAGATCAGACCTTTCTAAAATATTGTCGTCGGGTGGGTTCCATTTGAGAAAATGGACCTCCAATCACAAAGGTTTTATCGATGATCTTCCAGCTTCTGAACTGTACTCGAATGATTTTAAATACTTTGATGAAATGTCAGACTTATCGCTTAAAATATTGGGTTTGTTATGGCGTCCACAAACGGATTCGTTTCAATTTGAGGTTGCAACACCCCATGACCAAAGGGTCACTAAACGTAGTATTCTTTCGAACATCGCACGCATTTATGATCCGTTAGGATTCTTGTGTCCTGTCGCGTTTTATGCGAAATATCTAATGCAGGTTTTGTGGTCATCGGGGATCCAGTGGGATGACGCCGTGCCAGAAGTTATCGCTGTGGAATGGACGCGTTTCAAATCTCAATTATCGCTCTTAAAATCTGTCGTCATTCCTCGACGCATTGTCGACTCTTTCGTTTCGTTGCAGCTCCACGGATATTGTGACGCGTCAGAGCGTGGGTATTGTGCTGTCATTTACTGTCGGGTGGTAAATGCAGAAGGTTCTACATCTGTAGAGTTCTGTTGCGCAAAATCTAAAGTTGCGCCTTTGCGCAAACAGTCCATACCACGCCTGGAGCTTCAGTCTGCCGTTCTGCTAGCAGATCTAATGCTTTCGGTAAAAGAGGCACTAAAACCTCTACACGATGTGAAGGAAATATTCGCCTGGTCCGATTCGAGCGTGACCTTGGCTTGGATCCAATCATGCCCGTCGCGCTGGAAGACTTTCGTAGCCAACCGGGTCAGCCATATCCAGGATATTATCGCTCCTGATCGCTGGCGTCACGTGAGCACTTTACATAATCCGGCCGATGCAGGTTCTCGAGGTTTGATGCCTGAAGATTTAGTCGACTGTGATATTTGGTGGCATGGTCCCTCCTGGCTCTTAAAAGATGCAAATGATTGGCCTCAGTCGATGCTGAATGGGCCACCAAACAGCTCAATCGCAGAGGAACAGCGGATTTGTAGTTTGGTTGTCGCAAACGATCCTCCCTTGATTGACGAACTTCTTAACAGGTTCTCCTCGCTTTTCACTTTAAAGCGTGTGTTAGCCTATTGTTTCCGTTTTTTACGGTCATCCAAGGACGAAACAGTTGTCGGATCTCTGCAGTCTTCTGAAACGACGGCAGCTCTCATGTTTTTGTTGAAACATGTGCAGCTTGCTACGTTCGGTGTAGAGATCAATCACTTGAGGGAAGGTCGTTTGAACTCATTGCCAAAGTGTTTGCGCAAGCTTTCACTGTTCATTGACACCGCGGGTATTCTCAGGGTGGGCGGTCGCTTGGTTAACTCTCCAATCAGATTTTCGATAAAGCACCCCATATTGTTACCTCGCTCCCATAGACTGACGGTTTTAATCATAGACGAATATCATAAGAGATACTTACACCCTGGTGCTCAAACTTTACAGAATTTGCTTGCGCAATCTTTTTGGATTCTGTCGCCTAAGCGAGCCATTCAGGCCGTGATCGGTGGTTGTGTCAAATGCTTTCGTGTCAACCCATCGCCGGCTTCGGCGCCGCTTATGGGAAACCTTCCGCTTTGTCGTATTTCTCAAATTAAACCATTTTCGAGTGTTTCCATTGACTATGGAGGCCCTTTCGATATCGCTCTCGGACGTGGACGTGGCGCAAAGACATTTAAAGGCTACATTTGTGTCTTTGTTTGTACCTGCACAAAGGCTATCCATACGGAGCTTGCTTCGGAATTGTCGACGGAAGCCTTCCTTTGTGTTTTAAAGCGATTTGTCGCACGTCGTGGTCGGTGTAGTAGCATTGTGTCGGATCAGGGTCGAAACTTCATTGGGGCCAGTAATTACCTTGGTTCCGTCATGAAAAGCGCTGCTGATGCGCAAGAAATTAAATTTTCATTCAATCCACCGGGTAGCCCGCATTTTAACGGCTTAGCCGAAGCTGGGATTCGCTCAGTCAAAACTCATCTTGCTCGAGTCGTTGGAAATCAGCGGCTAACTTTCGAAGAGTTTTACACGATTCTTACCCAAATCGAGGCAATGCTTAATTCGCGTCCTTTGACGCCTCTGAGCTCAGATCCAAACGACCTGTCGGCTCTGACCCCTGGTCATTTTCTAACTTTAGAACCTTTGTCAATTATTCCTGAGGAGAACTTTGTTGATCAAAGGATTAGTATTTGTCATCGATGGAAAATGATACAAAAAATGCATCAAGACTTTTGGCGCAGATGGCACGCGGAGTACGTACACACACTCCAACAGAGGAGTAAATGGAATAAAGTTAACACGAATATTGTCGTTGGTACCTTGGTCTTGTTAATCAATGAACAAACAAGCCCTTTGAAATGGCCGCTAGGTCGTATCTCAGCTCTTCATTTGGGATCTGACGGTGTGTGTAGAGTCGTCACGGTCAGGACAGCCACTGGTCAGTACAGAAGGCCAGTTGTGAAACTGTGCCCCCTACCACTCGTTAACTAATTCCTATCGATATATACTTAACGTAGGTAGTGATAGTTTAAAGTAATTTGTTTAGTTTTAAAGCTTTTTCGTATTGTAAATACTGCATATTTAGGTGAGCGGTATGTTCAACTCTCGTGTTGAATATCGGTTTTCGTATGGTAACATTAAATTAGTTTCCGCTTTGTATAGGGCAACACAGGTAGACACTGCTTCCTGTGGCCATTACTTACTGAACTTAAACTTTTGAAGACGCATCGCGCAGCGTCTAATTTATTAAAAAACTTATGTTAAGATCCCTCTGTCCATGTAAAAGTAACTTCCTCAGCGATACCAGTGCAAATCACATTACATCTAGTGCGGGCGGTGTCTCTGTGAGTTTTGTCTAGGTGAAATCGGAGGTAAGTCAGGCAGCCTGCGATCTGAGAGTAGCTAAGACAACTGCAGGAGACAAAAGCCCTGAGAGAGGACAATACACTGGACTCTAAAAGGTATGTGACTTGCACTACATACGTCGCGATTTGTCGAATCTAACAATTATTTTGTGTTTCTCGTATTTTCTTTCGGATTTTCAATGGTTTCAGTCTTACTTTCCAGTACGAACTAACTTATCGCTTTAACTTAAAAACAATAAGTTCAATAAATACAAGGCGTAGTGAATGGCTAAGCATATTACTCGTAACTTGATTTTTAAGCTGACCTCGACCAAACTAACCGATATACCCATTCACTCACAAATTATAAATTTCCTTAAATCGTGTTAATGTTATTGGTAAAACGTGTTTAACTATCGTCATCATTAAACCAAGATATTAATTAAGTGTACTCGCCCAGCTTTTTGATCTAACTGCCCTTGTTACATCACTTTTTTACGGTTCCGTACCCTAAGGGAACCAAAAGGAACGTATTACTAGGACTTCACTGTCTGTCTGTTCGTCTGTCTGTCACAGGGCTGTAACTTTTGAACCGTAATCGGTAGAAGCTCAAAATTTTCACAAAATGTGTATTTCTAATGCCGCTATAACAACAAAATAAAATAAAATTAAAAATAAATGAGATGGACCGTGGTACGGAACCCTTCGTGTGCCAATCCGTCTCGCACTTGACCGGTTTTTTTCATATAGGTATAAGCAAGCATTTGCTATCTGATTTGAAATAATTAAATAAAAGAATTTTTTTTTGCAATTTGTGGCAAGCAACTATGTACTTGTATATTGATTTAGCATACGAAGTAAGAGAAAAATAGCACAATTTGCCGGCTAAAAATTGCAGAAAAATATTCTCCGTTTAGAAGCTTACTACTTATTACTCAGACGACCGATTTCCTTGAGGCCTTCCAGCCAACTCGGCTCAGCCAAGTCGGTGGTGTGTCGAATCCCTATAAAGAGACCCCAACATAAGTCAGGTGGGATTGGAGAAGTATTATAATAATTATGTTGAAGAGAGTAGGGGAGACCGGGTATGGTTGTCTCACGGGTTGGTTGTCACAGCAGCCATTAAATAATACGAAACGAAGGAATAATTACATTGCTCGGTGTTAAAAGATCGCAAGAGCTTCACCTCCTTCCCTACTTCACCAATCGATGCACTTATTCCTTCGTTTCGTATTATTTAATGGCGGCTGTGACAACCAACCCGTGAGACAACCATACCCGGTCTCCCCTAGAATGCCATTAAATGGCCTTAAGCAATGCGTTTCGGTAACCTTCGTCATTCCTGGTCAATAACCTCATATGTTAGTCTTGAAAATAAATACTACCTTTCGGCCTTACAATGGGTGATTGTAAGCCAAAAATCCTTTTCCTATAGGTACGCATAGTTTTGTTAGAGATCTGTCACGTTTATCATTGCATACTTAACTATGTAAGGTGCATTGAGGTAACTTCGAACATGGGGTAATTCCGAAATTTAAGAATTTCTCGTAATCCACACTACATTTTATATTTACAGTAACATGCTTATACTTTTACACGCCAATTGCACACCCTAAAAATCTTGCATTGTTTAGTAGAAATCCCTAATTTTCAAAATTACCCCACGATCGAAATTACCCTAATGCACCTTACGTCAGACTACTGGGTACAGGCGTGCTTGCCGTAGATAAGAGTGAATGGGCTGTAGTCCCCATGTCGGATCAATGCAGGTTGAGGACATACCCCTTTGAAATTCTCCGCGGATACTTGCAGGTTTGTTCACAATATTTTTCCTACTCCTAATGGTAAATGCTAAATCATTATTTTGTCCATAACTTCGGAAACCCTCATTAGTACGAGCCAAGATTCGAACCTCCGCTTGAAAGGCGCATTTCCGAACCGCTCAACTACCATAATTTCACTGTATCACGTTATATTTCTCAAATCCTTAAAAAAGTTGAAATGTATTCTATGATAAATACGCGCAGTTAGCTAATTGTACCTGTGAGATGAGTAATTTTACCATTAGCGGATCTGTTCCGCCTCGCTTGCCTGCTTTTTGCTCCATTGATAATAATATAGGTAGGTATTCGAGATGCGTTTCTATGAAATTTAATAACAAACGGGATTCAGTCGCGCTCCAGTTTCTTTCTAGTATAAGTTGACTTCGCATATATTATATATCGCGGTTATATGTGAACATGACACGACTTTGACTGGATAGAGTTAATAAACAGAATAATGAAAATACGTTTAATAGAATAAAAAAAACTGTTGGTTTCTTACCTGGCAACAGAAACTAAAGACAATCAACGTACGAGTATGCATAACTACGTTATTAATCACAGAGGCAGAATACTGTACTATAAACCTTAATTACCCGATATACATTACCGCAATATAGTCATTAATTTTGTGAAAAGTTGTATGGAAATTTTACACAGGTAACAGTAGGCTTATGATGCTACGCTTTGTTACGCGATAAATAAATGATGATAAAGCAACCGTCACTCTCACACACTATTTGTCAGAACGTGACGGATGCTTTATAATTTATTTATCGCACGACAAAACGTACAATCATAAGCCTACAGGACAAATTATCGCAATACGTGGACAAACGTTCATAGTCCCCTGCAAAAATATTTTAGCTAAGTAAACTCTCCACTTTGGCTCGACTTCGGCGGGCGGACCATTGGTATATTAATGTTACGTAAAAAGCTGGGCCTATAGTTTGACCCCTAGTTGAACACCCAATCTATATTACAGCCTGAACCCTTACCACAACCCTCTAAATATGGATTGCGCGGGTATTCCTAACTCTATGTGACAGACGAGTTTATGGCTACACCAAGTCTCTGTACGATTAGATTAAAATAATAGCCGTGATGCCCAATATAAGGGTGCATATAAATGGTGTCTCCTAAGCAAAATATTACTCTATTCTTTATAAACTTTTGTTATGAAGATAGACGTGTCAGTAGAATGTTTGAGAGAAGACCAAGAAACTATATACGTGCAAAAGAAACCGATCACTCGAAGAATGTATGAAAGTCCGGTCTCAAACTGGATAATATTGTCATGGGACCTGAATAACTTTTCTATTAAATTTTAATGAAATCTTCATCAATCATTAAATCTTGTCCTATAGGAATAACTACAGCTCAATGAAATGTAAAATCTGTGGAAGGTTGACACGTCACCGCTTAGTCAAAGATAAAATGTGTTTGTAACCAACCACATCCTCTTCGTCTCGAAGTTCAACGAACATAATCTTTGTGGTCATGTTTTTGTTGACATTCAATGTTTTTATACCAAGGTGAGATTTCTAACAAAGTTATTTGCTAAATATACTATCTAACTAACTTTTCATTCCCAGTTCAAATCTTGCTCTGCTCTGTCTTGAATCTTTTAAAAATTCTAAATATTTAGACTGGTATGGTGTTGTTCTTTCCAGTTTTTAGCAAAACGTCGTCATGTGTGTGCTCATGGGAGATTATCCTTATTTGCTGACGCATTTGAGGTACTTAGTAAAGGTACTTAGTAGTAGTAAAGATTTTGTCGGAGTCGGCGCCCTTAAACTCTATAAGTAATAACCATTAAGTTTAGGGCTTCCAATACCAGTGATTTTAGTGCCGAAATTACCAGCGTCCTACTTGTTTCTTTTGAAGATACGCCTTGACTATGATTTGAAAACTTATTGCGGTGTCTAATCTAGTCAAACAGGTTTTTTAGTATGAGTTAATGTTTGCACCTTTACCGTAGACGTCATCAAAGTTAAGGGCTTTAAAAACCTAACTTTTTTAAAAGACCTGTATGAATATAAAAACATAGCAACTTGTACCCACATGCAACCATTGTATTACCTGCAAGCTAGACGCTTCTTTTACAAGCTTTTATTTAGTTTCATCTGTCCCGGTGTCTGTAATCAAATCTTGCAAGTTAAATTTTACCCACTTCCCGGATTCCGATTGAGCTGAAATTTTGCAAGGGTATGTAAATCAGATGACAATGCAATATTATTATAACATGAAGCTAATCTGATGATGGAGTAGGATGGTATTAGGAGATAGGATCATCTAAATTACACAAGATACATTTACCGTGTTTGGACTCATTTGATTCGTTTTGACGTGCAGTTTGCGATAATACAAAAAAGTACAATCGGCAATAAAAGCTTGTCTCATAAAACATTTTTTGACAGAAACTTATTCCAAATAAAATCTGTATGAGCCATTGGGTCTCGACTTAAGCATTCCAGCAGCCGCAGCAGTGGGTGTACTGACCCCGCATGCCAAATGTTTGATGTAATTTGCCATTAATTTCCTCAAAGCCAAGGAGTCGCCAAGCAATTCCAGCAAGTAGGAAGGTCAGGTTTCATTAGAGTTTGCGTTAAACTGCCATTTCAATCATGTCGGGAAACGGTAATCACTTTATACATTGACATATATGTGTACAGCGACCGGACTAACGGACCCGACTGTCTCTAGCTCGATCACAATAAATAAAGGTTGAACCGTTTCAATCAATCCCGCTGGTCTGTAGACTTTGTGCGATCAGTGAAGTCACTAATAATAGCCGCAGCTGGCATACCTGCTTTCAGGATTGTAAGCCCTCCACTTGATTAGGAATGCTATTAAAGAGCTCTTAAGCTCAAAGATCTAGCTAGGGTTAAAAAAGAGCCCGACTGATGGTCTCAGGGTACTGGCCCTAAAAATTAGTTTTAGGACCAATGCAACTTGAGTCGGCGGGCGGCGGAAAGCAACAGCGTGCGGTTGTCAGTAATTTGTCGTAAAAATGCGCACTTGTTGCATGTTCAATGTTCAACTTTGAACAAAATTAAAAATAAGGGTTCCCTCTATTTGTTCACAAGTATTATTAGTCTAAATTTTATTTCGTATATTTTTTCTCTAACTTTATTTAAAGGATAATATTTTACGTAAGCCACTTAGAATAGGTTAGGTTACGTTTCTTTTATAATTGTTGCGAAAAGTCAATCTGTAAAATTAAACATAATGCCAAAATAAGGGAAACCTAAAAATAAATATGGAATTACATAATTAATTTTTAATCCCAGCGCTCAGTTGCGCCATTTGGTCAGGTCCCTATATAAGTCAATGCAGTAACCTTTGCTATTACCGTTAATTTCCGCAGCGGTTATGATTTTCTTTTGTCTACACCCGTTTCGCTATTTGCGGTGCAATAAATATGGTGTAATAGTATTTTCTTTTTGTGGTGACCAATATTACAGATATTATGTAGTAGGTATTACTTACACACAAGTAATAACGAAGCATAAACATCGCAGCATTTTCTTATGTCCTATGACGATGGTAGTCAGTGGGTTGTTTCGTGATATAATACTAGGTATCAAGAGAAAATTAGAGTTGTTTGTATCTTTAGATAACAAACCTCATATTTATAAAATATCGTGTAGGTATTTACAAATGTATTTAATGCAGAAAAATGCATAACTTATATTCTCCAACTAATCATATGAACCGTTCTTAGTGATACACAACATGTGTGTATCACTCAGATATACATACCTACCAATAGATTTAACAGGAACTTAGTAAGATTTCTTTAACAACTTAAATTCACTACCTACATTGTACACACAATTATTCGATTACTTAATTGCAGCTTATAAATACGTTAATACTTGATTGACAATTGACAGTCGCAACTGACATGATAATGATATAATCCCATCAAATTACCATAGCTAACTGTTTAGTGTCAAAAAAGGTTATGTATGATTTTTGACATTAAAACCATTGAGGTTAACCGGGTCAAACCAGCAACAAATGAAAATAATTAACAAATAAGTCTTCAATTTATAGTACAGCTGGCACAGATTTTGTATGTAACGAGTCATCATCATCATAATCAGCCTGCGGCAGTCCACTGCTGGACGTAGGCCTCCCCCAAGACGCGCCACTTTGCTCAACGCATCGAGTGCTTATATCATATTAAATCCGCGCCAGCTCTTAAAAATCGACCTACATGTATAATATGTACCTGTTTTCATAGATTTAAATCTGATTCACCCTAACGCGTTACGCTTTTCTTTCGGAATGTCTAAACTATAGATCGATACGTACCTAATACTTATTATAAAATCTTTTTACCCTGATGGTTGACTGGTATGGCCTCTATTGGTACTTTCTTGTACTGTGCAATACAGTTTAAATAATAGTACATTACATTATGAGGGACGTAAATATGCGATCAAGGGCTTTCTTTATTACCTCCCGTGTTGTGTACATCATTTTATGTCTACGCTTGGCCAGATAGCGGCTTTTTCCGTACGCGCAGCGTGCGGAAAAACCCACTTTATGGCCAGGTGTGGCATAAATAAATAAAAGTGCTATTTCTATGGTTTGATTATCATCAAAATGTGCTTACATACATATCATCAGCCGGGCTAGGACAACTAGGTATAGTTCACGGGATTACAGATTGTACGATCCACTTAAAGGAAACAAAGCGATTGTTTGTAAACCTCAAAAACACCAAGATGACGTTATTGTAAAAAGTCGTTACAACCACCTTTAAAGTTCAATTGATCATCAACTCTATCTCCATGAACCATAGTTTACAACTGCATTAATAGAATAATGGCTTTCCTGCTGCCTTCGCTTTCTTCGGATCTCAGGAAGTCAGGTAAATGCCAGGGGTGTGAAGTGCATAATACGTCTAAAGTCACATTTCTATTAAAGCAATTTTAACTCTTGGCAAAGCCCTTAGAGTTGATAATCCACTAAAATGACAATGCACGAAGTCTTTATCTGTGAAGCACGCTTCTCTTTTATGACGGACGATAATGAGGTACAAATCACACAACAGTATTGTTTCCTTTAAGTGGATCGTACAATCTGTAATCCCGTGAACTATACCTATGTAGATACGACTCTTCGTGTGTTGCGCGATAAAGCATTACCTGTCCCTTTCACACTTTATTAAATGGAAAGGGATAGGTGGTATTAGTCGCGCGACAGAATTGTACTACCGGTACAGAAGTCAGTTTTATAAAATCTATAGATTTATAGTAGAATCGTAGATCTGTTAAAGATTTTTCTAAAAAGATAACTGGGGAGTGTTAATATAAGCAATAGAAGGTAAATAAATAGTCAATTTTTGTCTGTTTGTCTGTTAGTTGTGCGCGCTTCATGTAAAAACTACTTGATCGACTTGCATGAAATTTGGTATACAGGTAAATTATGATAGTCCACTTTTTGTCCGACTAAGCCGGAGCAAAAATGAGACATTTATCTCATTTCACCTCCACGAACACGTTGCGGCCGGGTCCACTAGTTTGAAATAAATCTAAGATGTATGTATGTGTGTATGTAAACACTATATTGCACAAAATAAGACAAAGTTCAGGGTTATAAAATAAAGGTATATGTACAAAGGCGAACTTATCCCTGGTTGTTGAATTTGTGACCTGCTGACGCACGGGATATTCTCTAATTCGAGAATATACTGCACTACATTACAAAAGGCTTTAGTATAATACTATGCTAAAACGGAAGCTCTACTTTTGTAGCCAATAGTAAATAGTACATATTTGTACATCCATAATGGTATCCATTAAAGTCTTCCACCATAATACAAAACCACTGGCATTAAGTTCTAGAAGCAATCGAGTTGTTACGATTGTGAGTCCACTGACTCGGATGATGACTGCCCGTAGCCAGCGCAATCCGTCAGTTATACAACTTAACTTGCCTCAAACAGGTTAGCAAAACAACGACAGCGCAACAAACTTAACAACTAAATAAAACAGTCGGTAAAAAATCCACTGTTGATGTGGTGAGTGGGATTTGATTTTAGCAGTAATTAAAAGTAACGATTAGCCAGCAATCAATCGCAGTATTGTGCGGATTTATATTTCATAAAATCGGTCATAAATGGTAAAATCGTGCATTTAGTTCCAAAATAACTGCTTAACTTAAAGGTCGGCAACGTCAAAACAGCTCCACTGGTGTTGCATATGTATATCCTTGGGTGACTTTGACGACTTTCCATCAGCTCATTTGTCACTTATAACTACAAAAACTAAACATTAATCGGTATAACATAAATACAGAAAGGCGTATACAAAGATGGAGCGATAATTAAAAATTGGATGACAGAGTCGAGTGTGGCCTCGTTGGAGGAGCTATCTTCAAAGCCACCCGTGTTTGCCCGAAGAGCCGTGGGGATGTGGGTTTGAGTCCTGCCTGAGGCATTTATTTTTTACTTCAATAGAAACAAAGAGCGATGAAACGCAGCAAGCTGGGCGTGAAACGAACTGGCTGGATTCGAAATGCTCTGCGCACGCGAACCCGAATTGCTGATGGTGCCAATACCACCAGGTTGTAATAGGACTGAGCTGGCGCGGTGGGTGCCGCAAGACAGGTGGCCACAACGTGGCAGGACGACCTGGATGTGTCGAGTTCCTTAACGGCTGGCCAGAACTTACTCGGAGCCGGAACGATTGAAAATCAAGGATGGAGGCCTTTGCCCAGCAGTGGGACACTAGATAGCCTAGAAAATAAAGAAATATTTTAAAAAACGACACCCCGTAGAATAAGTATTGGACGATGACCAAATACTGCATCCCAGGAAAGAAACACCCAATTAAACTAAACACGTTGTTTTTGACAAAAAGACTTACAGCTACATGAACACACACTCAGGTTCAAATGGAAAGAGTATAAAGGCCGTAGCAGGATAAGGGAGGAAAAAATGCCCTTGAATGATTAAGAGCTGTTTATTTTTTCTATAGTTGCTTGGATTTAGTTGTATAATTGTGCAAAGTTTGGTTGAAAAATTCCCAGTGGTTCAGCCGGAAAAAAATAAAAACGAAATTTATGAAATTTGACGTATCTCTAAAACTATAAATCTTTATCATAATATCTTTAATTCATTTTGGTTAATTAAATAGTATGTATGCCTTAAAAGAAAATTGAGTCTGTATCTTTACAATTTCTGTAAAAAACACGTAAGTCAAATTTTCAAAAAAAATTTTTTTTGATTCCTGAAGGAGTGACCACTTTAAGTGACATTTCTAAAGAAGCTTTATTTAACAATCTGTCAGTCATATAAGTTTGACGGTTAAAATCGAAAAGCAACAGTGTCAAAATTAAAAAACTATGTTGGTCGGATTTTGTTATATTTTTAACCGATTTGGAAAATTCCTTTTTTGTTTGAAAGGGCAGACTTCCGAGGTGGTCCCATTGCAACCAAGTCAGGATCTGATGATGGGATCTTGGAGAAATCGAGGGAACTCTTCAAATATCATAGGCACACATATAGCGATTTTGGTATTTTTCTTACTTTTTCGTGCATTTCTTATTAGAAATAAGTTTCCAGTCTTAACCGACTTTAAAACAAAGAGCAATTTTTATGTAGGTGTGTTTCTCGGTTACTTGAAAACGTCTAAACCGATTTGGATTTTTTTTCTTTTTAAGTCTATTTAGTTAAAATTTAAAAATAAAGTAAACTAATAATTTAAAAATAAAGTAAATTTTTAAAACAAAAAATAAAAACCGACGATTAAAGTCGGTGCCAGCTAAGGAGCTCAACTCAGCTTTGCGTGGCAGGCACCAACTTCAAAAATAACAGGTTAAAAACTATAAATATCTGTATATGTATATATGAATCGTTGATTATCCATTTCTTTGGGGTAATTAACATATTATTTTTTGGTTTTTAGTTAAAGTTTTTGGAAGTCGGTTTTTATTTTATTCTTATACTATTCTAATACAGCCAAAGAACTTAAAAATAAATCTTCTTTGTAAAGAATTAAAAATAAATAAATTTTTGACATTTCCATTAATTTTGGCTTAAAAATATATTTGTATTAATTGTCGCCTTTTAACTTATAAAACTTTTTTTTTCAAATAGGTAATCATCATCATTTCTAATTAAGTCTTACTTATCGTTTTACCAAATATTTTACCGTTAATGAAGATAGCGATAGTGATTAAAATAAGAAGTAAAAGACATTTTTAAGTTGATACATTTTCGAGTAAATGCCATAAATTTATTTTATTTTTAGTTCTTTACAAAGAATATTTATGTTTAAATTCTTTGGCAGTATTAGAATAGTCTAGGAATAAAATGTAACAAAATCCGACCAACATAGTTTTTTAGTTTTGACACTGTTGCTTTTCGATTTTAACCGTCAAACTTATATGACTGACAGATCGTTAAATAAGGCTTCTTTAGAAATGTCACTTAGAGTGGTCACTCCTTCAGGAATCAAAAAAACGTTTTTTTTTAATTTTGACTTACATGTTTTTTACAGAAATTGTAAAGATACAGACTCAATTTTCTTTTAAGGCATACATACTATTTAATTAACCAAAACGAATTAAAGTTATTATGATAAAGATTTATAGTTTTAGAGATACGTCAAATTTCATAAATTTTGTTTTTATTTTTTTCCGGCTGAACCACTGGGAATTTTTCAACCAAACTTTGCACAGTTATACAACTAAATGCAAACAACTATTGAAAAAATAAACAGCTCTTAATCATTCAAGGGCATTTTTTCCTCCCTTATCCTGCTACGGCCTTTCTTCCTCTAGACTAAATCCGTAAACATAATAGTTATTATCAGATGTGACAGTACGGTATATTTTAATAACATGAGGTATGTGTGCCCTATTATTAAGGACCAGTGGCGACGAGAAGAAAGCTGTTTTTTATTCGAGTAACATATTTTTTTAAACTTTCTATTGTCAAGTTAAACCGCCCACATGGCACTAGAGGAAGCATAAACTATCAGATTGCAATCACTCGGGTCGTTGGTCACGTACGGGGTTTTTAGTGGCATCCACTTTTTGTTTCACCCTAAAATATTACATTGTTATCCTAAAGGATTAAATTACATTTTGTAGGGATTAGTTATTGGGGTGTAAAAACAATAAGTATTAATAACAGTCTATATTGATGATTTTTGGGAAGGCCTCAGAGCTATTTTTAGCGCGTATTTTCTATATATTTTAGAAAAAGTACGGTTCACATGTTGTATCAATACCCACCTGTCAAAGCGGTCCACTTGTACATATTTTGTTAAAGGGAAGATAATAAATATGCATCTTCTAGGTGCTTCAACAATACTCACCACTAAGCAGCAAACCCATTTATTGTAAAATAAAATTAATGTTTATTTTGCAACAAACAGTAACACTTACAGCATATCATCGAACTTCACAATCTACTTTATTATAGTATCGTAAAAAAGTAAGTACCTAGTTTCAACTTATTGCATTTGAATTGAATTCTCAGTATTTCCAAATCGCAGACGGAACAATCCCATAAATCAAAAAGTAGAGTAAATAGGTACCGTGACGATCTCAGGTACGTCGTAGTATACACACCAAATAAAAATACGTAGAATTCCTCTAGACAATGAGAAAAAAAACAAAGTTCATAGACTCTAGAGGCTAAATCCTTTAGGGCCTTCGCAGCGGGAAGTCGGGTCCTTATCTTAAGTTAAGTTTTGAGTAGAGAGAACGGAGTGGGGCGTTGCGCGCGCCACAACACAGCGCACCGCCGCAGCCGTACGCCGCGCCCGCGCATCGACCCAAATACAAACGAGTTCGATTCCATGTTCAAACTTTTAAAATGCATTCGTTTACAGTGAGGTGAATCTGTGAATTGCATCGGTGTTAGATTGTGATTTGGAACGCATATTTTGTGACGGATTTATTTTCAACTGGAGCAACCCTTTGGAAAATTAAGGTAACATTTTAATTTTTTATGTAGGTAGTTAGGATTAATTTAAAAAAAATATTGACATAATTAAAAAAAAGAAAGTATATAGAAGGAAGTTTAAATGCAGGAAAAATGAAAATGTGAGCGGACGGGTTGCAGCAACGCGCTGACAACTTGTTGCACATTGCAATTTCGTTTGAGGATAATTACAACACACGTCCATTGACCGACACTTTCACGACGTTGCATAGAAAAGGGTTTCTAGAACGATATCTATATTTTTAATCGGCTGCATGTTGACCGTAATGGAAAATCGCTGTTTTCACTTAACATAACCTTGCGGGCAAGGAGAGCGGGATTATAATATAGGCCTTAGATGTGAAGTTGCGTGTTTTTTCGTTCATTTTTGTAGCTGTACGTTTTTGTGTTCCGGTGCAGTAAACTATAAAATTATTATAATGTACGGATTATTTGCCGTCAAGTAAAGCCAAATTGCTTTGGAGTAAAAAATTGACTAAAAAAGGAGACCGGAAATTACTGTACGCTTTGAGTCGTATGTCTGTCGTTACCAAAACAAAGTGGATTATTTTAAGTCTGTGATATTTGTATTTACTGCTAAACTTGGATACCACATCTCATATAAAAAGCATATCTGTGAGTCTAGTGAACTAGCATAAATAAGCTAAGTGCAAAGGACAAGTCGAGATTTTGAAGGGTTTATACGTAATTGTACTTTACTGGAATCACAGATTTATAATTATGTAGGTATTTCGGTGTGCTCCGAATGACCATTAGCAAATAGTTTTACATTGCATATCTTAACTCTTTTTCTGCTGCATACGAATATTAATTTTTTTTATTTATCTATCTAATATACTATACATACCTGTACAATCGTAACAAAAAAATAACAAAATAAAGATTGCCACGCCTGAAATGTATCACTTAAATTATTAGTTTTAGTATTTTTGCAATAACAATACGATTATGATAGCAATGTTACCGGCAATAATATATTATGATGATACGCGGGTTTCGAAAATATCTGACATAGTATTACTACACTAAACAAAAAGGTATATGACCATTATTCACGGTGACGGTAGTTAGGTACCTACTAATGCCCAAATACATTTTATTATGGTATAAAATCACCTGTGATTGATCCACAGGTGTATGTAGGTAAACATAATCCTCAAAGCATTTTTTGTTTAAAAAATAATGATCTCATGAAGTCTTTATTTATTAAAAAATTTAATTAATTATCTACAATAAAATCCAATTAACAAAATAACTGTCGTTTTTGCGTACTACTCTGTGACGCAAGCAAATTGGCGGACTCCAAAACCCCACAGTTTCGCGCGAAAATAGTGGTTTGTCCACCCAAGTTTAATTATATTCAACATCCACAAAGACAGATATACGTATAGTATATAACTACAGATCCTGTTGCTATAGGTGACTGACTCTCAATTCCAAAATGTGTCGTAAATTAAATATATTTATACGTTCATATGCCTATTTAGTTTTGTATGGCTATATAGCGGATAGTAACTAATAGGCCGGGTTTAACGACCGGTCCTAATATTATCTAATATACATAATGAGCGTAGCTCACTGCTCAATGAAGACATAGCGTCTGTCAAGACCCTTGTTCTACGGCATATTTCCTGCGTGTAATGGGCGAATATTCCAGCATTTTAGGGCCGACGCAGACGGACTCCTAATAGGGCGTGCAGAACCGGGAAATTTGAAGTATGACAGAACCGGAAATTCCCGGTACTGCTATACTAAAATTTCCCGGTTTACGTATAGATACAAGAAAACATATATGTAATGTTTAGCCAAAAATGGGTATAAGACAGGTATAAGATAAAGATCAGTAGCATTATATCTACTTAAAGACTTAATTTGTCCACTTGAGTTCCACGAGGCAAGGATAAGCCGAACATAATGATTGAATACTTTTAAAAAGGAAATCCTACTTCCTCTATTGTTCTATTCTGAGTAAGACTTTTTTCTTTCGTTTTGTTTACATTTACCACCATAGCGTGAAGACTTTAGGTGAAGTACCACATTTTAAACTTGAAAAATGAAACAAAACTTCAAATTTCAGTTGTTTAATGTGAATTGAGTAAAGTAATGTATTATTCACGTGCCTATCTTTTCAGGCATTTTATAGTTTTAAATCCATTAAGTAGTAGTATGACCATTAGTACGAAAGAGATGGATGCTTCATCTTAGTTTAGCAATAAACGTGATCATGATAAGTCTTCTAATCGAACAATTATGACAGTAAAGTAATTAAACTATTTCGTGTTAGGTACACTTAGTTTTGTACCTATAGGTGTCCATAAATTTAATTCTACCTTTTTTTCGTCACTCGCTCTTTGCACTTCTACATTTAATTGCATTTTCACAATTCTAGGTGCAATTATCTAAATCATACCTAATTTCGCTCCAGACTGGATTGTAGATGCCACTCACGAAACATTCGCAATGCACTCTTGCGCAGACGTTCGCTTGCGTACTACCGGCATTATTAGTAGCGCTTTGGGCTGTATTGTCACAAAAATGACTAACACCAAGTAATATACTGCGTTATTTAACTTAGCTTTGACATTTTGCTATAGGAAATCTATATGTGGTGTTGAAATAAATGTCTAAAATAAGCGAACGCAACGATTTGATATTTAACTCAATTAATAGTCATTCAATGATGAAAATCCACTTTTGGATGTCTGGTAAAATAATTTATACGCATGCAAATTTGAATACTAGGCAAACTATTAGATGAAGCAATAGAAGACACTTCTACACATAAGAGCCTTATCACACTTGCGATTGCGAGCGAACTGCGGGCGAGTTATAGCTTGGCAACTTCGTTGGTGACACTCACCTGTGTGCTTTTTGTTCGGTGCAGTCGTAACTACTTACACAAATTACCGCCAACACTAACGGGGGCCTCCGGAGGCAGCCTCCGTCGGTCGCCGTTCACTGTGCTGTGACTGGTTTTGTATGGAAACTTGCTCGCAGCTAGCCCGCAAATCGTAAGTGTGATAATGCCTTAAGATCAAGTCGTCTCTAATTGTTTGGTCACGTGACGTGGCAGAATGAATGTTGTCACCATAGACAAACTATTGTGTGCGTGTGGATTGAGTGAGCACCCTTCTGAAATAAAAAAAAACACCCTGTTCATTTAGTACAAGTTCTAAAACAATTGTAAAACTAAATCTCTGTATTTGTAAAAAGATAAATCAAAAGATATAACCTTTAACGTGTGCTCACTCAGTTCTCACAAACTACCAACGAAATCAGGGAATGTATTCATTTAACATATAATATTTATATACGAAATTTTAGTAAAACCTGTGCTAACTTACGTTTATAATTTGTAGATCACCTAGTAACGTATTTAAGATTTTACAAATAATTTCTTATGCTCACTCAATCCGCACACTTTCGAAAACCCGATTTCTGATGAAAATACTGAAGATTTAAACTGCTATATATGTGTATAGTTTAGTAAAACTAATCTGGGAATTTGTAAAATACAAAACGAACCACTAACGTGGCAGGTTTTTGGATAATAAATGTTTGTGAATGCTCACTCAGTCCACACGTTACAAGGAAGTTAAAAATGTAAATATCTCAATAATTGTAGTATTACATAAACTATAAATTACTTCAGCTTTTAGTAAAAATTTTTACTAAATATCCACCATCTAATATTTTATATTCGTTGTCTGTTTTTAAAGATATTCAATTGCAATTTTTCTAATGTAAGTACATCGATTAGGTTGACCACACTTTATTATATTATGGTCATATCCATGAATTAAATTTTAAAGTAAACAATTGTTTTGATTAGGTTAGTACATACTTATTACAATTAAGAGTTACCTGATCCGTAATTATTACCTTTCATTTACTGTAAAATATTTAATCCGAGATCAAAAAATAAAAATAAAACATCTTTCAATGTCAAAGTGACGTACCAGGGATAGTAACCTTTTTGATCTCATATATTTTTTAAATGAACTGTATTTTGGATATGACCATAATATAATGAAGTGTGGTCAATCTAATCGATCTACTTACATTAGAAAAATTGCAATTGAATATCTTTAAAAACAGACAACGAATATAAAATGTTAGATGGTGGATATTTAGTAAAAATTTTTACTAAAAGCTGAAGTAATTTATAGTTTATGTAATACTACAATTATTGAGATATTTACATTTTTAACTTACTTGAAACGTGTGGACTGAGTGAGCATTCACAAACATTTATTATCCAAAAACCTGCCACGTTAGTGGTTCGTTTTGTATTTTACAAATTCCCAGATTAGTTTTACTAAACTATACACATATATAGCAATTTAAATCTTCAGTTTTTTCATCAGAAATCGGGTTTTCGAAAGTGTGCGGATTGAGTGAGCATAAGAAATTATTTGTAAAATCTTAAATACGTTACTAGGTGATCTACAAATTATAAAGGTAAGTTAGCATAGGTTTTACTAAAGATTCGTATATAAATATTATATGTTAAATGAATACATTCCCTGATTTCGTTGGTAGTTTGTGAGAACTGAGTGAGCACACGTTAAAGGTTATATCTTTTGATTTATCTTTTTACAAATACAGAGATTTAGTTTTACAATTGTTTTAGAACTTTTACTAAATAAACAGGATGTTTTTTTTTATTTCAGAAGGGTGCTCACTCAATCCACACGCACACCAAACTATTGAAATTGGGTAACTCAACTGTATGGAAACGCGTGTGCGTGTGGATTGAGTGAGCACCCTTCTGAAATAAAAAAAAACATCCTGTTCATTTAGTAAAAGTTCTAAAACAATTGTAAAACTAAATCTCTGTATTTGTAAAAAGATAAATCAAAAGATATAACCTTTAACGTGTGCTCACTCAGTTCTCACAAACTACCAACGAAATCAGGGAATGTATTCATTTAACATATAATATTTATATACGAATATTTAGTAAAACCTATGCTAACTTACCTTTATAATTTGTAGATCACCTAGTAACGTATTTAAGATTTTACAAATAATTTCTTATGCTCACTCAATCCGCACACTTTCGAAAACCCGATTTCTGATGAAAAAACTGAAGATTTAAACTGCTATATATGTGTATAGTTTAGTAAAACTAATCTGGGAATTTGTAAAATACAAAACGAACCACTAACGTGGCAGGTTTTTGGATAATAAATGTTTGTGAATGCTCACTCAGTCCACACGTTTCAAGTAAGTTAAAAATGTAAATATCTCAATATTTGTAGTATTACATAAACTATAAATTACTTCAACTTTTAGTAAAAATTTTTACTAAATATCCACCATCTAATATTTTATATTCGTTGTCTGTTTTTAAAGATATTCAATTGCAATTTTTCTAATGTAAGTAGATCGATTAGATTGACCACACTTCATTATATTATGGTCATATCCAAAATACAGTTCATTTAAAAAATATATGAGATCAAAAAGGTTACTACCCCTGGTACGTCACTTTGACATTGAAAGATGTTTTATTTTTATTTTTTGATCTCGGATTAAATCTTTTACAGTAAATGAAAGGTGATAATTACGGATCAGGTAACTCTTAATTGTAATAAGTATGTACTAACCTAATCAAAACAATTGTTTACTTTAAAATGTAATTCATGGATATGACCATAATATAATAAAGTGTGGTCAACCTAATCGATCTACTTACATTAGAAAAATTGCAATTGAATATCTTTAAAAACAGACAACGAATATAAAATATTAGATGGTGGATATTTAGTAGAAATTTTTACTAAAAGTTGAAGTAATTTATAGTTTATGTAATACTAAAAATATTGAGATATTTACATTTTTAACTTACTTGAAACGTGTGGACTGAGTGAGCATTCACAAACATTTATTATCCAAAAACCTGCCACGTTAGTGGTTCGTTTTGTATTTTACAAATTCCCAGATTAGTTTTACTAAACTATACACATATATAGCAGTTTAAATCTTCAGTTTTTTCATCAGAAATCGGGTTTTCGAAAGTGTGCGGATTGAGTGAGCATAGGAAATTATTTGTAAAATCTTAAATACGTTACTAGGTGATCTACAAATTATAAAGGTAACTTAGCATAGGTTTTACTAAAAATTCGTATATAAATATTATATGTTAAATGAATACATTCCCTGATTTTGTTGGTAGTTTGTGAGAACTGAGTGAGCACACGTTAAAGGTTATATCTTTTGATTTATCTTTTTACAAATACAGAGATTTAGTTTTACAATTGTTTTAGGACTTTTACTAAATGAACAGGGTGTTTTTTTTTATTTCAGAAGGGTGCTCACTCAATCCACACGCACACTGGAAACGCCCATATATCCAATGTGAATATGTGCTAGAAGTGGGGAATTAACAGATAAGAAGATAAACGATACAGTGGGGAAAATCTATCTTCTATAAAGTGCATCATTAATACTGCGTAGAAAGCTGTGAGATCGCGCCTGCAGCCATAATGCAACCCATTAGAGATACACAACTTACGTAATTATGAGAAAACATTTAACAATCTTTAATCCACTAATCGTCAATTGTTATACAGGCGGCTTTTTAATGACTGGCAAACATTATGTATGATCTTTAAGGAAAATAATTGGACACGTATTTTTTCTTTTGGTGTCAATCGGTAACAACTGTGCAGGAGTTATTTTATGGCGTACCAATAATGCTTATAAACAGAGACCGGATTTGAAGTAGCGATCTCAATATTAATATGGATATGACTAGTGCAATTTGTTAAATACATGTCATGTTGGTTATATAAATAAGGTCTTAATTTTTACTGTGCATTGTGCAGAAAAAATATTAAAGAAGAACTTAAAAAAATAAACTATTTCAAAAATAAACAAACGATGGTTTTATTTACTATTATCATAATTTTTGCCCAATATTTACAAAAGCTTCCAAAAAGGTTTTTACTTTTTTGTTCCGATAAATTACATTATTTTTGTGTGTAGAAATTAGTATGTTACACAACTAGGGTGGTAAAACAAAGAAAGGCCGAGATCGCAGATGTTTGCGGCTCGAGCTGCAAGCGAGGGACGTAAATATGCGATCGAGGGCTTTCTTTTTTACCTCCCGTGTTGTGTACATCATTTTATGTCTACACTTGGCCAGAAAGCGGCTTTTTCGGTACGCGCAGCGTACGGAAAGTCACTTTATGGCCAGGTGTGGCATAACAATATTTACTTATTTGAAGTTTTTTTTTACTTTGTTTTAAGAAATGGTTTTTAAATTATACGTACTTCACACGCAAAATATTGCTAGTAATTAAATTAAAAATTTCGCTGCAATTTGTTCATTTCGCTGCAAATGATTCATGGCAATATCGAAGTTAAAGTTAATCAGTTAATTGATCAAGTCCTGAATTAGTCTCGTGAAAAGATAAAATGAAACCTCTCAAATCCAGTCTATAGTATTTTATGCAACAGATTGTATAAGTTAAGTAGGCTCAAAAAATGCGAATAGCGCGACTTGCGATACGAGCCGCCGCGGCGGCGAGTATCGCAAATAGAGACGCCATGAGCGTTTGACTTAATTATACAACGTTGCATACAATTCTTTTTCTACAACTAGGTTTTAAAATATAAAATACAAAATTAAACATAGCTCGCAAACAAGGCAAATATGAAATATGACTGGTATGTGTCTATGGTAAACTTTTTTTAATTTGACGTATACTCGCTAGTGACACGCAGTAACGATATTAAAAATACTTTTTTATGTTGGCATCAATGAATTTAGTTCGAAAAGTTTTGTTTTTCTTAAAAACCCTAGGAATTTAATTGTTTGTTAAGTTGGTAGTTGTGCATTTTTATCGTAAAGTTAGAATTGAGCGCTAAGTTTAACCTAGATTTAGAAGTCTGTGGCTGCTAGCAGTATCGTAATGAAACTATAACGACACTAGTGCTGTTATGGGGAATAGAGTATAGACTTCTCTGAACTCATATTAGGTATGTTATTATATTAGTGTTCTTGACCAAGTAAAAGAGAGATAAAAGTACAGGAGTAGAAAAAATTATAAAAAATTACGTCATAACCAATAGTCAGAAAATGAAATTGACTATTTAAGAGCTACTAGTACTACTATATTTAAACATATAATGAGATTGAAGATTTTTTATTTGAAGACGTATTTAAGGAAACGAATAGGCAAATAAAAAACAGGCTGAACATGTCACTTCACGGTCTATCAGTCTGCAGATTTTAATTACTTTATAAACGATTGAGACTCCTCATTCTTTGCTAATAATAGTTGGCATCTATTCAATAGTGAATATTATCTAATTAGGTGCCGATGGAGGTAATTGTCGCTAATAGCTGTACTAACATTAAGTTGAGTATTTAATATTAACTTATGTGCATCTTAGCAGTTCTCTTGTCAGGATGATGTGATTTATGTACTAACAAGGAAAGGTACCCAACTGTCCGGCTCCGATTTGATCTATTTTGATATATGTTAGAGAGTAGGTAGTCTAAAATTACAGACACGTATTTTTTTTAGCTGCCCTATCTCAACCTATTGGGACAAACTGACCTACAAAGTACTGAAAAGTGACTAAACCCTCCAACATCCACAGAAAAAAAATTCAAGCAAATTGCTAGTTAATTACTGGTTTGATATTATGTTTGAGAACATGAAAAAATAATAACTCAAACTCATATTTTCCTAAAACCTAAAACAAAGTGTTCAAACTTTGAAGGATGTTTTTTTAGGAATTTGCTGTGTTGCGTCTTGTTGAGCATAATAATGCTCATTCATGCTTGTAGCTAGTATATGAGTTTGGTAACAGTTAATAATCGTCATTAATCGTGTTTAAGATAAAGATTGTTTGACTTTGGATTAAAATTCTTATTGTTTGATTTATATCTGTGTTTCGATTTTTATAATGGTTACTTAGATTGAAAAATACGCACGAATACTAACTTATGTGCTCGCTCAATGTAATCATTTTTAGTTTTTTTTAAAGGTATTATTATGATAGAAGTGATCGTTTTTCGATGCAAGGGATATAATTTCGATTTTCCCAAATTTTATCAGTCACTTTACTCATTTTAGACATTGTGAAGAGTAAAATAGCATGTGTCATTTTTTAAATAAAAGGTGGTCTTTGAGCAGTACTTAACCATTATTATTATAATATGTCTTCCGCAACAATGACTCCATATGCCATAGATTTAAAATGATACTATTAAAGATTGTTTATATAATAGCATAACATAGGTTAGTTTAGTATCTACGTTAATGAACAATGCTCACGCATAATAGACTACTTGTAATCGCGTCATACGCATATATTAAAAGATTGAAAAAGTTTGGAAAAAATGTGACAGACATAGGGGGAGGGGGATCAATAAAGCTTGATAGTGTGGAGTCATATATGTGGATTACCTCTTAGGTAGATGGACATACACATATATGGTTTTATATGTATAGCCAAATGTTTCCTAACACTACCCTAGGCGCGCAGTCGTATCTCCTGGTTTTTCTCATTGTAAAGACAGGGAGAACCGACTGTCTGTTTTTTTTTGCGACCAGCATATGACCAATCCCGATCTTTGCCGATACATCGAAAAATGAAAGTTAAACAGTTATAATGGCGTTAGAACTGTAAACAAGTAAAATTATAAACAGTAAAGTATTTTTATCTTTCTAGAAACAAAGAATTCACTTACTAATTAGTTTAATAAATCAACTATGGAGTATAAATATTGATTCACCGTTGAAACACGACTAGTAGAATGGGCTCCTTTGTTATAAAGCATTGATAAAAGCAATACTCTGCTAAGCAATCAGTAATAATATTATAATAACCAATTTCTTTAATAAGTAGCTGCGACATCAACATCCATTATATTTAAGTTATTATTAAACTTAGTTGTCAATTCATTCATTCTGGCAACAGAGCAGAATTTGTGATTACTTGATCAAAGTTAGTTTCTAAATGACATCGGCGTGGAGTCTTGTGACTCTGACTGTGAGCTATCGTAAGTCATAATATAATGCCCTTTCCTCTGAAATCATTAACTTTTCAAAAAAAATCTAACCAAACCTATTGCTTTCCATACGATAGCGTTTTACAATACCCTGAAAGTAGTATGCGCCATGACAGACATCTTATGTAAACCTGTATATTTACGGCTGTTGTTGTCCTGAATACCATTAAAATAAATGAATAAATAAATAAAAGAAAGAAGTACTTTAGGATTTTCGATAATTATGATGACAGTTTTACTTTATCGGATACATGGTTTCCTCATTGCAACTTTTTCATCTTTTTGTCATAATGTGGATAATATTTGCCTGTAGAAGGCAATAGAGGCTAGTAGAGTTTTATTTAACTCACCCCCACACCTTACGTCTACCCGGCTCCCAGTTTTTTAGTTTCTTTTTATTGCCTTTGACTGGAGAACGGGCAGACGGCCCACCTGATGTAAAATGGTCAACGTCGCCAATAGACATGTTACAACACTTCAAATTTCTTCTAGACCGGCAACGCATTGGAAATGCTAGATGCATTTCCAATGCGTTGCCGGTCTAGAAGAAATTTGAAGACAACCTTTTTAAAACTGTTATATTGTAGCGCAGTGGGAAAATCTTAGCAGTAAGTTCTTTCCAGATCCCTACTGTACGTGTCAGTTGTTAGGGCCGATACAGAAGGACTGCAACCCAACTGCAACTCCCTGCGATTTGTATGGGAACTGCATCACAACTGCGCAGTCGGCGTGCAGTTGTGACGCAGTTCCCATACAAATCGTAGGGAGTTGCAGTTGGGTTGCAGTCCGTCTGCGTCGGCCCTTAGGAGTAGTGAACTAGTGACTCAAGGAAAAGGGAATAGACCGCCTGCCGATGACGAGTGGTACGATGGTAGAATGAATTCGTTACTTAAGTTTTACGCTTTTATTGTGATCTACTCAAAATCTCGCAATATCTTGTCACTGTAGATACAAAATAATTATGATCAGCTAAATTTTAACGTTCGCTAATATTATATTATGCAAAAAATGTATTAAGTAACAAAACAAATCTCTACTTACTTTCGCCCATACTCCATTCAACTTTTTGCTCCAATCCTACCTCTATAATAAGACCGTCGGTGTTATCCACGCGATCAGGTCCCTACTAACAAAATTAACATCCGTTCAATTTAGAGCATGATTGTACATTGGATAACAAACCAAGTTTCACTTTTATAATATTACATAGGATGACTTTGTGTTATTTACTTTTTAGATAGACTATGTTTGACTTCTCGCCGTGTCATACTTATTTGGTATTTACAATCTGATTACGATTAGACTTAATTAAAAAATACACAATATACTGCATTTATAATATTAAATATTTATTTACTAAAACGTAAATTCGAAGCAGTTGGTATCTAATATTAGTGACAACCCTACAAAAACTAGGTTCCAATGTTTAGTGCTCTAGGTGCCAATGTTTACTGCTCTAGGTGCCAAATAAGACATTCTCTAAAAGTCAACCATTACCAAACTAACACAAAATACATTGATAATGAGACCAGTAACATCACTGGTATACTTAGTAGTGAGATTATCTATCCATTATAGTAATAATATTTGTTTGAATCTTTGGTCTACACATTATACGTTCCAAGACAATTTAATATTAGCTACTTAAGGATGCTACTTTAAATATAAATGGTTGTTTTATTATTAACTAGAGAGGTAAATGCATAATTTGAAGGTCAGCTGCAATAATATTAAGAATAGACAATTATAGTTTAGTTTTTGTAGATTCCAACAGTGCAAGAATATGATATGAATTATTCAACGAAAACTATTCCACAATGCGGAAAATCCGTTGAAACACCAACTGTACATATATGAGTTTATGTCAGTTTTTAGTACGTTTCATTAATTTACTCTTCGATGTTAATATAGACAGAAAAACCTTCATCGATATTATCACCCAAAAGATTTCTGTTCAATAACATTGGCCATATCCAAAGAATGCTTTCATGGCCGGCTCTGAGGCACCATAAGAACAACCTTATCCCCTCCTTAATATACTTATACACAAAGACAAGTTCAGAGTAGTTGCCACTGCGTTTTGACGCAAAACCCGTTCACTAATTCTTGAGCAAAAATACATTAACAAATACTCAGAAGCTTAAGTTTATGCAATATTAACGTCATGTTAAGATTACTGGCGGTTATATAAGCAATATCGCAAGCTTCGGCGCCAAATCAAGGCATGCATACGATGAATACGCAAAATCGCAAACGGTAACCATAATCAGCTGTACTAGCGAGTCAAATAACTTTTTTTTAAGTGCCTTAGATTAGACTGGCAAACAGGCAAACGGCTCACCTGATGGAAAGTGGTCACCGCCGCCTAGAGTCGGACTACGCTAAGTTTGCAGAGGTCGAAAAAAGGTTTTATTTAAAAAATATATATATGGCAACATGGGGAAACTACAGCAAGAGGATTTTTTAATCTTGGTACTTGGCAATAATTCTTCCTTTTATTACAAAATGCTTCTACATACCTACTGACTTAAATATCTAGGTCAGTATTGGACACATTGGTCTAGTTCCAACCAAACTAAGTGATTTGTTCCAGGTTCTTGAATAAGTAATTTCTATGTATTTAAGTATTATATTTAAATATGTACAATTGTACATGTACACAAACATTGCTTAGTTTGGTTGGGACTAGATAGATTTGTGCAAGACTGTCCTGAATATTTATTTCAGTAGGTATGTAGACACATTATATACTTATTAAACCGGAAGATATTTGCCTAGTATCAAAACTAATTAATCCTCATTCTTGTGATGTTGCCATATGATTTTTTTTAATAAAACCTTCTTTCGACCTCTGCAAACTTAGCGTAGTCCGACTATACAGGGGTGTATTTTCAAAAACGTCATTTCGCTGTCATGACATATTGGCGAATATTGAGAAGATTCTGCCTCACCAGAATTGGACTTTTGGTTACATAGTAGAATCAGTCAAGTTCAAACAAGTAACCAACGAATGCCAGTCTAGTGAGGAGGAATCTTAAATATTGGTGGTCAGAGAAATTACGCCAGCGAAAATACACCCACAGACATTTGCAACGCTAAATGCATTGCAATGCGTTGCCGTTCTCGAAGATATTTGATGACACCTTTTTTAAAAAACTACTAATCAATTAGATTTCCCTCGCAAAGGTCATTGCACGATGAATTACAACATCATGCTGGCCCAAAAGAAACAATAATGATCAAAACAAGTAGGTATACTTATTCGGGTAACTCTGAATACTCGGGTAGTATTTAACGATCTAAAAAAAGTTCTCCGAAATATCTCACAAAAAAGTATTTTGGTATGAGTAAGTTCCATGGTGTTATTCACCTTTTGCCCTCTGTGCTAATTATTTGAAGTCTTCATATTATTTTTGGGACGGTTGATTTTATCCAAAATTTCTAAGTTACTAAAAAATCCAGGGTGTTTTTTGGGTTACTATTTAATACGCGTTTGAGCTGATTCTCAAACAAAGAAATATGTTGAAATATCTATTAAAAAATAAAAATGTACAAATATGAAATCCGTCAAATATTCGAGTCTGCACCTTACACAAAACACCTATTATTGTCACCCGTCAGCGTCACCCAAACTGAAGAGGAATGTTAATGAAAGCACCCCAGTAAGATTCGAAACACCTATTCTAAATATCACTGAAAGTCACCTTCGATTTGTGTGAAATATATTCGGTGCGAAACCACATCATTTCAAATTTCCACTTAATTAGATACAGCCATTCAGCTTATATAATCTCCAAACTGTGAACTATGAGAGAATTCCGCAAGTAAGTATTATAGAAGATTCAAAGTTAATAAAAACTCAACCGGCTAAAGCAATTGCTATCGTTGTACCTGCTAATCGCACAAAAACTTATACCTGCTTCAAAATAAAAGTCGGCAAAAGGTTGTGCACCTCTTTCAGCTGGCTGCCATGTGTAGATTTTTATTTATAACCTATTGTTATTATGGTACCTGTTCGAAATTTAAAAGTGATTGAACCGAGAAGCAACAAAGTGAATATAACATGTATAAAATTACAAGGAAAATGTGTGAAACTTTTGCGTTTCTGAATGTTCAAAGGTCCTCATGTTTATTTAATTTTATGTGTCTAAACACCTTATTCAAACTGGCACTTATTAAAAAAATGCAAATCCGCTCATACTTTGTTACCACTAATGTTATTTCGGATAACATCGTCGATTAAGGGCGTTTCAATTTTTAAAAACTTCAAAATTCGATTTTCCCTCTTCTCAACAAAGAGTGTACTTCGCCTAAAACAAGATACCAAGGTTTGACCGATTAAAAGTTAAAGGCCTGATAATTATGCAAAAATCGCTATTTCAACTATCGGTTATAAAGTACAAGTTGGACTGGTTCCTTGAATCCAAACTAAAATGTATTATAAATGCGGAGGTAACTCTGTCTGCCTGTTACCGTTTTACGCTTAAAACAGCTAAACAGATTTAGATAAAATTTTGTATGGAGATAATTTAAGACCTTAGGAAGGATAGTTTTTATTACGGGAATCATCTCTTAAAGGGGTGAATGGGGGGGGGGGTGGAAATTCGAAAAGGAGGGAGGTTTATGCGGACTAGTTTTTCGTAACTCGACGTCTGGTATGCGCCTATTTTGCGTGATTGTATAGGGAACAAGGACCTTAAAATAAATAGCCGGACGGAGTCCCGCCAACAAATAACTGGAGTATTTGTAGTGGGCCGGTTGCTTTGTTTGTACTTACGAGCCGCATGCACACATCAACAAGTTTTCTCCTACTTCCCGCAGCACGCACACATTGACCTGGCCAACCAGCGTTAAAGAAACCGGCGGACTAGAGGTGCTTCAGTTCTTTGTTAGCAAGGCTACGTCCGGCTATTTATTTTAAGGTCCTTGATAGGGAATCAATTATTTCTCAACTTTAACTATGCAGATGAAGTTGCAGGCAAAAGCTAGTCGCGTCATTATTTTTGCCTATCCAATTACCCAACAAAAACTGCAAGAATCTGACAATAAACCTGTTAATATTTGGGTTTTAGTTTCTTACTTTTTGTTCTTAAGGCTCACTTTTTGTGACCGTAAAATATACCAATTTCCGACATGTTGACTGTTTGCAAATATAATAACAGGTAAACTAAAATCTACCTAAAGAAACACCTGGGTAACAAATAAGTCACCAAGTGACAAGCTTGTGTGAGTCCCATAAACTTCCTATGGAACAATTTATATGTATGTGTGGTCATTTGTGTTCGGGTCACGTTTCCTTGTATAACAGTGACGTTAACTTATTAAGACGCGGGCTGCCAACTGATTGGATTGGTTTCGAAAACCGATTGACTTGTTGGACCAAGGCTGTTTGAGGGCTGTATCGTTACAGTTCAGCCCTTTGTTGGACCGTTATTTTGCGATTTCTTTTTGCACACTCTGAGATTTAGGTACCGTTATTCATAAACAAGGAATGACTTGGTCGACGACACACATTTCAATAGTGTCTCACTAAACTAAAGTTTTTAATTGAATAAGTAGCTAAAGCTTAATATTTTATTATCCCTCCTTGCGTTACCGAGCTGTAACTTTTCAGACAGACATAATAGGCGGTAAAATGATAACACCCCTCTTTTTAACCGACTTCAAAAATAGGGGTCTCAATTCGTCGGAATATTGTTTGCCTCAAGGGTTAAAAAGAAGGTAGAGTGAGATTTCAAGGCGGCAGTTCGGAATTCATATAAATTAGGTTCTATTACTTTTAACCTATTTAAACATATGTTTATATGTATTCCATGAGGTCCGTCGCCATAATTTCACTCCACACGTGTTTGTCATCACGATTGATGATAATTTATAACCGTTCTTAGCACCATCGAGTACATAAGCACGAAAGGTCTCAACCACGTTTGCCTTGCAGTAATCATAAAAAACAAGTTTCAAACATATGCCAACACACGTTTATATATTTACAGAATAAATTACTACATTAAGCATAATTATAAATTATAAACATTTGCAAAGAGAAGGTGTTTTGGTGTGAATCGATGTGTATAACCTGCCTATATAGATAGTTTTCTTTTGTCAGTCTGTACCAGTTTCTTACTCCTGGGCCTCTCCCATAGATTCCACTTTAATCTATCACAGGCGCCTCTCACTCTTCAAAAATCACTTTTAAAGAGATGGTTTCCATAGCAATTCTTCCCGATGCCTAACTTTCAAACCGCTATAACTCAAAAAGTTACTTAGGTGACTAGACGTGTTCTACCCGTGCGTGCACCCTTCAACAGGCCGCGACTACGTTTCTCGCGCGACAGAGCACCCGGTCACTGTCACATTATATTGAGTGGGAAGAGATGATATTACCTTGAGCCGTAGCCTCCAATTAAGTTGAAATAATTCAGTTTTACTTAATATGAAAGTTTAATCTGTTTCCCAGTTCCGAAAATACCTCATTCATCTTTAATAACTCGATGCGTCCAAGGCGAAGGCTGATCATTGCTATGTATACCTGGGACATAATCACGACATCGCGTGAGCTTTATTCAGTCGTAATAAAGGTTATATTTGACTGTCACACCATGCGATGTCGGCATGTCGTTACGCCCAGTGATATTTTCATGACGGAAGCTCGTGTCTCCTCGGAAGTAATTATGCTACGTTATGCCTAGGTTAGTAATTTACGCATCGATTGAATCGGATAAGGTAATCGAACTCGTCAAGGATTGTCATTCAGTTTCGAGCTTCGGTCGTTGACACATTCTTGTTTTGGCATATTATGATGAGTGATTTTACTTACAATATCAGAAGACTCAGAAGCAAGCAAGAAAATGATTATGATGATGTGAATTAAGTAGTTTAGTAATAAGACACAATTTTTACGAAAGGGTTCCGAATTCCATTCATCCGTAACGTAAACCCATAGGTACCGATTTGAAAGATCTTTTGTTTTATTTATATTACTTATAATACAGCCTGTTATTGTTTGTATGTTTTAAGGTAAACGTCAGAGTGCTCGACACTGTCCGGTGTCCGAGTAGTTGCTATCTAGTACAGGGTAATTCGGAACTCGTGGGCAGGACCCTACGAATACAGTAAATTATAAGCTACTGTTTCGTACCAGTATTAGTGACATTAGCGTAATTTTACGCTACGCGTACGGAAAAAGCCGCTTTCTAGCCAGTATTGACATAAAATGATGTACACAACACGGGAGGTAATATAGAAAGCCCTCGATCGCATATTAACGTCCCTCGCTTGCAGCTCGGGCCGCAAACATCTACGATCTCGGCCTTATTTTACCACCCTATTTGCACCATATCCTGTCAGTCTTCGAGGTTACATATCCTGGTAAGGTCAAATATTTGTGTGATGAACACGAGATTTTATTCCTGAGTCATGGATGTTTTCTATCTATTTAAGTACGTATTCATCGAAATAAGTATGTAGGTATATCGTCATCTAGTACGCATAGTACAAGCATTGCTTAGTTTGAGACTAGCTCGATTTGTGTAAGATTGTCCCCCGATATTTATTTATTTATTATTTATACCTGAAACGTGTCATGATCTGTCAGGAAATATGATGATCGTTATAATATAATTTTGAAAAATCCACAGAATACGATGAAGCCTCAACAAATTCACCCAGTGCTAAACATTCTGATTAAAAAATACATTGAAATGTAATTATATGTAGAAGATCAAACACTGTCAAGTTAAGGCTTAATGTCAGAGTAAGAAAGATAATTTTACTGATCTATAATATTCTCGTATTCCTTAAGCCCACTTAAATATCTACTTGCTAGTTAAAACGCATAAATTCAGAAAAAACATTCTTCAAACAGATGCACGTGTTGACGCATAATTAATTCAAATTAAGAATATAACATACATAAAATTCATAACGAGAACCGTCCTTAGCATTAACGATTTGGTTAAGGACACTATTAATGTTTTTGTTTACTTCACTAATAGCCATTGTGCAACTGCATTAATAATAAGCTAAACTTAATATTTAATGAATCTCAAGTCATTTAAATAAATCATCGTTGCAACAATGTCGGAAGATCTCTATTCCAGTTTCCATTTAAAGGATCTCTGGAATGTTCTCTCCCGGGGCTTCTAACATAATACAATGTACAATGAGAGCTAAAGGCCCTCCAGAGGCTTCGAGAACAATGCTATGGGGATTTAATCGGATATACCGTTACTACGATAAATTTTAATACACGTAGAAGATATTCAGGGATATCGTTGTTATTTAAACATTGGTAGGATTAAAGTTATGAATATTATCAGAATAATCCGCAATGAGAATTAAGTACTAAGGAAGTCAGGGATTTATGTTTAAGTTTAGAACTGACTGGTAAATTTTAAAGTTTATAAATAAGTTAATAAAATGTAATCCCTTGCGACACCCTTTTGAGCAGTTAGATAATAAAAAAGAATCGAAATGTTGTTTTTTGTATAAGGTACATACCTATTGAGTATTAGAAAGAGACCTGGCAAGAGATTATTTTAAATACACGAATTTCCATATAATGCGCTAAATATAAACCATTAAAACCTACAATACGTTTCCGGTGAAATTATTCCATATTCAGCAAACACCGTATTCGGAAAAACATGACATTATACGGATAAATATACAAAGCGTCAAAGATAATTTCACGGTCGCTTAATTCTGCGTGTTTCGGATCTCCACGCGATGACCTGCCCAATGACAGATCTAATTCAGATAAAACGAACAGCCTTCCGCAAATCACGACATGCTGAATTATACTTGTACAAAATTATTGTTTCCTTTTTACTATTCAGTATGACCCTCATATCTGACACAAAACGCTTGAAAATATTATTATGGAAGTTTAATTTTAAACGTCTTTAGAGTGTTTTAGATATTTATGTCTCTCTATTTATGTTTGATTAGAGATTAGATTTATTCGATTTTGTTAGTAAGTAACTATTAACATTATAAGTTATTATTACAGGTTATAGGGTATTTGACCACCATGACAATAATTTAATTAACGAAAACCATCAAATTATACTTTCTAAAACTGTTCAGATAAAATCAATTACACAGATTTTCGTGCCACCAACGATTTTAAAATGACAAAGACTAATAATAAGATATGTTGAGCATGACGTCACAATTCAGTATTTCATACAAAACTGCATACTATATGAGCGTTTTGACACTTCATATAAATAACCTGATTTAATCTGTCATCAAATAGCCTATGAAATGTGTGAAAGTCAAGGAAAACGCCAAAAAGTTCGAGTTAACGAGATTTCGACTTATGGAGGTTTTCAACCCACAGTAGAGAGGTTTTCATATATTCTTTTGCACTTGTAGAGGTTTAGCCTTTGATACTTTTCAACTTCGAATTACAGAGGTAAAACAGATAAAAAATCGAATTATAGAGGTAAAATTTAGTAGGTAAGTATAGACCAGATACGTACGCCCTATCTGCCTTCTCTTTTTTTCGAGTTACAGAGGTATATAATATACTGACAAACTTTAATAAACAGACAGAGGTAATAATACAAAGGAATGATTTCTTCGAGATATAGAGGAGATTCATCTATTTCGATTATTACAAGTAAAACATGTTTTGAAACGCATTGCAGGAAGACGTTGGTAACTTCGACGTATGGAGGTCTAATATTTAGAGTTATAGAGGATTTCTGATTATCGAGGTTTCATTACTACCTAGTAATTATACCACAACATAGCGTTTTCACTCATGTTATATGAAATAGTTAATTTTACCATTTGACATAAAAATTTGCTGTTTGAACTTTTTTTACATAGCATATTTTACACTAATCCAATATCCATTCATTTTCAACAACATACAACTACCGCCTTAGATTAGAAGAAGCCGAAACAATAACAAAATATTTCCTTTTGATTTATAGAATTGCATGCTATTGAAGCTTACATTGTACATCGATTTGCGATTAAATTGTCCATTACAAGATACAGAAAATCGCTTTGAAACAAAACCGCTATTGCAAGCAATAAGAGAAGCATTGCATTGCTGCAATATCTTTCTATAATTACGTATCCCTAGCTGTATAACGCTTTTATAGTCGTTACGACCCATTCTGTCCCTTAATTTTAATACCAGACTATGATAGTAGAAAATATAACCAAAACCTATAGTCGAACTAAAAATAAAATTAAAATATTAGGTTGGGCCTCGTCAGGAGTGAGATGGATTTTACAAATTTATATTTGTAGAATAAAAAAACTTTCATGTATCATAAACCCGGGTCCAGACGAGTGTAACGTGCAGTGAAGGCAAAATTACAGTTTTAAGATGTAAATCGTCATTAAGTACTTTGAAAAAAAAACTCGTATTTAAAAATGTCGTAGAGAAAAACGCCAAAAGTTACATGCGAACTTCATATACACTTAGGTACTGCGTTTTTACCTGGAGTCAGAGTCAGATTCGTGTTTTTTTTAAGGTAATGACAAAATATAGCTTTATATTTGAAAATATGCAGCAGATATTTAGTATTCTAAGTCTAATAATAATAAATCAGTGTCAGTAGGTGAATACTTTGTGTCAAAGAAAACGATGCAATGAAGACATTTTAATGACATGGAATGTTATTTTTTGAAATTTATGAATACATTAATTGTTTCAGTGGCCAATAAAAGAAGTCTTGAGCATGTCATGTTTAAGAAAATAGTATTCCAGCTACATATGCTGCTATTATTTTGCACACAACCGTATTGTATTGTAACGTGTAAAGGACCGAGAATTCTGCATGTGGAAAGCACTACAAGCATTATATTAATGTTCGTAGCGCCATCAACATACAGAATTTGCGCTACTTCACACGTTACACTCATCTGAACCCGGCTTAGTCTGTAAATACAAGAGAAAGAAACGTTTTATCCTATAACCCCAATTTAAGCCTAATAAAAGTTATGTATGCTCTTAATTTGCATCTTGTGTGCTAGAGTGCGTCTACGATAACTCTGCAGTGCGGTGCATAGCAACACCTACATTTAAAAGTAACATTTTCATAGAAATTTGACTTTTATGGAGGTGTTGCCATGTACCCCGCGGTAGAGTTATTGTAGTCGCACTCTACGAGGGATGTTATAGTCCGTACAAACTCTTAAGACCAAATGCTGTCAAACGAACGCAAGCCAAAAACTACCTTATATTCAGAGCATAACGTAGTTTTTGGCTTGCGTTCGTTTGACAGCATTTGGTCTTAAGAGTTTGTACAGACTATACTCGTATCGGACTTGACACCGACATGTGGCTCTTGATTAGCTAAACCTAGCTAGAAACCTAATCAGTAAGGTCATTCACAACGTCGCCGTCTATCTAGCTCCTAATTTAATAATAACAGTTTGTAATCGCAGGTCTCGCTGCTGTTTTTCGTAAAGTCGAAGCGACCAGCGAGTCGAAACGAAATATGTTAACCACCCAGTGAGCATTTTTCTTAAACTTGAAGTTGTATTAAAATCAGGGATCGGAACCGGTATCGAATTACCGTTTTATTTCGTTGAAATACCGTTATTTTACTCCGTTCGTGCTACAACCGGTATTTTGATGGAACGGAACGGAATATTTCGGTGATCGCTAAGTGATGAAGAACGAAATGATAACGTTCCTGATGAGAATAAAAACCGGTATTCTCGACGAGCCGAGCTCGCCGAGGGGCTCGCAGGGGTGGTGACGATGTGCGCCGGCATTTACAAGGTCAAATTCCGTGTTTTGTAGCGCGTCGCATAGCGCGATGTATTTATTTTCAATTTTTGTCGGGAAAGTTTAAATTCTGAGTGTTGAAGCGCGCGCGCTCTTTATTATAATATTGTTTGTTTTGTGATATTAAGTTTTTAAAGATGATACATAGTAATTTTTTAACTAGATTAATTATTTGCAGGTATTTCTATACTACCGAGTGACAAACAAGCATTCTGTCTACCTGACAGAACAAACTGAATGCAAAATTAAATAATACAAATAACGTTCTTCTTTTTACAATATTTTTATTGTATTTTAGGTATTTTAATTTAGGTAGTTTAATTTAGTTTTTAGGTTTATTTAGTTTTAGGAAATTTAAATTTTATCTTCCATGTATTTGTTTGTTTACTGTACTTTCTTTCAATAAAGAAGTCACTGTCAAAAAAAAAAAAACGTTCAATCAAACTGATTGATTGAGTCAGGCGTTACTTATATTATTACCGCGTTATTGATATTTTTGTTTAATTAACGTTCAAACTCTTCAAAGCAAAAGTCAGTCTAGGGACAAAGATGTAGTGTCTGATGCACTGGTATACCTACCTAATACATACTTATATTTAATTTGGATAAATTTAATGATTAGAGGCAAGTACATTTATTTCGTCTTGACGAGTACTCTGAACCGAAATAATATCCAGGTTCTGATGATGGAGCCGGAATGTGGCCATGGGAACTCCGTAATAAAACGTCGGAACCCCATCGTGTTTGAGCTCATTTATTTTGTCTTGACGAGTACTCTGAACCAGAATGATATCCAGGGTCTGATGATGGAGCCGGAAGGTGGGCATGGGAACTCCGTAATAAAACGTCGGAACCCCATCGTGTTTGGGCTCATTTGTTTTGTCTTGACGAGTACTCTGAATCGAAATGATATCTAGGGTCTGATGATGGAGCCGGAATGTGGCCATGGGAACTCCGTAATAAAACGACGGAACCTCATCGTGTTTGAGCTCATTTATTTTGTCTTGACGAGTACTCGGAACCAGAATGATATCCAGATGCTGATGATGGAGCCGGAAGGTGAGCATGGGAACTCCGTAATAAAACGTCGGAACCCCATCGTGTTTGGGCTCATTTGTTTTGTCTTGACGAGTACTCTGAACCGAAATGATATCCAGGGTCTGATGATGGAGCCGGAAGGTGGGCATGGGAACTCCGTAATAAAACGTCAGAACCCCATCGTGTTTGGGCTCATTTGTTTTGTCTTGACGAGTACTCTGAACCGAAATGATATCCAGGGTCTGATGATGGAGCCGGAAGGTGGGCATGGGAACTCCGTAATAAAGCGTCGGAACCCCATCGTGTTTGGGCTCATTTGTTTTATCTTGACGAATACTCTGAACCGAAATGATATCCAGGGTCTGATGATGGAGCCGGAAGGTGGGCATGGGAACTCCGTAATTAAACGTCGGAACCCCATCGTGTTTGGGCTCATTTGTTTTGTCTTGACGAGTACTCTAAAGTGAAATGATATCCAGGGTCTGATGATGGAGCCGGAAGGTGGCCATGGGAACTCCGTAATAGAATGTCGGAACCCCTTCGTGTTTGGGCTCATTTGTTTTGTCTTGACGAGTACTCTAAAGTGAGATGATATCCAGGCTCTGATGATGGAGCCCAAACACGATGGGGTTCCGACGCTTTATTACGGAGTTCCCTTGCCCACCTTCCGGCTCCATCATCAGACCCTGGATATCATTTCGGTTCAGAGTACTCGTCAAGACAAAACAAATGAGCCCAAACACGATGGGGTTCTGACGTTTTATTACGGAGTTCCCATGCCCACCTTCCGGCTCCATCATCAGACCCTGGATATCATTTCGGTTTAGAGTACTCGTCAAGACAAAACAAATGAGCCCAGACACGATGGGGTTCCGACGTTTTATTACGGAATTCCCATGCCGACCTTCCGGCTCCATCATCAGACCCTGGATATTATTTCGGTACAGAGTACTCGTCAAGACGAAACAAATGTACCTGCCTCTAATCATTAAATTTATCCAAATTAAATATAAGTATGTATTAGGTATAACAGTGCATCAGACACTACATCTTAGTCCCCAGACTGACCACCCATGTGTAATCTTTTGCTTTGAACAGTTTGAACGTTAATTTGTTCTATCAGGTCGACAGAATGCTTGTTTTTCACTCGGTAATATAAATTAAAATTATACCTACAAATAGTTAAATACACTGACGAACAATGAATTCTGGTAATTTCCTATTATAATTGTTCTTAGAAAATGACCCGAATTAATTGACCGTGAGTGTAATTAATCTCGTTATATGTATACCATATACCAAATACATCGCGCTAGACACTTGCTAACTAAATTATCTACGAAAAATGGTTAATTGTCCGAAACTACTTTTATAATCCGAATGAATCCGTAACAAAACAACACAACAACGTAAGCAACGCACAAAAGCAAAAAATACAAAATCATTGTGCGCAGCATACCGAAAAACAAAATATCCCGCAGGCAAACTCAAGGTAAAATTAGAAATAGCAACTCGTTCTATCTTGTTACGCAACGAGAAAAACGTTTAATTTCGTTCCACAGAAACGGAACTTAGTAAAAAACGGTATCGCAAAAGAACGGTTCTTTAACCGGTGATCACAAACAAAAACCAGAACCTTTCCGTTCTCGGGTCAATGAACAAAACCGGTATTCTACTCGGAACGGTTTCCGATCCCTGATTAAAATGCCGTCTAAACCTTCCACTTTGTAACCAAACCTTTGCTGATGACTTTAACTGTCAGTTTTGTCATCGCTGCTAATCGCTAGTTAACTAAAGCTCTTTTCTAAAAAATGCTCTATTACGAACCATCATTACTAATTCATTTTTCATTCATTCAAGTGTCAAAGTATATTGGAGAAAAGGTTGACGGCAGTTGTGAATTACCACATTGGTTTACACCGCGGGAAAGAAGTTCTACGTTAGCGATAGTTAAGTGTCAACGACAATTTCATCGCCTTCCTGAAGTGTCAACGACAATTTCACCGCCTTCCTGAGAAAGCTGTTAATGACACAGGATATAATCGTTATTATAATTATATAGCTACATTGCCTTGGTATCGCAAGTTTTACATCTATATTAAAACTACTTTCATAGTCCTCATCATCATGGCAATGGCTGAAATCAGCCTATCACAGACGACTTGAAGTCTTCCAATGCGGGACACCGTTTTGATGGTTAAAATAAACACTAGAGTCATACGAAATCGACATATGTTATTAAAGAGCTGATAAAAATATTGGTGCCTAATGTTTGATTAAGATCAAACATTAGGCACCTTTGCCTTGAAACCATTTTTACTTGCCAGCTAATTCGCTGAATTGGCTACTTGACAACTTTTTTCTGTGATATGTTATAGAAATATTAGTGAAAAATCCACTTTAATATCATAAAAACTCACCGAGATACTAACAATGTTAAAATCACATTTTTAGACTTTCCCAGATACGTGCCGAAACGCTCCCTATTGAAGCCCGTTAATATTATACAGTGACGTCACTAGTCACTACTCATACGTTGTTTGGGGAAATCCATAACTTTGTTTTGCAACTATGTTAAAACTTGCGTTTATCGTAACGGTTTCATAACGAAAGTTACTATAAATTTTATGGGCTATTTAATGGTATTAATAGTTTTTAAAAATTTTATACTTTTAAAATGGACTTTCCCACCCAACTTTGGAGGCTCATAAAAAAAGTTACACGTTAGGTATCAAACTGAAAACTTGAACATATTTCCTTATTATGCTTATTTTAACAGGATCTTATATAATTTTTACAAATTTCAGTTACAGTCAAGTAGCCAATTAGATACTGTTACAGAGCTTACCATCCATCACACATTTATGTCAATCTATGCGCTTCTCATACGCAGTTATTTAAATTAAATAACGATCTCCCAAAATAGTCTTTATGTAATTACTTACATATTATATTTCTCATAATAATCCATTTTTTTTACCCAGCCGTCCTTTCCTTTCTTACTTTGGTCGTCGCCCAAGTCACAATATCAATCATCGTTGGAACTTTACAATTTGCACAACGTACTTATATTGTCCGGAAAAAGGTGACAGAAACTAAATTACAGACTGACTACAAAAAGCGGAAACGTAGGCAGTGGAACCGTGGTGTAACTCACAGCTACCGCAGCGTCGCGTTTATTTACAAAAGGTAATAAAATAACTGTCGTGTGATGGTAAAACAACGCACGCGGCAGACAAGTGGATACTCATCGCATACGTTCTTATTACGTTTTCGTTGTGGGTGCTTGGCGTTGCCTCACGACGGGAACATACGCCCACGTCGTGTAAACACGCCTTTCATGGTTTTACAAACCTGCGTTTCCGCGGAACTTGCGTATGCGTTTCAATGATAAATGGATGCCTTTTACGAATCACGTGTTGTCACAAGGACAGAGATTAAGGCACATGTCCACCGCCGACAAGTACGCGACTTACGCGAGTAAAACTGGGCGAGTAGCATTACACTGCGCTGCCGTGCACAACCTAAAGTACAGTAAGTTAATACGGTTTTCTTCACACTTACTGTACTTTAGGTTCTGCACGGCAGTGCGGATCTGGAAAGGTCGATCGATCATACTGTACCCCGCTTTGTCGCAATTTTACTCGCTTCCTTACCGGCGGTGGGAAAAGCGCCTTAGATAAACTGATAAAAATAAATAAATAAATAAATAAATAAATAGATAAATAAATAAATAAACAAACAAACAAACAAACAAATAAATATTCGTGCTCATCACACAAATAAATGCCCTTACCGGGATTCGAACCCAGGACCTCTTGCTTCGCAGGCAGGGTCACTACCAACTAAGCTAAAGCGGCCGTCTGATTTTGTTATATTATACTTTCATACATATTATTTACATACGAAGTGAGGGAATTAAATAAGCATATTAAAAGTCACGTAAATTTGAAGTGAAAAATACAATATTATGTCATGTTTCATGGTTACGATACTTATAATGAAGTGTTTAAGGTTTTGTAATGTTGCGCAAGCTATTAATAAAACATCATATATTTCTAAACAAGGTTATTTTCATGGTGCCATATTTGATAATTTAATACAACACGTTGATCTTGTAGTTTCTAATACAACGATATACGATAATGGATGGAAAAATAAGTAGAAAATATCCAAGAAACAGTTTTTTTTACACGTATTATCGAAACCGGAGGATGGTGAAAACACTCTTTCCGTAAAAAACAGTTGAGGGTTATCCTGCAAAACATGATTCCTCTGTCTACACATATTAGAGTAATTTTCAAATAAAATTGTACATAGTTAAGGGTCTAATAAAAACAAAATCACGATCGCTTCCTCTGTGTTACGAAAGTTAGGCATACAAACTATATGGGTAACTTTCGTAACACAGAGGAATGAATTAAGTTTTGTTTTAATTAAATCCCTTAATTGTGTAATTTTTTTTGAAAATGACTCATTAACGAATACTTATAAGATTCCGCCTGATTATAATGGCGTTTTTGGCTACTGATTTGAAGCTGCTGAAGGAATCTTCTGAGTATTTGCGGCCGGAGGAACCATGTTCTTTAATTAAGAAAAACTAACCCACGTAAACTTATATAGGTAACCCTTGAACTTATTGGAATATTTAAAGGAATTAAATTCGTAAACGATGTGATCCCACAGATACCCTAAGTTAAGTCACAGCTGACAACCGTTGAGATAGGCGTGCTCTGGAATGAAGACCGATTGGGAAATCTGTCATACGTTTTCCAAGCTCTCCAGCTAGGTGCAGCGATGGCATACGTAAAGTGGCGGGCAGAGGTTGTAAACAAAAAGCTCAAGACCGAGTTCAGTGGCGTGCCTTGGGGGAGGCATATGTCCAGCAGTAGACGAAAGCGGGATGATGATAATAAATGACCAATCCTGAAAAGCGGAAGTCATTTCAAACTGGCTTTCCTAATTCCATTTACCGTGGGCGTGGGATACCTCCAAGATAGCTCAGTTACAGAACAGGTGCGCCCGCGCAGTGAAAGCGTCCTGACCTACGACCGGCAATCGTTTGCGGTAGGGTGTCGTAAGCGTTACTTTATCGCCACGCTTGTAGACCGGTGTTCGGACCCGTTTTTGTTTCAGAGTCACTGGAGTGTGCGACGCACGCAAATGCTCAGATGCAATAAAGTAACTAGAAAAAATGCTAATAAATATCCATCTGTAAGAGTCTATTCGTATATTATATTGTCTTACGTTATGTTTAAAAGTCATAATAATTCTATAATACCTTTTTTTAAACAAATTTTAAACTTTTCAGAATTGTTAAAAAACAAACGTAACCTAAACATATCGCGGCTTAACTATCCCGATAAATATCCCGAAAATTTTACTAACAATACATACTTTACAACTAAATGTAACAAACAATAAATTATGACTTATAGTTAACTCGCTTCATAAACACTTACAACGATAATATTTATATTTTTCTCTAAATACGAAATGAAAAATTCAATGAAATACGGTTCAACGAAAGTTGTATCTCCCATGTTGTTATCTTTTATAATGAGACACTGGGTAAATTGGGTGGTCTGGCCAGCGACCTGGTTCGAGCCCAGGGACCGCAACGGCCAACCACCCGGCCCGACAATCACAATGCCCGGTTGTGGGTTGTGAGTTTGTCAGGTTTAAAAAAAACACTGGGTAAAATAACGCTATTACCTTCTATCAGGTGATATCGTTATTTTACCGTTAATAGCGGAAATAAGAAAAAATAAGAAGAAAAAACGGTTTTAATTTTTTTTTAATTTATATCACGTGAGTTACAGATTTTTTTTACACATCTGTAAGATATTTAGTACCTAAATAAGTTAATGCACTATTTTAAGGAATCATCATATTTACTGGCAATATTTTGAATCCTCATAGCTTAATGTGGAAACACCACAATTTTATTATAATTATAGATACATCGAGCAAATGCATTGAAAGATCAAATACGATCGACTACAGCTTATGCCGGATTTGAACACACAGGTGCGGGTTCAAATCCGGCATAAGCTGTAGTCGATCGTATTTGATTTTTCAATGCATTTGCTCAATGTATCTATAGTGATAATTACCTAAATAAGTATTCTCAATTTGTATTTTGACGTTTGGAGATCCTTTACATCTCCAAAACATAATATTTTGACAACGGAGACCCTTTACATCTCCATTAATTTTAGTATCAATTTATTTTCTATTTTTTATTGGTCTTGTTTGGACGCACATAGAGAGACCCTTTACATCTTTATAAATGTAGTTTTTAAGTTAATGTAATGTATTAATGAAATCTCATGTATATTAAATGATGAAAAAGAGAAACTGGTGAGTTTCTTCCGACGCTTCTTCTGACCGGAAGGTCATTACCCGAAGCGCCAAAAGAAAAGAAGAGAAAATAATATAAGACATGTAAAAGAGCCCTTGAGGGCCTATTTGCAGAAATAAATTATTTTATTTTTTATTTTATCTATAATAGCATTTCATTCTTACAACTTTTGCTTTACATTCTTTAGAAATTTAAACTACTTAGTTAAATAATGTAAGGTACCTATGCAGGAAATAAAATATCTGTTTGATAAGCTTGTCAGGCTTCAATGATACAAAATGGTAATTAAAACACGCTTTCTGGTTATTCTGTCAACATGTTTCCGGTTGGGTAGGATTATAATGAAAATTAACCAGGAAGTCTTGCGTGACCTTTCTCTTAAAGTTAATCATACCTTCATAAAACCTTAAGATCGTTGACGGCGTTGCAATTTAATTAAGGAAATGAATTTCTCCCTGCGACTCTTCTTTTAAATTCATGTAATCACCATAACTTACTGTCGGTACTGTCACTCATAAAATATAGTGTAATAATTCATTTCACCTTCCATCAGGTGGCTTGTCTGCTCGTTTGCTACTTACGATACGAGTATAACATAAAAAAAAAAAATCTTCGCTGATATACTCAGGTGTGGTGAAATACAACTCAATAGAGTACCTTCTTTTTTGTCTAGTGACCTTTTTATCAGTTACCAATTATCATCGTTCATTGAATACCCTGAAACCCTTCCTGTGATTGCCTTTCAGTAGTAATAAATCGACTTTCAACTCAAATATCACTGTAGGTACGGAAAAGCGTGATTGTTTTAAATATCTTGCAGTCTAGACTAATCAACCCGTCACCTCGGAATGCATCGCAAGCATTTCTACCTTATTTTCTTTGTCCAATTATGGCAATTATATTAAAAACTAACTTTTTTTATAAAACATCATCAATCATACAGTTATCCGATAATATTAAAATTGTAACATGCTGCAAAATGAATTCAATTAAAGTTCCTAAATCACCAACTTAAGGTTCTCATTAGTCATCCTATATGTTACGGAGTACAGGTCTACTCTAGGTAGTCTAGGTACATAAATTACTAAGTTCCTATAATCTAACCGCTCACGCAAATATATCTAGAGGATCCGCCCGCAACTCTTGCACAAAAAACAGACAAAAATTCCAAAAAACTATATTTTATTTGCGTTTCCTTATTTTTCACACTCCCTTGTTACTTTTTAAAACAATTTTTATTGTTTAAATAAACACAGTCTTCCTATAATTTTATTATTTACATGTACAGATATTGGTAGGCAGAAAAATAAACGATAGAGCGAGATTCAGAGGGAGTTCACGATGCGAACTTCAATCAAACCAAGGCATTCATAATATAGGCCCTGATCTTCCAATGCCGTGTGCTACGTGCGTAGATCGCGTGTCGGTATTGCCCGCGCATGCGCCTCGCTTTCCCTGCGCCGGCCGTCATTGACGTCGCCAATTATAAAATTGGTAGCATTTAAAACATAGGTAGTAATTGCTGCAGGCTAACTCTACCAGGATTGGATAGTTTCATTTTGGATAATTCTTGTTGCCAGAATGAATTATGATATTTAAATTGATGGAAAAGTAATCAAATCTATGCTAAGGGGTGATCTTAATAACATCGCTATTTTGTTTTTTTTGACGCCAGACAAACTTGCATCCTTTATTGGACGTGGCAAAAGTCATACCAGGTGGGTTCCTCAAATGTAAAAAAAAAACATAAATAGAGTGTGTGCGGAAAGAGAATAGGATTAATTTTGGGGGGCGCTGTAATGCTTTTGTACCGTATATGCCGTATTTTCTGTTCTTTGGCCATACTGGTTAGGTTAGTTCCGTTTTTCGCCACGCCTATTCTCTTTCCGCACAGACTCTAGGCATGTGACAGTCCCCGTAATCCGCGTAAGGAAAAGGTCCCAGTGCTCGATAAGTATGCTAATACCCAATCTTCGACACCCTACGGTCACCTCTATTGCTAATGGTTATGTTAAGTCATTAGCAATAGAGGTGACCGCACTTAACATTCAAGATGGCGACTACTGGGACAGTGTCGAGCACTCGAACGTCTACCTAAGGAGTTAGCCTTTATTAATTTTACGAGACATGCTCTGATATAGACAAAGGGAAACTTCATAAAGACATAGGAAAACGTCAAACTCACATGTATAATATGCTCATAGTATTTTATCGACTCCAGTGTGCCTACCATGAGTTGAGTGTACGATCGGCGCTAGCGAGTTTAACCTATCGAGAGTCAGTGCTACTCTCTCGCACGCGCCAATAGTACGAAAGAGATAGACTGTCATCGAGCGCTCGATATTCGCTAGCGCCGATCGAAAAGTCAACTCATGGTAGGCACACAGTATAACGATTACCATCCGTGACCAAGTCAAAGAACCCAAAGACTTGGTCATCGGGGAATGCGAAGAAAAAGTAGTACATCTAGTGTTTCCTTTAAAGGAAAACTATTAATATTCCTTGGATATTGATGTATATTAAGTACGGGTAAAATTCTTGACATGAAAAAACAACTTAAACAAGCATAAAATGCATGCAGCCAATAAGAATTTCCATGGTACTTTTAAACTGCAGTCTCGTATTAAAAGTGGCATTCAAAACAATTTAGTGACAGTCAGCTAAACGATATACATAACAGATCAGAGAGGGGCTGTGATCCTCGCCTCTGGATCGTACCTAATCAAAACATTTCTCTCTGGCCTGATGCCCTAAAGTTGTCTAACCAATGGAGTAAATAATGACGTGTTCGCAATGCGAATTCGCTTAGAAACCCGCTTTGTTATTCCACACATTCCATTAGACTAGTCCGGTAGTCATCAGACAAGGAAAGCCCAGCAGAGCCCGACCTCGGGGTAACCTCGTACGAACGTGCTCCATATGCCTGCCCGAACATCCTTGCCGAAACCTTGTCTGCTGACCTATGACTTAGCTTGAACCTGAGAATTACCCACATGCATTTGAATTTCTTGACTTTCTAAACACTGAGACGTAGTTGGTAGGTATTTGTAAACAGTTATCACAAGACAATAATGACAATCGCAACATTGTTTGTGCAGAAGTGCACAATGCATTTAAGTATCAGGGGGAACATTTTTTCTTTGCTCCGGTTATTTTTCAGTAATAGATTGTGGATCACATATTTATACTTATAGGTACTTTTTACAAAACTGTGAGACAGTATTCGCATATAAGAATTACTACAGTCCGTTAGCTTGGCTAGAGTCAGAGACCACGGCGTTTTCTTGCATTTTCCATAGGAATAATTGCCTACCGTTAACCTTAATGTATCGGTAAATATTTGTCCTGCAATGACTAAGGTACTTACAGCCTAGGATATATGGAATATATCTTGTATTGATTAATTTAATGACTACGTATAAACTTCTTTGTCTTTCTTATAGAGATACTCGTATAATTTTGTTTTTATTCGCTTATATGAATTTTTGTTCATTCATGAGCAATTATATACTTTTAACAAAAAGGTGCTAATAATTTGAAATATGAAATATGAATGTGTTAATTGCTGCGGGGTGGGTCTGTAGGTATACGAAACCGGACATTGTACGAAACAATACAAATACGTAGACGATTCGCGATCCTACTCATTGTTTCACAAACTTAACGGCTCACAGACCATAACTGCTTGACAGTATAGAAATAATACCAAACAATACCTACCATACGTGTGCTTCTACGGATGATACTAGCGCCTCCGGCGTTCTATTGTTTCTTAACGATTACTTTAAATTTTCCTTTGCAAATAAAACAACGTATATACATAAGCAATATATGTATGTGTGCTTTTTTTTATACCTAGCTACGCTCTTCTTAATTCCATTCCGCGCTTGAAATATAGAAGGTCAATGAGTAACTATTTCTTTAAGTGGATGCGTGACTAGAATTGTAATCGATTTAATTTTTCGGCAATTTGAGTTTGTTGGATGACTACGTATTAAGCTTTATACCTGATGGTGACATTAATTTTCGGGGTTTACAAGGTAATTTCAAAAACAATTTAAAAGTATCATTAGTTGTTTGTCATACTAGTAATACGTTTATCCATATTTTTAATTCCATAACTATACAACTCTGCCTGCGTTGTATTTGTTCATTTTGGATTTATTCTCACAATGGGATAGTGATAGGAGGGACAGTTTCTTATTTTGATGCGAGAGAGAGAGATCCGAGAGATACACGTATCAATGCAAAGAAAAATATCTTTGTCGTCTACCAAATAACACATATATATTTTATTTTTTATTTATCTTTATTGCACAAAAGAAAACTGATAATACAAAACTAACTTAATGCCGTAAGGTATTCTCTACCAGTTAACCTTAGTGCAAAGCAGGTAACTTGTTTTTATTGGTAATCAAATGTTTTAATTTTACCTTAATTCGGATCTTAAGGTGATCAAATTAATATTCAAAGTGCGTTCCCATTGCGTTGGTTAGCCAACATCATAAATTACCCACGTGCTGCCAAGCCTGCATGCGATTTATTATACAAGATATACCTAAGACATATTTTAAATAGAATACGAAGACACATCTACAATTTTGTCACCTCATAAAAGTAATCGATATGACAAGAACGGAATAACGGAGGAATAATACCCTCTGAGAAACAACTTTTCTATAAAAGTGCGCCGCGATTTATTTTATTAAGCTGGCAAAGTCTGGTCAATCGTATTTTGCAGTGGAAATGGCGGCCCATTCAAAATATCTTCAGCTGGCAATAGCTCTCGTTTGACACAAGTCATAATGACATTTGCACTAGTTTGCTTATCCTGAATCTTTATGTTATATCTAACTGTGGAAATATTTGCATTTCTTTCTAACACTTCGTCAGTGTTCCTTAAGGAGATAAAAACTTCTTGCGATTCCGTTTGTCGTGCGAGAGATCATTAGCACTCTCACACTATATTGAATGAAATGACAATAAAGTGTAATAGAGCAGCACAATCTGCCGTGTGGAACTTAAAGTACAGTAAATTCATTGAGAAAGGTTCACTTACTGTACTTTAGGTTCTGCACTGTGCGCTAGATGTACCTTCTGATGTAAACACGTCATTAAACACAGCGAATCACCTAGTAGAATCAGATCAGTGGCTACTGTAACTGTCCCACCCTAATAGCCGCTGAATAGGCTGCCGATAACAGCTATGTAACTTTCGATAGCACAGCATGCCGCACGCGATGCCACCGCTAACATGTATATTTCTATTCTATGTTTAACGCGCCTTTACATAAGTACAGTCAGCTTCAGAAGCAAGTTATTTTTATTTATTTTACTTTGATTTAGGAGCGTTTTCCAAAATAAATCCCGGGGTAGCTACTTTCTCAAAATATGGACTTTTGAGGTTTTTGTGGCTCAGAATCGTTAGTACTTTCGAACCTTATACGTAAAAAAAGTGTCCCATAATTTGTATGGATTTTTTTTCTTCCACTACGTCACGTTCATACAAACATAATGCAAAGTAAAATGCCCTTAGATAGGGTATTAATAATTGATAATGAAAATGTTATGCTCAGAAGAATAAAACGGTTCAAAGTTTTGTCACGTGAAATTGCTTTCATCCCCTAGTTAAGAGGAAACAGTAAGGTCGAGAGAATTGAAAATTAGGTATTTGTAAAATGTATCGCTATCCCGCACTGCCCGCCTCTCCCCCGCAGAGCGCGATAGAGACAACTGCAGCTTGGAACGAAAATACCTTTTAAAATTTCATGAAAACAACGTTTCGTAGTCCCCTGATTTCTTCCCCAAAAATTAACCTATTTAACAATTTTTTTCATTAAACATTAAAGAAAAGCTTTGGCCGTGTTTCTATGTTTTCCTTTTTTTTAATAATCTAGTCAAATTTGTTTTCTGGATGTGTGAACACAGCGGAAAATCTGGCATTTTTTTTAGGTTTTTGAAGGTTAATATCTCTTTTGAGAATCAATTTAATAGTAGCCATAGATTTTTGGACAAAAAATGATTGCTCTACTGGCATTATCCAGGGAGGAAACAGGGGACTACGTTTGTATGGAAAAACTGACCTCCTGTTTCCTCTTAAACACGTTCGCAAAGTCGTTTTCAAAAGTTTCTCTGAAAGAGTAGTAAGGAAATACATAAATTGTATTTTGGACGATGCCCACAGCTTCATTCGCGGAGGTGAAAAAAATGAAATGTCTCTTTGCTTCGCTGTAGACGGGTAAAAATTACCTTATATTTTAACCGGAGTCATAATTGACCTTTATACCAAATTTCATGGAAATCATATAGCTTTTGTATTATTTGTCTATTTGTTTATTTGCATTGCGCAAGAACTCTATGACAATTGAACCAAACCGATTTCTATGACAATTGGTGAATGGGTCAATTATGACCCCGGTTAAAATATAGGGTAACTTTTTACCCCACTACTTTCGAAGAGCCAGAAACCTCAGCGAACGCGGGCATCCTATAGTTAAGGCGCGGTAGGACCTGGCTCGCATTTCACATACAAACTAGGGTCGGGCGGAATGCAGATTATTGCAGATTATCTTCGATTTCTAACATAAAAGTATACGTTATCAACCCAAACATGAGAGGATGCCCTGCATGACTGTGAAATCATGATTGTCAGGTATTAATTTTGTCAGAAAAGGTAACTGGTGATGAACAAAATGAAAAAAAATGAAAAAAATACTTTATTTTATAGTGTTTTCGCGCTACTTTTCTATCGAGCGAAGTGTTCGCTATCGTGTTCTAAGTGAGAGGAAGCCCTAGATACAGTTCTGAATATTATTATATATGTTTTACAGTGACCTAAGAGTCAAATAAGTGCTCTAAAAATGATTTGGAAACTAGGCTTCCGTGCCCGATTCTGGTCTCACCTCGCCTTAAGAATAAACCAGACAGCAGCATACATGAGTCAGACTGTACAATGATTAACCCACCGTACGGCTCTTATACTTGGCATGTTTCCTAACATAGCGTGCTGGTAATTAGACGAACATATTGAGAACTGAAAAGGACAGTCATTAGACGAAGTGCCGGCCCTTAGAATGAATGTAAAGGTTAGTTAGGCAATGTTTGAGGATAATTTTTAACCTCGGCTTTTGTGTCAGAAGAAATTAAACTACACTCACGGACAATAAATTCGGGTCATTTTATATGAACAATTATATAGAAAATGACCCGAATTCTATATTCCAAGCACAACTACTATGGTACAAACTGTTGAATATCTAAGTACTTGTTTATGCGTAATATGCCAATTCAATTCAATAAGTTTATTTCGGAATAAAATTAATCCATATTTGATTAGTTACATTAAAACTTATCACTAGGTTAGTACTACACTACTTACATTAATTATCTACAAGCAGTACATGGGGTTTATTCCAGTAATATCCAATGTTTGTTCTAGTTGTGTTTCATACTTAGGAGGAACCACAGAAATAAATCTAGATATATTTCTGTGGGTGAAACAAATGGATTCTCACTACTAATTACTAGTTACTATAAATAAATAATAAATAAATATTTAGGGGACAATCAACAAATCGAACTAGCCCCATAGTAAGCTCAATAAGGCTTGTGTTATGGATACTAGACGACGATATATTTAATAGATACAAATACTTAAATACATAGAAAACATCCATGACTCAGGAACAAATATTCGTGCTCATCACACAAATAAATGCCCTTACCGGGATTCGAACCCAGGACCTCCTGCTTCGTAGGCAGGGTCACTACCAACTAAGCTAAAGCGGTCGTCTATAATTAACATATAATGGTTTTTACGAAAATTCTGCATTTATTGGGCTATAGAACAAGTCTATATATTTAGAGTGACGTCATAGAGACTGATGAAGTATAATGTACATAGATTAAGCTATCTTAAGGATACCACTATCCGACTAGTAAATTGAGAGTTCTGTCATTCAAAGATTTATCATTCAGCAACAAATTATTCAGAGATATAAATCATCCCAGACAATATTTTAACAACTTTTTGTAATGTATCGAAGAAATTCTCAGTTTTAGTGTAATTTTACACTTTATATTTTTACAACTAACTTATCAAATTAATCGAAACGTGAGCGATGCGTAACTTTCTTCATCTGTACTATCGAATGCAGGATTCATCTACCACGGCAGTTATATCGTCTAATCTTGTAGTTATTTAGTCACATAACTCTTAAATGAATGAATCGGCTTTTATATTTCTCTAATTCAATTATATTGTTTCATGCTGACCTTTTAACGTAACCTTGAAGAAAATTTGGTGGTTTTCAATTTTCCGGCCTAAACACGTGACACACTGAACAATAATTCATTATACTTTAAAATCTTAGATCGTTTCTGTCAAGTACCTACCACTATAGTTTAGATAAAAACAAGAGCCGTTATTTATCACGTGACAAAGTGACATAGTGGTCAATCATAATTATCTTGCCTACATACATGATTTGTCGTTTGTCTAATTACGATCAGGTAAAGTACAGGTAGGCCAGTCTGATAATGCAAACACATCACTAGACGTGTAACTTTGATGTAAATAGATAGTTCATTTACAAGTATGTCACGAGAAAATAACTAATAAGTACTCGTAAATGTGCGCACATGTCAAGAAGTCAGTACAGTTTTAAATCGTAACCTCAGCAGAATGTAAAATTTACATACCCAGTCTGATTTTATTACGATTTCAGATTCTTAGAATAGCAAATACGTTAAATTATGGGTATTGAAGCTGGTTTTGAACCGAACAGACAGTAACCTTGGAGATTTTTGAACATCTCTCAATTTAAATCAGTGTTGCTACAAAAAATAGGTACTGCCTATTGGTCATTTAAAAGAGTTCTTGACTGAAAGGCCGTGCCAGGATAAGCTAAGCGATTGTGCCCCCATCGGTTTTTGTCTTGTATTTTTTATAGATGGTGTGGCTTTATAATCGGAATGAATTGGCAAAATTTCAGCCCCCTAAACGTAACCTTTTTTTATAAAAAAAAAAACGAAAAGTTAACTTTCGTCCATATTTTTTTTGAGAAACGTGCATACTGCATACTAAATACTGGTCACTTACAATTTAGTATACAATTTATATACAATTTAGTTTTTCTCAAGAGGTTTCATTCAATCATTCCGTTTTGTATTATAGCGGTTCTAGGAAATGTATGTAAAGTATATTTTATGTAAAGATTTCTCCATGTTCTCCCTTAGTGACAATTTTGGCAAAAATACATGTTATAGCTCGTTAGTGGGTGGGTGGGTATCACTGGTGAAAAAACTGGAGCGTTCTCTAACCTAGAAGTAATTAAAAAAATAATAACAAAAGTGCATTTAGCCTTTTTTTATTTTTTTGTATGACAACATGAAAATGTAATTTATGTAAAATAATCATCTTAAGTATATCAATATTAAAAAACGAAAAGTTAACTTTCGTCCATATTTTTTTCTAGCCGACCGATTTTAGCGTGCGTCACAGGGCATTTCTCCAGAAATATGTCTGCGACTCATTCATCTGTCTCCATACATTTAGTATGAAAAATGGGCCAGATGAATGAGGTGACCGCAGACATATTTCTGGAGAAATGCCCCACAACGCACGCTAAAATCGGTCGGCTAGAAAAAAATATGGACGAAAGTTAACTTTTCGTTTTTTTATAAAAAAAAATATTTAAATTTAGGTGGCTGAAATTTGGCCAATTTTTTCCGATTATGAAGCCACAACATCTATAAAAATTACAAGACAAAAATCGATGGGGGCAGAATCACTTAGCTTATCCTGGTACGGCCTTTGAATATATATTATTTTTAACTATGTTGACTTAATTTTACGTAAAGACTAATTTTGTATTTTGTTATGCAACTTTATTAATTTCTACTAACATTTCTTATGTATTTCTAACGAGTTGACTGTTTATTAAATAAATGGATATGCATTCGCGGATTTTAGTAGTTGCATATAAATGGAGGTATTTTACATTTCTAGGAAAGATTCAGATCTAAATTTTAAATTGAAATGGTAAAAAGATGTGGATGTACTACAACGCATAAAGACTGTTGCTTTTTAATGATATGCTCTTTTCAAATTTGTTATTTGGTCAAGATTGTAAAGTTTCGCAGAAGAAAATATGTAGGTATAATTTCAATACTGTAATGAAACTACGCGAGTAGGAAACAACAACTGATTTATTAACACAAATGTAGGTACATCCATACAAACATATTCTACCTACAACATCTCCCCCAAAAGGAGTTTCATGTGATAAACATGAAACATGTAACAATAACACCTAAACCCATCACCATTATACAAAATTATAATTGATTTACGAAGCCTTAATATAATTAACACCTTATTATAATAACCCTATCCCCCATATAAAAAAAACTGTGACTAATAAACTAATGTTCTGTCTTAATAATTATGTGCAGTATAAGTAGGTACGAGTATACTCGTATGTGACATACATCTTCTTAGGCGACATCCGATGTTGTTTATGTTTCATTGTTACACGGATAATTAGTGTGTTTTGTTATCACATATCAGTTAATTATTTAATAGTTTCGAATTATAACAGCCAATATCTTATTGAACTTTTAGGAGAAAAGAAAAAGTTAGATTAAATATACTTTACGAAAGTACTTATACTAAATTGTTAACACTTTCAAGTGCACAACGTTTATAAACGTCGAGTATGTAGGTTTACAACAATGATTAATCGAATTTAGTATACAAGAATAAATGAACCTGAGTTTTGGAATTCAAACAAACCAAGTAAATATGAATAATGATGACTTGTCAATTATTTATTTTTATTCGTTTTGTTCATTTTTCGTATTTTGATTTAACATATTTTTAGCTCGGCTACGTGTTATTGGAAAAGTAGCCTCATTACCACTTTCAATCTTATTATCTACAGCGGTAGGTTCAGATTGACATTGGTCGGTGTGATTTACCTCGTCGCATGCGTCCCTAAACTCGTCAGCGGTATCATTTTCTGCAATATCGCGCAAGTCCGAGGACGATGCGACGGGGTTGATTTCGCACTTGATTAAATGGCGGCGATTACGCCTAAGTCTACCACCTAACTTGTTTTCTATTATGAACGAGCGAGGAGTCGCGGCCTTGCCCACAACAGTGGCGCGAGTCCTCGCTTTTCCATCAACACATACAACTTCATCGCCCGCGCTGAGAGTTGGTAATGTCTTACTATGCTTATCGTACAGCTGTTTCGCTTTAATCTGATTACGCAACATGGTCGTGTGCTCGGATGGATCGACGGCTCGCGGGGTCAGTAACTCGGGATGTACTGGTAGTTTACATCTGAGCTGTCGACCCATCAGTAGCTGCGCTGGAGAGCTCAAACCGTCCCTTGGAGTATTTCGATAGTTTAGTAAAGCTAAATAGAAATCCCCGTTACTGCTTACTGCTTTTTTGAGAAGTGACTTCACTGTCTGCACCGCCCGTTCGCTTTTCCCGTTTGCTTGAGGATAGTTTGGCGATGACGTCACGTGATCGAATCCCCATTCTCTCGAAAAATGTTTAAACTCCCGACTACTGTACTGAGTCCCGTTATCACTGATCAGTAGCTTGGGAATTCCATGGCGTGAAAAAACTTCTTTCATATTTAATATTACCGAGTTTGATGTAATGTTAGGTAAACCGCACACTTCGACATAGTTGGAGTAGTAGTCTACAATTATTAAAAAATATTTCCTTTTAACCTCAAATATGTCGGAACCAACTTTATGCCACGGCAGCTTAGGGATCTCAATCGGTATCAATGGTTCTCTGGCGGGGGTGTTTGAACTCTCCTGACAGGTGCGGCAGCGCCTAACGAACATCTCGATATCCTGCGTGATACCGGGCCAAAACACTGCTTGTCTCGCGCGCCTCTTGCACCGGTCTATGCCCATGTGGCCCTCGTGTATAATACTGAGCATCTCCTCTCGTAAAGTTCGCGGAACTAAAACTAAATTGTTTTTAAATATTACCTCATCGACTATAAAAAGGTCCTCTCTAAACGACCAATACAATCGTAGTTCACTGACCACATCAAATTTGTGTTCTGGCCAACCCAAATTTATATATTCGCTCAGTTTTATACACTCAGGGTCACGTCTTGTCTCCTTTTTGATGAACGACAGTTTGTCATTCGACATAGGTAAATTACTCACGACTAATTGGACCTGATATAAATTGTTTTTATGTACCTCTTCACTATAAAGGTCGGGCAGTGACGCGCGAGACAATGTGTCCGGTATGTACATGTATTTTCCAGGCTTATAGGTAACTTGCAAATCATAGTTTTGTAAACGCAGCATCATACGCTGTAAGCGTGCTGGGACGGACATTAAGGGCTTTTTAAAAATACTCTCCAAGGGCTTATGATCACTTTCGACAACCACTTTTTCTTTACCGAAAATATACTGGTGGAATCGCTCACACGCGAATACAATGGCTAAGAGCTCTTTTTCAACCTGTGCGTACCGGCGCTGCGCGTCGGTGAGCGTGCGTGAGGCAAACTCCACAGGGCGGCCGCCCTGCATGAGCACCGCGCCCAATGCGTCGCGTGACGCATCCACAGACAGCAACGCAGGAGCCTCCACATCGTACAGCGCAAGCACGCCCGCACCGCACACGACATCTTTTAGCTCGTCGAAAGCCTTTTGTTCGCTCTGGTCCCACCGCCAATCATTGTCTTTTTTCAATAGATTGGTTAAGGGTGTCGCGCGTTGTGAATAGTTCGGTATGAATTTGGATAAGTAATTGACGGCCCCTAAAAACCTTTCTAAACTTTTCCTATCCTGCGGCGGTGCCATTTCTTTTATTGCCCTAACTTTGTTGTCGTCGGGTCTCATGCCGTTCTCGTCGAATATATGCCCCAGATATGTTACCTCCTGTACTCCTATTTTGCACTTCTCCTTATTGAACTTGAGATTAATTTCTTTAGCTCTGTTTAAAAGCGCAGCTAGTCTCTCGTCATGTTCGCGCCTAGTCTTTCCCCATACGATTATGTCGTCAATAAAATTGTCTACTCCCTCCAGATCTTCTAAGAACTGTCGCATTTTACCATGGAACACCTCTGAAGCGCAGTTAATTCCAAAAGGTAAGCGCAAAAACTGATACCTTCCGAATGGCGTGGCAAATGTACATAAGTCAGCGCTCTCGTCGTCGAGTTGCACCACCCAGAAACCCGAGTTGGCATCGAGCACTGAAAAGCAGGTGGCACCGCGCAGACGAGTGGCTAGCTCTGTTAACGAAGGCAGCTGGTAGTGCGCGCGCCGCACCGCCACGTTCAGCGAGCGCGGGTCTAAACAGATGCGAATGCCCCCGTTCTTTTTAGCGACTAACACTAGTGGGTGAACCCATTGGGTAGGATGCGTGACCTTTCTTATAACCCCAAGTTGCTCCATCTTTTTAAGTTCATCTGACAACCGATCCCTCAAACCCAATGGAATTTTCCTAGTAGCGCTGATGACTGGCGGAACCGACTTATCCACCACGATGTGGTACTTACCCGGAAGACATCCTAAGCCCTTGAACAGCTCTGCAAAATTGTCTAATTTTATAATATTAACACGAGAGATCAACCCTATATCCTCACATGACTGTCGTCCTAACACGCTTTGACATTTTATATTGGCCACTGCAAAATATAAGTTATAAGGTTTATTTTTGTACCACCATACTAAATTACAAACGCCTTTTATTGGAATTATATCGCCCGTGTATGATTCCAATTTTATTTTTGCAATTTGTAATATGTTTGTATCGAACCCTAATAACACAAATCTTTCAAAAGATATGACGTTTATGTCGGCCCCCGTGTCAAGTTTAAATTGTTCTGCTCCATTCTCACAAAATAAGGTCTCCGACCATTGATTTTTGCCGCTAGAACACGAAACCATATCCATATAAAATGGTTCAATTTCATCGGAATCACTATTACACGAACTGTGCTTCTCTATTTCATATACCTTTTTTACCCCATGGCTACTATTAACAAAGCGTGACTTACACATTCTGGCAAAATGTCCTTTATTACCGCAAGTGAAGCACGTAACGTACTGCGCCGGACATTCGCGCGCCGCACAGCGCGCAGCGGCCCCGCCGCAGCCGGCGCACTCACGGGGCGCCGCGCGGCCGCCCGCGCCGCCGCCGCCGCCGCCACCGCGCCCGCCGCGGCGACCGGCCCGTGCACCGCCTCGGGCGCGCCGCTCCACTGCATGCACTTGAACACCACTCGAACACTCACTCGCGAATCCTAATTGTTTACCACTTTCTTTTGACACCTCCTCGGCTTGACAGATCTTAATCGCCTTGTCCAGGTCGAGATCGTCGCATCTCAATAACCTGTCCCTCACCGTGGTGTTCCGAACCCCACATACGATGCGATCCTTAAGCAATTCATCTTGCAAGGAACCAAATTTACAACTATTACTCAACAGCCTCAGCGCTGTTACATAAGCCTGAATAGACTCGCCCTCTTCTTGGTTTCGCGTAAAGAATTTATATCTTAACAACGTTATATTCACTTTTGCACCAAAGTAGATGTCGAACTTTTTTATTATGACGTTTACGTCGTCTTTTTCTTGTTCCGTTTCGAATGAAAAGGTTTGGTAAACGTCGAATCCCTCTGGCCCGATTAGGTTGACGAGCAAACTGGCTTGTACCCCGGCGGCCTCACCACTCACGCCGGACGCCTTCAAAAATAGTTGGAATTGCTGCTTCCACCGTTTCCACGCATCAGCACGAGTAACGGGACCGCCCTCCATGTTCAATTCGGGCGGTGGTCGCGCGTGTTCCATAATTAAACAATCTTCACGTTCCTTGACGGCTAATGTGATTTTTCGTTTTTTCACAGTACTAGTTAGATATTTAGTACATCGAAGCAACACTTTTATGCCTTCAATCCGATTAAAACGCACAAAACAAAGCACCGCTGCCACCATGTAATGAAACTACGCGAGTAGGAAACAACAACTGATTTATTAACACAAATGTAGGTACATCCATACAAACATATTCTACCTACAACAAATACCAAGTCGAAATAGCATACATTTCTGAAATTTATTAATTTTGTATGTGTATTATGTGTAAGTTTTTTTCTTTCTTGGACAAGCAATAATTTTATGAACATTTAATCATTGACCAAGCGAGCGTGCTACGCGAGCGAAAGGTCTGTCCTGCCGTCTGTCTGTCCGGCCTCTGTCCGCATGTTCTTCTCTACAGGCTGCATTTTTCAACCGATCGTGAAATTTTGTGGGCACGTTCGATAATTTTTTTTTTCGGTTCGCATTTTGATTTTTTTTTCCAAAATGGCAGGTTCATGGGGTTTGAAAGACTCGCGGAGTCTACGTACAGTTCACAAAGGCGTTAGTAATATAATCCATCATTTTGCCCATGAACAACATGTTGATATTGACATTCAAGAAAAACAACTTACTATACTACACAGGTATACAAAATAAAATGCATTCATTATAAGGCTATCGTAACATTAAAACGCGGCTTATATTGAGGTCAGATGTTACGAAATATTGCCATCAAAAATACAACAGATGTCATAATGTTACATATTAAAATTAAATAAATTCATGAAAGGATTCATAAGGTCGCGGTTTATTCATATTTAAATGATTGCAACTGACGATTTTACATATAAATCGGTTCCTTGACTAAATTAGATCTAACGTAGCTCTAATTGCCAAAGTTAGTGGCACATAATTTAGGACAGAAAAGAGAATAAAGAAGATTTCAAATTACTAAGGCGTAAATCATTTATCAGAACATTTAATCTAAACTATAACTTTACATATTCCGCCAGAGACGTTCCTGTATAGAAAAGTCGTTACTTAAGTATAATTTCTTTAGTGTTCAGCGTGTAACGCACTACGCAGATACGATAATATTTTATCTACGTATAAAAACTTAACTATCTGAAAGTATCACACACTCGTGCAGATACGATATTATATGCGATAATACATTCACTCTAAGTCCTTCTAACTGAGTATATAGACTTGGTTTTTGGTGCGGATTGTTTAGACAGGGTGTTAGTACAATGAATTCGCGTTTATTGCTTCTGGATTTACTAGACAGCTCGTCGTCCCTCCCCTCAATCTCACCACAACCTGTATCTATCTGCAGATAAAATATTATGCCATATTTATATCGCAGATATCTTCACCATCTTTCGATCTATGTTGGTACCCACAGATACTTTACGATAAAATATAAATAATCTGCGCTGTGTGTGTTATTTCTTTGATTTATATAAGGAGCCATATTGAAAGATATGCGTTCAGATACAGATATCTTACAGTATCTACGTAGTGTGTTACACGCTGTAAGTCATTACATTAGCAATAGAAGTGACAGCAGAGTGTCAACTATTGGGCATTAGCGTATCAAAAACTCAAATGTTTAATCTATGATATTTCATGAATAGTACATTACACAACTAGGGTGGTAATACAAAGAAAGGCCGAGATCGCAGAAGTTTGCGGCCCGAGCTGCAAGCGAGGGACGTAAATATGCGATCGAGGGCTTTCTTTATTACCTCCCGTGTTGTGTACACCATTTTATGTCTACACTTGGCCAGAGAGCGGCTTTTTCCGTACGCGCAGCTTGCGGAAAAAGCCACTTTATGAGTGCATAATAAAAAACTAAGCGCACCTATTTTTGTCATCGATTGTCGATGGCCACGACGACAAATCAGGGTACTTAGTTTTGGTTCTGTTATTTTGCAAGACAGCATGCGTAATCGGTAAAATCGCGATGGATTATGAAATCGTACACCTTTAGCTTGTCTAGACGTCCTTGGTCGAGGTTATTTCAGTCTGTCATTAACGCATTTAAAAAACCTAGCAGTTATAATTACTTGAACTGTTTGTATCTAGGCCACAGTTTATTTTAGAGGCCAAGGTCCAGTGTGTTATACGGCTACGTTGAATCATATAACAAATTTGGGTTAAAGTTGCAATTCATGTTTATTTGACAATAGATAGATATCCTAGTAAACCGCTTTAACCACAAACGTACCTAACATTTGAACGTTGAACCATCATGCATGTAATGAAACTATTATGGGGGACCTAGCTATCTGAGGAAAACTTGGTAATGCCTTTTTTGCATATATTAAAGTATTTAACTGGCAAAACCATACATAAATAGCAATAAGTGGCGTTTGTAACTTATTTGCCTTTTACTCAAAAAAATAAATTTTGTTTTATTTTACCTGACTAGAGATAGGTACCTAAATTAGTCAAGTTAGCAACCCGACAGTCTCTGGCATGGCAATAGCCATATCCTAATTAGCTGAGGTTCACGGCGAATATCTTTTGGACCCCAAGACCCTGGACTCCAATATTGCGACAGATTTTTCTATACAGTTTTATAGCTAAGAATAAGCTTTTATTCTTCTATTTAGGTACAGTATAATGCACGTAATAATGTCAGGAACTACTATCGATCGGTGAAATAAACTTCTTAGTCTCAAAAAGAATTGGCGTATGAAACTCTGGGAGGTACAATTTATCCAAACCGCCAACCAACTAAGGCTATCTATTTCCCTGAGCAAAAACTGTCCACGAAGCTAAGAGGAAAACTCTAAGAAAATCTAGTTACAAGTTAGAAAAGCTGCATTTTTCACCGTAACAGGTGGCTAGCGAGGCCGACGGGTGCCACTTGCTAAATTGACCCGCTCGGCTACCCGCAGTCACGACAACCCACTTACGCCGGATAAACTAACTATATAAGAGTAATTATAAGATAAAATTTATCACTGATGTATATTAATACATTAATAATAAATATGCATATTCACAAAGTGCCAGCAATTTATCAATTTATCACTGCTTTATACCCCAGCTTTTAGTTAAAATGTACACATATATGTAGTTTGTATATTTATACAAACTACATATATGTGTACATTTTAACTAAAAGCTGGGGTATGTGTAAGGTGCGGCGAATACTAAGAAGCTCAGCTTGTCGCCGTTGCGCCTTCTTTCTCCACCTCACACATACACGTTAGATACATATTGTTAATAAACCAAGTTTGGGAAAAGTATCTAAGAAAAGAAGTGCTAAGAGGTCGTTTATTTGTGATCAGACCGCCTGCTATTTAGTATTTATTACGATGATACGATTAAAGCTTCTTATTTACTTAAATTTCTGTAGTATCTTCAGCAAGCTACTTGACTAGGTGTTACCAAAAGTGCTGTTACTAGGAGAATACAAATGATACATCTTTTACAACTTTATATGTGTAGTGTGCGAAATTGAAGTCAAAATGAAACTCTTTTAGATAGCCATTATTAATACTCGTTATATAAAAGAGTCATAATTTTTCTACCAAAAAGTCGGAGTTTTCATAAAACAGCTATGGTATCTTGTGTATATCGTTTAGTGTGAATATAATATTATACTTATGATAATGATAATCACCACCACTATTTATTAGACGTCCAATCAGTGAAAGGCTCGGTCAAGGAGGTCTGGGATGTATTGACCAATTACCGATGATTTATCTTTAAACATACCTTTAAAGTAAGTACAAAGTATCTGAAAATTCACAAACGTAGTGAGCAATGCAAATGAAACGTTAATAAATGTAGAGATCAGCCATTCGGCACGCGTGAGGCCGAAAATCATTACAATAGAATAGAACTCTTTATTTACTGTAATCATTACCATTACCTATACATTAGGTCTTATTAATAACTAATTGGTAAGTCCTCATGTTTAACCGTAAATGGTATGCAAAAAGGTGATTAAAAAATTAACTAACAAAAGTAGTTAGCAGTATATTTTTTTAAATCTTTTGACATTGTTACCTTAATCCTCATTTTGTATTTTTGTTTTTGACGATCATGGCGTGAATACTTATAATTTTGTCTGTACAAATTTATACTGTTATTTTGTCGTGAACTAAATGATCATCTATCTATCTAGTATTTTGATGCACAATAGGATATTATTGACAAAAATCTAAATAAATAAATTAACTATAACAATCAAATTACGTTTCCAAAACTGTCAGATAAGAAAGCAGCTAAGAAAGTTTTACTAACTGATTGAAGTAAGTAACTGACTTTGTCGAATTGCTATTTGTTTAAACCATAGATATTACTAAATCCTTGTTTGTAAATAAAGAGCTTTAAAATTCTACAAATAACTAACTACGCATCATAATCTAAATCCTATAAATTCGTGTCTTAACTTAGCCTATTGTACAAAATTGCTACAAATGCAAATCAATCAATAAAAGGTTGAATTTAAATTATGTTTGTTCCTCGCTCATTGTCAAGAATCGACTAGCGACTATATATCTTCTCATTAACACCGAAAGAAAGAAAGAAAGAAAGAAAATACATTTATTTATGACAGCAAAAAGTTACAAAAAATAGAAAAAATAAACAAGAAAACAAAAAATAAATAAAAATCTCGCTGCCACAAAAAGGTCCCACCTCAGCATAATACCAACATCGAAGTCCATTCGAAACAGTTCGCTTACTTTATCAGCAAACATTAATTAATTAACTTCTGAGATTACATAAAAACGCGTAACCGACCCGCTGTAATTATTTTTTTTACCAGTAAACGAATTCAATAGGACGTTTATTTAGAGCAGAACCATATTTAAACCTAGCGTAGTGCGTTCTACTGATGACATTTTTGGAGCATCTCATGTGACTGTCACTCTTATTATAGTCGAGTTCGGTGTCAAAGTAACAATTATACAGAGTTAAAGATTTCAGAAAAATATGATTCCTTAACTTACTAAAATCGAGATTTTGATACATCTGGGAAGCACTTATGTATTACACATAGGGTCAACTTAATTTCTTTGCTCATTGCGTCGATTTCCACATTAGGGTCGCCCTGTCGCGTCTGTCGGTGTTGTACAACTTAGATCTGTCTTCTATGGTCTCTCCACTTCTATCAATCAATCATAGTTTATTTATGCCACACCTGGCCATAAAGTGGCTTTTTCCGCACGCTTTGCGTACGGAAAAAGCCGCTTTCTGGCCAAGTGTAGACATAAAATGATGTACACAACACGGGAGGTAATAAAGAAAGCCCTCGATCGCATATTTACGTCCCTCGCTTGCAGCTCGGGCCGCAAACATCTGCAATCTCGGCCTTTCTTCTCTAGTGATTAGCGGATTTAGTCAGACGATTCAGCGGGCTACGCCAAACCCCTATGCTAACAGAGCCTGTTGTTACCGCTGTTGTGATCATCTTATCTTAGTCGTGGGCTCTTGAGCTTTATGACATTACCGCAAGCGAATATCGCAATAAATCGCCCAGAGCCATATCTCACGAAAAACGGTGTGTTCAATAGTCCAGTAAATACCGGCTGAAATAAGACGCAAACATGTCGGATACAGTTAAGGTGAACGAACGTAAATTAGTAAATTGGACGTGCAAACTGACTTTTTAGTAGTTATGACGATCTTTTGACGTTTCATTTGTTCCGGTTAAATGCAGATTAGTGTACTGCCAGTTGACAAAGGAATACTAACTATTATTACATAAAAAGAGCGTCACTACCTACCTATATATTCCACGTTTAGGTAACGTAACGACTCCTCAGTTAAGGGATCCATTGAGATTAATTTAGAACTGCATGTATCTAACCATTATCTACGCAGTGAAAAAGTTTCTCTTATGCCACGAGATGTGTAGAAGATTAAGTTTAGGTACACGCGGGCTAGTTTTCCGCAACTGTATGTCTGATATGTGCCTATATTGCGAAATGAGTTGAAAGCACTACTCTTACCAACCAAACTCTACCAAAAAGCCTAGCATACTATTGATATTACCAATGATTTCTGAGAGATGTATGGGAAATCTAAATACAGGCTTCTATTACATCTGTCCATTCATCTTTGCTACCATTGGTACATTTGAGTCGCTTTAAAATTGAGGATGCTTCGTACATATGATGGATGCAGGTATCGCAAAGGCTATTTTAACATTTCGCACGCATGCATCGCGGTGAATTAAATATGTGTGTTTCTCAGACAGAGGGCACCACGTACCTAGTTTTCATTGTCAATAAGGCCCTATGTAGCAATAGATTACTTCTATGAAGATACAATTAAATCGTCCTTATGTTGGCAAACGATAAATCTTTTTTCTTAAAACGTCACAAATACCTATACGCCGTACGCTTACTCGTAGGTACTTTATGTATCCTTCTTTAACCAAATGAAAACGAATTATTCACATAGTTATTATATTATTTTACCTTACAATGTACTTAAACGTTATTTTACTTTGTTTTGAAACTATGTTAAAAGCACCTAGATAGGTAAATAAACTAATGATATGTGCTTATTTTGTCAGGCGCGGGCTATAGTGCTCTAAAGACCTAATGGTTAGTAATTTTGTTATTTGTGTCTTCGAAAACGTAAATTTAAGAGAGTAAAGAAACATTGTTCGCCTTTTGTCGTTGTCTCTCACATTTGCATATGTTAGTTTTTGTCATTAACAAGCGTAAGTGAAATGAAACTGTACCTCATCCTCGTGAAATGCGTGACAAACAAATCGTTTATCTTATGGTCGCCGGTCGGGAAAATGTTTAGTTTCTGTATAGGGTAAGCGAACAACCTATCTATAGCTACCAGTGGCGTGGTGTAAAAGATATCCTTGGGCAAGCCGGTGCAGATTTGGCGTTCATTTTCCTTAAGAGCTATAGAAAAAGGTGGTCAAATGCCTGATATTAGGCAAGCCGGTAGGAATCGAGTTCTTTGGACGCCACGCCGCCGATACCTACTAACCCCTCCTCCTCGTGTCGTATTCCTCATTGCTGAGGGCCGCTACCTTGATCATAGTCCAACCATCGTCCAATCTGATTGGACTACGATCTCTAAAGCCTTCTTACTTGCCAGTAACAATTAAATACTCAAGAGTGTGTCTTACTCTCCAGGCAAATCGTGGAAAGGCCTTTAATTTCTCAATGTAGACTATGCAGTACCTACTACTATTACAAACTGACACTTTTCGTCTCCAACACATCACAGTAGAAGTTTCATAATGCTGAAATGTTATATTCCCAAGTAAAAGATACCACTTTCTCGTTTACGATAAGAATGTACCTACTCTACTTAACAGGCTATTTGGTATAAAGATGCAAATATATTACGTCTGTATTAACAAATGGCGCTTAATATGTAGGTACTTTTAATTTGGGAACTACACAAATGATCACTATATACTTTGTAAAATCCCTTAACCAACCAATCCCTATAGCGTAATCCCCGTTGTCAGGGGACTACGATGATAAATGACTAGGGGACATTGGGTGTAGGGAGGACCCTCGTTCCTAAGAGTCCCCATAAGACTTATCGCTGGGTAATACTGATGATTACTGATATCAATCGTTTTTTTTTTTTTTGTTGGTCTGTGTCCCGTTTGGTCGATATTGCTGACCACTTTGGGCAATCTGTATTTGTAGTATGATGTCAATCGCACGGCGCTTTAAAATTATAATTTTTTTTTTCAAAATATGGTTTTAAAAGAATTGTTTTCATCAAACGCGATCCGTTGCTGACGTGTATCTGGCATTTGAAGCTCAACGCACGGATAACGCGAATCTCATTCAGAAACGGGGACAAGCTAGACAAGTCGAGAAATGCCTAGACCGAAGCGAGCCAAGACGGCCGCTTGAGTGGTTCTGCTCATAATCGCTGCACATGGCTGTTTAGCAACTAACCCCAATGCAAGAATTACCGCGATAATCGCTTTTAGCCTAGATTAAGCTTGAGATAATGTGATTAAATTATATTTATGTATGATTTATTTCCTTATACATAGTTGATTTATTTCTTAATCTGGAGCTTTTTAAAGTACTTAATCCGCATTTATGAATATTATCTAAGCGCCCGAAACGTATTTTAAATTTGTATCCTTAATCTGTATTTATCTACGAATAAGTTGTCAAACACGAAGCATTTTTCGTTTAGATACCAAATTACCGATTCGTATTTCCTTATTGATAATAATATAGCGTAGAAACCAATAATTCTTTCAGTATTTTTTGTTTGGTGACGACACATTATCCCTATTGACATTTACAGGTTAGGTACATCTAATTAAGTAGCAAACACATCTACACTTATATTTTTGTTGAATAGACTAATGCTAACGAGATTAATAAAAATATTTACACAATGATCATTTACATGGGAAGTACTCCGTTGCATTAGAAAAAACAAGGTTGCTCAAACACTTTAGAATACCAATCTTCTTGTCAATTCAAGGACTTCACGTCGGTAATTATTAATTGAAAACAAGATTATCTCCTCAAATAAATTTACCTATGTTATAAACCTCTACGAAGTCAAAATTATCGTAAATCGGGTTTGGTTACATCACGATACAGAACAGGTTGAAATGACGCGTGCTACGTCTACCTATTGTTTTTTTAACACCAAATTTTTATATTTGTGACGTAAAACTTGTTTTAACAATTTTGTCAAAGATGCCGAAAGCTATAGCTTGGCAACTTCGTTGGTGACACCCACGTGTATGCTTTTTGTTATGTGCAGCCCTACCTAACTACTCACACAAGTTACCGCCAACACGAACGGGGGCCTCCGGATGCTGCTTCCGTCGGTCGTCGTTCGTGCTGGCGGTAGCTTGTGTGAGTAGTTACGGCTGCACATAACAAAAAGCACACATGTGAGTGTCACTAACGAAGTTGCCCAGCTATAGTCGTAATTTTTGTTAAGGTAGGCAAATATTTGAACGTATCCTATTACACTTTTAAAATATGAATCCTTCTTGAAAGATAGAAATAAACTTTGTTTTACGAATAAACACTACAAGTATTTGTTCAAATAGGTAATCCGTTAAGTATCTCGTAAGTTTCGATAAGTCCAAGACTATAGCAATGTATACCTATCTTAAAAGTTATTGACAAATATTTATCATTCGGGACCATAACTATTCAAAATTTAAACTTTGACAAGATAATTGAAAGGATGTTTACAAAAGCAACATAACCAACTAGACTGGTTGATACTTACCTAATAGAGAAACAGTTTTAATGACTGTAGGTGTCAACTAGGTTAGTTATCTAGTCATGTTGTTTTTGTACACATTCCTTCAATTTCATTCAGGTATTGAGACTCATAGTTTTCCCGCTGCTCCTGTTCTCAGGCTGCTCCGGCGATATAAGTACGAGGTGTTTGACGACCGCTTTAGCTTAGTTGGTAGTGACCCTGCCTACAAAGCAGGAGGTCCTGGGTTCGAATCCCGGTAAGGGCATTTATTTGTGTGATGTGCACGAATATTTGTTCCTGAGTCATGGATGTTTTCTATGTATTTAAGTATTTCTATCTATTAAATATATCGTCGTCTAGTATCCATAACACAAGCCTTATTGAGCTTACTATGGGGCTAGTTCGATTTGTGTAAGATTGTCTCCTATATTTATTTATGTGCACTTGTGCAGCAACGAGTCGCTATTGTAGGCTCCGCAGCAGACACTCAATTAGTCTCACAGAGAAGAAAACAGAGGGCAACTTCTAGGACCGATCAAATCGAAGCTGAAAATACGCTAACGTTGTGTTAACGCAGAGATTAATTAATAATAAAAAACTAAAGCCGAAATTTTATTGTTACAGATGGGTTGCAAGCTAACATTCGTCGATGACGTCCTGAACCGATCCTTCTACAAACTCGGCCTGTTGGTCGGGCGGAACCCTGGCTACTTCATCATCATCCCAGTCCTGTTGACCCTGCTGATGATCACAGGGTACCAGCGGATCAACTATGAGATGGACCCGGAGTACCTGTTCTCGCCAGTGAGCGGGCAAGGCAAATATGAGAGGCGGATAGTCGAAGAGCACTTCAAAGTGAACTACTCGCACAGGTTTAATGTAGGACGAATTACTAGAGCAGGTGCGTTAATACATTTTTTTTTCATTTTGTAAAGTAAAAAATAATGTTTCCTAACTTCTTAAAGGAATTTAAAAGCGAGAGGGCTTAATCTTTTCAACGCTAACGACGGATTTATCCGCACCGCAGATTCAACGGCAATGACAGAATAATCCGTTACAGTTACAGAGCGCAGACCGATATAGACCTAGGTACAATCTACATGCACCAACATAAAGTTCAATTTCGCTTTTGACACCGTTATGATATGGCGTCTGATATTTTGCAGGCACAAGAGACTTCCCAGCAAATTCTGAAATATATTATGCTTAGTGTAACAGGGGATTGCATATAATAAAATAAATAATAAAAATAAAAAGCCATTTATTCCATGCAATTCTTACATACACTTAATTCTTTAATATTTCAATTCTCATTTTCGCAACAAAATTAAATTGAGATTTTTGGTTTATTATCAATATTAATAAGTAATCATGTGTTTTCTTTTTTATTATTATTGCTATTGAATTGAGGATTGCATATATCTTTACATATTTATCAGATGGGCAGCTAGATGAACTTCTAAACGACTTTAGTCGACAAATCAGTTCGATTCGAACATATGTACTACCAATTGAAAACGGATCCGTTCGTCTTAACCAATCATTCGAATTCAGCCAATTGAACCGTCCTCCGATCTCGTCAATGTCAATAGGGTATTGACTGAACTAAAAATGCCCCTTACAGGTATATTTAGCCTCAAGCTGGTATTGATGAAACTTCAAACCAAGGCACTTAAAATTTAGCTCGTAATTTATTACGTTCCCCGGAGGGCTATATGCGTCCTTTTTCGGCAATTCGTTTTGTTTTTTGCTTTCAGTTGCTGCTAGTCTGTATGAAAGAGAGTCCAAACTCATTTAATTGTCGTAGTACCCGCTCGATAATCAAACAATGTGGAAAAACCACAACCTTTTGAATAAAAATTAATTAAATCTGTTCACTATGGATAGAGACCTGAGGTCACCCTCATGGGGTACGAAGAGACTTTAAAACACAGCCGAATGAATCTCACATTAATCTTTTTGACATTGATATAAAGTGGGATACCTAAGAGTGAACACGGAACGACTTCTTAACATTTAAAATCTAAAAACGTGCAGTTATAAACAAAATATGCTTTCACCTTACAGGAAGATTCGGTCGAACAATCATCGTTGCAAAAGACAACAACACGAACATGCTGCGGGCGGAAGTGTGGAAGGAGCTACGACAGTTGGATGACCTGGTGCAGAATATCACAGTTACCCTGCCCAACGGAGAGACCTTCACATATAAGGAGGAGTGCGCTAAGTGGGAGGGCCAGTGCTTCACCAACGATATACTCAACCTGGATAAAATTATCGACGAGGTAAGTTCTTAATGAGGTATTTTTAACGACTTAGTTATCTTATCTATACATGTAAGCGGGCGTACCAGGAGTTCAATCGAGCACCAACCAGCAAGTGGTTAAAAAACCGACAAAGTGCGAGTCAAACTTCCACAAAAAGGGTTCCATACGATCCTCAGTTCTCTTATTATTTGTTGTTTTAGCAACGTTAAATGTAAACACACTGGGATAGTTTTAACTATCTATTACGTTTCAAGAGATGCAGGCCGCTGACAGACAGAAAAGAACAGACGAAAAGATTAGATTGGAAAAACTTATACGCTTATACTTATCTAAGCAAACCTATCTTAAATAGCATTCTATTTTTTATCCCGGAAACTAAACTTATTACGCCTTATACGCATCATCCGGCTTGTAAATAAAACCCATGGCCAATTCTATTATGTATATAGTTCGAGGAAGCGTTGAAAATAATCACAGGGATTCTATTTTAATAGCCGCCATTACTCGTCAACACAAAGGTAATAGTTATGTATCAGTACCTATACAATACGCCGTAATATATTATGTTATTGTCAAAATGGAATCAAGCCTTTGAAGGAAAAACATAATAAGTGTCTATGGAGAATGGAGATGCATGGGCGGACACTACGTTTTTCCTCGACCATTTCAATGACGCTAGGCCTAATGAGTCGAGTTTATGAGTTGCAAGCCTACCCAACAGAGAAGATTGCATAATGTGACCTAAGTGACGGGGCAATGCCGCGACTCCTGGCCAGTTACTTGACTTGTAACTGTTGCTTAATCGTGCTTTATCTGTCATACGATTTCCAGAAAAACCATAATGTAACCGGAATATATGGGTCGTGCTATCTTTAAAACGTAATAAGGTACTGATAAAAGTCAACTTAGTGGAATATTACCCTCAGATATCCTAGGTAAAACGAGGGTAAAAATTATTGATAAAAGTCTAATCTAAAATAAAACGAATCAGGCGCACGGCATTTGTTTATAATTAAAAAAATATTAATTTAAGTTCGTTAGACCACTGTAAACTACTAGAACTAAATACTTATCTAAATTAGATCCCGGCCCGACACACCTGGTCCAAAAGTGCCAAATATGCGAGCCGCATTGCCCCGCTGTATGGCCAATGATATTTGTTGGACCAGATAAAAGCCAGACCGGGGGTCACAGCCCCTGTCTCTCAGTTCGTTAGGTATATTATTGTTAGATAGACACTAAAGTATGCATCTATTTGATCATAAAGATGCTAATTTTGTTACATTTTTATACCTGTATCAATTTGTTGATATTCTGTATAGAGAATCATATATGTTTAACCTGCTACAAATGCTGCTGCTATCTGCTGTCTAGAGCCTCAAGACTATACCTGTATAGTCAATAGTCGTAGTAATAAAATCCGTGCTTCCAGATAGTTCGATCCGCCAGTCTAACTATTTGGAAAAAAAGACCAAACAATTCGACTATCGAACTACTAGTAGGACTGGATGGAATGAATGCTATTGCGTTTCAATAATACAAAGGGATCATATTCTACTTCATTCCTAAAGTAAAAATATAGTTTCGTCTCTCTTTGAAACTGAAATTACACCGTATTGTACAGCTAGTGTAACTAATAGCCTTATTGTCAACTTGTCCCAAGTATAAAATAATATAATACAGAAATATAAAAACCATAACTAATTTCACGTTGGCGAATTCTTGCTTACATTTAGTTTAACTCGGCCATGGATATCTTAAATGGACCGTTTAGAGTTAGGTGCCTCATGCTTCGTCTAAACATCTTGAGATATTATCTTATTTTACCACGCTACCTTACCTACTCCAAAATTCGTCGTTATTTTTCTAATAATTATCGTAAATTTAACGATATTTATATGCCTACTACGTATTACGCTTGTAGAAAAAAAGTGGAATTCACAAAACAATATACCAAGTGTGGGTCAATACACTTTCGTTTTCCAATGACTTTCTCCCGCATTGAGAACAAAGGGGTGCCTTCAACAAATGCCTAAGTATTGTTATCGTTATTAAAAATAAATACGTGTTTCACACCAACTAGTTGCGGTTTCACCGTCAGCGGAGCCGCATCTTTAAATCACAATAAAATTAAAGTAATGTTATTATTTACTTGTACCAGAAACCATTGCCATTATACTTATTTTCTCATCATAGGTAGGTGAGTCATGTTTAGCATTTTGTATTTAGTGATGAGAATCCTGTAGTAGATGCATATTTATCTGTACTGTACTCAAATTGTGAGTATTTCACTCAATACTAATAGGTACTAGTGGCGCCGCTTGCGATTTCATTCGCGTGTGTGAAATAAGTTAAATGTCTCTGTTGTTGTCTGTTATGTGTTAACCGGGGTCATAATGTACGTGTATATCAAATTTCATGAAAATCGTCCCAGTAGTTTTTACGTGATGCGCGCACAAACAAACAAACGGATAAACAGAAAAAAATTAACAACTATTTATTTACGTTTTATTACTCTCCCCAGTTACTTTTATGTATCTTGTACCTACAAGCGGAGTCTTTCTACGATTTTATTATATGTACAGAAGATAGTTGATATTGTAGAAAGTTCATTTGGTCTACGTACTTAAGTACTTACATGCTGCGTGAATAGGTATACTTTTTATACCTTGTTAGATCTATCTACTTATAGCAGGCCACTATAGGAATAGGCACACAGAACTACACAGAATAGGTACCTATCTTCGTCTGAAATGATCCATGGACAATTTGACTACACCAAAGAAATGAGCCGACGAGTAACGATTTTGATTTGAGCGATCGATTCAAGCGCCAATTGATTTCCTGTAATATTGTTCTAAGGTGCGTCAGGGCTATAACAACGTTGAGTCTAGTGTGAACAATAGACAGTTCCACAACATCACTTCCCACGAAACAAAAGCAAAACATGAACTGGTGACCAATAATAATTGAACGAACGCATTGATTAAACACTACTGATTTTCATTGTACTTAATACAATGGGTCATCTACAAAATACGGATTTAATTAAAAGAAAGGAATGAATGTTCTAACGGTTTTTGTAAATGAAAAATCCGTTTAAAAGTTCTCAAAATGTAATTATCTCTGTGGGAGATGTAAAAGATTGTTCAATTATCATTTTGCAATATTACTTAGTAAGGATAATGTAATGCCCATGTCAGAATTTTATCAATACAAAGCGAATTTCAGTACCATAGTACCATTCAACAGAATCCCTACCGCTAGAAACGCTAAATTTATCTCCGTGTAAAAATGACGTCCGTTGAACATTGAATACCTAATTTTTTTTGTAGTAGTAGTACAGTGCTCAGTATTTTGTAGTTTATATAACCTTACGTACCAAATCTGGGATCATAAGTAACAGTTCGTCGTTCTTTGAAAGAAACAGGAACAAGCACTAATTTTGTATTAAGTTGTACGCCAATAATATTACCAAGACGTATATTTAATTGCTTCTCCGTTAAAAGCGTCCAATGAAATTCGTTGACACGAACTTCTCCAATCTAGTCTATACAGTGGTTAACTTCCAATTCAATGCCAGCAATGTACCTAGTTTTGAAAAATGCCACAAGCATTGCCAAGTGCGATGTGGTTACGAACAAAACGTGTGTATATATACAATCACGGTTAAGCATGTGTCACTGATGATTTATATTCCGATCATCCGCCGAACGTAATGAGCTCCTCGGTCATTTGTCAATGTGGTTTCCAGTATCTGTGTTTGAAATCGCGATAGCCATGTCGAAATGTCAACATGCTAGTTTTACATGTTTGTGGAAGTTGCTATTGATTCTGTCTGACGATTACAATGTCTGGTACGGTATGTGACATTATAGTAAGAATTACCTAAGGTGTCGGAATGTTTGTTCATTCTCTTTACTAACATTTGGACACCTTAGATAATTCTTACTATACCAATTTTGAAATTGTCAGTAACGAAGATTACTGATTGCATTTTTATAGCAGTTAGTCTATTGCCTTAGGGCCGATACAGACGGACTCTCCCTACGATTTGTATGGGAACTGCATCACAACTGCACGCCGACGCGCCGTTCGCCGTCGGCGTGCAGTTGTGATGCAGTTCCCATACAAATCGTAGGGAGTTGCAGTTGGGTTGCAGTCCGTCTGTATCGGCCCTTATTGAGAGACATGAGGTACTTTTTGCTTGGGAATAACGACACTGTTAATCCGGTTACAGAAACAGTCATCAGCGATTATCATTTTAGGGCACTCAGTATTAGTATAGTGTACTCAGTAACAAACAAGCAAAACGATGGAAATAACCGGCGCAAATTACAGCCCGAACTTAAGACCCGATTGCACATGAATTTTGGTACGTTATTCATTCCATTGTAGACTCCATCATCGCTAACCATTGGGCTTCACTGGATTCAAAAGCAATTTCATCTTTATAAAACATTATGGGCGTAATTTCTGCCCCGAACTTTGACGATGGACGAGCTTCCTCCTGAGTTATTTCCGTTGTGCTATGACTGGGACTCGATAGGGCCAGATAGAGCCATTGCTGCACGATCCATTAGCTACAACGACAAGAGTATAATTAACTCTTTAATTTATGATAATAATGACATGGGGTCCTTTAAGAAGCAAGTATACAGGGCAATCAAAACGTTGGTGACAGGGCAACTTCTCTGGCATTGTCACATTCATGGGTGAGAATGACTACTTTCTAAGATGGCTTGCTACTTACAACATTAAAATATATGATGGTCAGCATTTCTTAATGACTATAACTTTAAAGTCCTAATTAATTCTAAATTTACCCTTTCCAGGTGGAACGTGGCGATCTCAACCTGACGTTCCCCATAATGTTTAACCCGGTGACGTGGGAGGCGCACGCCTTCCCGGTCTACTTCGGGGGGTCTACCGTCGTCGACGACACCATAGTCTCCGTGCCGGCGGTGCAGCTCGTCTGGTTCGTCAGGACTGATAACAAGATGCAGATACAAAGGTAAATAACATTATTTAGCCTCGCAGTTAGACCAATATCATAAAATCAATTGTGGTGATTTGGGTGTACCTCAGAAGCGGGATTATTAATGCAGGCAATATTAAACACAGCATTACAGTTAAAACTAAGACACTGTGGAAATCAGACATTTTGATACAAACACTACTTAAATAGGGTATTTGACAACAATCAAAATAAATTCATTAACTCTAACCAGCAAATTACGCTTCCAAAATAGCCCGGATAAAATCATTCAGACTTATTTTCGTGCCATCAACGATTTTACAATGACGAAAACTAAAAATAGGGCACCATGTTGAGCATGACGTCAGATGATAGTATTTCATACTAAACTGCATACTTTCGGAGCGTTTTGACACTTCATAAAAAGAAGCTGATTTGAACTGTCATCAAGTAGCCTGTTACACAACAAATTAACATAATATGGTCGATTGACGCGTATATAAGCTCAGATACGTCATTAACAAGGGTTTGAACATTGGCCAGTTAAACGGAGCCCACGTTTGAGATTATTATGAACCAGTGAGCTACCGGTGTTTCCGGGAGATCCAAACGGTAGGAGGAGAACATTCTTTCCAAAATGGTTGTGATGTGGTCGCCGCTTTGTGAATCGAGCAGTGTGTGTCTGGTGCCCCTGTGACATATTCTAAACAAAAAATTAAGTGTCAAATGAGGCAGCGTCTGCCTTTAAATATCTTAATCTAATACAGAATATCCTTCCCAAACAAATAACAGTAAATACCTTCGTAAAATCCTAAATGCCCACACATCTACGCACACGCAATATACGGAAACGATGATTATAGCCTTAATCGTCTCTCGAAAGGAAACTAACGCATAATGAAGGTTCCTTCAGTTTTGTTAATTACTCTTGTTTACAAGATCGTCGTTTACAAATAGTTTTACATTTAAGTTGAATGACTCAGTTTCTTGGATAATGGATACCGATCTTGACACGGTTTGGGAAATCGCTTCGAATACTAAGCGCTGCGTAATGACAGACCAGAATACGAATAGAAAGGTTTCACTTGTTGGTAAAACTAATTGTGGGTCAACGTGATGTTGTCAACATTAAGTACGTCACTTGTCCGCTTACTTGTGGTGCGGACGGAAACTCGATATTAGCAATTCCGGTGTTTACCTTTGTTTATAAAAAAATAACCTGACGTATTTTTTTGTTAATGGTTCTTCGAATCGAATCGTGTTATTCTTTAGTTCAAAAATAATTTCATTACTTTGTTTTTAGTAGTGTCGTTTTTGTCCTAAATATTGTAAATGGTAGGTTGACACCGTTTTTTTCAAAAACTTGTAAAACTACTTCTACTAAACCGATTGTTATAATAAACATTTGCACACACATTTAGTTCCTCTGACAAAACAATAATACGAAGGTCTGATCACAGAGTCTGGAAATGGCCAGTGAAATAACTAATGATTCAAAAGCAACCGTATTGCTTAAACGTTCTTTAAGGTATTCCCTTGTTTCGAAATACTGTGTTCAAAACGATTATATTTACAATTTCAGAGGAGCAGCATGGGAGGATGCCTTCCTGGATGCTGTTGGCGTAGCAGAAGATACGGGCCGCTTCAAACACATCTCCATCGCACGATTCGCTTCTAGAACACTGGATCATGAGCTTGAAAAGAACACCAGAACCGTCGTTCCATTCTTCAGTTCCACGTTTATTCTCATGGGCATATTTTCGATCGTAACGTGTATGATGGCTGATTGGGTCCGTTCTAAGCCCTGGTTGGGTCTGCTTGGAAACATCTCAGCTGTCATGGCTACTGCTGCTGCGTTTGGGTGTGCTATATATCTGGGCATTTCCTTTATCGGTATCAACTTGGCTGCCCCATTTTTAATGATTGGTAAGTATTTAGACACTTAGCTTTGAAATACTTTCTAGTTAATCATTGTTTATGGAACCGCTGTAGCTGGGCCAGCCAGCCAGTCTTTGTTTTTCCGGTTTATGTTATATTCTTTGTTTTTTACAGGCATTGGCATAGACGACACGTTCGTTATGTTAGCAGCTTGGCGTAGAACTTCCCCGAAACTTTCAGTACCTGAACGCATGGCAATAATGTTGTCTGAAGCGGCGGTCTCAATCACAATCACATCGGTCACTGATATGCTATCTTTCTTCATCGGCATATTTTCACCATTCCCTTCAGTGCAAATTTTCTGCATGTATTCGGGTAAATATCATTATTAAACTATTACATAATAATTGTTTACAATATAACCATAGTTTTCATTGTATTTATTCTGATTTTCAGGTCTTGCAGTCTGTTTTACCTTTGTATGGCATTTGACATTCTTCTCCGGATGTGTGGCCGTATCGGGATACCGGGAAAAGCAAAATAGACATACAATCACAATGTTAAAAGTGTTACCGGAATCAAGAGCTAGGAAAGGTATGTATCCATACATACACCCAGGAACCTTAACCGCGTCGACTGTGAACATTAAAGTATAAGCAAATCCCATCAAAAACATTATGTAAAAAGATGCAAGTCTCGCAACGCAGTTCTTTTACAACAAATAAAAATTGAGATGTAATAATGTTCTGTGGACACCCCCCCAGTACTGACTTGGTTTAACATTACATCTCAAAACTTTTTTGTTGTAAAAGATCTGCGTTGCGAGAATTGCATGTTTTTAGATGTGATGTTTTTGATGGGATCTCATTTCTTTTTGTAAGTGGGCTTCCTTTGTTTATTACATTCCGATTCATTCTTTTCAATTTGAACTGCAAAACTAACTAACTTGTAATCGCATGTATTTGTATAGGATTACAGTTTCTTGTGTAATGACTGAAATTGCAATATTTTTAGGTTTTGTAGGACTTGATAGGCTAAAAACTATGTTTAAAATTTGGAGCTTGTGAGTCTGCTAGAAGTACTTTAGAATTATGATGATCAGTCAGTGAGTCAGTCAGTGAGTCAGTGACAAACCTAAGGTACTTTGACGTACAATAGTTCTTAAACTACACTTCAAATTGAATGTTATTGAGAATATACTTAAGTCTTATTGTGCCCTATATATCCCTGAAAATTCAGGGTTGTAGCTTTAGCCAGCACAAAATTACAGGAGGTTGAAAATGGCCTGAATGGCTTCGAGATCGAGAAAAGGATGGTACGGCCGTGCCTTTGTTTTGCTCGACTTGGCGGGGGTAGGGTACTGCCGTGCCCCCAGATAATTATTATATTGATTATCGTTAATTTTGTTACAGAAGAGAAGTCGTGGTTGTACAGAGCATTTTGCAGCGGTGGTATCGACAGTGCTGATCCTGATAACCCTATAGACAACAGAGAACATTGCATCATGGCTTTCTTCCGCGATACAATGGCGAACATCTTAAACAATAATGCTGTAAAAGCTCTAGTTATTGTAGTATTTTTGGTTTACCTTGCGGGAGCTGGTTACGGAGTCACTAATCTTAAAGAAGGCCTCGAACGAAGAAAATTGTCCAAAGTGGATTCGTACTCTGTTGAATTCTTTGATAGGGAAGATTTATATTACAGAGAATTCCCGTATAGAATTCAGGTAGGTAACATTTACCAGAAATATGAATGAAAAACAACCGAGATATAACGCGGATGTATTAATGAATATATACTTATCTTTTTACAGGTAGTGATTAGTGGTGAATACAATTATTCTGACCCGAAAATACAAGACGAAGTTGAACAACTAACGCAGAGTTTAGAAAACACGTCTTACATATCGAACTCTTTGTATACCGAATCGTGGCTGCGAACTTTTGTCAATTACGTGTCGAGGAATAACGATTACTTAAATGTTACTATCGATAATGAACCAGATTTCATTCAGAATTTACGAGAGGTAAACATTTTTCATATACTTCGTGTTTGCGTAGCGTGCTTGCAATGGCAATCAAAGTCTATAGAAGAGTTTTATTAAATTAAATAGTCCTACGGCAACTTTGACAGTCAACTTGGTGTAATTAATGAATACTCTTGCAATTTTAAAGACAGCGAAAACCTAACCTATTGCCTTCTTTTCCAGTTATGGCTGTTCCCTGCTAATCCATTTTCGCTGGATGTGAAATTCAATGAAGCTGGAGATCGCATAGTAGCATCGAGATTTTTGATTCAAGCTATCAACATCAGTGGTACCAATCATGAAAAGGAGATGGTAAAAGTGCTAAGAGACGTTGTGGCCCAATCTCCGCTCAATGCATCCGTTTTCCATCCATATTTCGTGTTCTTTGATCAGGTATGTGTTTCAGTTAGATATTTGAGTAAAACAAGTGTTAATTTTATAAAAACTTGTCATGAACTAACAAAACGCATAGAAAATTATGGTCTAACATCAAGTTTTTTTTTCTTTTACAGTTCGAATTAGTAAAGCCAACATCCATACAGAACCTATGCTACGGAGCACTAATGATGATGATCACATCCTTCATATTCATACCCAACATTCTGTGCTCGCTTTGGGTCGCCTTCAGTATCATATCGATAGAAATCGGAGTTGTGGGATACATGGCCCTGTGGGACATCAATCTTGATTCAATTTCGATGATAAACTTGATCATGTGCATCGGTTTCTCTGTAGATTTCACAGCTCACATCTGCTATGCCTACATGGCATCTAAAGCGAAGTCTCCGAATGATAGAGTTAGTGAATGCCTGTACTCTCTGGGCTTACCCATTGTACAGGGATCTTTTAGTACGATACTGGGGGTGATCGCACTCCTTCTGGCAGATAGTTATATCTTCTCAGTGTTCTTCAAGATGGTATTCATGGTGATATTCTTTGGCGCAATGCACGGGCTTTTCTTGCTGCCGGTTCTCCTATCTCTATTTGGGCCAGGTTCCTGTTCTAAGAAGCACGAGGACATAAAGATGTCAAAAGTGGAAAAGAGTTTTCCGCATCCCTACTGCATACCCCATCCACAACTTGTATTAAATGACCAAATATTTAACGGAAAGAACGTAGGCCCAAATGGAGTATACAAAATCTATGGAGATGACAAAGATTTAGGCATCGGTACGTCTGGTGAGGATACTAGTGAGAGCAGTTCGAATCAATCACAGCGCCGTCAAATTGGTGATAGTGACAGGAAATATGAGCTGGGATGGAAGAGATCTAGTTACGGGCAGAATGCTAGCCAATTCCAGCCCTCAGGGGAGTTGGATCCGTATGTGCTCGAGGCAGACCGAACATGGCAAAGACAGCCCTATGATGATAACCGGCGTGCAGACAATTATAGAAGAAGCCGCGCTGCGTCAAGAGACGATGACTGGGTGAGGCCAACTCGTAAGACGAGCGATGCGGGCCCTCGGCGCGAGGGCACCTACCGGGTGATGCGTGCTCATTCACACCATAATCTACACCGACCGCGAGCTCCAAGGCGGTCAAACTCACATCACAACTTAGAGCAATTAGACTATGTAGCGGAAATGCGTTTTCCTTGACAGAACATCTAGCTACATACAATTTAGATAACATAAACCAAGTGCTCAATTTATGGACCAAAGTTCCACGGTAAAGTTGATAGTCGAAAATGAATCGAACTAAAGTGAACGTTGAAATATGCGCGTTTCCGTAAAGATTTCGATCCACAATTAAACATCAAACTTTATTTTGATGTAGATCATTTCAATTTAATGTAGGTTAATTATAGCAAAAAATAAGGCCAAAAATGTGGGTGCCTACGTACGTTTTAGAATTTTATATATTATTCATTCATCGTAGACATCCAATCAAAATCATCGTTAATTTTCTTGACCAGATAGAAGTTACTAGCTGAAGTCAAAGGATTTTTTTTTGTGGAATATAAATAAGACATTAGTGAAGTTGTCAAGCAGCCTAGCCGTAGTGATCCAGTGTTATATTTATTTGACTACTGGATTATAAATCTATCAATTTTGCTTCTTCTCTGGAAAAAAATCATAGAAAAAGCAAAAATTTCAATAATGTCAGTAATATGATAAGTTTTAGTTAAAACTCTAGTAAAGTTGTAATTATTATAGGTATCTACCTAAAGTGTTATGCTAGTGTGATAAATATTGGGTGGGTGAAAATAAACTGTGTACATACATGTGTATTTAAAATATTAGTATATAAGTTTTATTTTGTGAAAGCTTTAACGTGACTCTTGACAGATCGCTGTAAATATTAGTTGTGCTATATATTGAGGCCATGTTGGTTCCCTACGTAACTTAATTTTTCTGTTACGAAATGTCAAATACAACTAATACTTTACTGTAAAATTATATTATACATTATGTATTTTATATTAAGTTATATTGTGATAATCGCACAATGAGAATGTACAATGTACAATCAAATGTGTCAAAATGTGTCCAGGACCATCGCAGGCTATGCCAGGGCCCTTGGGTACACAAGAATTTAAAGCCCAGTGGGAACGTACAAATAAGTTAAATAATAACAAAGATTACATAAAACACCGTACCTAATAAAAAAGAAATGGCCTTTCAGGGCCCCCGTGAGTCACTCACCGTGAGTGTGGGGGGCCTGAGCACGAGCCCCGTCTGCCGTTATTGTAAAAACCTTACTAAATGTGTATAACCTATACTTGCCCTACCACACGTTTGTAATAGGTTTTACTAATTGTGTCATACAATTGAAGGGATGTCTACAAAAAGATAATAAATAACTTAGCTGGTTGATACCTACTGTCATATTTTTTTTTTTAAATAAAACAATTTATTTCTGCAAGTAGGCCCCCAAAGGCTCTTTTACATGTCTGATTCTATTATTTTCTCTTCTTTTGGCGCTTCGGGTAATGACCTTCTGGTGAGAAGAAGCGCCGGAAGAAACTCGCCAGGTTCTCTTTTCAAACACTCTTTAGAAGTATTACAATAATATGACGTTAGTAGGGGCCGTATGCCTATGGGATGGACGGACACAATTACATCTGCAAATGGAGCCACATTACAGGCTAGCATTCATCAAGCCCAAAATCGTGCAGCTTGGAGAGCGTTGGTGAAGAGTTCCCGCAGCCGTCACGTCCATCAGCCATGAGGATACGACGAAGAATATGACGTTAATAAGTTTCTCTATAAGTATCAACCAGTCTAGTCAGTTGTGTCGTTTTTGTAAACATCCCTTCAATTCTCATTGTGCGATCTATTACAGTGATTGAATGTGTATGCACGAACTTCTATGACGATAAGGTACGGGTCCAAGTAAACAAAACATCTAAACGTTCAGATATTTTGTGGCTTCATGGTAACCTACATTTATATCTGGGGCCTGATTGTCGCATATTCGTTTGTAATTTGATGAAATAATATTGTTCAAATTCTGACTAACGGAACCTGGACTGGACAGTTGTTTCCAGTATTTAATAACGAACCCTGGAAATAATCTATTTGATGCTATTACCTGCAATAATTTATTTCAGTACCGATAGGATAAATGTTCATTCATCCTCATGCCCAATATACCGTATTACCGGCATACCAGGGCATTTCTCCAGAAATATGTCTGCGGTCACCTCATTCATCTGGCCCTTTTTCATACTAAATGTATGGAGACAGATGAATGAGTCGCAGACATATTTCTCGAGAAATGCCCACCAGATTTTTCTAAATACCAGATTCCCAATCGACCAGATTCCTATCTTACCACATTCCCGTTACACTAGATTACTCAAGAAACTAAATGATTTTGTAGAATGTATTTTGGAACTCTGGTATATGGGGAATCTGATGACAATCTGTACCTCTAGCACAACCGTGACACGCGACCCTGTCGCGCGACAAATGCTACCTATTTCTTCCCATTCAATATAGTGTGACAGTGACAGGTGATGCTCTGTCGCTCGAGAAACAAGTCGCGGCCAGTTATACCTACTAGACAACCTGAGATTTTGAAAAATGTGGTATTCGGAGAATGCTGTATTTTGGGCATGAGTTTTAATTCGCCTCGTGGACTCCTACTCGTAGTCATGTTGTAAACCCTATTGTGATCGCGACCGGTCACTTTGACTGAATACATTGTAAATATTATTGACATGTTTTATATTGAATAAAACTAGTTTTGATAATTTAGTGATTTTTATTTCCTTCATTTCTTCAGCGATATTTTTCTGCAATGGTAACTTTACAAAATCACGTTATTATCATCTATGCCAGGAAGATCCTCACATATTCCAATAAATTTTAAATATCATCTAATGTAACATTTGCATAAATTTAGTTAGGTACCTACGGTACGTTTGAAAAGAGAGTCATTTAGCCAGAAACACATACCTACTTATTACTATAACCAGAATTACAAACACACTTAACAATTTACATACACACATATTTGACACGGTGTACTTTTACAGACTATTTATTTTGTATTTTCTTTATATGAAAACGTTAGCCCACTTTCGCTTCACTTATTTGCTTTCGAGTGTAGGACACACTAACATAAAATATATAAACTAATGCATCTAGCTCATTGATATGTAGTTTTAATAATTAGTTAACAATTTAAAAACAATATTAAAGATGGTGACCATTTGCTTACAATATCAATTCTGTAACCAATCAATACACCAGCTGTATTAGCTTTTATGTAAGATATAATCTGTAGACATGATGCACAGCGAGCAACTAATCGTAGTTCATACGTACGGCATCATAACTTAGATTAATCCGGCAGTTCTATTTAGTATTGGGTAGTCTATGGACTCGATGCTGAGTGTGTCGGGCGCTTTGTCCAACTCTAGTACTTGGACATGGTTGCGGGCTGGCGCGGCGAGCAGCCAGCAACCCGGCACGTACAGGGTCACTTGGGGTCCGATGTTCCAGTACCGGCCAAGGTTGTGCCCGTTCACCCAAATGTAGCCCTGCGCCAATAAAATTACTTTAATTACAACCAAACGGGACCCTAGCTTATCGTCCTGGTTCGATCCCAGGCGCTTCGGCCCCCACCCAGTCCGACCCTCTCAAGGTAGACCGGGACTAGCGACCTGGTTCGATCCCATGCGCCCCCGACCCCCACCTAGTTCGACCCACTCAAGGTGGTCCGGCCAGCGACCTCGTTCGACCCCAGGGAACGCCACGGTCCCCACCTGGTCCGATTTTTGCAACAGTCACTAAGACTTGCAAGTTTGTCAGGCTACAAAAAAAACCAAACGGGACTTAATTGAGTAAAAACTATACCTCGACGTTTGGTCGTGTCGTTCTATGTAAAAGAGACAGAGAACACATGTTAGAAGAGGTCAAACAGCTAAGCTCGTTCGTAAATCCGACTTAGCATATCATAGCCAACAGACTGTAAAACCATTATTTTTACTACATAGTTACAAAAAGATATACTTATTTATATTTTTTGCCTTGGTCTGTCCTATTAATAGGATCTTAATCGTAATGTTATATTAATGTTAACGCCACATTAACATCGGCATTGCTAATGAGAATTATAATAATTAAGTACTATAATTAAAATTAAATACACTTAAAACTTGGGCTTATTAAACATACCAGCAAGAAGTACACACCAGCTCAGAAAACGAAATAGTATCTACGCTTTAAACTGAGTAAAATTAAAATAAAACGGCTAAGTGCAAGTCGGGCTAGGGCTCTAAACGTGCCGTATAAAATTCAGTAGTTAGTAGATATTTTTTCTTATATTATTTCTGGTTTTATGTATATATAGCGCCAGTAAAAATACACACACTATGAAATTTTTAACTGTCTGCCTATTATGACACCCTTCGAAACTAAAACAAAATTACCTTTCCCCATGAGGTGGTATCGAAGAAAGTATCTAGAGGTTGTTGTCCTTCTGGGATGATGAAGTAACCCTCAAATAGTATTGGCCCGTCGACCTTTGCAAACTGTTCAGACGACGTCGCAGCTGCAGCCATATTTTCCAGAGGGAATCCAGTTATCGACCACGTACCGTTCAGTATCTTGCCATCGACAGTGACTTCACTGAGAATACCCTGTTATTTGAATAATAATTACAGTATTAGAACATAAATATCAGGGTACAATGCCTTCTACAATAATCGTATATCAGTAAATACTATGTTAATAATCTTATTGAAACTATACTGCGGGGATCACCAATAATTAGTTTCTTCAGGGCTCCGGTTTTTAAAATAAAATGACCATCGCGGTTCGTTTCTACTTCAGTTTATTAAACTACGTACCGAAAAACGGTCCTACTTTGCTCCTACAGGGATAACTATGCTCAAACCCCGAAAACATATTTAACGGGTTGTTTCTTGTTGGTACGTATAAAATTAATATTGCATCCGATACGAAAACAACGACAGACGATCACACCACTTTTTCTATCTCTGTTATTTGTTTTTATTACGGTTCCCATTTTATGAGCAAATTTGGTCTACCTTTGCTCCAGAAACATTTAGTATTTAGGAGCAAAGTATTGCCGCGTCTATGGGTAACTTTGCTCCGAATTTATTGTGTCTATATATTTGACGAAATAGATAGTGGCGTATTTTTTTATTTGTAACGCGTTAGAAAATACATTTTTCTTGTTATATATAAAAACAGTACTGGGTAGGTGTCTGAAAATTCAAAATTGACAATTATATTTCGAATTTTCTAATTTTGGAGCAAGTTTTGGTGCAAAGTAGGACCGTTTTACGGTACTCAGTAATAAAAGTTACTGTTTACTTAAGGTACGTAAAATTGGTCGGCGGTCCTGATCTGGACCGGAGATGACCCTTGAACTATAGAATCATCATTTCAAGCTGGTATAGTGACCAATATCTAATTATGACCAAAAATACCTCGGTTTACACTTCAAACTGAACTAATCTCATAATCTGGAACTAAATTTAAATGTAAGAAACCTTGTAATCGTGTATCGCCGAGCCATAATTGATTCGCCCTTGGTTTTCGACGAGCAACGATAGAACGGACTCAGCCTTGGTCTCTACCAGCAAGGAATACATTTTTTTTGTCCTGCTTATTGTTCCGTAGAATATCTGTAAAAAATAAACAAACAAGTTTTATTAAATAAACACAATTATCTTCACCTACAAAAGTCACAATACTCGTGTTAACTAATCCTCCTTGGAACTTCTATGTCCATTTTTAAGTCCCATTTAGGTATGTTTGGAGATACAAATTTCAATAATCAAGCGTATTTCCTGTGCACAATAGTTACGGTTTGGATAACGCGTTACTATGTTTTTGTCATACAGATCCTTAAGTGGTAGAGGGTTTTATCCCTATAAGGGTTCAGGAAGAAAATTTGATTTTAAAGAGACGGTATCTATATTTGTTCATTTTTAAATAAATAACTAACTAAAACTCTTAGTGGCTATTCGTAAGTACACAATTCACTTACGCCATCGACAAAAACATGAATACGATCCCGAGGCCTTTTAATTTTCAGCATAGATCCTTGTTCCATCTGGCCTGGTGAGGTCTCATACAGCATCAGTCCGGCGCGCTGGTGCAAACTCTCAAACGTAGGCAGTTCCCAGCCGATTATGTCTGGGTACTTTTTACCAAAACTTGACCGCCCTGACGGAGATAACAGGAGGAGATGCTTCATTAACGATATTTTTCCATATGCTGCTTTCTTGGAAGGTGTTGGAGGAGTGATATATTTCACTTGTGGATTATGCTGAAATGTAAATTTATTGGAAATCAGTTTTGTGCGTATAATTTTAATTACGTATTGAATAGGTAATTAAAATTATAGACACGGAAATTGAGCGTAAGGAGTTGAGCACACTGCAGAGTTGAACTGATAGTCCAGTCCAGCAGTTCATCAGCTGTCTGATCTGACTATACATATATAGCGAGAGCGAAGTACCTACTGCGCCTGCACCGCAATGGGTCGAAGTGAGAGACTCCATTTATCCTTTTGTCTGAGTGGTGCCTTAGTGTAATTCGTATTCAGTTCTACGAGGAATAGGTGCCAATTTGCTGTGCTCTTTTGGCACCCAGGCACGAGAAATGTCATTTAAATAGTTCCTACAGAACTGAAGCAGCAACGAATCTCGGTGCCTTAGTGTATAAATAGTGCGCACAGTATTAGGTGCGCATACGCGGTTAGGTACGACAAGACCCAGGTGCAAAAAAAGAATGGGCCTGTATGAAACTAATTAGGTTTTATATTGGGAGAAACTCCTCAAATTTTAGTCTCCTCAAATAGTAACCCAGCCAAACCTCGGACAGAGTAGAGGCCCCTGAATTTGGGGGCTCCGGTACCCCCAAGTTCTCCGATAGCTACGCCACCATCCACGCATTTTCCTTATGCTTACTTTTGCTATAGTGTCACGAATCGCGAAATATTTGGGAGTAGGATCGCCGGCTTCGGTTAACGGTGCATCGTAATCATACGACGTAATGTCTGGTAAGTATGTGCCGTCTTGGTTTGCACCTGAAATACAGACATAAATACATTTACCTCATATGTAATACGAGTAGTAAGTGTAAGCAACAGGGAGATGTTTCTCGGTGATGCCTGAAGACTGAAGTCCAATGAGAGATGGTCAAAAGTTTAAACAACTTTCGACCATCTCCCATCGGATATGCGTCGGATTGGAAAACTTCGACAACACGATGTGTGTAGCCATTGCTATTCTGCCGTCTCCTATAACTAAAACTAGACTAACCTCTATGGAGTTGTATAGGGTTTAGTCCAGTTTTAAATATCGGACGGCAGAATTATAAGAGAGTTGATATTCAAGGTCGAGGCGCAGATGGTGCGGTCCATACTGGAGCATTCTTAGAGCCTTATCACATTTACGATTTGCGAGCTGCAGGTAAGTTAGAAGCGAAGTTCCATCCATACTAATGTCGCTCGCGGCAAACTCGCCCGCAAATCGCAAGCGATAAGGCCCTTACGCATTCGTAAAACTTTGCTTGTTGTGCGTTGGCACGCATAGAAGCCGCGCGATGTACCTTTTGTAAGGAGAAAAATTACTGCTATAATACTGTGCCACTATAGAAGTGACCGACGGAGGTTGCCTCTGTCGTTCGCCGTTCATGTTGGCGGATTGGTTGGCGGTAATAGGTGTAAGTAGTTACGGCTGCACATAACAAAAAGCACACAGGTGAGTGTCACCAACGAAGTTGCCAAGCTATAGTCAACAAACCGGCTGTGAACTCAAAGTTGGTGCCGCCGAAGAACATGTAGAAATTGACATTGATGGAATGGTTGAGCATCTCTTCCAGAGTCTCAACAACGTCTTCTGTGGAGACTTGCTGAAGACTTTCCCCCCAGTGCGTCAGCCAGCCGGGGTAGAACTCTGAGTTCATCAGAGGACCTTGAGGCATAAAGGTCCTTAATGTTTGGAACAATTTCCACGAATTATCTGTTGAAGAAAGAAAGACATGTTTTAATACATCATTAGGTTAATATAATCAGCATAGAATTACTAGCGTTAACCACATCTAGGTATAGTAGCGTAGCGTAGGATGGCCCTAGACTCAGTCGACAGACAATCTGGTGAAATTAGTGAGTAGGGAATAGATGGTTGGACTGCACAGGACCGCACTCTGTGGCGGTCTATGGGGGAGGCCTACGTCCAGCAGTGGACTTCCATAGCTGAAAGATAGGTATCATTTGTTATATAAACATCGCACACGTACTTGTAGGACCGAAATCAATAGTAGTCAGTACTCCTGGAATGGCGCCATTTTTGTAATAGGATTCCGAGGCGCCATCAGTGGTGTACAAGATTGCTTTGTCACCCACGTGCATTTGCATGATTTCTCGCATTTGCTCTTTGTATGGCATGTCATTGCCGTAACTACCATATTCGTTCTCCACCTGCATATGGAATTGTATTGTTAGACCATGAAATCTGTAGGTAGGTACAATTTTGTCTTTAGACACATTATAATGTACCTAATATCGAGTGGGGTATCAAATTAAAGGGCTTGATTTGTAGATTAAAATGACGTTTTTATTTTTTTCTTAAATAAGTAGTTTTTGATTTATGATGAAAAACGTAAAAAAAATACCATTCCCCCCTATTATCTTCAAAGTTACTGAATAGAAAAATCTGTAATAATTACCAATTATTAATGTCATCTTAAATATTACAGAAAAAAATATAACGGTTTTCCTAACTTGCACCGTTTTTGAGAAATTTGCAAAAATCGTAATACATACTTATTTGCTCCTACTAAACTAATCGCCATAGAGTTTTTCTTGAACTATTCATGTATCTACTTATGAGTTTGTACGGAACCCTCGGTGCGCGAGTTTGACTCGCACTTGACCGGTTTTTTACCTACTACTATTATTATTTCGTTATGAAAACACTTTGTTTCTCTGTAGCGTTATTGTGTAAAATTGTTTTCATAATTTAATTACTATTTTACAGACAAAAAAACCGTAACAGAGCGGTAAAATACTTAGTATGGAGCAATTGTAGGTTAAAAAGAAGAACGTCCCAAGTACCTATAACTGCTATGATTGGAACCCATTTCAATGCTTAATGATTCAATACAAGTGAAATCATTTTTCATACAGACACATACTTATAAATTGGTAAATAATATTGACCGGAATTACTTATACGGCAGAAAATTATAACAATATTGACCTTTGACCTTGACAACTAGTCATAAATGCTGACAACCTAAGGACTCACCTGGACTAAAATTATCGGACCACCATTTCCAAATAACAAAGGAGCTAGCTGTTCGAATAATTTAGCCAACCAAATCTTCGATTCAGCCATGAAGTCTGCGAAAAGACATGCAAAATTACATTTGAAACGCTGCATTTGTTAGCATCATTGTCATGATAATAATTTAAACGGTCAATTCAATTAATTATACCTGCATCAGTAGATCTCAATGATATTTTCGGATACTTTCCCAGAAGCCAATACGGAAAACCACCCTGAAAGATACGTATAGGAATAAGGCTTTGTTGACGAAGTAGCAAACACAGATGGATCGTTTTAAAAAAAACCGTTCTTAAGGGCTTAGTTTAATAAAATGCAATTTATGCCACACCTGGCCATAAAGTGACTTTTTTGAAAAAGCCGCTTTCTGGCCAAGTGTAGACATAAAATGATGTACACAACACGGGAGGTAATAAAGAAAGCCCTCGATCGCATATTTATGTCCCTCGCTTGCAGCTAGGGCCGCAAACTTCTGCGATCAGTGCCTTTCTTTGTATTACCACCCTAGTTGTGTAATGTACTATTATATAGTTCACTCTCGTTACAAAAAGGAAAAATTGACATTTTGTTAAATTAAGCCCTCACTACGGACATTTTTTTAAACCACTCAGATATCGTATAAAATAGTATTTTTTCTACTCCTGTACTGTTATCTGTCTTTAACTTGGTCACGAACACTAATATAAGAACATATATAATATGAGTTCAGAGAAGTCTATACTCTATTCCCCATAACAGCACTAGTGTCGTTATAGCCACTTTACGTTATTGCTAACAACCACAGACTTCTAAATCTAGGTTAAACTGAGGTCAAGGATTAAGCGCTCAATTTTAACTTTACGGTAAAAATGCACAACTACCAACTTAACAAACAATTACAATCCTACGGCTTTTAAGAAAAACAAAACTTTCTGAACTAAATTCATTGATGCCAACATAAAAACAAAAGTATTTTTAATATATTCACTGCGTGTCAACTTCATTTAAAAAATAAAAGGTTTACCATAGACACATACTGACAGTCATACGTCATATTTGCCTTCTTTGCAGGTTATGCCTTGTTTGTATTTTATAATTTTAAAACCTGTCGTAGAAAAAGTATTGTATGCAACGTTGTATAATTAAGTCAAAAAACGCTCATTGCGTCTCTATTTGCGATACTCGCCGCATTCGCGGCTCGTATCGCAACTCACGCAATTCGCATTTTTTGAACCTTCTTATACAACTGTTGCATAAAATACTATTATGCAACAGTTGTATAAGTGGGTTCAAAAAATGCGAATTGCGTGAGTTGCGATACGAGCCGCGAATGCGGCGAGTATCGCAAATAGAGACGCAATGAGCATTTTTTGACTTAATTATACAACGTTGCATACAATACTTTTTCTACGACGAGGTTTTAAATTATAAAATACAAAATTAATCATAACCTGGAGACAAGGCAAATATGACGTTTGACTGACAATATGTGTCTATGGTAAACTTTTTTTTTTTTAATTTAAAATATACTTAAATTAAAATACTTTTTTTATGTTGGCATCAATGAATTTAGTTCGGAAAGTTTTGTTTTTCTTAAGAACCGTAGGAATTTAATTGTTTGTTAAGTTGGTAGTTGTGCATTTTTACCGTAAAGTTAAAATTGAGCGCTTAATCCTTGACCTAAGTTTAACCTAGATTTAGAAGTCTGTGGCTGCTAGCAATAACGTAAAGTGATTATAACGACACTAGTGCTGTTATGGGGAATAGAGTATAGACTTCTCTGAACTCATATTATGTATGTTCTTATATTAGTGTTCGTGACCAAGTAAAAGACAGATAACAGTACAGGAGTAGAAAAATTCTTTTTCACACCTCCTATTCAGAAAAAAGTATTTTGATCCCTCATAAGAGGGATCAAAGTGATACTTTTCTGTTCAAGGACTACCTACAGGGTATTTTTAGTTTGAACCTGCTTAGAATATGCCATTGCCATACCATACATTATAGACTCTACATATATCAACTCTACATATCGACTCTACATTATTGACTCTACATATCGATTCTACATATCGACTCTACATATCAACTCTACATATCGACTCTACATATCGACTCTCCATATCGACTCTACATTATCGACTCTACATTATTGACTCTACATATCGATTCTACATATCGACTCTACATATCAACTCTACATATCGACTCTACATCGACTCTACATATCGACTCTACATATCGACTCTCCATATCGACTCTACATTATCGACTCTACATTATTGACTCTACATATCGACTCTACATATCGATTCTACATATCGACTCTACATATCCACTCTACATATCGACTCGACATATCGACTCTCCATATCGACTCTACATTATCGACTCTACATTATTGCTCTACATATCGACTCTACGTATCAACTCTACATATCGACTCTACATATCGACTCTCCATATCGACTCTACATTATCGACTCTACATTGACTCTACATATCGACTCTACATAAAGTCGATAATAAGGAATGGCCCAGACCACAGGTGTTTGGGGTCCGAGCCGCAGGCAAGGGCCATAAATATAATATGGAAGTGGTAAATTCGTCCCGACCGTAAAAAGTAATAAACGTTTTATAAATAATAAGGAACTGTAAATTTAACAATTTCACATTTCATTTTATTAAAAATGTGTGATGCTCTTTGACTAACTATATATTTCGTTTTCGTTATTTTGGTAGGTAGCGTTTGTATTAAAATTTTCCTCATAGTCGGTGTGAAAAGCAGTATGTGTCACAAGGTAGCAAAATTATTTACACCACGGGCGTTAACACTTGAATCCCTCACTACGCTCCGGATTCTACTTTAGAATCCCTCGCTACGCTCGGGATTCAATTGTAGAATCCTTCGCTTCGTTCAGGATTCAATGTACGCCCTCGCCGTAAATACATCATTTTGCTCCCTTGTGACACAATCTACTATTGTAGGTATATGCTGGACGAAAGATATGCATATTCAAAATTATCCAAACCTATTAGCAATTTGACCTGCTCTTTGAAAATAATAACTTTTAGTAGGTCACACCTGTCACAGACCAGAGATGCGAATATGGAGATTTTATCACTGCGTTCACTTATGCAGTCCTGTATTAGTTTACGTTGAAAGTCCTGCCAGTATGTGTAGAATATGTCTTCGTTTTTAGGGTTCCGTACCAAAATGGTAAAAAAGGAACCCTTATGGTGCGACTCTGTCTGTCTGTCTGTCTGTCCGTCTGTCACAGCAAGATATCTCAGGATCTACTGATGCTATCGACTTGAAATTTGGGATAGTGTTAAAAACCGCTAATTCGAGCCTATGGAACAGAAAAAAAATCCTATACCTTTTTTACTTTTTTTTAAAGGGGCTTAATATGAAGATTTCAAAACCGTTTTTATTTTTTTTTATTAGACGTGTAGTTTTTGATTTAAGACCAAAAACGTTTAAAAAAATACCATTCCCCCCCTATTATCTTCGAAGTTACTGAACAGAAAAATCTGAAATAATTACCGATTATTAATAATATCCTAAATATTACAGGAAAAATAAAACGGTTTTCCTAATTTGCAGCGTTTTTTAGAAATTCGGAAAAACGACTCGCACTTGACCGGTTTTTTTATAACGACTGTTACATTTTATTATTTGTCCAGGAAGCCTTAGGCTGCGTTTCCACCAGTTGTGCGAGGATGCGTAGCCAGTAGGGTAGCCAGATTGAATTACCCTATGATCAGGAGCATGAAACAATACGTCGGGATTTTGAGACTTTGGTCGGGAGATGCCCCGCGCGCTCGACGAGCGAGCTCTTTTTTTAGCCTGAAAGAGCAGAAATTTTCGCTGGCCGGACCACCTTGAGTGGATCGGACTAAGTTTTAAAATGAAGTCGTTTGTCGGGAGTCGGGAGGACATACAAAAAATCGGGAGAATCCCGCCAATTCCCGGCCATCTGGCAACCCTAGTAGCCAGGGATGTGTTTATCATGAACCAATAGAAACACTTCATTTACCTATCCTCGCTCAGTGCAGCTCTAGTGGAAACAGCTCAGCGGAGCGAGGATAGATAAATGAAGTGTTTCTATTGGATCATGACAAACATCCCTCGCTCCGCATCCTCGCACATCCCTGGTGGAATATAAAGTGTAAATTGAATGTTACCAGATCTCTTTCAGCACATATATATGGCCCAGGGCGTAGTAGAACGTGCAGGCCTTCTTCCGCCGCTAGACGAATGAAAGCAGCAACGTCGCGGTCACCTTCGAATGAATATTGCCTCTCTTCAGGTTCATGGAAACTCCATTCAATATATCTGCATCAAAAATATACAAAACATTCTTGAGTCTGAGCAAAAATATACCAAAATCAGGAAATACAATAAGTAGTCGTGTATATTTTTTGACTAACGACTTATCAGTTTAACACATTCACTGTCCCCATACAAAACTATCGGACAATGTCACAAGTCCCAACTGTATGGGGAAGTGACCCCATAGTGGAAGCACGGACTCCTGAAAAAAAACCTTCATGACCCCACATTGCGGGCACCGGGACAGGGAACGTGTTAAGAAAAACTGCTTTAATATAACAGAAGACGCTCGTTAATAAATATAAAGGCTCTTCAAGTCTTCACAAGATGGACTTTGATGGACAAGATGAAATTTTCACCAGGTCAGCACCTGATCAAAATTTCATGGGGGTATTATTGGGAAAGGCATTTCTCCAGCAATCAGTTGATGTCTTTCGGTTAATAATGAAGACTAGATATAATATGATGAACATCATATGATATATACTGATGTTGCTACGATGAAACGGCCACGTATGACATTTGGCACACCTACTTATTTCAGCTCCGGTCGATGATTCAGACACAAACGCAAAACCGGTGGAAGAGTAGTAAAAATGATTGTCAGCTACCGGATGAAAATACCTACGACAGAGATAAGTGGAGGAGAAAAGCTAAATGCTAATCCACAACGTGGGATAGGATAGAAAGAGACAGAAAGAGGGTACTAACGTTGACACCGTGTTGAGACCAGCCGCCTTCAGTTTTCGCAAGCGATCCCTCCAATATGCCGCAGGTACTCTAAAGTAATGTAAAGAGCCTGATAATATATGGAACGGCTGTCCGTCGATGGTGAAGTTGTCGCCTTCGATGCTAATCTTGTGATCAGTCTGAAATGTAAATTATCTAAAGGTAACGTAAAAACTAAGTACACCTATTCGTTTTTAAACTAGTCATGCATAACCCACAAGGTGGAATGATAACCCGGTGAAGGTTGCTGTGCTGTGGAAGTATTTGGTGTTCAGCAGTAGACGTTAGTGTCGATTGCTTTTATCACATAACTAAATATTTTACTAAAAAAAAGCCCGACCGCGGTGCACTTTAAAAGTGCATAAAATCCGCCATTTTGTTTATTTTAACGAACTTCATACCCAGTGACACTCGCGCCATCAAGACGAATCCAATGATGTATCATTTATCAAAATCGGTTGTGCCGTTGAGTAGTTACGAGCGGACACAGGAACGGACATACATATACAGGTCAAACGCATTACCCTCCTTTGGGCTTCGCCGCAGTCGGGTAATAATAGTAGAACGTCGACAAATAAAGATACAGATCTTTATGGGCACTTGTGGGTAAATACTCAATGTACCAGAAAATATTAGTTATTCCTCCGGTAAAAAACCGATATTTAGGTAATACCAACCAATAGCCAAGTACATTAAATGAGTCCCTAGGTACTGCTAGGTACTCATTTACGACATTGGAATGTGATAAGTATTTTAACACATGGCTGCAATTCCACTGATCGATACAAGTAGTTGTAAAACAGATACTAAAATAATTAATTTGCATTTTTTGATAAGTAAAAGTCACCAACATAATAAATTGGAAATGTGCATTTTCTAACCTACCTAATTATGATTAATTTTCCTACCTACATATTGTAAGTATGCATTATAAATTAAATGCTAAAAATTATACCTATTTTAACAGTCATACGAATGTATCTACAAAATATTGTTAAAAAAAAATACATCAACAAAAGCATTCTGCCGTCCTAGTCTACAAGGCGACTTTTTACTATGAACTTCCATAGCAAAAAGTCGCCTTTTAGACTAGGACGGCAGCGTTGTACTGAATGTCCCTTAACTGGCTCCTTCGGAGTTCATTCAATTGACCCCAACCTATTTTCATTGACCCAGTCCTCTCCGTTAGGTACTAGGTACTACTTAATCACATTAAATCCGTTCCAACATGACTTCAATCCACTTATCAGTTTTAGTGGGATGGGAAACTAATGTCAGATTTTTAATGAACGGGCAGAAATTTACCAAAATCAATTGAAAAAATATCTTGTTAAACATTAATATATACATAATTATGATACGAGTGGGCTATGTTGATACAGCCTCGACTGTAATGACCAATGCCCACGACACGAGCGATTAAAAAAACAATGCTTATGCTTACACACAAGTGCTTTTTAACCGACTTCCAAAAGAAGGACGGTTCTCAATTCGTCTGTATGTTTTTTTTTTTTTTTTTTTTTTTTTTTTTGTGTGTTTGTTCACCGATTACTTGAAGACGGCTGGACCGATTTGGAAAATTCTTTTTTTGTTTGAAAGGGTAGACTTCCGAGGTGGTCCCATTGTAACCAAATCAGGATCTGATGATGGAATCTTGGAGAAATCGAGGGAACTCTTCAAATATTATAGGCACACATATAGCGATTTCAGTATTTTTCGTAATTTCTCGTCCATCTCTTATTAGCAACGAGTTTTTAGTGTTAACCGACTTCAAAACAAAGGGTTAATTTGTATCTAGGTTTCTTCCCCGACTACTTGAAGATGGCTGAACCTATTTGGAAAATTCTTTTTTTGTTTTAAAGGGTATACCTCCGAGGTGGTCCCATTGTAACCAAATCAGGATCTGATGATGGGATCTTGGAGAAATCGAGGGAACTCTTTAAATATCATAGGCACACATATAGCGATTTTGGTATTTTTCTTAGTTTCTCGTCCATTTCTTATTAGCAACAAGTTTTTAACCGACTTCAAAACAAAGAGCAATTTTTATGTAGGTTTGTTCCCCGATTACTTGAAAACGGCTAGACCGATTTGGATTTTTTTTCTTTTAACTAAATAGACTTAAGTCTATTTGGTCAAAACAATATTTTTCCAGCGCCACTAAAATTTAAAAAATAAAGTAAATTTTTAAAACAAAAAATAAAAACCGACTTCCAAAAACTTAAACTAAAAACCAAAAAATAATATGTTAATCACCCCAAAGAAATGGATAATCAACGATTCATATATACATATACAGATATTTATAGTTTTTAACCTCTTATTTTTGAAGTCGGTGCCAGCTAAGGAGCTCAGCATAGCCAGCTTTGCGTGGCAGTGGCAGGCACCGACTTCAAAAATAACAGGTTAAAAACTATAAATATCTGTATATGTATATATGAATCGTTGATTATCCATTTCTTTGGGGTGATTAACATATTATTTTTTGGTTTTTAGTTTAAGTTTTTGGAAGTCGGTTTTTATTTTTTGTTTTAAAAATTTACTTTATTACTTTACATTACCGCAATATTTCTATTTCAGTAATAGTATTTAAATGTCAATACGTATTATTTGTCACTGAGCGTTTTCCAAAAAAAATACCGGGGTAGCTACTTTCTCAAAATATGGACTTGACTTGAGGTTTTTCTGGCTCAGAATCGTTAGTACATTCGAACCTTATACGTAAAAACTTTTTTTTACGTATAAGGTTCGAAAGTACTAACGATTCTGAGCCAAAAAAAAAACTCACAAGTCCATATTTTGAGAAAGTAGCTACCCCGGTATTTTTTTTTGGAAAACGCCCCACTGCACTTTAAAGCTTTTGCGAAGTAATTTTGCTTATCTAAACGAATACGTGTCAGTTGGTGTGAGTGTCAATCGACAAAATTTTTAAATTATTCCGAATCCAGACTCCGGAAAGTCTACCACAAACGTCGATAGTCTAAATTTCGTTATCTGCGTTCCTTTCATTCGAATATTGCAAGAGCGAGAAAGATGGACTTTCTTCGAATTTCGATTCCGCGGTTGTCGTCCTTTTTTGGTAGTGCCTTGACGTTCCAAATTTCAGTTCACCATGTCAACGTTGTTAATCTGTTACCTGGTTACTGACACAAAATAATGCGTGTGATATGTCAAAGTAATGAATGTCGTACTCTAGCTAGCTCTTATGATGATAGTATGCTATACGATATTGGACCTTAGGTGGGTTGGAAATTAAATTCCTTGACTGTACCTACCTAAATATATTTGTTTCCACGTCTCGTCAAAACGGCGAGGTAAATATGAAATTATGAACCAAAGCAAAGCATATTTTTTACCTGACTATGACGGAACTAGCTACATAAAAGAGGGTTAGGTATGAATGGCTTGCACCCTTGCAGAAGTCACAAAATATGTATACAAAATCCCATCAAAAACATTGCATCTCATTTCTTTCTGTAAGTGGTCTTCCTTTTATTTGTTTTGAGGTAGGTACTACTTGCTATACGTCCGCAAGGACATTCCAATCCATTCTATTTGCCATTTGAATTACACAAATAACTTGGTAATCGCATGAATTTATATAGGATTACAATCTTACTTATGCAGTTATTCTATCTTTGAAACGTGTTTGAAATTACAATATTTTTAGGTTTTTATGACTTGATAGGCTAACTAATTATGTTTAAAATTTGGAGCTTGTGGGTCTGCTAGAAGTAGGTACCTTAGAATTATGATGATCGTGTGTCAGTGATAAAACTAAGGAACTTTGACATACTAGTTCTTCAACTACAATTTCAAATTGAATATTATTGAGTATAATAATATGTCACTGAAAATTCAGCGTTCTAGCTTTAGCCAGCATAAAATTACAGGAGGTTGAAAATAGCCTGAATGGCTTCGAGAAAAGGATGGTACGGCCGGTCCTTTTCCTTTGTTTTGCTCGACTTGGCGGTGGCACTACCGTGCCCCCAGATGGCTACAAACAAGAATCAGGATTCTGAGACATCAGCAGGCTTATATGGGTTGCACCTCTTTATCATTTATCTAACTCTGTAAATCTAACCGATGATTACAACTTTGTCGACAACTAGTCTTATAAATTCTACCTCGATTTATCGGAGACTGTAGGTACTTCGGCCGCGGCCCCATGTCCACGGTACGGCGCCGTCACCGTGGACATGGGCCCGCGGCCTTAAATACCTAGATTATTCTTCAAAAACATGATTTCTCTATCCATACGAGTACATTATAATCGAATACTCCCGCTTCCGCCACATCTTCTGAATATTTGTGGCGTAAGGAATCACGTCTTTGAAGAATAACCCAAATGCCAAATATACGTCTGGTAACCGTTTTAGTGACAACTAACCTTGATACGTGGTGCATCGACGGATCGAATCCAGTGTCTCGCCGAGCCTCTCACTTGTACGACGAAGGGTTGGAACGACACGGGGCTATCAGCCTGCGCCAGCCCACAAACTGCGTAACACAGCCAGAGAGCTGCGCAACGGACTTTGCTCCCGTGTATTCGCATTGTACCCTGCACAATAGAGCATAGAACATAATAAGGAATAGTACGATGTACAGAAGTCTGTCTAACAAAACTCTCATAGGCCATGAGGTAGGGTTAGAACCGTAGAAGGCTAGTAGTGTCCGATTGGCAAACACTCCTTCACTTATATCAGTTAAGATCGCTTTTGAAGTATCAATAGATAAGTCACACACACACCCACACAACATTTGCCTGTGTTTGCGTGAGTTGTGTTACCCACCTGTAGATGATTCGCACACAGTGATAGAATACCCAAGTTTTTCATCGGTAAAATATGGTATTTAGCGTGAAAATATACCATTTTTTATGCATTTGCCGACAATAAAACGTAAATTAATTGATATTGACGACCGCTTTAGCTAAGTTGGTAGTGACCCTGCCTACGAAGCACACGAGGTCCTGGGTTCGAATCCCGGTAAGGGCATTTATTTGTGTGATGAGCACGACTTTTAAGTATTTGTATCTATTAAATATATCGTCGTCTAGTATCCATAACACAAGCCTTATTGAGCTTACTATGGGGCTAGTTCGATTTGTGTAAGATTGTCCCCTAATATTTATTTATTTATTTATATATATTTGTCAAATTAGTTTCTTAATATACCCTGCCGTTAGCCCGTGAATGTGCACCAAACCAACTATTGTATGGGAACGCAACCACCTTAAATTAAAATTAGTAACTTCACAAAATATTAGTGGCATTTCTAAGATTTGGCGTTTTCTTTCTACACCCACGATTATCTTATCTCGGGCCCAAATTCTAGCGTTTTTTAACGAACTCTTAAATTAACTTGTAAGTTGTAAAAATAAATTTGAATTCGAAAGGTTGTCATGTGTCAAGTGTCACTCAGAAAAATATTTATAGAATTATTGTTTTCGAGACGTTTTAACTCATTTTTTATGTTTTTTACGTTAAATAATACAAATTCATACCCTAAAACAAATTAACCTTGAATACAAAACCAGAAACAGTGATACTAACAAAATTACCAGAAAGAATGAACAACGTTTCCTCGGGCACCATTGAAAATAGCCAAGATAATACACTGCTGCCCTGCCCTATATGCTCGAAGCTATTCAAGAGACGCGGCCTAAACATACATATAGGTAAGTCACACCCACAGACCTATGCAGCAACCTATATACCAAAACAGCAACAACCCACTAGATAACCTATTTAATGATGGTTTTGGAGCAAAAATGATAAACAACGAAGGCGGCCAAGACTCTTCATGGAGACTCCGCTGGAAGAAAAGCATAAAATTGACGGGAAAACAATACAACCTTCCACAAGGAAACGTTGGTCGTCATTTTATTGACCTCCTGGCAGACGAAATCAATAAACTAGTTAATGAACTACCGACGAATGGATTCTCTGAACGAATGTTCTTCTACTGCAGCACAATTCTCCAAAGGGATAGCTTAATAACTAAAGGCCCAGACATCAGACGTCTAATAAACAGAAGACTGGAAATGTGGCAAAAAAGTCAATTCGACGAATTAATACAGGAAGCAGAGAGATGCAACAAAAAGGTTAGCCGCTATAAAAATCAACAAGATTGTGATCATATGGCACGCGTGTTTAACAGACTGATGCTACAAGGAAAAATAAGACAAGCCAACAGATTTATCACAGAACGAAACGGTGGCGGAATATTAAAGCCTGATGACAAAATAGGAGACAAAACTGTATTTCAGATCCTGGAAGAAAAACACCCAAACCAAGCAACACCAATTATAGCAGATTTCGACCAAACAACACAACTTCCAAACCTTGTCGATGTTGACATAACATCCAGTCATATTGAAAAAGTAGCAAGAAGCATCTCTGGGGGTGCAGGCCCAAGCTGCACCGATGCTGATCAATGGAAAACGATGCTTTTACGATTTGGCCCACACAGCTTCAAATTAAGAGAATCTATAGCAGCCTTAACAAGAAAACTAGCAAACGAAATAGTAGAATGGGACGCAATAAGAGCACTGCTAGCTAGAAGAGGCATCGCCCTTGACAAATGTCCTGGTGTCCGCCCGATTGGTATAGGGGAAGTACTTCAACGTATCATAGCAAAAGCCATGGCTTTGACGACAGGCACTGATGTACAAGAAGCATGTGGAGCAAATCAACTTTGTAACGGAATAAAAGCCGGTATAGAAGGTGCAGCACACGCAATGTCAGAAAGCTTCCACGAAGACAACACCGAAGGTATACTCCTCGTCGACGCCACCAATGCCTTTAATGCCCTCAACCGTCCGTTGGCACTATGGAATGCCAGACTTTTATGGCCCAGATGCTCGAGATTCCTATTTAACACCTATAGAGGACACGCAGTCGTATCATTTAGAGACACCAGTAAGTACATATTAAGTAAAGAAGGAACGACACAAGGAGACCCACTGGCAATGCAAATGTACGCGATTGGAATATTACCACTAATAAAAACCTGTAAAAACAAGAATAAATACATTCAGAACTGGTATGCAGATGACTCTGCATGCTTGGGCAAATTCGATGAAATACTAGAATGGTTCAACCTGCTAATGAAAGAAGGGCCCAGATACGGCTATTACCCTGAGCCAACAAAGAGCTATCTAATAGTCAAAGAAGGCCTCGCAGAAATTGCCAAACAAAAATTCGACAAATTAGGAATAAAAATTGTAAAATCACAACGATTTTTGGGAAGTTTTATTGGTGACACAAACGACAAAATCGACTATATACGACAAAAAACAAAAAATTGGACTGACTGCATCCTTAAGATCACAAAAGCCTCGGAAAAATATCCTCAAGCTGTACATACCGCATTCACTAAATCACTACAATGCGAGTGGCAATACCTACAAAGAGTGACCACCGGAACAGATGAAAACTACAACGACCTAAAGAACGCAATCAAGACTCATTTAACGCCCTCTATACTGGGCAGAGAAGTAACATCCATAGAACACGAACTCTTTGCACTTCCAGTGAGGCTGGGTGGCCTCGCAATTAATGATCCCACAAAGCAAGCTAAAACCTCACATGCAATATCATTAAATGCAAACAAAATACTAATAGATGCGATTCGATCCGGCGAAGAAATCAACATAGAAGACCATCAAAATCATGTATATGAAACTCTAAAGGAAGAAAGAAAAAAACGAGAAAATAATGAACAACATGAACTAGAATCAATCATCGATAAACTGACAATAAAAACAAAAAAATGCATCCAAAGGGTGATTAACAAAAAATCATCACAGTGGCTAACAATACTACCGACCAAAGCTGATGATACCGACCTAACAGCTACGCAGTTTCGCGACGGCCTTGCGATCAGATACGGACATGAACCTTCTGGCCTGCCACTAAACTGCGATGGTTGCGGCGAAAATAATTTCAACCTCAACCATGCACTTAATTGCAAGAAAGGAGGTCTCGTAAAAAGAGGCCACGACCAACACAGAGACGATATCAAAAACTGGGCGGAACCAGCATGGGGTTCGGCTACTACTGAGCCAATAATGCGAGCCGCAACCTTAGATCAACCAGGGCTAATAAGCGACTTACTATTGGAAAGCGTGTGGGAGCCAGCGAGGAAGGCGTTCTTTGACATTCGCATTGTAAATGCCGACGCCGCATCGTATGGTCTACTCACATGGCCCACAATTGCCCAAATACACGCTCGTGAAAAACATCGCAAATACGATCTGGCTGCAGAAGATCTTAGAGCTTCATTTACTCCCCTTGTGGTCTCTTGTGATGGCGTTGTCGGAACTGAATATGAATCCTTCATAAAAAAAACATGTCTTAAGCTATGTGAAAAATGGTCCAAGCCACACTCGCAAATAATAAACTGGATCAAAGTCAAAATACAAATATCAATCATCAGAGCGGTCTCTATTAGAATCAGGGGAACGAGAAGAAAGATAAGAAGATTTGGATGCGAAGATGGCTGCGGAATACCCATCCTGGAGCACTAGATTTCTCCTCTTTTTACTATATTTTACCATACTCTGTTTATTAATTTGTATTATTTAACGCAACGTACTTTATTGTTGTTTTGTTTTGATTTCACGTGAACTTGTAAGTTAATGAGACTTCAGTCTACCTAAATGAGATTGTTTAAAATAGGTAAGCAAGTACATTTGTAAACAACATGTTGACTTTGGTGACTTAAACAACTGTAATTTGTTATTATTTTAAAGCATTTTTTGGCATAGGGTCACGTAAAAAATATTAGTAATGTAGGGTGCGTTGTCCAACAGTGAACCACCTTTTTTTTGAAGTCGCAGAACTTGCTAGAAAATAAAGCTAGAAATTTGGTTTTGATGTCATTGTTTAGGTAATTTCATAAGGTATCTTATGTATAGATTACAAAATGCTTTTTGGACTAACTAACATCCATTAAGTAGGTTTAAAAAAAAAATGATATTTGGTTCACTGTATACTATGGGTCGTTTACATTAAACCACCCTCATTTCAACAGTGAACCATAATGCCATTATCAGTAAAAAATGCTGAAATGTGAAAGAAAACTAACACAATATTTGGTAATCATCTGTATTTTTAATATACATGAATATAAAGAAATAAAAACGTATTCTTCTACATAAAAAAAAAGGAAAGATATTTGGTTCACTGTATACTATGGATAGTTTACATTGAACCACCCTTATTTCAACAGTGAACCATAATCCCATTACCAGTAAAAAAAAAGCTGAAATATGAAAGAAAACTAACACAATACTTGGTAATCATCTGTATTTTTAATATACATGAATTTAAAGAAATAAAAAACGTATTCTTCATACAAAAACTAAAAGTTATTATATATTATATATCGTGCGGTACACAGTGAGCCGGCTCAGTGAGTACTATGTGAACCAGGTTCACTGTTCAACAACCACACCATTCAACTTAAAATACGAAAAAAGATAGGTTATAAACGGAATTGTCACAACGCAATGTACTCATAAATTGACTAAAGACTTCATCAAATTTAACACCATACAGCGTTTGGTCATATGTTAAATAACAAAATATACAAAAATCCAGACACTTACTTGTGAAAAGTATCTTTTTTCGACGAAATTTAAACAAAGTGCTATCACACGTCCGGCCTAAGCCGCTGCCGCTGGCTCACTACGGGAGGGGGGAAGGGTTCTTAGACGGCATGTTTTAGCACGATCGGTCAAACTGGCAACGTCGCAGTTTCTTCAATATGGCGGTGGTTCAGTGTATCTTGATGGTTCACTGTTGGACAACCGACCCTACTGTACAGTCCAATCGGCAATTATCCTAAGCAGTCTTAAGTTGTAAACAGGAGGATCTTTCCTCGATGTACATTCTCAAGATGCACCTTTTTTGCCGAAAACGGTTATTTCCATATAAATAAAGTAACATAACGCAACAGATTGATCACACCCTTGCCAATGTTTGACTTAAGGTTTCTTTTTTCCCGAGAAAACACAAATTTCGACAAAAAAGGTGCATCTTGAAGGTAAAAACTTTTTTACTACTTAGCACAGGTAAGGCTAGCAAATACTAAATAAATAAGAATAATAGATTTATCGCCAAGTGCGCAAGCGAAAATAATCTTGGTTGCGTTAAATTTGCACCTAGTATCTATGAAGTCGGATACAAATTAAGTGCAAACCATTTATATAACATTCGTTACAGTACCTCTGATCGGATGACAATGACCCCTCCGGCCGCGTTTGCGCACTCTTCTTGCTTGATAGGAATACAAAAGTGACCGGGTTACCGTAACACGTATGTACACAATACAGTTTTGAATATAATTTAAGACTTTTTTCTCGATCACTACCCCCGGCCAAACACGACCGCTTGTCGCAGGTCTCTACGACTAACTCACCGATTACACGTTACACATTTACCTAATTACGTATTTAGTAGGTATATTTATAGCTCTCTACGACCATGTTTGCCTGTTATTTCCCTATCTCACTACATTGGGAACGGTTAAAGGTAATACTTGTGTAAGAGCACGATTATTTGCACCGTTAGTACCTACCTAATAAAGCGGCCTAATTCAATTATTTTAACAATTGAGACAAAACTGTTTTAACCCGATTAAAACTGAAAGTTATCATCTTTAGGGTTCCGTAGCCAAAATGGCAAAAACGGAACCCTTATAGTTTCGTCATGTCCGTCCGTCTGTCTGGCTGTCTGTCTGTCCGTATGTCACAGGCATTTTACTCAGAAACTACATGATGGATATTGATGAAATTTGGAATATAGGTGTGTTTTATGAGCCCCTACTTAGTTTGGTATATAAATAATTAAAATAAATATTTTTAGGGGGGGCACTCCATACATGTTAAAGACAGAAAAAAAAAAATTTTTCAGCAAATATCAACGTGTGGTACATAGTTCGACAGCTCTTTAAAAAACACTATAAGGTTCCTAAGTAATGTTTTTGATTAAGTGAATGTATTTGAAAATAATCGCTCCGAAAGTTGTGTAAATTGTGTCCCCCCCTCTATTTTCTAAACCGTGCGTCCGAAAAATATGAAAAAAATCACGAAGGTAACGCTTAATTAATACTTTCAACGAAAATTATTTTCAACAAGATCGAATGTACCGTTTTTGAGTTATTGCCGATAAACTGCGCTTCTCAACAAAAGGACGTAATTGCTATGAAGATACGCTCTTTTGTTGTTGTACTTTTTTTACATCGTATTTTTAGGGTTCCGTAGCCAAAATGGCAAAAACGGAACCCTTATAGTTTCGTCATGTCCGTCCGTCTGTCTGTCTGTCTGTCTGTCTGTCCGTATGTCACAGGCATTTTACTCAGAAACTACATGATGGATATTGATGAAATTTGGAATATAGGTGTGTTTTATGAGCCGCTACTTAGTTTAGTATATAAATAATTAAAATAAATATTTTTAGGGGGGGCACTCCATACATGTTAAAGACAGTAAAAAAATTTTTTTTCAGCAAATATCAACGTGTGGTACATAGTTCGACAGCTCTTTAAAAAACACTATAAGGTTCCTAAGTAATGTTTTTGATGAAGTGAATGTATTTGGAAATAATCGCTCCGAACGTTGTGTAAATTGTGTCCCCCCCCCCCCTCTATTTTCTAAACCGTGCGTCCGAAAAATATGAAAAAAATCACGAAGGTAACGCTTAATTAATACTTTCAACGAAAATTATTTTCAACAAGATCAAATTAAGCGTTTTTGAGTTATTGCCGATAAACTGCGCTTCTCAACAAAAGGACGTAACTGCTATGAAGATACGCTCTTTTGTTGTTGTACTTTTTTTACATCGTATTTTTTACCTTATAGTTACGGCTATGGAACCCTACACTGAGCATGGTCCGACATGCTCTTGGCCAGTTTTTACCTTATAGTTACGGCTATGGAACCCTACACTGAGCATGGTCCGACATGCTCTTGGCCAGTTATTTTTTAATTCGGCCGGTTTTTAGGGTTCCGTAGCCAAAATGGCTAAAAAGGAACCCTTATAGTTTCGTCATGTCCGTCCGTCCGTCCGTCCGTCCGTCCGTATGTCACAGGCATTTTACTCAAAAACTACAAGACGTATACTGATGTAATTTGGAATATAGATGTCTTGTAGATGCCGCTACTAAGTTTGGTAGTTAAATAATAAAAATGAAAAAATTTAGGGGGGGCACCCCATACATGAAACAGAAGCTAAAAAAAATTTTTTTCAGCAAACATCAACGTGAGGTAGGTACATAATTCGATAGTTCTTTTAAAAACATTATAAGGTTTTTATTTACTATTTTTTGATTAAGTGAATACTTTCGGAAATAATCGCTCCGAAAGTTGCATAAATTGTGTCCCCCCCCCCCCCCCCCTTTAAGTTTTAAACCGTAAATCCAAAAAATATGGAAAAAATCAGGAAGGTAACGCTTAATAAATACATTCAACGAAAATTATTTTAAAAAGTAACGAATAAACCGTTTTGAAGTTATTGCCGAAAAACTTCTCAACCAAAAGGTTTTAAGTGCCATTGATTTACACGGCAATTAAGACCTTTTGTCAGTTGTATATTTTTAGCTTTATTTTTATCTAGCACATTTCCTTATAGATACGGCTATGGAACCCTACACTGAGCATGGTCCGACATGCTCTTGGCCAGTTATTTTACTAACGGTGCGAATTTGTTCCTGGGTATTTTATTAAGTTACTCATAAATACAAAACCCATTCAAACAGTTAGCAAATATTTATTTCAGAAAATTCCGACTGCCAACAAATAAGTAGGTACAAATTATATAATTGTGGTCTGATACAATGATATTTTATAGGTAATGGAGAGTAGAGGTAAGGAGATCAATCTTATATGAAGGATCAGTTAAGTGTCCAGCTGAAAGTGCTGAAAGCACTAAATAATAGTTTTTCTACTCCTGTACTTTTATTTGTCTTTTACTTGGTCACGAACACTAATATAAGAACATACATGAGTTCAGAGAAGTCTATACTCTATTCCCCTTAAAAGCACTAGTGTTTTTAAAGTCGCTGAAAAATACTGCTAGCAGCCACAGACTTCTAAGTCTAGGTTAAACTTAGTTCAAGGATTACGCGTTCAATACTAATTTTACAATAAAAATACACAACTACCAACTTAACAGACAAATAAATTCCTGCGGTTTTAAGAAAAACAAAATTATCCGAACAAAATTTTTTGATGCCAACATTTTTTTTTTTTTTTTGTTAGCCTATTGTAGTGTCCCACTGCTGGGCAAAGGCCTCCTCCCTTGATTTCCAATCGTCCCGGCTCCGAGCAAATTCTGGCCAGCCGTTAAGAAATGCGTCCAGGTCGTCACGCCATCTTCGCCGCGGCCTACCACGTCTTCGCCACCCGTCTTGCGGCACCCACTCCGTGGCTAGTTTCGCCCACCTCTGTGGATGCATGCGGCAGACGTGGCCGGCCCAGTTCCACTTCAATCTGGCGGTCTTGGCACCAACATCAGCAATGCGGGTTTGCGTGCGCAGCGTGGTGTTCCGAACCCGGTCTGTTCGTTTCACGCCTAGCATGCTGCGTTCCATCGCTCTTTGGCAAACCTTCAATTTGGTCTTTTGTGACTCGGTAAGTGACCATGTTTGGGCACCGTAGGTTAGGACAGGCAGAATGCACATATCGACGAGTTTTCGCTTTAAGGCTATAGGGAGGTCCCCCTTGAGAAGATCTTTCATAGACCAATAGCTTTTCCAGCCGTTTTGGATCCGTCTCTCGATCTCTTTATCCTGCCTTTGACTGAAAGAAACTAACTGGCTTAAATATAGATACTCGTCGACATAGCATATTGCCTGTCCGTCTACCGCGACCCTACGTTTCGTGCTATTGGTCATTAGTTGAGTCTTAGACCGGTTCATTCTGAGACCAATTTGAAGGCTTGCCGAGCTTAGGTCTTGAAGCATTCGTTCAAGTTCTGATGCTGATGAAGAGAAGAGTACAATGTCATCAGCGAAACGTAGATTTGTCAATCTCCTCTCGCCGATGACAATGCCTTTGTCCTCCCAAGAGACCGCCAAGTTTTGAAACACTTGTTCGAGTGTGCTAGTGAACAATTTTGGCGATAGCGGGTCTCCCTGTTTAACACCTTTTTCGATCTTGAACGGCTGACCAGATGTCTGTAATTTGATATCTGCTGAACTATTGTCATAGATGGAGTTAAGAAGATCAATATATGTTGACTCGATACCTTGTTGATGAAGTGCTGCGAATATAGACCTGTGATTAATGCTATCAAACGCCTTTGTATAGTCAACAAAGGCTAGATATAGGGCTTTGTTGAATTCTTGGTATTTTTCAATAACCTGGTTTAAAGTGTGGAGATGATCGGTCGTAGAAAAATCTGGACGGAACCCGGCCTGCTCTGGGGGGTTGGTGTTTATCGAGTTTCCCAGCAATACGACACTCGATAATTTTGATGAAAGCCTTGTATAAGTGTGAAACAAGGCTTATTGGTCGGTAATTGTTAATATCGCACTTATCACCTTTCTTATGGAGCAGTATGATGTTGGCATGAGCCATCTGTTTTGGGATTACTCCTGTTTGCAATATTGTATTGAATAAATTGGTAATATGAGGTAAGAGTGTAGGCTTCCCTAGTACTAGGTATTCTGTACTAAGACCGTCTGCTCCTGGGCTTTTTCCGAACTTCATGCTTCGAAGAGCCTGGTTCACCTCGTAGCCTGTGATTGGGGGAATGGACTCCGTACAGATATATTGTTTGTCACTGATAGGTTTCAACGGGTCTGAGTAAAGCTTCTTGAAATAGTTTGTGCAAATATCTAACACTTTATCTCTGCTGTATTGCTTGGTACCATCCTCGTCATTCAAGCTGTTTATCCATGATTTTGTTCCGTGATGTATACCCTGACGTGCTGCTTTGAGTGAGACGTTCTTACTCAGGGCGGTTTTGACTGCTGCTGTATTAAAGTTACGGATGTCGCGTCGAATGCTACGTTTCACTATTTTGTCCAGACTATTGTAACTGTGTGAGGCTATTGGTAGAGATTGACGTTGTAGTATCAATTGTAGTGTGCTATGGGATAACTTTTTGTGTTTTTTGTTGTTGGTCTTAATTTTGTTGCTGGCGGCTCTAATACTGCTAATAATCTTTTGGTACTGGTCTTCCACATCGTCAATGTCCATGTTTAAACTTTCGAACTGGTTTTGTAATTCTAAGTTAAACATGTCGTAATTGTTCGATATTGTGAATCTGTCTAGATTTCTAAGTTGGTTCGAAAAAATTCTCTGGCGCACTACTTTAAAATTAAACGAAAGCTTCGTTCGTACTGGTCTGTGATCTGAACTGAATTGAAACCTGTTTATCACATTTACGTCGTTTATGATATCTAATTTGGATGACAATATAAAATCTATTTCATTTTTGTAACTTCCATCTGGAGATATCCAGGTCCATCGTCTTTGCTCTTTCTTTGGGAAATAACTGTTGCAAATTTTTAGACCTTGTCCAAAAGCAAATTGGATTAGTCGACTGCCACGTACATTTCGGTTTCCTAGTCCATATGCTCCAAGAACCTGTTCATCGCCCATTTCTCTTTCAACGCCTAGTTTCGCATTAAAATCGCCAAGAACCAGATTCCAAGTCCCACGCTGCTCGTCACAAGCCCTGTTAAGCACATCGTAGAAGTCTTCAACTTCTTCGTTATCGTGTGCTGACGTAGGAGCATAGGCCTGGACTATAGTTAATGTGCAGAGTTTTGATAATCTGAGTTTTACCACTGCAACTCTATCGGAGTAGCCTCTGAACTCCATTATAAATATTTTTAATATCGTCACTGCGTGTCACTAGCGAATATACGTCAAATTAAAAACAAAAGTTTACCATAGACACATACTTATTATATTGTCAGTCATATTTGCATTTTGACATACTGAATACATACATGTTATGTATACTGTAGCTAGTTGTAATGACTGTTAGCTTAATAGTCTATTTCTCGACGTGAAACATACGTTTCCCATTTTGTATTTCGACGTTTGGAAGTCCTTTACACCTCCAAAACATAATGTTTTGACAACGGAGACTCCTTACATCTCCATTAATTTTAGTCTATGTTTGCCTATTTTCTATATTTTTTATCGTGTTTTGACGCCTAGAGACCATTTACATCTCTAAAAATGTAGTTTTGTAATGTAATGATCCGGAGATTATATACGTCTCTCGGTAAAAGGTAAAAAAAACTGTGCCCAGTTATTTGCTTGTTGCATTTTATAAATGTCATCTTATGTAATAATGTCACAATTGTTGTAATGTTGTTTTTAAAAGAGAAACTGGTGAGTTTCTTCAGGCGCTTCTTCTCACCACAAGGTCATCTACCGAAGCGCCAAAAGAAAAGAATCAGACATGTAAAAGAGCCCTTGAGGCCTACTTACAGAAATAAATGAGTTTGAGTTTGCTATGTTTAATTTTGTATTTTATATTTTAAAACCTAGTCGTAGAAAAAGTAGTCTATGTAACGTTGTATAATTCAGTCAAAAAACGCTCATGGCGTCTCTATTTGCGATAGTCGCCGCCGCGGCGGCTAGTATCGCAACTCATGCCATTCGCATTTTTTGAGTCTACTTAATACAACTGTTGCATAAAATACTATTAAAACCTCCCCAAACCAGCGCTAGCGTTGCAGGAGAGTATGAAATGAATTAACACTTTTAGCAGTTGTAGACGGAGTGAAGTGCACCGATATGGAGGGTAGATAGGGCTAAGTTTTGATATTTTTGTTGACTAAAGTAGGTATTTAATAAAGCGGCGGTATACCAAATATTACCCATCTTCAATAGTAGCGCCACCACTATTTAGGTGCTTACACAAACACGATTCTCCTTAGCTCTACCCTCCGTACGAATTTAGCTATTAAGATTTGACTCACACAAACACATATACAGACACACGACAATTTAAATACTGGTTATTGAAGCAAATTCCCATCACTTCGAATGGCAGCGAATGGTATCATCATTATCAATTTAAATATACTGGCTATTGAAGCAAATTCCAATCACTTGTAATTTGCTCCAATAGCCAGTATATTTAACTTGATAACACCATTCACTTAATTATTATTATTCAGATTATTAATTTGGTCTACAAAATGATTATTGAATTTTTGTGCAAGTAATGTGGGTCCTTTATTGTTTCGCCATCATTTATTATTTGTATGATATTTATCATTTGAATAGTATATGATTTTAGTGTTATATCGGTTAAAATTAGGGATGCAACGATACCGATACGATAATCGTATATCGGCGATTATCGTAAACCTTTACGATCATTCGTTATCGTAAATATTACGATGCGATATTTTTACGATACATTTATTTCAAAATTTTTACTGTTTCGGGTGAAACGAAACGCATAAAGCGTCAATTTCTGAACGCTTCGCATCCGCACTATTGCCTAGCGGAGAATACACACAAGATACAGAAGAAATTAAACCATAATTTTCAAAATTATTTTATATTTTTACGTACTTTACTCAAACACAAAAACAAAATCAACTCAATTATAAACGGATCAAAACATGAACGCGTGACAACAAATGGCAGGGAGATGAGGCGAACCGAGCATTTCGGATTGCACCCGAACATAGCTAATAACTATGATCGGCAATGCCGACTAGTCGGCCGATTAATCGGCAAATTGGGAACCGATTAGTCGGCCGATTAGCTAGTCGGCAAAATCCGTAGTAGGCCCATCTCTATTAAAAATGCATAACTTTTTTTATACTTTTACTTTACTTAGTCTTACAATAATAACATACAACAAAGCTTCCAATAAATTCATCAAAATGGTATTAAACAAATATCGTAATGCATTCGTATCGTAATTCGTTATCGTATTTGGCCATAACGATGTATTCGTCATTTGTATAGGTATCGTAATAGCCGTATCGTTGCATCCCTAGTTAAAATATATTAAATGTTGTTCTACAGAGTGAGACGCACCCCATTAGACGGATTTTTAGAATTTTTGGCTTGAATAAAACTAACTTTGACAATTTGGTTTTTTATTACCATTTTATCATAAAAATAATATCATAAATCACTAGTTAAAAAAACTTAAGTTATCGCGTTAGACTTCTAACTAGTGTACTAGGTGCATATATATTAGTGAAAAGTACCTGACTAATAATCATTATAGAAAAGTCTGTCAAATGAGCACCACAGATTGACTCTTCAACGACTTAACATTTCTACGAAAACATTCAAATATGAGGCTTAATTAATGAATTAAGCCTCATATTTGAATGTTTTCGTTGATTGATGTTTGCCGCCAACAGAAACGTATCTTTACACAATGGTGTAAAGATACGTTTCTGTTGGCGGCAAACATCAATCATAACGATTACAATGTTTTACCAACTGTAACTTGATAATTTGTGCTGTAAGTCAGTATAGCCAAGCCAAGAAAGTGGTCTACCACTTTTGAAGTTCCCCTCAATAAAGTTGAAAAGTGGTAGACCACTTTCTTGGCTTACTGTATGTACTATTACTAAGAAAAAGATTAAAAACGCGAAGCCGACCGCAGATGTCGCCAAAGTCGATGTACGTAAATTTTGCCATTAGTGAATAAATGGAATGGGGATGACGACTGGTTTAAAACTAGGTATATAGTTCTATTTAGTCCGTTAGTTAGATTATGGAAAAATATCGGACACGTATTTTTTGGTTCATCAAAATATTAAAAATCGTTATAGATCATCAAACTTCTGGAGTGGGGGCTTGTGACGTCACTCCTAGGTGAAAATTGTACCTAGGAGTGACGTCACTCGAAACTTCTAAGCACTCTATCCTCGTCATTTTTTGTTAGTCAAACAAAAGAAAAAATACTTGTACAATATTTTTTAATAATCTAACTGGCGGACTAAACTGTTTTTTTTTTAGTCGTCTAGCCCATTGTTACGTTGTCAACTTCTCTGTTATTCTTATTATTATCGATAATAAAAAAATAATACCGAAATAAAATGATCCAAATGAAAAAATAGAAACTATAGCTGTGAGGAGGCGAGTATTTCTTACAAATATAATTTATATTTATTTTTACGATGTTATTTTCATTTCTTTTTCGATACATTCCATGTATCCAGAATGTTGTTTTTTCTCGTAAATAGGTAGATTATGCTCTAGAGTATCATACTTATACATATTTCATAAAAGGGTTAAGTCGCACTGTCCCATCGAGATATGGAGTCACCCATTTGTTAGAAAGAGAAAGTCATCCCTCCTGCTCTAACAAGCAAGTGCCCTCGACTCGGATAATCATTTGGTTTATTTGTCTGTGGTATCATTTCCAGTACATTAGGTACTACGCTAATTAACAATACGCGTACATAAGTGCTAAAAGGCACAATTACTTAAATAAAAACTTAGTTTTCTAAGTCAGTCCAATTGTACAATATACTCGATATCTGAATCGCAACTATGCGAAAAATAATAAAGCGTATTTATCGCTAATTACGTTTACTGTAAATCAAACATGTAATTACAAACAAACGAGATAATTAAGAAACTAAGTTCGACCTCAGAAACAGCTGGTCTTTAGCCTTGTCACTGTGGTGAGTTTGAGAAATTCACATCTAAATAATATTTTTATATTATTGTGAAAACGTTAAACAAATGATCAGCTGCTTTTGAGGCAGAAAGTTCCGCAGATATTAATAATCTCAAATGCCCTTATCATACACTTTTTGCAATATCTGACTACAAAACAAAATCAAGTCCTTAGCATCAAATTTATCACACAAGTAATTTTGCAAAAATGATAATTCCTTGTTACTATTTGCTCCATTTGCATGCAGTTCACTATCGCGCTGAATAACACTGTCCAGAATAGTCTTAGTGTCAGAACTAGTCATTTTCTTGACAAGCAAGTCCGTACAGTCTTTCACAGGAAGTTTTTCTGCCAGTTTCAATGTTGACGCTTTTTCTAAATGTTCATTGAGCTTCAAAACAAAATCTTTTCGCTGGAAAAAGAAAAGAGCACATTAACAAAATTACATCTAAATATTCCAATCGTTGCATTACGGGATATAAGAATGTTACTTACATCTTTTAAACATGACTTTATAATATCTTCAGTTGATTTTTCCCCGGATTCATTAGTCTGTGTACATTGTTGCAGAGTCAATACTTCGTCAGTTTGTGTTGATGAACAACTGTGTGATATGAAGGTTTGGGTTTCCGTATCACTCGTTAAATTATTAGTTTGTATTGCAACACTATTTGCTACCATTTCAGGTTCTATATTTACTCTAGATTCTACATCTGCAATAGGTTCACCCGCCTCTTCGACTTCAGTTATTTTATCCTTTTTAGATGCATAGTCTGTTAGTACTTTTTTAGCAACTTGTACTTTCGGAGCTTTGATGCATATTCTATTTACTTCGAGTTCTGTCAACTTTGCTAAATCACCAATAGTTTCGATTTTTCCTTCCAGTTCTTTGACAAGTAATAGCTTCATTGCTGGCGAAGACAGTTCTGAAGCAATATTATCAATCGAATCTTTACAGTCTATGAGATCCGGGAATATGGGATCCGTATCATTTAATTCACTTGTCTTGACTACTTCTACAGAAGGCGTCTGTTCAATAGAACTGAGTTCTGTATCATTACTGGAAATAACATCATTTTCACTGAAGCTTTCAATGGTTTTCGTAAGCATATTATCAAGTTTAAATAAAGATTCGAGTCTCTTTGGCGACTTCATAGGAGACTGATGTCGTAATTGTCTTTCCAAGCGTTTAACTGCTGAACTTTGCGGCGACCGTAATCCACTCGTTTCTATATACTTCTGAACAGACACAGAAGTAGATACTGGATCATGAAAGCTGACTCGTTTTCTCTGAAAAGCAAAAATATGATATCATATCAATGATATATAGAGAAAAGAGAGTATTTGTTACATATTACCTACATTTGTCGAGAAGTAACATCTCATTTGCCATGTAATTGACTAATTATAACAACAGACGATGACGACTGGCAAACGCTATAAAACGTTTTCTCATTGCTGTATGATATATTAATGTAATATACTAACCTTACTAGCTGGTGACACCGTAGCTTCGTCAGCTATGTCTACAAGCTTCCTTTTAAGAATGGAAATAGCCGGACTAGAATCAGCAGTGGGCAAGGCTTTCTTGAACTTCAGGAAAAGCTCACTTTCTTCTTTTCCGTCAGAACTATCACTATCAACTGCTGTTTGGTACAACATTCTCAAGTTTCTGCGTGCTGGAGTGTTGACTGGACTGCTTTTCTTGGGTTCCTCAGTTTCAGGTTTGTCAACATGCATGACAGATTCCAGTAATCTGTCCGGCACACAAAGCCCTAACATTTGAGCACCACGACCTCCACTACGCACTTGTGGCCGATTCTTCTTCAAGGACAGCGATGAGCTCGGACTGGTGTTAGTAACAGTAACTTCTGGTCTAGGTGGAGATTGATCCCTTTTGTCGGGCGAAATTTTCTCCTCCGTGAATATTTCTGGTGAATTACTCATTTCCAAAGGTTCGCCATTTATTTGTAACGGACCAGATAGTTTAACAACCATGTAGTCACAACTGGTTTCGTGTGAGGGTGACGTCGGCTCTATTGGACTTAATGCTTTTATAGGCGAAATTTCCGAAGTATTGTTTAAGAAATCTTGTTTTCTTTGGTCATCATCTTTAAAGGGAGATGAAGCTCCATTCTCTTCATTCTCACTTATATCACCAAGGGTTATAGTTCTATCATCAGCAGTAGAAGTCAACTGGCTATCAACACTTTGTTCGTTCTGATCAACGTTTTCTTTCTTGTCAGGGATATCTTTCTGATTTGTTTTAATTAATTCATTTGTGTCGTTTACAAATTGGGAGGGATCTGTAGGTTGCGTATCAGCATTGGCTAATTCAAGAGTATCAGGTCCCGGACCCGGATCACATTCATTGGTATTCAAGTCAATAACGGGTTCATCGTCGTCATTGATGATTATCACTTCTCCAGAGCTTGTTGGCTCCGTATCCATTTCCTCTGTCAAATCGAGAATAACATTTTCCTGGACATCAGTCTTATTAGCTGGTAATTCAGTGTCATCCTTGTTTTCTTGGGTCATATTCACATCAGCAGTAGAATTTATCTCTTGGGTAGAAACATCAAGTAAATGTTGAGTTTCTGGAACAGTCTTGTCAATATCATCTGCACTAGATGATGGTTTATTAGTACAACTCCTAAATGATTTTACTGATATTGTGGTTGTTGTGTCTTGGGAGCTTTCAATGATATCTTCGGAAAGGTCTTGTGTAGCATCAGGACTAATATCTTGGGTTTCACAGACAGTAACGGACAAGTCCTTTGTATCTTTATTTGATTTTTCGTTTGTCAAGTCTTTATTATTGTTATCCTTTATTTGTTTTGAAGCACTTTTTGGATCACTTTTAGACTTATTTAATTTTTCCGCTAAACTTTTTCTCCTAGTACTATTCGGAGTGCTTGCCAAACATTTTCTCGTTACACGTTTATCTGATTGTAATTTTAAAAATGGGTGACCCTCCACCATGTCTATTGCTAATTCTTTTTCAATTCTTGATTTCTTCTTGGTAGTCGACTTTACCGCATCCAAATCTTTTCTTTTAGGAATAGGATTTGGAGTTGATTTATTGTCTTCTGAAATATCTTTTACTTTCTCAGGTTGTTGTGTTTCTTCTATAGACCTATCGGCAGTTATATCGCCTTGAGAACATTTTACTTCAGATTCGATTTTAGGGCTTGTGTTAGAACTATCATGTACATTTCTACTAACAGTATCTCCTACGGATGAAGATGACACTTCTGCAATCATTACCTTAGTTTCACTTTTATCGTCTGTCTTTGCATTATCACTTGATTCAGATTCAGTAATCGAGGTATTTAATTTACCCACCTCAGTGTTAACAACTTCAATCTTTTCTAGAGATACAGTAGCTGCTTTGAGAGGTTGATTAACATTCTCAGTATTTTTTTCTGGTAAACTAGTCTCTCCTTCTGAAGTATCCATCATTTCCGATGTTTGGAATTCATATTGATTAGTAGAATTGCGTCTTTTCTTTAGTAAATATATTTCTGTATCATCAAACTTTTTAGGCTTTCGTTTAACGCGAGTGGGTCTATCAGCAGATATTTTGGAAGGTGCAGAACTGACAACATTCGTAGTTTCTTTGCATTTAGTCTCCGGCGTATCAAAGGTGTTGGCATTAACAGTCTGGTTTAGAAGATCTGGTTTCGATGGCAATTCTTTTGTAACATTAGACTTTTCTATCAAATTTCTTACATTTCGAAATACTCTATCTTTCAAAGCCATTCGTGGTGTCTTAACAGACGGAGATGACTTAACTTGGTCAACATTGTTCGGTTTTGGGCTGTCTACATTTTTACTTCCTTTTTTCTCTGAAGTATCAGCCTCCGGAGATTCAGAGAAAAACTTGTCTATTATTTTTGGTACAATATCGGTACCAGGCATATTTTTAATTGTAGCAATATTATCAGTTGACGGTGTACTAGCTGATCCACTATTTGTCGTTGATGCATCTTGCGAGTCTGTCTTCCAAGATTTAAGTTTGAATTCATCTTGTGATTGTGAAAGATCTTGATACAAGGCTGGAATATCTTCTCTTTTTCTTTGTAACTTTTCTTTTTGATTTTCTGTCAACTTTCGGGGATTGAATTTCCAGTTTGATTTAATAACCGCATACTCTTCGCCATTTTCCACAACCGTATTTATTATACTGGCTTCTTTCTTTTTAGCACTCTTTTTGGTGTTTTTTGTCGCAGGTGTCGTAAACTTATTTTCATCTTGCACTTTAGATTTTGGAGTGTCTATATCAGATTTATTAGGGTTTTCAATTTTTTCATAAGCGACCTTAATTTTTGTCCTTAATGATTGGTCAATACGTTTGTCTAATATAGTTGATTTTAAAATGGAGTCCAACTCGGAGGGCACTGGTAACGTTACAAATAAAGAACGGCATTCAAGGAGTTCTTCCAGTAAGACCGCTTTGAATTCATTAGCTTTTTCGGTTTTAAAAAGAAGAGCAACAGCATCAATAAGTTTCACTATTATCACCTTGTCCATTGTACCCTAGAAAGATGAGACATATTTTTGTTATTTAAAAAAAATAATCAATCGTCGGGTACTGAGATATCAAGTACCTATTTGTCTTGCCAAGCTGCTCGCACTATTAAAACAGTTCTTACCAATAGTTGTATTATTTACTACGATTTCATACTTACATCATGTTGTGATCGTTTGATCAAGATATTTAATATTTTTTTGCTAATTAAAAAGATATCTTGGACATGTGCATCGATCACATCCTCGTTAGCTGCAGTTGCCGACAAGAGGTCTAGTGTCTCAATCATTATCGGCAAAATTTGGTTAATTTCATTCCATTCATTGTATTCCGATATCACTTCCCGCAACATTTTCACTTCTTTGCTCAATCCCTCATCTGTAAATGGACATACATACCTTTAAATTTAAAGTACAGTCAGTCTATAGTCTGTACTTTTAGGCACAATACCATTGGCTGAACGACCCGAGTCACGTGGTTTTTTCGTTAACCTTTTTTTAAATACCTAAAAGTACGGACTATAAAAAGTAGCTTTACTACTGCGGTCGCGGTGCATCAGCGTATTTTGAGTAGTGGTTCGATACAGGAGATAGACATTTTTTGGCACCAGAGTTCTTTATAAAATGAGTAAAAAGAAATAATTTTTATGCCACACCTGGCCATAAAGTGGCTTTTTCCGCACGCTGCGCGTACAGAAAAAGCCGCTTTCTGGCAAAGTGTAGACATAAAATTATGTACACAACACGGGAGGTAATAAAGAAAGCCCTCGACGATCGCATATTTACGTCCCTCGCTTGCAGCTCGGGCCGCAAACTTCTGCGATCTTGGCCTTTCTTTGTTTTACCACCCTTGTTGTGTATTGTACTATAAGTCACCACAAAGAAACGGCAGCAGCACAAAGAAATTTATTTGTTTTTAAAAATTCTTATATACTTACAAGTTTTAGTAACTATTTTAGTTTTTGTTACTGCAAGCAAGACGCACAGAATGAAGAATTTCCCAGCAGGACCGCTATTTTCATGAACAGACAGGATTCTGTTGATCTCCACGTGGAACCATGTAGTTTGCACTGTCATTAAATGCATTACGCTGTAAGTGCTATTCCATGTCAAAGCAGCTGTGTCAACCTAGAAAAGTATATTTTTATTTATACTTACAAATGAGCATAAGTAAACACGTGCACGTCAATACGCTCGTATGTTATACACACAATAGACACCAATACATAGATAGAACAGAGAATATATTGAGAAAACTTAGTAGAACCCTAAGAAAGACACTTTTTATATTAGGATCATAACGATATTCGCCTCAGGGTTTTGGTGATTAGAGCATACAGTAATATTGTCCGGGTAATAGGTGCATTGCATATTCTATTTTGTAATGTTCTGAAATAAATATTCTATTATATTATTAAATTTAAGTTTTTTAAATAGCTAATTGTGCGTATGTGTTGCTTAGACGAATCTATCCACTAATCTGTTGTATTTTATCTGTTAAACGTAGGTATCAGTGGCGTGGTGTCCAAAGAACCCGATTCCCACCGGCTTGCCTATTTTAAAGCATATGACTGGAGTATCTACTACTCCCTAAAGAAAAACTAATCCAATTCTGCTCCGGCATTACTAAGAATATATTTGACGCCACGCCACTGGTGGGTATAATTATTTTCTGTATGTCGAGTTGGTTTTTGGACTCTTTTTTAATAGGAGTACTTAATATCAATTTCCCCATTCTTACACACCATCAAATCACCTAATTACAAGTTCTTCAGCAATAACTAATCTCACCTTATTCCATGGTAAAAGGTATGATCGTTTTCCGTCTTTGAGCCTAACATATCAAATCAGTAAGTATACTTACGTTAGTGAAATGGGGCAGATTCTTCAAGGGCCAAAGCAAGAGGTTGCACATTCGATGCAGGCAGTCGTGCCTCGAGTTCGACGCTTGAAGGGCATCAGCTAATGCCTTCCACAGTTGCAGCATATTGTCATCGGGCGTACCGTCAATGATCAACCATTCTACTAGCTTCTCTTCTAACCTTGGGGATTCCTTTACCACAAATTCTGTTATCAACCTCAGATTTTTCAGCAAATTCTCGATGTTGTGCCTAGAGTTCAGAAAAAATATTAAAGAATATCGCTTCTCGAAACAAGTGCTGAAACTACTATTATTGTAACTCTATTAAAGGACCATGGGCAACTTTGTATGGGATGTGGACCAAAAACCAACAGAGCTGAGAGTTGTGTCATTAAAAAGTACATGTACTTCATTTTATTATATGGGCACCAAGTTCAATTCCATTGCAAAACTGAGATATTCATATTTTAGTTTCTATGAGAAACGCCTACAACAGTACACCTACGCTAGCTGACGCGGCTGCACGGAGCGGGCCCATATCGATACCTTTAGACTCAAAGGGCGTAAACGCCATTAGAACCTGCGGCGTTTACGCCCTTTGAGTCTAAAGGTATCGATATAATGAAATGAAGTACATGTAAAGACCTATTTAATGACACAACTCTCAGCCCTGTTAGTTTTTGGTACATTTTGACGCATGGTCCTTTACACTTTAGGTCTTAACTGAAGAAATGCACCAATATCCTCATCAGCCTTTACACCTACATGTAGGCACTGCCTGCTGGAGACAGGCCTACTCTCATTTTGATGAGGGAATGGTCCCCAGACCCAATGCGAGTTGGGGACTACACTCATATACACCTTTATTTTTCTTCACAGATGTATTTTTGTGGTTTTGTTTGTAGCTAAATACTTACAAACTATTCAATATTTCCAAAATTATGTTAAACTTACTTTTTACAGGTTTCAACAAATGTGGTATCCATTAGAATGGAAATAAGAATGTGTACAGGTGCATTCAGATATTCTCTAGTTTTAAGGAGTGCCTTTAACGTTGCCTCTTCGAGTAGTGAAGAAATAAGGACATTGTTCACTATGTCTGTCAGCTTACTATTGCTTGAGCTCATCTGTAAAATGAAATATTTCGTCAAAGTACTGAGACTAATCAAGTAGGTATGTTCGCAATAATGTAATAGTAATTTAGGGAAGTCGTTGGTAACAGAGACATTGACAAATATGACCCATCTCTGTCAACTACTACTCATACTAGTATAGCGTAATACAAGAGAGAAGGGAGGTAACATGTCACAGGACAAGTGATAAAATAAAAATAAAATAATTTATTTCTGCAAGTAGGCCCTCAAGGGCTCTTTTACATGTCTCATCTCTAATTCTTTTCTTTTGGCGCGTTCGGGTAATTGACCTTCTGGTGAGAAGAAGCGCCGGAAGAAACTCACCAGTTTCTCTTTTTGACCAACGAGTATTACAACAATATGACGTTAATATAAGATTTCATTAATACATTACATTAAACTTAAAACTACATTTATAGAGATGTAAAGGGTCTTTCTATGCGTCCAAACAAGACAAATAAAATAATAAACATCATATACCTGAGCCATTTCTCTGATAATTGTTAACAGATCATTGAAAAGATCTTTTCTGAGATTATTATCAGGTAGTTCAGCAATGGTCATCACAAATGACTTCCAAACACAAGTGATTGTCTGTTTTCCAATTCCAACATCATCCTCTGCAGAAACTTTTATTGACATCTTTAATGAATGCAACCAATCGCTCCAGTGGTCCACCAAGGCATTGGTACTTATCAGTTTTTTCTTTAATCTGGCCTTCGAACCACAACCTTCGCAGTTCACATGACCAACCAGTTCTACAAACACTTCCACACACTTCTTCTTAACTACTGGTGAAATCATCCCTGGTATCAGAACTTTCTTTTCAGGAACATGCCTTCCAAAGCAAAAGTGCATAAATGGATATAGCATGTTATCATCCACTCTCGTTTCATATTGTTTTATAAGTTGCCACCAAGTATCCAATTTAGCGAATGCCGTCTCTTCAACTTTGGCATTATTTGATTTTAGCGGAATAATAAGCAGTTTTATCCTTTTGTTCACAAACTGCTCATTTGTTTCCGATGAAAAGTTGTCGATCAAAACGTTCCAGCACTGAAATGCTTTGCATCTGTTTTTGACATCCATTTTGAATGCCATTTCCACAACAGGTAACATTGAGTTGATAGGGCTGCCAACTCCAGGTTTGTTCATAGTTATTTGAGTTTTAAGCAGTTTGATGAAGATGATCCAAAGCCTGTGCCACAGGACACTGCCATTTGTTAAGAGGTCTTTTATTTGCGCTGGATACCTGGAAAAATTAAATGAGATATTTTAGTTCTGTGTATTCCTTACTCCAGAAAAACAGCTAAGGAAACATGTTGAAAGCCTGTCACTTCATCCTACTCCTCTAGCAACTACTTCTAGACTCTAGAGTCTAGAGTCTAGAGCCTCTACTTACTGTGAAGAGGTAAATAACTGGCCAAGAGCATGTCGGACCATGCTCAGTGTAGGGTTCCATAGCCGTAACTATAATATAAGGTAAAAAATACGATGTAAAAAAAGTACAACAACAAAAGAGCGTATCTTCATAGCAATTACGTCCTTTTGTTGAGAAGCGCAGTTTATCGGCAATAACTCAAAAACGGTTAATTCGATCTTGTTGAAAATAATTTTCGTTGAAAGTATTAATTAAGCGTTACCTTCGTGATTTTTTTCATATTTTTTGGGAGCACGGTTTAGAAAATAGAGGGGGGGGACACAATTTACACAACTTTCGGAGCGATTATTTCCAAATACATTTACTTAATCAAAAACATTACTTAGGAACCTTATAGTGTTTTTTAAAGAGCTGTCAAACTATGTACCACACGTTGATATTTGCCGAAAAAATTTTTTTTTACTGTCTTTAACATGTATGGAGTGCCCCCCCTAAAAATATTTATTTTAATTATTTATATACCAAATTAAGTAGCGGCTCATAAAAGACACCTATATTCCAAATTTCATCAGTATAGGTCTTGTAGTTTTTGAGTAAAATGCCTGTGACATACGGACAGACAGACAGACAGACAGACAGACGGACGGACATGACGAAACTATAAGGGTTCCGTTTTTGCCATTTTGGCTACGGAACCCTAAAAAGGTAGGGATGGTCAATATGAGTTACATATTTTTGTAAGGAATAACAAAAATAAGAATACTATGTATAAAAAGAGATCCCTCCCTTCAATAATGTGAATGAACATTGATGCATACACTGCCATCCTATGACTAATAAAACCCGGCTAACCTCTATGGAGTTGTATAGAGGTTAGCCTGGTTTTATTTTAGATATCAGATGGTAGTACAGGTTACACTAAACTCAACGAGTGCTGCTTTTATGGATATCATAAAACAAAATTAAGGTTTAATTTAAAAACATGAAACTCAAAGTACAGAGAAAAGTTAACAATACAAGTTTTTAAATTCTTAGAAAAATTTAATTTATTAAACTAGTTCACCTAATTTAGGCATTCTCTTTAGGCAGATTTAAAAATAATAATAGAGATATTATTCTGGATTCTAGATCATACTTACGCATTTGGATTGTATATATTTTCCAAGACATTCTGCCACTGAGCATTAGCAGTATAGTCAATAGTTGCAAGTTCTTCCGTCAACATTTCCAATAGTTCCAACATTGTCACGATCTTCGGTGCTGTAGCTATGATCTGAGTTTGGAGGTAATTCATGGTGCAAGGCACTACTCTAGAAAACCAAACTGCTAAACCTTTTTTCACATATAATGCTCTTTTATCGGGAGTTAATTTGTTAATTACTTTGTGGGCTAGATAAATCGGCTGGAATAGAAAAGATAAATTCAAATTATCAGAAATAAAGAATATTTATCACTTTATAAATAACGAATGTTACAATCTATTCACACTAATAGGGCAACTAAACGGGCAATATTTTACTGCAGTCTGTGGCTGGCAAATCTTTCTATCTTTTTCTTACTTAGTATGCTAAAGCAAGATGCACATAATTACCGGGCCGCAGTCGCAGTTGTTGCAGAAAAATATGGCCTGTATAAATGCACCTTAAAATGCAAACAACTAAAATTCCAAAAAGAACAGCATATTAAGAGTGGGGAGATTAGGACTGTAGTCCTAGATGCCATCCAAGGATTGAAGAAGCCACTTCCGGTTGGTAGCAGGCCTGTGACAGAACTTCCAGTGCCATTTCTATATAAATTTAATTCGATTATCAGGCTGTCTGCACTGAATGTTAAAATTTAAGTAAATTCTTTCATTAAGCATTTTTATCTGCAATGAGATTTATAACATTCTTTATTATTTCCACATTACCTGGAACCTGATTTCAACAGGAGTCTTCACATGGCAATACAGATTAAACAGTTCAAATACGTCATCACAATTGAATGCGACTTCAGCCAGAACACTGTCCGGGTAAGCCAGGAAAGTCTGGAAGCTTATAGTTTGCAGTGACTCTGCTTTGTCCATTGATGCTGCAGTCAGTATGAAGTTTAAAACTGCCTCCGCTGATGGCACTAGTTTGGTGACCGGTAGATCTGACTGAAATAAAAAGCATGAAGAAATGTGAAAGACTGGTAAAAGTAAACATAACTACAGTAACAAATTTTACATTTTGTTGGGCCCACCTAAGGTGGAATCATATACAGTAAATTTATACCTTAAAAGTTAATGTTTACTTTGCTTAGTATCGATTCAAAGATTTTTAAGAAATTGCATGCTAATTAAAGTTTGTGACTAAACTTGTTGTATCATCTGAAGGCCCAAAGTACTTTTTGTGTTTTTAAAATAAGAATCTTCTTTCATACAATAAAAGCTGTTAACTCATTTCAAACTAGTCCTAGGTAGTAACTGTGGGCCTTGGGAGGGTATGGTCACAGTATCATACAGTAATTTCTCTTCCTACGAAAGTGCATGCTTAAATGTGTGCGCACTGTGAACGAACACACTACAAGCAAAGATTTAAGAATGCGCCAGAATGCTCCAGCATGGATTGCACTCACACAGACTCGCGAATGAGTGTCTGTTTAAATATGTGTCACACGCTCCTTAACGGCGGAAGTTGGACTACTTGTTTGTCTTTATACTTTGGTAGGATGTCTATCTAATTTATGAACTTTAGCTCTAGCACATAATCAGTGAAAGAGATTTTTGTTATGTTGGCAATAGTATCATGGTGAGGGTTGGGTTAACATGTAGTTCTACACAGCAATGGTGCATAACATACAACTAACAACCATCCTGTTTTGGGCAGTCGTGTAAAAAACACAAGTTTTACAACAGGGATACAAAATACAATACCTGATATATCCTCAATATTTTAGCAATGATATGTAAACAGAATACTGCGTGCCGCACGTCATCTTTTAAGTCACGTACACATATCGCCAATATCCTATCCAGTATTGTAGCACTGACACTATTTCCATGGTTCAAGGCATTATGTATGGCTTCCAAGTGCTGATTTCGTAAAAATCCACGAGTAAACGTATTGTCTTCTAGAATTTCGAGTTGCTTCTCCAGCATTTTTGACGCTGGAATGTGAACAACAAAAGGTTACAACAACTAATTTTAAGAGTGAACCTTTTCAATCTAAAACACCTTAATTAAGTCTGTATACCACGTTGTATAACTTCGTACCTTGTAATACTATTATCTGGTAGAACTATACTAAATAACCAGAATTGAACACGATATTATGGCGTACCATCGTAAGCTTACGACAAAAAAAAACAAACAACACAACACAAAATACAGTATAAGTTACACTTGATCACGTCCATAGTTATTAATAATCAATTTTAAAACAAAAATTGTAGAATCATATGTTATTCATGCAGAATTGCAAAAAATATTTAACCGCAAATAAATGAACACGATTTGACGTTTCGTACGTTTCTGGCGCGAAATAGTCCTAGCATTGCAACCGACTAGTTTTCGATTCCAAGTCGATTATAAAGAATTGGAATTTTACAAATCGCGTTTTCTGTCTACTTGCAATCTAAATTAAAAAAATACTGTGTTTATTATTTCCAACACAGTAAATATTAATATTTCGTTTCCAATTTTCCATTCAAAAACAAGAAGATTCAAATGCGAATGCACGTTGCACGCACATATTTCATTTCTATTCTATACTATATCGTTCGTAAATTCGTAACATTTTTGCTTTATGTGATGTGAGTCCCGTTAATGCCCGACCCTGTATTGTACAGCGCGATAATTCGCGACCCCAAAAATAGTCGCGGATTATCGGACCTAGCTTTTGCACCCGGTGCAAAACGTGGCTTCCAATAGGGAATATGCATGATACTTTTTTATTTACTTTAATAAAAGTTCATTCATATAAGAAACAGGAAGAACAAAATATTTTTCGAATAACTGTTAAAATAACCAAGATATAAGACAACAAAGATTTATCTCTATCTCTTTCTAGCAAAACAGAATTTAGTATGGAGATAGTATAGCGGCCGTGTACTATGACGTCACAGTCCATGTCGGATCTCTCCGTCTAATCACCGTCTGATTAGTGCTTTAAAATGTTTATATCTGCCGTATTTCTAGGTCGATTTTAATTTTATTTTCAGTCTTCGTCATCTTTTTTACGGTATTTTCATATTTTGTTAAGAAATGTATTAAAGAAAATTCATGCATATTCCCTATTATTGCCCTGAACCAAACTTGTTCAGCCCGATAAAGCACGGCCAAATAATGCCCAGCCCGATAATACGCAACCCGATAATCGGTGTACATTGCTTCTGATTCAGGGACTCCAATTATAACCCTGTGCCGGCTTCTATTAATACTGCTCTCAAGGACACAAGCAGACTAACAAACCTAACCTAAAATAACTGGCCAAGAGCATGTCGGACCATGCTCAGTGTAGGGTTCCATAGCCGTAACTATAAGGTTAATAAAAAATACAATGTAAAAAAAGTACAACAACAAAAGAGCGTATCTTCATAGCAATTACGTCCTATTGTTGAGAAGCGCAGTTTATCAGCAACAACTCAAAAACGGTTAATCCGATCTTGCTAAAAATAATTTTCGTTGAAAGTATTAATTGAATTTTACCTTCTAGATTTTTTTCATATTTTCTGAACATACGGTTTAAAAGATAGAGGGGGGGACACAATTTTTGCAACTTTCGGAGCGATTATTTCCGAAAGTATTCACATAATCAAAAATATTACGTAAAAACCTTAAAGTGATTTTGATGAAAAAAAAAATTCGTCTTCTGTTATATGTATGGAGTACCCTCCCTAGAAATATTTATTTTTGATATTTAACTACAAAACTAAGTAACGGCTTATACAACACACCTACATCCCAAATTTCATCAATATACGTTATGTAGTTTTTGAGTAAAATGCCTGTGACATACGGACGGACGGACGGACGAACATGACGAAACTATAAGGGTTCCGTTTTTGCCATTTTGGCTACGGAAGCCTAAAACGGAGGCTTCCAACTATCGGGCCGGGCATTATCGGGTCGAGCTTTATAACTCTGTACAGATAATGCTCGGCACGATAATTCGAAGCCATTGGGTTCGAATTACTGGTCACCAATTATCGAGCTGCGCATTATCACCCTGTGCCAAACGTGACCTCGAAATATCGGGCCGAGCATTATGTACAGGGCGATAAAGCTCGACCGATAAAGCTCGACCGATAAAGCCCGGCCCGATAATCCACGGCCGTGCGGTGCGTGGGTACGTGACTTTCTGTTTTAATATTTTATGCCACACCTAGCCATAAAGTATCTTTTTCCGCACGCTGCGCGTAAGGAAAAAGCCGCTTTCTGGCCAAGTGTAGACATAAAATGATGTACACAACACGCGAGGTAATAAAGAAAGCCCTCGATTGCATATTTACGTCCCTCGCTTGCAGCTCGGGCCGCAAACTTCTGCGATCTCGGCCTTTCTTTGTATTACCACCCTAGTTGGGTAATGTACTATTCTTGTCATACTGGGTCAATTAGTAAGGTTATATTATTATTAAAATTTCCTCACAAGTGTGATGAAAAACATTGTGTGTGCCACAAGCGTAAAGGAATTACAAACTCGTGTTATTAAAGCCCTCAGTTTCACCTCGGGCTTATAACAAGCACTCGTCTGTAATTCCTTACTTACCGCCCTAGATACTGATTATGCCATACCTGACCAGAAAGCGGCTTTTTCAGTACGCGCAGCGTAAGTGTAGACATAAAATTATGTACACAACACGCGAGGATTACCTAATAAGTTAATAATAAGTTTAAGAAAGCCCTCAATCGAATATTTACGTCCCTCGCTTGCAGCTCGGGCCGCAAACTTCTGCGATCTCGGCCTTTCTTTGTATTACCACCCTAGTTGTGTAATGTACTAATTTCGAGTAGTATATAAGTATAACGTAAAGAATGTAAATATGTATGCAACAATATACAGTGTGTTACCGGTATGCGGGCTTTTATTAAAACTGATAATAATATGCTTCATTAACAATCGTTTGCAAGTATTAGCAAATCCTAATTATGCGAATTAACTGCACAATTCAATTTCCTAAATCCGCACTTTAAATGAAGTAGGTGTACTACGTAATTATCGTTATTCATATCGCTGATGCACTTCGTACAAGGCATGTCGTGGTACGGAGGTGAAAAGTTGAGAAAAACAATCCCACAATTAATGCCGTCCTTATCATTACGTTTATGTATGGAGTTTTTTACACAGCTTAAAGAGTTTTTTCTAAAATTTGACATGACAATTACAAAAGTATTGACATTGGCTTGTCAAATTACAAAACAAACATTTATTTGCAAAACTGATATTTTTTGCGTTAAAATGGCTAAAGACACATGTGAATTATCTGACATGATTTGTGCGACACGTGGAAATGTTCCTCAAGCCTTGAGACTTTATCGAGAGTGGTTTCGAAATCAGCGGCATCCACATAATCTTCGTTTTATAACAATGGCTGTCCAGCGAGGTCCAGAGAATGCATGGTCCTATCTGGTTAGTCTGAAAGGCCTATAAACGGCATTGTGCACGTACAACTTGAAGAAAGGATTCTCGATCACTTCAAACAGGTCCAAATGTCTAGTACTCGTATTGCTTTTTAAGTTTTATTTTATTAGTGTTGTTTTTCCGTAGTTTTCTTAAGTGTAGCAATCCTGTATCTCTAATTGTTGAAATAGGTAGATGCAGGCATTTATCTTGATGTCTTCGTTATAAACATAGAATGAAGGGCTGGCATTTACATCTAATTGTCAATTTAGTACTTTGCTGTACATTGCTTGCAATTAAAATTTTGTTAGAAAATTTATGAAATCGGAATTTTAGTCGATGAATTAAATGAAGGTCATGGTTAGGTTAAGAAACAACGTTACTTTACCCTACTTTAAAAAAGCCTGCTTGCTAGTAACGCACTGTATAATATAGTATTTGAAATGATAGCCATGTGACAGCAAAAAACGCTCCTTTGAAAATTGACCCTACCGTCGTTAGTGCGTAAAGATACTGGTCCATATTTTGAGGTGTGCAATAAAAGAGCACTTGCAAAGTCAGTAGCGTAGCGTGGGTCTCGGCCGCCCGGGGCGGATGAAAATTTTGCCGCCCCATTGCTTACGTACTTCAATATAAAGAGAAATTTTAAAGATTTTTTTCCGCAAGAAGTCATGTGTATTGTGCTTATTGTGGGATAAAAATAAAACTTGATACATTTTTAACCGACTTCCAAAAGAAGGACGGTTCTCAATTCGCCTGTATGTTTTTTTTTGTGTGTTTGCTCACCGATTACTTGAAATCGGCTGGACCGATTTGGAAAATTCCTTTTTTGTTTGAAAGGGTAGACTTCCGAGGTAGTCCCATTGCAACCAAATCAGAATCTGATGATGGAATCTTGGAGAAATCGAGGGAACTCTTCAAATATTATAGGCACACATATAGCGATTTCGGTATTTTTCGTAATTTCTCGTCCATCTCTTATTAGCAACAAGTTCCTAGTGTTAACCGACTTCAAAAAAATAGTAAATTTGTATCTAGGTTTCTTTCCCGATTACTTGAAGACGGCTGAACCTATTTGGAAAATTCTTTTTTTGTTTTAAAGGGTATACCTCCGAGGTAGACCCATCGCAACCAAATCAGGATCTGATGATGGGATCATGGAGAAATCGAAGGAACTCTTCAAATATCATAGGCATAGAGCGATTTTGGTATTTTTCTTACTTTCTCGTGCATTTCTTATTAGAATTTTCCAGTCTTAACCGACTTCAAAACAAAGAGCAATTTTTATGTAGGTTTGTTCCTCGGTTACTTGAAAACGTCTAGACCGATTTTGATTTTTTTTCTTTTAACTAAATAGACTTAAGTTTATTTGGTTAAAACAATATTTATCCAGCGCCACTAAAAATTTAAAAATAAAGTAAATTTTTAAAACAAAAAATAAAAACCGACTTCCAAAAACTTAAACTAAAAACCAAAAAATAATATGTTAATTACCCCAAAGAAATGGATAAACAACGATTCATATACAGCGTGTAAGTCTAATACGGGCGATAAATTAAATCCGACATAGTATTCATTAGTGTAATCATGAAGTAAAAGGTTTTTTTAAGTTGCAGTTCATTACGACCCCATAATTATTTTTTATAAAATTTCTCAGCAGCAATGTAGGTACTGTAAACATGGTTGCGGTACGGCGGTACCGAAATGTCAACGTAACTGTCAACGAGCGTTTAACGTGAGTGTGTTTGCATTACGTTGCGGGCTGAATTATTTTGTAAGGACAAAATTATTGTTACCTTCACTTTGTCCTATACTATCCACCGTTAAGAGATTCGCCCGTATAAGACTTACACACTGTATACATATACAGATATTTATAGTTTTTAACCTGTTATTTTTGAAGTTAGTGCCAGCTAAGGAGCTCAACACAGCCAGCTTTGCGTGGCAGGCACCAACTTCAAAAATAACAGGTTAAAAACTATAAATATCTGTATATGTATATATGAATCGTTGTTTATCCATTTCTTTGGGGTAATTAACATATTATTTTCTGCATAAAGGGGATTCACCGGTTTGGTCACAGAATAAGTTATGAAAAATTTTGGGCTCCTTCGGTCCAAATTGTAAGTGCGACTGAAATAGTTCAAATATTTATACGATATTATTGTTATTTATTCTGAAATTTTGCCGCCCCCTAAAAGTGCCGCCCGGGGCGGGCCGCCCCCCTCGCCCCCACTACGCTACGCCACTGTGCAAAGTAGAAAGACCAACAAGTAGTCCGACTTCGGCCGTTTAGGAGCGCGCGACACGTATTCACACAGACGCACGATCGCGCGTCTGTGTGAGTGCGTTCTATACTGCAGCATAAGAATGCTCCAATACGTAAGAGAACGCATTCTTAACCAATTGCATTTCCGTGCTTTGATTATTGTGAACGCTACGTTAGCATTATTATTCTTTCATCATTTCTATAAGTAACATGAGAAGTAGAGGGAATTCCGTTCACATGCGTGTACCTAAAAGTGTAACTTTTACCTATATATTTCAGGTTTAGTTTGTAAACAATTTAGCTAGGTAGGTACCGAAACTAGGGCGCCTCTGGGTATTCGCTTGACAACAGGACAGGTATCTTTAAGATTGCTAAAGTTTCCAAAACGGCAGGTCGGAATGTAACGATTGGGATTGCATTGGAGTCGCCGCAGAAAGGTTTATTGAGGCGGAGGATGATGTTGTGGTTCTGTGTACCCTTGACGTATGGATGTTTTAGCCTCTGGTACCTTTGAAGAGGCGGGTTGTAGGGCATTGTGGGCATTGCAAGCTGGTATCCGACGACGTAGTAGGGCCAGTATTTGCTGACAGGGACATCCACAGAGTTTAAATCGAAACTGAATCTAAAAAAGGATAAATAATTATTAAAAACTAGAAGAAAATTAAAATTAATCAATTAGTTTGTTCAATTAACTTATTGGGTTGTCTGAAAGAGATCGCTCTTTAGCGATAAGACCGCCTATTGTTTACCACAATTTTTATATAATAATATGTAATTTTCTTTTGGTGTGCAATAAAGTAGGTATGATTGTATTGTATTAATATAATAATAGGGTGACTTCAGAGGTTGTCTTCACAGGGGTTCCAGGTGACACGAGTCGACGCAGTACCATGTGAGGGCCGCTATTTGGACGAGGACTGATGACGGTGGTGGTCGGTCGGGCCCGCGCCGGGCGGCAGCAAGCGCCCGGCTGCGGGATGGAGTTCGTAGGTCGCGAGCTTTCTTTATAATTATTGCAATTTACACGATATTCCTCCAAAGTTTGAAAAAAAATGACAAATGTCGGTATTGTTTGTTTACACCAAATTCACATTGAATTCAAGGATTTCCAAGATTTTTGGCCCTTTTTTTTAATATGCGTTTTTTGCTTATTTTAGATGATGAATAAAGTTAAATGCTAAATACTTTAAATTAAAAAAAACGGAGAAAATTTTTTTAGCTCGTGATTGCTCGTGATATTTTGACGTTGACGTTTTCAGTATTTTAAATATGTATATTAAAGGAAAACTAAAATGACGTAATACATAATTGATCAAAACTAACACAATTTATTGCGTCGGTGTTTATAATACTACAGTGTACATTACAGAACTAGGGTGGTAAAACAAAGAAAGGCCGAGATCGCAGATGCTTGCGGCCCGAGCTGCAAGCTAGGGACGTAAATATGCGATCGATGGCTTCCTTTATTACCTCCCGTGTTGTGTACATCATTTTATGTCTACACGTGCGGTAAAAGCCACTTTATGGCCAGGTGTGGCATAAACAAAAATACACATAAACAGCTTACCTACACCACGATGAAAGTTATAAGTAACTTTTACTTACAACGAACTATATTAAGTAAGTATGTACTTAATTATTAGTTAACACATGTAACTATAACTAACGCAAGAGCCTAACTCTATACTAACAACCAACAATTATGAAGGAGATTGTATAATTATTCGGATGGCAAGCAGTGCTTGCACAGTTTACAAAAACTGCTTTCCAAGTTTGCGTGTGAATCCGCAGTTTACAAATATTAGCATCTATAACAAGCATCTAGTGATCTAGTGGATGTCAGAGGCGCGCTCGCGTCTCACATTCGAAGACAGGTGCCGCCGCGAGCGCGCGCATACGAGCCATAAGTTCCCCGCCTGTTGCATCGTTCGCCTGTCGAATGAACACCGGCCCCGTGCCGAGCATAACAATCAGCTACACCGACTAAAGAATAAGAATTACATACCATATCTGGATGGGACGTGATAATGTGCGGTAATGTTTGTCCCCAAACCGGGTGCTTGTGAGTTCTAGTGACAGTTCAGTTCAGTGCTATGCCGGGACACGCAGGGAGCCCGTACTGGGCTGCAGTGGACTTCGACAGTGAGGGAGAGGATCAGGATTCACCCAACCATAGGGTCTATTTGGATCCATGGGACAACGAGGCGTACGGCATCATACAGGATAACACGGAGTCCGGTCAGGAGAACTTCAACTCGTTCGTTGGCGAACCAGTCAGTGCTAGTTTTTACTATGTGCCGACCAAAAACTATGACTCTGAGGAAGATGCGCCGGCGCCTCCTAGGAGGAATGTGACGCCCCCGGAACAGATTATTCCCTGCGAATATGCTGTGTACGGGAGGAAAGTGTCCAGAGCGATAATACCAGAAATGATATACAATGAAAGACCAATGCGTAAGTATACTTATACACATGTTGATTGCTTAGTTTCCTTTGTTTTGCGGTAGAATCGAATTCATGGAACTATAGTTGAAAACACCTGGGTAATTATCGGCAGGTGTTGTAATTTAACTAGTAGAGCAATGTACGTAAACGCTTTGTAGAAATTATGACGAATATATTAAACAAATCAAGTGCCCTATTTTTTTTATAATGTAAGTAACAAAACTCGATATTTTACCGCGAATTTTTCCTCTTAAATCTCTTCTTGCACTAACGGCAATTATAATCAGCACATTTTTTTTGTTTCCTTCGAGGTACGCTTTCGATAAGATCAAAGATGTGGCAGGTCAGGCTACTTTGGAGCCACTACTATCTGCTCTCCATAGCATCTACGATAGGAAAATCAGAGATCAATGTCATAAATAAAGAAATATGAGGGTTTTCTAACGATGTTTTCTCTTACTTATCATACAAACGCTAGGTAGTTACTACAACACAAAACTTACAACATTTGATTTGCGCTTCCTCAAATAGTAGGTAGGTATATTATGTAAAAAAAGTAATATAATGAGCTGAATCCCATATACGCGACGAAAAGCATGTCACTGATAGCTCCTAAGAGGTGAACTTTCCTAATACACTTGAGATAAAACATTTCGAGTCACTAGTTCTAACGCAAGTGTAATGTAGTGACACAGAATATTTGCTTTCAAGTGTAATAAAGTATAATCAAGGTTTATTCCCAATCTAGGGGACCGCAGAAGGTCTATGTACATCGAAGAGCCAGTATACGCCCCACATCCAATGCTGTACGAGCCCCTATACGGCCATATGCTGCCTCCACCCCCAGGGTACCTCCCACCGCCTCCGCGCTCCAGGATGTCACTCCCGCACCACCCCGAGTACATGATGGCGAACCTCGGCTACGGGAAACACAGAAGACATTCCAGGTTACTTTTTATGTTAAATTACTCTTTTGTTCGTGACTCAGAAACAGCGATAGAACTTTCTAGTCGTATACGCTTCTCGTTACGTACACTGTCAGTTTAATGCGAGTAAATAATGACTGAAAGATATAAAAAGGGAGTTACATCGAAGAACTCGTGTTATAGTAATAACAGATTTTTTCAAGTTAGAGCTCCTTTCTTGGTAGATAATATTTTCACCTATTTAAAATTACAGCGTCAATTGTTACAAAGCACACGTGTAGCACCCAAAAAGAGCCAAAAACAAGTCAATAAGCATGCTCACAGAGCATTTCATAGCGTTAACCGCGCAGATACACAGCGTTCCGCAACGTGATCACAAATGCCTGCGCCGGCACACCACAAAACGCAGACGTTTCACGCTAATGAGACGATTAATAGAAACGCTCACGGGAACCATCTGCGGATTTCTAACACTTGCCAACTGTTTGAACGCTACCGGTCATTATCATGGCTACTGTTTTTGCGGTATAGCGAAAGTTGATGCAATGTTGCGTATTGGATTGTGCGTACATTGGCGTAAGAGTTCGGTTAGTTCCTACCGGTTAGGAAGGAAATTAGAAAGGTACTATCTCTGTAAGAAGGAGGAGGTATCTTTAGAGTTCAACCTTGCTATCGAAAATCAAACTTTGTTAAACGATAGCATATCGTAGGTATATCAGACATGTCAGCCTTTTCTAAACTAACTTACTAAAAATTTACCAGAATAAGTGAGTATGCCCTTTACAGCAGATAGACATATCTCTAAAGGCACCTAACTCTGTATTCCTTAGATCCCTTACGTTCAGCAGCAGCACCAGATCCAAGCTTAAGAAAATATTTATGAATAAAGAAATTTCATAATTGAAATGTTCTACTCACGCTTCGGGCACGGTGCCATAGTACCTACACTTTAACATAGTTATAACCACAAAAAAGGTCATAAACCCACAAATTAATTTAACTGCATAGGCATTTACCTGAATGTCAGTTCTCATTCCCATCGCCAAAGCGCGTGACGACTTCCACGGAACGCATTAACGACAAAAACGCATGTTGTTGGTGCACCATGTAAGTACCATGCAGGGTTGCCAACCTTACCACAGTACCACATTAAATAAAGCTTCAAACCAGGGTTCTTAAAACCTATGAGTTCCTGGTAATTCTAATTCCTGCTAGCGCTTATTAATCCCCAATTAGCTACGTTGAGAGCAGTGGCGTGGCGTTGAAGAAATCTTTGGGCAAGCCGGAGCAGCTTTGGCTTCAATTTTCTTTAAGAGCACTAGAATTAAGAGCTGAACTGCCTAATATTAGGTAAGCCCATGGGAATCGAGTTCTATGGACGCCACGCCACTGTTAGGTAGGCAAGTAGTACTTGTCCCAAATGTCCATTCAATTACTGGTATATGAGATACGCCACAACAAACTAATGATAATGGGCCGGATTAAAAGCTAACAACTGGAAGGATGTATTTAATTAAGTATTTTAGTTGAAATATTAATTTGTATCCATGCTTGAATTGCTTGACCCATAATTATACGGGTAAGATAATGCCCCACAATAATCTACAAGCTCTAAAACAGCGACTGCGAAAATAATTTAATTTTTCTCAGGCCCCGTGTTGTTAGTGCTCGATAGCATAGGTACAAATTACAGCCCTACGCTATTATCATTATAACGACGCCTCATACATCGTGTGAACGTGCGCCGGTTTTTGCTTCCTACAAATGAAAGTTGCACCTGTGTGAATCTAGCTCGTTTCTTGTTTGTTAGAGAAACCACCGACATTGACCTCGACGTGACCACTACGTTGCGTAACAAACACCACATCGTAATTTGCACTGTTTGGTGAACAGTGTTTGGATAATCTCATTGCTTGTAATACCAAACAGAAATGTGGAATGCTCGTACATAACCTATTACAACAACGGTTGTTTCCTAAGTCGGAGGCGAAAGTTTGGTAGGAAATATTAAAATGGTAATATTATGTAGTCTGAGCTTTATATATTGGTATCAACTCTAAATATGCGATTGACTAGATTTCGATTCGTCACATGCCTATATTTGTATCCAATCACTGAGCTTATTAATGTCATGACAGAAAAACTCGCATGACAATGTAGTCGTAATTAACGCTTAAGTACTACTTACAGCAACTAAAGATATATCTATCAATAAATTATGATATTTAGTTAGTAGTCCGACGTATAGTATAGCCCAAGGTGATTAATTCTAATAATGTAATGAACTAATAGGTACTTTGATAAATTAATTGACGGTAATAAGTAAGCCTACGCAACAGAAGTTAATAAGTTAATACTTAGATCCCAGTTGCAAGGAACTGTGAATAGAATGCTCTACTTTCAACAGCTAAAGTATTTAGAAAAATGTCTATTATGTAGAATTGTACATTATATGACGAAAGATTTAGAAACGTTGTGATTAAATTCTCTGTGGAATGTAATGATAGCTTCTATTTATTTTTAAATCTTTATTTATAGCAGTGCTCCATCTATAAATATAGTCGGACTACGCTAAGTTCGCAGAGGTCGAAAAAAGGTTTTATTAAAATATATATATATACGTATGGCAACATAAAGAAACTACAGCAAGAGGATTTATTTAATCTTGGTACTTGGAAATCATTTTTCCCTTTATTACAAAATGTTTCTACATACCTAACTGAAATAGATATCCGGGTCAGTCTTGCACGCATCCATCTAGTTCCAACTAAACTAAGCAATTTGTTCCGGGGTCTTGGATAATTTCTATGTATTTAAGTTTTATATTTAAATATGTACATGTATACAACATTGCTTAGTTTGGTTGGGACTAGATCGATTTGTGCTAGACTGTCCTGAATATTTATTTCAGTAGGTTTGTAGACACATTATATACTTTTTAAACGGAAACATATTTGCCAAGTATCAAGACTACTCCTCCTCCACCTCCTAATCCTCTTTCTTGTGATGTTGTCATATGCATTTTCTTAAATTAATCCTTTTTCTGACCTCTGCAAACTTAGCGTAGTCGCACTCTGACATCTTATATTAAAACAATCTCTAAGTTGGTTCTGGATGTGCTTTACAAATAATAGTTAAATAATCATTAATCAGTTAAACCTACATTTCTTTTGCCAGTAAGTCTGCGTCGGAATTATCTGAGATCGATCTCTTGTGATTTATGAGGTAATGCATGTAAGTGACTAAGTCTAATTGTTCTTTTATTAGGAGTGCGCCGGAAATAATGGACTTTGCAGCATAAGAGCACAATTACTCGGCACACCCACTTTCTAGTCACGGATTACGTGAACGAGCATTGTGAGGTAAATTCGGCGGATAGCGAGAAAGCCTTATATCGCCAATTGACCATGTGTCTCTGTTCCTCTTGTGTCTGTAGCCATAGAGCGTAAAATGAATATATTTACCTGCGCACCCACTCAAGAAGTATACGATATTATCGACATTATACTTAACGGTTGTAGTTATTGCAAGAAAATGGGCTCGCGTTTGACCGTGTCTACTAGATGGAAAGTACCTACCTAGGCTAAGATCGAGAATCGTTAAGTGCAAGGTGAACATTTGCAAGCCGTGAAGACTTTTAAGGGTGAACAAAATGTGGCACTGGCAACATTGCTCGCGATAGCAGACACTTGGTACAGGCCACTTTGCAAAAAAGAACTGATGAAAAGAAATTTAAATCAGAAGGGATATGAACCTCAATGGATGTCACGAGCGATGATGACACCCACTCGCGTGCATGGTAAAGCCAACAGCCAACACATATGTCGCTCGTTCCAACCGATGCTGATGCTGTGCTATACTTTGAGGAATTCCATCAACTATCCAAAACTTTGCTGTTTTGCCCATAAAATTTTGCTCGCGTAACCAACACCTACACAAACGTAATGTCAGCCGCGAATCGATGCCACTTGCTCGTTATGTTGCGGTGTGATGATATACGTTAAGTCGTAAATACATGCATGTCGATATCATGGTCTAGCCATATCGTTCGGGATATGGCGCGAAGTGGTAATACGTAGGAAGTTCGACGGTTATCTAACCGTCATGATCTGTTGACACGGATGATAGATCGTAATCGTTGCGAGTGTAGCGAAGACGGCACGGTTACGTATTTCTGATTGAACAGCCCAGTTGCGCGTTATTGGAGTATCATTGTAGGTGTAGATAATATAGGTGTGGATATTTCATGACCGCTGTCTTAATGATCAACATTTTTACTAATAGGAAAATATTAAGCATTTCGTTTGTTACATGAGCCATGGGTTTACATTTACAATGCCGCGCCCGCGTTAAGTATTCATTTATAACTGAAAAAAAAACGTTAACAAACAAAGTAATCTATATCAAATCAATCGCAAATGTTAGAAATTATAAGCCTACCTCAAACTTAAAAAGAGCTCAGATAAATGAACACAGGAGACGGATCTAGAAGCGCTATGCGAATTGTACCCTAATTATAACAGATTAAGCGCGTAAGTGCTCTACGCAATATTAACCATGTGTATATTTCAATAATTCTCTTTTGTTCAAGGTTAACGGATGCCTACGAGCACTTCGCGAACGAGAGGCTGTCCCCAGAGTACGAAGACTGGGCGCGACCCTTCCCTAAGACCGCACCTGACAACTTCCACCTGTCTCGCTACGGGCACCTGCAGATCGACTACTCTTGCAGTTGGAACTCGCTAGACAGGCTCATCAGGAACCAGTAGAATTAGGCCATCGCTGTTTATCAAACAGGCGAATGAGATAACATGTGTTACAAATTCATGCTCCTTTTTGTTAATTCTTAAGCTAGATTTATTACGGTACCAATGTACCTAGTACCTATATGCACTAGTGCACCTTTTGTGATTTTTATCAGCATCGTTCTAAACTCATTCATACGTTTTCATTGATTTAGCTATATACATTCATCATTGTCTGCGCTTAGGGTTGACAGATTGAATTACCGTATTATCGGGAGCAGGAAACAATATGTCGGGATTTTGAGACTGATGATTGAAAGACCAGTAATTTTCGATTGGACTTAGTTTTAAATTGAAGTCGTTTGTCGGGAGATTTTCTTTTTTGTTGGGTTGGGAGTTGGGAGGACATACAAAAAATCGGGAGAATCCTGCCAATTCCCGGCAATCTGGCAACCCTATCTGCGCCGATCGTCAATTGTATTTAGTTTAGTTTAGATACAGCGCTAGATATGGTACGCACTATGCAGTTAAGTACGTGTACTTAGAAGTGAAGACTTATGATCAGTTTTGGAGATTTGTCATGCGATAGTAAAAGTGAGTTGGCTGTCTGTTGATATTGTGGCGATATACAATGTATTTATTTTTGTATTCGTTTTAAGTTTTTAACGCTGTACGAGTGCGCGCAGTTTCTAGCCGCGCGGGACGTTATCGCCTAACGGTATTCGGCTCGGGCGCATTCGCGCTCGCTTCGGTTTTACCGCGCCGGCCAGTCGATCTTGCTAACTGACGCCGAGAGGCTGCGCGCGCTCCCCGCTAACGTTCCTTTGTTTACGCTTACGCGATATATGTTTTTGGCTATTTCTTGCTTTCCTGTGCACTGTGCTTATTTCTTCCTTCTGTAAATTATTGACTTTCTTCTGTGAACTGTTTCTGAACCTGAATAAACTTTATATGTGGTTAATCGTCGTTTATATTTCAAATAAACCGTTAGCTACAAATTGGTGACTTCCCGACATTTGAACTGAGTGCAGTGAGTGTTATAGCGGACGGGTGGACTTTAACCGCTATAGTAAATTGTGAATAGACAATCATGCCGGACAGCGTAGCTGGGACTGGGAGTAGTGTTACGGAAGCAGTTGTTAATGCCGTCGGTGTTAAAATTCCGCCATTTTGGGCAGAGGAACCGGCGTTGTGGTTTGCCCAGCTGGAGGGACAGTTTGTGTTGGCGAATATTGCTTCTGACACGACAAAATTTTATCATGTAGTCAGTAACCTGGAACACACATACGCGGCCGAAGTCAAGGACATTATTACTAAGCCGCCTCCCACGGACAAATATGAAACGTTAAAAAGGGAGCTCATATTCCGGTTGTCGGTATCCAAAGATAAGCGCGTGGAAGAATTAGTGTCGCAGGCTGAACTGGGTACTCGCAAGCCCTCGCAGTTTTTAAGGCACCTTCGTGACCTGGCCGGAAGTGATTTGTCGGACGACTTTTTGCGCAGTATATGGGCTAAGCGCCTGCCGCCGCACGTACAAACTGTGATCGCTACAATGTCAGACGCTGGCTTGGACAAGGTTGCAGCGTTAGCCGACAAAGTGAACGACATAGTGATTAGCACACCCCATGTCGCAGAAACACAGACTTCGCGCCCGACTCCTACATCGGCTCCATCGACGTCATATGTACCTAGTGCCATGGAGGATAGGATCAATCGACGTATGGATGACCTCGCACGGCAAATAGCAGCCTTATCGACTGGTAACTTCCGGGGTCGTGCCAGATCGCGCTCCCGCTCCAAGGGGCGTCGCGATCGTCCGAGAAGTCGCTCCCGGAACAACGGCTTGTGCTTTTACCACAATAGGTTTGGCCCGCGTGCTACCAAGTGCCGTGCGCCGTGTAACTGGACGGAGGGAAATGCCAACGGCGGTCGCTGATGGCGGCGAGTAACTGCCAAGATTCTCCGGGCCGCCTATTTGTCACGGACAGAAACACGCGAGTGAAATTTTTGGTGGACAGTGGTTCGGATCTTTATGTTTACCCTATCAGTTTAGTGCGTCATCAGCGGCGTAACAAAGACAAATATGAACTTTTTGCTGCTAATGGGACTCCTATTGCTACTTACGGCTCTATTAGTGTAACGCTTAACTTTGGCTTACGCCGCGCATTTAGTTGGAGATTTGTAGTGGCTGATGTAACAAAGCCTATTATTGGTGTAGATTTTTTGTCTTTTTACAACCTATTGATAGACGTTAGGAATAAACGCTTAATAGACAATTGTACCGCGCTTACTGCTTCTGCTTACTCTGCTGCTTCTTGTTCTTTGTGCCACATTAAATCTGTCGCAGGTACATCACCTTATCACGGTTTACTGCTGCAGTTTCCCGAAATTACGAGGCCGGCTGGTGACCCGACGGAGCGTGAGGTGAAGCATAACACCCTTCACTATATCCGCACCACCCCTGGCCCCCCGGTGTACTGTCGCCCTAGACGGTTGGATGCAGATCGACTGAAGATAGCCCGACAGGAGTTTGACGATATGGTGCGCTCAGGTATAGCACGTCGATCTGACAGCCCGTGGTCCTCGCCCCTGCACATGGTGCCGAAGAAGAATAACGGTTGGCGGCCATGCGGCGACTACCGTGCGCTGAACGCACGCACCATACCAGATAGGTATCCTGTCAGACACCTTGCAGATTTCTCACATAATCTGCACGGTTGTGAAGTTTTTAGCACGCTGGACCTGGTTCGTGCCTACAACCAAATTCCAGTCTTCAAGGACGACATCGCCAAGACCGCTATAACGACTCCTTTTGGTCTTTTCGAGTTTGGTTTTATGGGATTTGGCTTACGCAACGCTGCCCAGACGTTCCAGCGCTTCATCGACGAGATTCTGGGAGACCTGGAATTCTGTTTTCCATACCTAGATGACATTCTTGTAGCATCTTCTAACGCGAGCGAGCATGAGAGTCATCTGCGCCTAGTTTTTGAGCGTCTACGTGAGCATGGTGTCCTGATAAATACGGCCAAATGTGTATTTGGCAAGCCAGAGGTTACCTTCCTGGGTCACAAGATTTCCAGAGTAGGCACAACGCCGCTGCCAGAGAAGGTTCGAGCCATCATGGAGTTTCCTCGTCCCACGAACATTAAAGAGCTTCGTCGTTTCTTGGGCATGCTGAATTTTTATCGGCGTTTTCTGCCGCACGCCGCCCAAAACCAGGCTCCGTTAAATGGATTGTTGGCTGGTCACCATTGTAAGAGTTCCGCGAAGATTGATTGGAATGACGACTTGAACGCGAACTTCGAAGCATGTAAAGCGAGTTTAGGTAATGCTACGCTACTGGTTCATCCTCGTCCGAATGCTGATGTCGCTCTAGTTACCGACGCTTCGGATACAGCGATCGGCGCCGTCGTACAGCAACGAGTTGGTAACGCGTGGGAACCCCTGGGATTTTTCTCACGAAAGCTGAACCCAGCCCAGCGTAAGTACAGCCCTTACGACCGCGAGCTTTTAGCTATCTACGAGGGTGTAAAGTATTTTCGCCACATGCTCGAGCTGAAGCCGTTTGTTATCTACACAGACCATAAGCCGATTATCTATGCGTACAGCAAGCCCCTGGACAAGTGTTCGCCGCGCCAGTTTCGATATCTAGATTTTCTTGGCCAATTTTCTACAGATATTCGACACATAACTGGTGCAAACAATGTGGTTGCTGATGCTCTGTCCCGCCCTGTTGAAGCAATCAGTAGCAAAGCAATCGATTACAGCGCGCTGGCTGCTTTCCAGGAGACTGATGCCGAGTTCCAGCAGTTACTCAGGATAGGCTCATCACTGCAGCTTAAGAGATTGGTTATTTCGGGACCTTCAGGTGACATAGCCGTATACTGTGACGTATCTGGATCAACGGCTCGTCCATATCTGACTCCCGAATTCCGTCGGCAAGCGTTCGACTCGATACATGGGTTGAGTCATCCCAGTGCCAAAGCCACTACGAAGCTTCTCACGCAGCGATATATTTGGCCCGGTGTAAAAAGAGACTGCCGCGAATGGTCAAGAGCTTGTCAACACTGCCAGCGATGTAAGGTTTCAAGGCACGTTCACTCGCCTGTAATGCCGTTTGCTACCGAGACAGAGCGCTTCGCGCACGTGCATATTGATTTGGTCGGCCCGCTGCCTATTTCACGCGGTTTTCAGTATTGTTTGACTGCAGTGGACCGATTTACGAGATGGCCTGAAGTGATGCCAATTTCTGATATAAAAGCGGAAACCGTCACTCACGCATTTGTTTCTGGATGGGTGTCGCGATTTGGATGCCCCAAACGAATAACGACAGACAGAGGTCGTCAGTTTATTTCTGAGACGTTTCAGCGCTTGGCGAAGATGATAGGAGCAGAGCACATACAAACGACAGCCTACCACCCTGCCGCAAACGGCCTTGTTGAACGCTTTCACAGGCAGATGAAGGCTGCTATAAAGTGTCATGCGAGTGAGGATTGGGTCGATGTCCTGCCTCTGGTTCTCTTGGGAATCAGAACGGCATGGAAAGATGACTTGGCCGCTTCCACTGCTGAGTACGTGTATGGCGAGCAATTACGCTTGCCTGGAGATTTCTTTGAATCCTCAGGTCAAGATTCCGTAGCTGATTATACTGACTTCCTCACTCGCCTTCAGCTTAAGATGCGCAAACTGCGGCCAACGCTAGCTGTTCGACACGGGACGCGTAAAGTGTTCGTTCATAAGGACCTGGCAACGGCGTCACATGTCTTCTTACGCAACGATGCTGTCCGCAGGCCTCTGCAGCCCACTTACTCCGGACCATATCGGGTCATTGAGAGGGGTGACAAGTTTTTTAAGATCCTCATCAAGGGCAAAAATAATAATGTAACGATTGATCGCCTCAAGCCCGCGTATATGTTAGATGAGCCCAATCATCCACCATTGTATAGTCAACCTCCTGTAACGCCGCCACCGGCGAAGGTTGAACGCAGGACTCGCTCTGGACGCTTAGTGCGTTTTCCAGATTATTTGTAATCGACCTAAAGGTCTCCGAAGGGGCTGATGTGGCGATATACAATGTATTTATTTTTGTATTCGTTTTAAGTTTTTAACGCTGTACGAGTGCGCGCAGTTTCTAGCCGCGCGGGACGTTATCGCCTAACGGTATTCGGCTCGGGCGCATTCGCGCTCGCTTCGGTTTTACCGCGCCGGCCAGTCGATCTTGCTAACTGACGCCGAGAGGCTGCGCGCGCTCCCCGCTAACGTTCCTTTGTTTACGCTTACGCGATATATGTTTTTGGCTATTTCTTGCTTTCCTGTGCACTGTGCTTATTTCTTCCTTCTGTAAATTATTGACTTTCTTCTGTGAACTGTTTCTGAACCTGAATAAACTTTATATGTGGTTAATCGTCGTTTATATTTCAAATAAACCGTTAGCTACAATATGTTGGTTGACCCTAAGTATGATTTGATGAAAGTGTCCAATAGAAATTGACACAATGTGACCAACAACTCTTATTTAACAAAGTCGATACTAAGGTAACGGCGCCTATTACCGGGGGTATCAAAATCGGCGCCCATTACCGCGGCATTTCAAAATATGCGTTTTATAAGCAAGCCGTTCGTTTTACAATAAAACATATTTATACAAAAGTGAACCTTATCTAGTTGACTAACGGATCTGTTTATGCAAGTGTGTGTGATTTTAACAACAAGCTCGTAATACGTCAGTTCCCGCGACGGCGGCGTAGGAAGTGGTTGTGTAGTACAAACGCGTCACGTCACATGCGAGTGTACCCGAACCTTATTTATTAGTTTACGTAATAGCTACCACTATTGAACGAATGCTACGACTGTTTAATGGTTGTTTATAGTTTTGTGCACAACTTGTTCGTGAACTTTATATTTTATTTGGCCTGGAAATGTGTTTAAATTGGAAAATAAAATACAGCGGTGATAGACGCCATTTTTGGTTGGGGAAACTAATACCGTGGTATACCACGGTAATAGGTAAGATGGTAATTTGATTCTTTTTGCTTTATCTTTTCTATATGTTGACGGTTACATGCTCTCTTACAGTTATTTAAATTTTGATCTATTGAAGCTTTTAAAAAACTATTTCCGTGTTATGGAATATATTAAAGAAACCCTTAATTTTTAAACAAAACTTCAGTACTGAATCTGCAGTTTCTATGGAAACCCTGATTTTGTCATGTCGTTTAAATGTTGTAATAATTAACTATATTTACATACCAGCTTTTTCATTTTGGTTTTATAGCAAGCTTGTTAAAACGATGTTTGATTTGTAATGAAATTGCAATTGTACCCAAAAGTTTTTATGGGTCGAAATTAGATTTTACAAAAATCCAAATGAAGTCTATTACCGATGGTACGATCACATGACACTCGGTAATAGAATGTATGGGAATCTTTTAGCGACCCATTCAATATTTGTTTGGGTCGGTGATAGATATAACAGAAGGATCTATTACCGAGTGACATTTCAATCTTCTCTTAAAATAAATCATAACATAACATTTTGTTTTGATTTCCAAAAACCTTGATGTACTTACTTACAAATAGGTATAATAATAATGTACGGAACCAAACTCATAAATATTATTTAACCCTCGGTATTGGGTGCCGAATTGTGTATCAGTTTACTATTACCGATGGTAAAAAATGCTGCTTTTTGTACCCTCGGTATTAGAAGCTAAATTCGCGGTAATAGAATTACATCCTATCCATTACCACGGTAATAGAAGATTCTCCCTTTCTGGTTTCAATAATTATTTTGTCAAACATAATAAAATAAAATAAGTTCAAAAAGTAGCGATTCGGAAAATTTAATAGACACTCTAAAATAAAATAAAAAATCTCGGGCGTTAAGGAGCTCTCATACCCATCATTTATTGGAATCATTTGAAAACTACCTAAATACCACGGTAATAGGCGCCGTTACCTTAATAGAGGTAGAATAATCTCTTTGTAATTATTTTTTATGTTCTGTATTGTATTAGTTTAATACTGTATGAATTAGAATTGATCATTTCGTGTGAATCATCGGTCTGTTTTCCAAATAAACAAAGTTTTCTGTCATTAAACCGTTAATAGTCTAGAATTAAGAAAAATGTTTTAGATGAGAAATATATGGCGACGAATATAAGATTTATCTATAATAGTTTCAGTTTTAATTAAACATCCATTATTTCTTGCTGTGTACAACAAGTAATTGATTTTAAATTTACTTAGTAATAAATTTACTACTATTGTAAACCTACATTGTTAAGAAAAGAGTTTCTAAAATGAATACGGCCAAAGATAATAAACTTTTTAACTATTGTAAACTTTTTATACTTTTTCTCTAACTACACATACCTACCTATAATATTTTTATATGTAAAAGTTTGTAAAAATGTTTGGATATTTGGATGTTTTGGTACTTGGATGCAGAGCCTTCCCTAATAAGTAGGGGCCTCCACTAGTCCATGAGGGGCCTCCACTCCATCGTTGCCCCAGGGCCTTCACACCTTCAAATCTGGCCCTGCTTGGATGTACCTACCTATGTTTATAAAAAACGCGTCAACAATTACATTTAATTAATCCATTGATTGAGATGAATAGCCATACAATACAAGTTTTGGATTCAAAGATAAAGTGACTTTTAATCTCGGTAAGGTAAGGAGTTCCCTTGGGATAAGACTAGCCCATTTAAAGGTAATTGATAAAAAATAATCACATTTTAGTTGAAAAGAAAAGTTTAAGACATAAACATCGTAGTTATATCGACACGATTACGCGGCACTTTCCTTCAGACTTTATTGACTAGAATTACTGTTTATTATGTCGGTGTGGTTAGCTTTCGGTATTTCATTAGATTGAGCTCCGATAATCATCGGCAGAATGATACTAGCGCTTTCACCGTTTGTCTGGAAAATTGATGTTGCGCATTTGTTCCTCTCTAAAGATCCGTGAAGAAAAGTTTTAATAAATATCATAACAGATTTTTACGCTAGAGCTGTAGACGATAATTTTATTATATTTACTTGTGTACATATCCACATACCTACTAGTAGCGTGGCGTCCAAGGAACTCGATTGCCACCGGGTTGCCTAATAATGTCAGGCATTTGAGCACCTTATTCAACAGCTCTTAAGGAAAATGTACGCCAAATCTGCACCGGCTTGCCCAAGGATATACTTTACGCCACGCCACTGTGACCTACTAATATTAATTTGTCACTAAGGTCAACCGGGGTAATAGCGTCTATGGAGGCAAATGCGTCTTTCAAAGATTTCATTAAATCCGAACTCTTTATAACTAGGTAGGTACCCTTACCCTACCTGCCTGTAAAGTACAGCGTATTCTACAGGCAGGTAGGGTAGGGGTAGTTTTAAAGTGTTCGGATTTAATGGAATCTTTAAAAGACGCATTTAAGCAAAAATATCTTAATAATGAGTAAAACCATTCAATGGAATGAGAAAAGAATTGACAATATTTCAAATTTTCTACTCCTTCATTTTATGAGCTGGATAGAAAATAGGTGGAATTTTAAGCTACCCGTATTTTTTCTTTTTCGTTTTAACTCAATTTTTCAATTAAAAATAGCAGTTTGAAAAGTAGCTCATTCTAAAAGGGCGTATGTAGAAAATGACGTCACTTTCCCAACTAGAATCCAGAGCGACAATTACGATTTAAAAAAACTAGAATCCAGAGCGACAATTACGATTAAAAAAATAACTGTCAGGCGTTACAGTACAGCGTTGTCAACATAGGAAGTTCGGGAAGACAACGATGATTTTGCTCCTCTTATTTGGGCTGGATTATATTTATCACTTGCCGATGTGTACTCCATCATCATAATTTCAACACGCGGCAGATTCGTGCTATCAGCCTGAGAAAAACCTTCTGATGTCTTCATTATATGAAAAAAATCGGTGTCCGGTAAAAGAATGCCAAGTTAATAATGTTTGAATGCGTTATCGGAGTCCAGTGGGAAAGTGCCAAGTCTTTTAAGGTCTTCGAAAACGTGCAAATGAACCAACGGTAAGAAAATTAAACTTTTAAAGCCGCTAAGCAGTTGTAACAATTTTCAAAACAAATAAACGTCAGACGGCAAGTATGTCAGAAAATGACAACCGGATACCATACACTTTTTAATCGTTTCAGCACTAAGGTCTCTCTCGATAATGTAGGGAAAATGACGTCACACTTCCGGTTCACACTAATTGACGATTTTTTCCAAAATGAATGGGAAAAAAAATCCAAAAATATTTTTTTGAGCATAAAATACAGTTTTACCCAAATGGTTTTCGAATTAAGATCTTTTGAAAATATGAAATGTTGTCAATTATGGGCCTTATTCTACGCGAGGAGATAAGAGTACCTCTCTACATACAAACGCCTTCTGAATAAAATACTAGTCGCAAAGATAAACCGACTTGAGAAATAAGAAACTTCGGTAAGTATTTCGCAAATAGTGCAAAATTGTAATTGTTACTTGTACTTCCGAGATGAGAAACCATAAAGTACCATGGCGTAATACAGGCCATCAGTTGCTATCATGACTTGCTTTTTAAACTATGCAGGTACCTACTATATAGGTAAGGCGGGCCCCTTAGGGGTCCGTGATACGAGAGCCGGGGGTTCGTGGCTATGCATACAACACAAACTTTCATGTGCCTTTGATTTTCTTTTTCTCTGATTGTATTCGGAAAGGGTCCGTAAAGTTTTCGAAATAATGTAGGGGTCCGTGACCAAAAAAAGTTTAAGAACCTCTGAGGTAAGGTGTTACACCACCTATTGAAAACCACAGACACTCCAACTGATTTATATATTATTCGGAAATAGTCTACAGTATTTGTTTTTAAATCCGTGTATTATTGCCAAAGATATAGTGTGTTGCACTCGTAACTTTTGGTAGTAGTCGTAGACTGGGCAAGATAAAAAGAGGAAAAAAACATGTATTAAAATATACTCTTGATTCTGAATAAACAGTTTTCAGGTTTTCAGTTGGTCGTGTAACACGTTGTAGACGTCGCCCAACCAATAAATAAGCAGTTCACGCTCCAGAGGAACTATGTGCCCAAATATGCAGCCACTGAACCGGGCAAATGTAGGTCACATGATGTAACATATGAATTGCTAATAAATTTTCATAATCGCATTCTTATTCATACCAACGTGCGATATAAGATAACAAACATTACGAAGATGCTCCTATGCATAGCAAAGTAATTACTTTTGACTACAAATAATGTCGGTTTATTGCGTAACTTCTGATTTTAATTACCACAATTTTGTACGTTCCACATACCTTAAAGGAAGTGCTTCAACTTTATGAATAGTAACATTAATTTTGGTTGATCATTAAGCCTTTTAAATGTGGCTGTAGATATTTGCTCTACTTTGGATAAGGCGGATAAAATAGCCGCGATGTTGTCCGTAGGAAACGTAATTATAAAGGCAAATATTTGCCGGTTCTTAAATATACAATAGGTAGCTGGCATTTCATCATGACCATTTCAACCTTGAGCTGTTTACCGCTAAACTTAGGTCTCCCCCAAACACTTCCACAACGAACGAACGGTCTCACGCTCTTTGCCTCTATCGCCGGCTGAGTTGGCGTCTGGTTGTCTAAAAAATGCTAGTATTATACATAAATTGCTATGTTACGATGGAGTAGGAATAAATTAAAAACACTTTATCAACTGAATGGTTTATTGAAGTAATAAAATAGTTTGTGAAATGGATACATGGAAATCAGGCCAAAGATATTAAAAATACACTCAGTTCAGAGCGATGTAACACTAAATTACCTAATTAAAAATCTAAAAACTCCTTGTCATTGTAAAGCTTCCTCTTCTTCGTGATGTTAAATTGACCTTTCTTTTCATTTTGCTGTGCACTCGGTGCTTTGTTCCCGTAATACGTAACTTGTAAAGTATTCGGCTTAGCTTTCTGAGTAGCACAAGTAAGTTTCTTCGGGGCCTCAAGAACTGGACTCAAATCAACAGGACACGACTCCTGGTATGGATCCCTATCCATAGAATAAGGCCTTTCCACTTGCGATTCTGAAGGATACGAACTCTGTGCTAAATACTGCTTAAATTGACTCTGTTTAAGTTTCTCTTCTAATTCTTCTAGCCTCTGTAAACAGCGGCAATTATTTAGTGAAAGTGTCGGATAACAATCTCGTGTTGTATTAGGGAAATCTCGTTTTTATGGACAATAGAGTTAGTAGGCTACTCGAGTTTGTTGAGTTTACTTACGTACACGTAACTGGCTGGACTAGATTGTAAAGATAATTAACGTGCTTTTGGCTATCTGGTGCGAGTCGGAAACGGTAGAATTATGCTGACTTTGACATGACTGTTACGCTACGATTTTAATCGAATATAATTTTATGAAGAACGCCATTAGGTAATTATGTCGAAACGACTGATCCACGCCTCGGGGGAACCCAGGGCTGACGCTTACCTCTCTCAAAAAATCGCTCTCGCGATACAGAGAGGTTTTTTTTTAGCCTGACAAACTTGCAACCTTTACTTGGGCGTGGCAAAAGTCGAACCAGGCCAGGTGGGGGCCGTGGCGTTTCCTGGGTTCGAACCAGTCGTTGGCCGGGCCACCTTGGGGGGCCGGGGGGAGCCCGGGGTCGAACCAGGTTGCCGGTCCCGGTCCCCACAGAGAGGTAACGGCGCGCCGCCAGCGTAATGGGGACTATTCTGCAGGCAGACTTGCTGGACGGGGTATTCTTTTTATAATTGTTTTTATTTTTATTTAGTTTTAGGATTTTTTTTGGTAGACTTGCTGACAGTGTATTTATTTATAGGTAATTGATTTTATTTAGTTTTATTTAGGATATTTTTTAACTTGACTACACTTTTAGATTCTATATTTTATACATTTGCTAGTTGCTGTTTCCTTATTTAATTAATAAATAATTTCGTAGGTACTTTTCCATTATTATTAGTCTTAAGATTCCATATTCCGAGAAGACGGTACCTGCTCCATGAATAGTGCAGTACTTACTAAGTACGTACTTACTTAGGTAAGTAGGGTAGGGTTACTTAGGGTACTTAATATACCAATTTATCTAACGACAACAAGAGTCAAGCTTCAAAGAAAAATTCTTAGGAAAAAAAAAGTTTTTTTTCAAGCACTTACTGCTAGACATCAATATTTTTGTACATTATAGTTCAATGTTGTCAATGTTTATGATTTTCAAGTCTACGCGTAGTTAACGAAACACGTTCAACAGAGAGTAAGATTAAAAATTTGTTTTTTTTTTTATTTTATTTATTTTTAGCAAACGTGTTCACAATTTGTTGCGGAACCCTCCTTTTAAGTTTAACACCTGTGTTTTTTAAGTTTCGCTCTTTCATCCATTGTTCTTAAGAGCTAAACATGCGAAAGCTGATGATGATGATTCAAAAGAACATGATTCTTAAGTATAATAAACGGTTTGATTCAACGCTACTCACCTAGTGTTGCCAGATGGTCAAAGTCAGCGAAAATTTCTGCTCTTTCAAGCTAAAAAAAGCTCGCATCGAGCGCGCGGGGCATCTCCCGACCAAAGTCTCAAAATCCCGAAATATTGTTTTTTTCTCCCGATAAAAGGGTCATTCAATATGGCAACCCTATACTCACCCGTCGATATGCGTCTATATTAGCATCAGTCCTTGCTGCTTGCCGCGCCAACTGTTCTTGCAGCTGCGCTACAAGCGCTGCGCTGCGCTGAATCTTCTCTTCGTATTCCAGTACCACTTCGTTCATCTAACAACAATGACGTGAATAGTATAATAGAATTCACTTACGATAGTTAAGCTACATAGTAATAATGAGTGTATTAGGTACTAAAACTTGTTGATGGTTAGGTACTTTGATGTGCAAAACTTCATTTTCCAGGTGAAGAATAATTTATTCAATAAGTAACAACACAATCATAAATGAACTAGCTCTAACTCTAAACTAACTACTAAATCAAACCTCGTCAATAAAACTGGACCTCTAAACAAAATACGCATCCACAGCATGGATGGGATAAGAAGAGAATTTGAATCGAAAAGAAGAACTCAAGATTTCATAATCGTCATATTAATTATGCAAGTTCTGTGGAACAACTAGGTAAATCTTTCAACACAACTCCCTCGCTCAATTAAAATTCCTTCTCTGTTAAACTCTCATACAAAGGGAATGAAAGAGTAGAACTATGCGAAACTACGTTTTCAGGCATGTAATTAGAAAGAACAAGCATAGGAATATCACCTTATCCTTATTGGAAGCTTCTTGTTCCTTATTCTTTACTCGCAGCTCTTCTAAGGCACAAGATATCTGTGCGGCGGATGTATCGAAGTCTTGCTGGATCTGTTGGACTAAACCGGATATTATGTAATAGTACATTACAGTACGCGCAGCGTGCGGAAAAAGCCACTTTACGGCCAGGTGTGGCATAATAGTACATTACACACAACTATGGTGGTAAAACAAAGAATGGTCGAGATCGCAGATGTTTGCGACCCGAGCTGTAAGCGAGGGACGTAAATATGCGACCGAGGATTTTCTTTATTACCTCCCGTGTTGTGTACATGATTTTATGTCTACACTTGGCCAGTAAGCTACGCGTAGCGTGCGGAAAAAGCCACATTATGGCCAGGTGTGGCATAAAAGTTCTTTTCAGGCTAGGAGTTGCTTGTTCACTCGGTCAGTAGAAAAATGTTCATAGTTTTTAGTTAAAAGTCTACCTATATTTGCGATTTATTGGAGTATGTTTAAATGCCTATAACGAGTCGTACAATTTGCGCCATGAAGTTGTCGTCTGTAAATTTACGCTCAACGATACCTATCTTACCTAACAACAGCTACCCTCAGAGACGCAAATTTGTGTTGTGCGAATTGTAAGTAGTTAAACTTCCCCTAGTCCTTGTAAGAGCCAATTTAATATGTTTGAAAAGTATCAAAAAACCTACACTTAGATATGACACTCATAGAAACAGACTTCCTAGACCCCAAACCATCTAAGTTTGATAATATTCGTAAAGCCCGCCCCAAATAGTAGATTGTGTCACAAGGGAGCAAAATTATGTATTTACGGCGAGGGCGTATATTGAATCCTAAACGAAGCGAAGGATTATACAATAGAATCCTGAGCGTAGCGAGGGATTCTAAAGTATAATCCAGAGCGTAGTGAGGGATTCAAGTGTTAACGCCCGTGGTGGAAATAATTTTGCTACCGTGTGACACATACTGCTTTTCATACCGACTATGAGGAAAATTCAAATACAAACGCTACCTACCAAAATAACGAAATATATAGTTAATCAAAGAGCATTACACATTATTATTAAAAATTAAATGTTAAATTGTTAAATGTATAATCTATTATTATTTTATAAAAACATAATTATTATTTACGGATGGGACGAAAATACCACTTCCATATTATATTTATGGCCCTCGCCTGCGGCTCGGACCGCAAACATCTGTGATCAGTGCCATTCCTTATTATACCGCCCTCGGTGTGTAATATACTAATAAAGCTGTCTATGGGTATGGCATGTTCTGAGTGGGTTCAAACTAAAAATACCCTGTTGTCCTTGAACAGAAAAGTGCTACTTTGATCCCTCTTATGAGGGAGCAAAATACTTTTTTCTGAATAGGAGGTGTGAAAACTTTTTTTAACGTCCTTTTCAATCTTGGAGATATCGCATCAACGCAAGTAGGTATTAAGCGTGTTGTACTTATTGTGAACATTCAGATTTCCGAGTAAGATAAGGACTCGGCGACACGAACTTTTTCTTTCATGTGCGATTGTTATTTCCTCGATCGTTTTCTCATGCGACGTACGTAATTCCTGCATGCTAGCATTGTGCTTCTGTAGAATACTTTCTTTGTCCTGTGTAGACATACATAAATCAGTCAAACTATACAACTTAAATACCTACGATTATATAGTTAGTCGTACATTACATTGATTCATCCTTACTTATATACTTAGTAAACTACTACTTTGTATAGTCCAAGATTTATGTTAGCCTAAAACGTCTATTTCATCGCAAATCGTTATGATTTAATCTGGCAATATTCCCTCATAAAAATAATACCTAATTGTAGTATTTCATATTTATTTTTTGTAACTGAATTTCACTTACTTTTTCCAATCCCAATATGATAGCGTCTTTAGAGAAAATTTCATCATTCAACTTTTTGATGTCTCTTTTGAGATATACAAGTTGCGAAACCGTTTCCTGGAGGTTCCCTATCATTTCCCGTGAGGTAGCCAAATGGTAGCGATGAGATTTCTCTGTTTCTCTTGATTCTTTCAATTCTATATCTAATTTAGTATTATTTTCTCGGAGTTTTTTAATTTCGTCCTTTTCTTTTGTAAATTCCTTAAAATAAATATAACAGTTAAAAAATTGATTTCGCTAATGAACATTTTTAATAACAGCAATTTGACGCACAATTTTACATTTCGACAAGCTCTGCAAAATATTTTGCAGCCGATCATTAGATGAAATACTTTCGTGTTTTATATCCATTATTTATATATAACACGCGAAGGATCACCATGTAGATATCTATTTTGATATTGTCATGCAAATTATATCTCGAGAAATTTATAAAATGCACTCTGATTATACCTAATATGCAATTTTTTTTCCCGCCTATTTCTATTTTTTTTTTGTAGTAGTCGCACTATATTTAAGTTATAATTTAAAACGCATTAAAATTATACCTTCTCCTTGATGGAAAAAGTGACGTTTTTTATATTTTAATGTTGCCATGTAAAAAAAATACTATAGATATTTCTACGTCGGTGTTGAGTTTCGATGTACGAGTTTTATGTTAAGTATGATTACAATCTTTGTATCCCGAGTTGTTTTCACTATAAGTATAATACAGTTTTTGTTAAATTAGAAAAAAAATAGAACTGAAATAACAATTTTCTTAATGAATATTACGTGCGAAAACAGTTTGCCGAAACATTACCATTATGCGTTAGTTAGTCTTCGATAAAAATATCTTAGAAATGGAACGCAAGATATTTATATTGACGTAGGAATAGGGAAAAGTGACAGTTGACACTAAATATTTTAGATTTTTTTTAGGTTAGAATGTTCGCGCTGTTGAGGTCGAAGTACTTAGACTTATATTGAAGTATTTTCCATAAACCTGCAGTTTTAGGTGAAAATTCTAGTGTTTTCCATCGATAAAACTATACTTATCGAACAAGTTTATGAGTTTTTAAGTCACTTGTTGTTAGTTACAATGGCCGCAGCGTACGGAATACATTTGGGCAACAGTTCAGCATGTTTAGCGTCATTTACGAATGGTGCGCCTTCAGTGATCGCCAACGACGCCGGTGACCGTGTGACGCCCGCTGTCATCGCCCTCAATGGTTCTGAATGGGAGATCGGGCTGCCAGCCAAGTCTGGACAGGCCGCCTCTAAAGCCATCATCAAACATAACAAACGCTTGATGAATTGTGACTTCAGCGAAGAAGACTTGGCCTACGTTGAAGGGTCGTCGTCGTGTCGTATTCAGAATGATGAAAAGCTAGTGTACGAGTTTGAAACAAGCGAGACTAAACTATATGCTAACCCTGATAATATTGCCACTAAGATTTATGCTAAATTATTCACTATTGCAAGCCATTCTATGAGGGATGAAGGCGACCTGAAGTTGGTATTAGCCGCTCCATTGCATTGGTCTAACGCTAGCAGACAGCGCATGGTCAAATGTGCCGAATTAGCTGGATTTGATGTGCTTCAAGTTATCTGTGAACCTGCAGCAGCAATCATGGCTTACAACCTTGAAGATACTGTTGAAGATACCAATGTGCTTGTTTACAGGCTGGGAGGATCATCTTGTGATGCTTCTGTTGTCAAAGTCAGTGGAGGATTCGTTTCAGTAGAGAAAAACATATTCCGATCTGATTTGGGAGGTCAATGTTTGACTAAGGAATTGGCTGACTACATTGCACAGGAATTTAAACAGAAATGGAAGCTAGACCCTCAAGAAAGCAGGCGAGCTATGGCAAAGTTACTCAACCATGCTGACAATTGTAAAAACATTTTGTCAACTCTGAACTCGGCTCATGTTCATATTGAGTCACTATTAGATGGTGTGGATTGGAACCAGAATGTGTCAAGGGCTAGGTTTGAGAATGCCATTTCATCTAAAATATCATCATACATTGAACCAGCGCAAAAAGTCATTGATGAATTCAATGGCAAAATTAGCAAAATTGTACTATGTGGTGGAAGTATGAAAATACCCAAATTGCAATCTGCTATTGCAAATTTATTACCAGAAGCGGAGTTGCTATCTGGCATCAATCCTGATGAGGTAATCGCTGTTGGTTGTACCCGAGAAGCAGGGCTACTATTAGACGTACCAGAGATTTCTCTCAATGACATGAACACAGAGGTTGAGTTCTTGGGAAAGGATGTCTATCTCAAGTACCTTGATCAAACAGTAAAAATTTTCAAAGAAGGTTCCCCACCATTTGCCCAAAATGTTTGTAATGTGGATGTAGGTAAAGATGTCAAGACAATTGACTTTACTCTGCATGAAAACCCTGAAGAAGAACAATTTGCGACGGAAACATTTGATGTTGAAAAACTTTGTAAACCATTTACTTTGAAAGCTACCTTACAACACTCAAAAATTGTTTTACAAGTTGAATGAATAGTGAATTTGGAGTTTTTAATATATTGTAATAAACATGTATTTAAATAATTTTGTTGTATTCTTTCCATAAGTCCAAGTTTTTTATAAACGTTCCAGGCCCTTCAGTAAGTAGCATGAAATGCAGCTTATCCCTCTCGGAGGGGGATGGAAATAGTTTTGACAAAAATAACTTTGTTAAACATATTCTTTGTGGATATTTAACGCTGTTATCACAACACAGTATTATATTATATCACTACATAGTATAAAACAAAGTCTCTTTCTCTGTCCCTATATAATATAATAATAATAATATAAGGTCGCTAGTAAAAGATAAAATAAAGTCGCTTCCCGATGTCTGTCCCTATGTATGCTTAGATCTTTAAAACTACGAAACGGATTTTGATGCGGTTTTTTTAAATAGATAGAGTGATTCAAGAGGAAGGTTTATATGTATAATACATGCATAATATAGTAGACAAACACCGTGCGAAGCAGGGGCAGGTCGCTAGTTGGTTACAAACGTAGGTAATTACTAATTACGTTAATTGGGAACCATTGAATAACAATGCATGGGCTACGACAAAACTACAAATCACCATTGTTTTCTCTCTGCAGCTCATCTCAGGGCCGGATTTGGAGGTGTGAAGGCCCTGGGGCATCGAAGGAGCGGAGGCCCTAATGGACTAGTGGAGGCCCCTGCTTATAAGGGAACTGTTGTGGAGGCCCGGGGCAGTAGCCCCTCCTGCCCTCCCCCAAATACGGCCCTGTGGAATCTCATTAAAAATCATAATGGAAGGCAAAGGCAAGGCTCATGATGTTATTATATGTTTATTATCTCATGCGAACATTATAATAATGTCCCTACCAAAGAGTAATAGTACAATCGAACCAACTGAATCATGACTAGGGTTAGGATTCTTGTGGCAATTTGGACATAGAGTGCAATGCAGTCGCTACCTACTTTTTATGATTGAATGAATAATGATTGAATGATTAATATTTCTTGATATTTGCTCTGTACTCATTTTGAAATATAAGTTAGGTATCTCAACCTATCCTTTGCCCCGTAATTCCACAAACCTACTCAATAAAATGTTTATGCCTATAAACCTTAAGTAAGCATTTTTATATTATGTTGTTAACACTAGGTGCTATTAAAAATACTTCAGTAAGTAGGTACTTACCAACAGTTATCTACTACGAAATTGAATTCATACATATGGGATAAATTAAGCAATTGTCTAAATTTGACAATTTAGACACGACTTTTATCGTGTCAATATATCATATTATAAAACTATTAGTCAAAAACTTTTTGATCGGGAACAAATATTGCGTACATTTATGATTAAAGATTTATATCGACACTCTGAGGGGATTACAAAAACAAGATAAAACATACATAAAATCCATCTAAATATCATATAATTTTATTTAGGTAAGTAGGTACCTCCTTTAGAACCATGAAAATAATTTATTCATTCAATCATAAAAACTAACTTAGTAATAACGACTCCACAGCACTTTGTTTCCAAAATGCCACGAAGAGTCCCAACCCTAATCATGACCCACCATAAGCTTATTTTGCTAAACCCCTTAAATGCAAGTAGGTCGAAATTCGCTTGAAGAATTATTTCCTTGGTAACGAACTTGTTATCATTTGATTAGACACTGACATTCTGCTATGTTCTCTTAGTATATTGAAACAGGACCGCTAAACACATCTGCCATCTATCCCTTGTGAACGAAACCTCTAACTACTTTTTGTTTCTAAAGTCATGATCACAATCAAAAGTTCAAAATCAAAAATTAATTCAAGGAAATAAGTAAAAACGTCAAAAAAATAAACAATATAAATAAGGAATAATAATAATGTAAATTTATTAAATATACTTATAGTAACATAATATATCTTGATCGCAGCCAATCTAGATAATTAAGACTTTTCTTGCCAGCATACAGGACGAAACTACCATTGTCATCATGCATAATAAAAATCTTTAACAAATTATTTCATTATTATTACTATTTTATAATTAACACGTTTATTGAATTATTTGTACGTCATAATTTCCACCTTTTGACAATTCTCAACCTAAATAAAGATGAAGTAGATTAGAATGGTAGTACGACTTCAAATGTTATGGCAACACAGTACACATGTCAGTTGTAAAACTGTTTTGGTTTTTTCTCTTTTAAAGTTTGTTTATATTTGTTGTCGGCATCGGTTAAATTTCATAAAGTTCCTATTTGTTTCATTTCAATCGGGGATCTCAATATTATTTTAACGTCGAGTTGAGCGTAACCTCCTCCGTTTATAATTTATAATTATGTGCACCGCGTACAAAATAGGAAATAAGCCGATTATATTGTGACGTGACTTTATAAATGTATTATTGATGGCTATACTTTTTATTTTGACGATTTTATTTGTAATTTGGTTTTTTTTTGTGATTTTCTGTGATTTTCTGTGTTTTTTGTGAATTTCTGTGTTTTTTTTATGTGAATTTTTATATATTTTGTAAACTGGAATTGATATATGGGCAGTGTAGCCTGAAATAAAGATTATATTATTATTATTATTATTATAATTTGAATCTCGTTATTGTGAGCAGACTCGTGTGTTGCGCTTTTTGGTTTCAGATAAAAGACTCGTGTTATTTATTGTGATAAGTGAGATTTGACTTGTGAAACACACAAAGAAAGACTGAAAGCGTATTTTGTTTAAAAAAACTGTCCGAATTTTTATACAAAATTGGTGCAAACTCATTAACAGAGTCTTATGTCGTAAACACAGCTAATGGACGATTTAAAAATTTTCAAATCTGCCTTTGAGCACTTCCAAAAATATAAAACTAGAAAATGAAATCTTGTGGTTTATTTTTGCATCTATGCGTAACTGCCCATATGTACACATATCGTCAGATGCCATGTAAAACTTACTTACTGCCGACAAATTAATGATTTCGGCATCAAGTATACGTTTTACTGACCATCTGACAAAATTGAAGGGTCCACTGCAATAATGAAGAATGTTCAAAATTATTAAATTTTAAGTAAATACTTGATTCGCGTCATGTGTTCGAATAGCGTATTAACTGGGAATTACAATAATTTTGAACATTCATCGTTATTGCAGTGGACCCTTCAAATACGATAAATTACAATTACCTTCCTATATATATCTATATAGGTACGTATATATATGTATATATATATATATATATATATATACATATATATATATATATATATATATACATATATATACGTATTTTAGTACCGTTCACACGGGATAGATGGCTGCACATGTAGGTTGCCTTGAAATCGGCTGAGTTGCCAGTCTATACCCAAGTATACAATAGTAGTCTTTGATTTACTGAGTGCACTGTTAAATAAATCGGACAATATCGACTAAGCTCGTATATGAAAAAGAAGAGATGATGTTACTGTCTTTATCTGTATTACGTAGGTAAGTATAGGAAGTTTTCTACAAACGTAATGGTGCCACTTCACATGGCCGTATTAAATTTGCTCAACTATTAGGTTTGGCTAATGAAAGATGAGACTAAAAAATAGCGGCAAATTTAAAAAAACAACGGGTTGCAACACTGTTTATAGGGTGACTAAAACGGTAATGATACTTGGGCCGATTTTTGTTTTGTTGTCACTTTTTTAATTCTTCCAACTTTAGTGAAAATTGGTAAGTACATAGTTTTTATTAAAGTGTTGGTGTTTATTTATTCACTCCCCACATTAGCCACGGAAAGAAAAGCAAAAACAATTCAGTAAATATTTTCGGAAACTGTTACTTTCTTATGTTGCATATTCAGTATCAAAATCACCACAGCATACTATCCTCAGAAATCTAATGACGTTTGACACATTTGACGTTTGTATAATGTCGCCATTTAAAAAGTTTTGAATAAATCTCAGTCTCATCTTTCATTAGCCAGACTCTAGTCGCATTTATTTCTCTAGAATATAAAATCAAAAATAATGCAGTCATGTTTGGGCAAATACGGCCAAGTGAAGTGCCAGCATAAACTTTAGATTACAGGTTTCAATCACGTCATTCCTATAACTATTTTAAGGACAGAAACTTGCCATTGTTGGTCGTTCAAGCTATATAAGTAAAAAGAGTAATAAAATTTGTGAAATGAAAAAAAACTTTATTTAATCTTTAACAGATCTAATTTAAATTATAAAATTCAGTATCTAAAACCTAGTGTGTGCACCATGGTTATCGATAACGGCTTGTAATCGGTCACGCATTGACCCTATTAGACGACTGCAAATGTCGCTGTCTCTCAAGTAATCCCAAATTTCGTTACAATGTTGCTCAATTGCTTCCTTTGTTCTCTCGTTTCTGTTATCCCACATTTGGACCATCAAACCCCACAAATTTTCTATTGGGTTGAGGTCTGGGGATCTACTCGGCCATGGAATCAAAGTAACTTCATCATTATGCAGATCAAACCAATTTGAGACTACCCTGGCAGTATGCACTCGACAGTTGTCATGAACGTAGGAAAATACTGGCACATCTTCACGCGGGTAAACTGTTCGCACTGTCGGTAACATAGATTCTTCTAATAGATCGACATACTTCATTGCGTTTTGCCGAGAAGAAATATGGACAAGCTCACCTACTCCTCCGATACCCATCCACGCCCACATATTCGCTGAAATTCGACCGGATAACTGATTAGGCACGACGTGATCTTCTGTGTACCGGGTGTTATCGTAACGCCACAAAGTTAAGCGACCGTGTTGAGAAGATCGAAATGTTTTTTCGTCTGTAAATATAGTGTTAGTCCAGTCGTAGTCTAAATAAGTGTTTGCAAAATTCCTTCTCGCTGTTTTATGATCATCCGTTAAGGCTACTTTCTCAGCATAATGTCTGTAATGCAGTCCAGTGCCGTGCAAATAATTTCTAATAGTTTGTAGACAGACGTCATGTTGTGCCGCAAAATATCGGGTGGGAGTAAAAGGATGTTCTTCGTAATGGTGTTGCATGTCCACTCTTTGTTCGTTCGTGAGTCGGCGAACGCCGTGGTTATGGCGTCGTCTGTCCTCGAGGATGCCCTCTTCGGCGTGCCGTCTGATCCAGGTCCTCACTGTATTCCGAGAAATATTCAGTTCGCGTGATATTTCCCGTATGCCATAGCCTTCCTCACTTAAGACTACAATCCGAGTTCTTTGTTCTTCTAAATTAGCCATTATTAAAAATTATTAAGCATTTAATTTCTATTTTTTCACATTGACTGACAACTTGACATAATATGACACACTTTGTAGAACACCCATTTTTTAAATTTATTTTTTCCATCATCAAAAAGTTTAGGTTAAATAAGCGAGAACTAGCTCGAGATTCAAACAATGACTGTATATGTGTGAAATGTGGTTTTATGGCAATGATAACAAAGGTTAAAATTGCATAGGTCTGCGACCTGTATTGACGTAATTTTATTAGTACCTAAAACGTCGTAAGTGCATTATACGCGATAGATCTTACAAGTTTGAAAGTTTCACACGAATTATCAGGCAAGTGGGTCATGATTCAGTTTGTTCGATTGTACATTACATAACTAGGGTGGTAATACAAAGAAAGGCCGAGATCGCAGAAGTTTGCGGCCCGAGCTGCAAGCGAGGGACGTAAATATGCGATCGAGGGCTTTCTTTATTACCTCCCGTGTTGTGTACATCATTTTATGTCTACACTTGGCCAGAAAGCGCCTTTTTCCGTACACGCAGCGTGCGGAAAAAGTCACTTTATGGCCAGGTGTGGTGTGGTATAAAGTAATATAGATGAAGGTCCCTACCCTATCCTAGTAGGCTCCGGCTTATGGTGCGTACACACCAGACCAACGAACGCCAACGAATGGGTTCTGTTGGCCGTGTGTGGACGGTTTAACAAACGCCAACGATCGATCGTTGGCGTTCGTTGGCTTAGTGTGTACGCACCATTAGGACATGAAAAGCTATTCCAGCTATAATAAAAAGTGACTGAACAGACACTAATCATTATTCCCCCTGCTAGCCCGATTCTATCGAGATTCGAGGTGGACCGGGACTACTAGGTGACCTGGTTCGACCCCAGGCACCCCCGGCACCCACCCAGTCCGACCAAACTGAGGGTGGTCCGGCTAGCGACCTGGTTCGACCCCAGGGAACGCCACGGCCGATCACCCGGTCCGACAATCGCTACGCCCATGTATGGGTTGCAAGTTTGTCAGTTCCTAAAAAAAAAAAACTAATAATTATTGCCGTGATGGCAACACTGACTACTGAAACTGACAGTAACATGTTGAATTGTCAATGTCAAATAAAATTTAAAATGTCAATTTTTAAATAAATAATAAACGACACCTTATTTTAAGGAAAAGCATGAGTTCAATTTATTATAAATCAATATAAATATTTAGTAAGAAATCGCGTAGTGTAATTTTAAAGATGGTTCCCAATTTACATGCAACTACCATTGTCGTGCTGATTATTTTTCACTATGTGGGATCTGAATCCATTTCAGAAGATATTCGGAACCATTTGGGTTCTAAAACTCCATATAGATTTAAATATTATAAGGACGACTCTAAAGTCAAGTTCCCTGGTATGTACTAAATGATTTATTGTATTTCTATAATAAGTCTTTAATTCACAAGTCACTTCCATATTTTTCAGGATGTAAAAGTACGAAAATTTGGATGTTAATACGCCATGGATCCAGATTGCCAAGTCATAAGGACATAAAAGGAATGAATTCTACTTTAAAAGACTTGTCTGATCAGATATTGTTAGGTCACCAAAATGGAAAAGGTTTGTATGTTTCTTATCTGTATGAATGCTCAAGCTCTGTTCATCAAGAGTAACTTTAACTACCTGGATGTCTTGTGGTCGGTCACTCTTGCCATTGCAACTAAATTTCTGAATGTGATGTTTTTAAGATGTAATTTAAGATAGGCCCCACTATTTTTTTATTTATTTTATGTAAAAGGTACCACTTTATTTATTTAAACCACCATTTTGCTGCTTGCTACAGTAACAGGTTATGTGCTGGTATAAAACATTTCATCTTTATTTGAAACTTTAAAGACAAAATAGACACTGTGGACAGAAGAAGACAGACAGGAAGACAGAAGGCAAAACTTCAACATTTTATTATGTTAAAAAATAACTGAAAATGTGTGGTTGGTAGACTGTAACATCTTATTCTCGTTGGTAGACTGTAACATTTATACGAGGGGTGGCTGAAAAGTAATCTACCTTGGCTAGAAATAGTTTAAAAAAAACACTGACCGGTATGAATTCGTTTTCATTGACTTGATTTTTTCAAAATTTCGAACATTCATTTGTTCCTTGCTCTTCATTTGTTTTTGGCGCTTGAATACTTGCAGCATGTCGGTAGAAGAAAATAATTTGACCAAAATTGAACAGCGTGCAGTGATTATATCCCTCCTAAAGAAGGTAATACGCCTTCACAGATTAAACAGCGCATGTTGCCCGTGTTTGGTGATTCGTGTCCTTCTGATTTCACCATAAAATTCTGGTCTAAGCAGTTTAAATCGGGCCGTGACAGTCGAGAAGATGACCCTCGTAGTGGGCGGCCAATTTCTGCTGTCACTGGTGAAAATGTCGCCAAGGTGAAAAAAATCATTTTAGAAGACCGTCGAGTGAAACAGTGGGAGATAGCTAGAGATATGGGCATTAGTAAAGAACGGGTAAATGAAATAATTCATGGCCATTTGAATATGCCTAAGGTCAGTGCACGTTGGGTCCCTAAAATGCTGACTGCGTTAGACAAGGACAGGCGTGTCAAATGTTGTCAGGAGTTTTTAGACATGAGTCGCGGGAAAGAGGAAGAAATTATTTCCAGGGTCGTGACATGTGACGATACTTGGATTAGACAATGGGATCCGGAAAGTAACCAAGAGTCACTACTATGGAAATTCCAGGACGAAAAGCCTCCTCGGAAGTACAAGATTCGCCCACCAGCTGGCAAACTTATGGCGACAATTTTTTGGGATGCTGAAGGCATTTTACTAATAGATTATTTGCCAAAAAATTCTACAATGAATGCTAATTATTATGCAAATTTACTTTGCCAACTTCGGGATAACATAAAAGAAAAAAGAAGGGGCAAACTCAACAAAGGAGTTCTGATATTGCACGACAATGCACCTGTGCATACGGCCCGCACCACACAGCTAGCCATGGCCAGAAATGGCTTCGAAGTCAGCGACCATCCCCCCTACAGCCTAGATTTAGCCCCCTGTGATTATTTCCTGTTCAGACTTCTGAAGGAAGATCTCAGGGGGCGAAGATTTTCAACGGATAATGAGATGATAGCCGCGGTGAACGAGTATTTTGACGACAAACCGAAAGATTTTTTTTTTAATGGCCTAATGTCATTATTTGACAAATGTAATAAATACACCTTGGTAGATGGGGATTACATAGAAAAATAAAAAATAACTGGCCAGTTATGTCTTTTCTTTCATAGTGAGGTAGATTACTTTTCAGCCACCCCTCGTAAATTGTTATGCAAATATAAAAATAGTATTTAGTTAATTAATAGTTGTTTTATTTTGAGAAAAAGGCCGGACTGAAAACCAGTGCTGCACAGTTGCAAGGCTGTTGCAGCACATGCTGAGTCCGTTTCTTTTGTTCACGGAATTAGTCTTAATTATTATGTATTTTAATTGTAAGTGTAAGTTTCCTAACTTCTGTTTCAGTGTGGCAATAAATGTTTCTGATTCAATCCTCAAAATAATCATTGCTGGACTTTTAATATACTGTAATTTAAATTAAGAAATTAATTATTTAACTTTGGTCTTATAATTCAGGTCAGTTAACCAAAGAGCAGTTATCCAAGTTTCAAAACTGGTCTAGCAACATAGAAATAACTAAGGAAAAGGACCTTGTGGCAGAAGGCAGGGATGAAATGATGCAGCTGGCTAAGAGGATGCAAAAAAGATTTCCCAATATCATTAAAAGTAAATACACAGATGGAAATTTTGAGGTGAAATATTTTTGCTATTGTTATTCAATTTTTTTATTTATTTACAACAATGCATAAAGTTATTTCCTTATCACTTACGACTAACAACCCGCCTAGTAAGCGCTCGTAACTTTTGCTCAGATGCCGTTGCCGGGCGACTTGGCGTTTCAGGGTCGATTTTAGGCCGCGCCAAACTAAATGTATGGCATACAAATGTCGCCTAGTGGGTTCTGTCGGTTTCTAGGATATTGTTCAATTTTCCCAATATGTCCCTGTTCAGTTTAGGAATTGTCAACTTGCAATTGCCTTTATCAGCTATTAAAATGATCTTGATTTGTTGTAAATTTAATAATTTTAACTTTATTTTCAGTTTCGTTTCACACCAACAGAACGGGCCGAGGAAAGTGCCAAGAACTTTGCAATTGGATTATTTAATAAAAATGCACCAAAAGTCATTATGACCAAAACATCAGAAGGAGATCCCGTATTAAGAGTATGATGCTACTGTACCGGAAATGTTTTGTGTGACAAATCTTTTCTTTTGTTCCGATTTACTTCCAAGCATGGTGTTTTGTAATAATTATGAATAATTTATTAAGTTCTAAGGTCATGTAATGTCTTGGAGTGATGCAGTCAAGTTACAAGTGAAGTACTTTAATGTGTCTCATGATGAAATCTTGTGACAAAATCTCTTTGACAAACATGCATATCTATAGTCGAAATGAGAATGTGTACACTTTTCATGAAAATTCAAACTAGGTGTTGCCATTTTCTGTGTAGTAATAGTGAAGATGATGTTTCATAAGTTGATAACAAAATTGGCTAGGTTTTGATAAAATTATTGGACTTCACTTTATTTAGGATAAGGATCCTTTTAAAATCCGTTCTGCTAAAGCATGAGTAATTAGATTTAAACCCCTTACTTATCACTATCCTCCATGAATAAAGTAAGGAATAATAAGGTAGTTTCCTGTATTAAAAATAAATTGATGGGATGTTTAGGTACAAAAACAACATAACTGACTAAACTGGTTGACACCTACAGTCATTAAAAATTTCATTTTCATTTCATTCATTTCATTAAAAATGTTTCTACGTATCAGCCAGTCTAGTCAGTTATGTTGTTTTTGTACCTAAACATCCCTTCAATTATTCAAAGGCATCAAATCCAGTTTCACTTAATGCCTTTAACGATTTTAAAAACAAAATAAGAACAAAAAGTAAAACAATTTGACCTTATGCTGGTGGTATGGATTCTTATGAACCCAGTGACGTCATTTGTTCGTATTTTCTATTATCTTCGTTGGTGACACTCACATGTGTGCTTTTTGCTATGTGCAGCCGTAAGTACTTACACAAGTTACCGCCAACACGAATGGGGGCCTCCGGAGGCTGCCTCTGTTGGTCGCCGTCCGTGTTGGCGGTAACTTGTGTAAGTAGTTACGGCTGCACATAGCAAAAAGCACACATGTGAGTGTCACCAACGAAGTTGCCAAGCTATAAATTGCAGACTATCTGAGCGTTTTGACACTTCATAAAAATAAGCTGATTTTGATCCGTTAGGGTAGGAGACAGTGGCGTGGCGTCCATACAACTCGATTCCTATCGGCTTGCCTAATATCAGGCTTTTGACCACCTTATTCTAGAGCTCTTAAGGAAAATGTACGCCAACGGCTTGCCCAAGGATATCTTTTAGGCCACGCCACTGGTAGGAGATGAACCGTTCCCGGCTTATTCATCGTCTGTATGGGGAATATTTCCACCCCGGGAATATTCCGCATACAAGTGGGGAATATTCCAGGGAACGGCACGTCTCTCAGGAAACTAGCCTATTGTGTCACACTTTATACAAGTAGGATAGTGAAACAGCTTTCCTGTACTTAGTTGCAATTTTCCAGTTTTACAAAAAGTGTGACAAGTGGCAAAAGCAAGTAAAGAAAAATCCCAAAACGTACAAAGAACAAGCGAAATTCGCTAAAAGCTTGCTAATGAACCAAACCTTGGAAACCATGTCACAAAAATTGGGTCTCAATGTCACTATCGACCTAGGTTTGTAACTGTTATGCTTGCTATGCGATTTGCGACATTGTCCCTTATTCCTTTAGCTTTTGAGTCTATTTTGGAATAATTTTGTTTTATTTGGGTTGTTATTTAGTCTTCTGTTCTCAGCTGCAGCAAACCTGATGTATAAGGCTTGTGCCTTTGAAACGGCTTGGTGGAAGGGCTATGTAGCACCATGGTGCTTCGCGTTTGATAAGGATACTATAAGGGTGAGTTGTTAATGTTTTCTTTTTTTCAAGTATTTAATATGAGTGTAAGTGAACATCATTTCCAAATGATGAACCGTCATTCTTTAGCGTTAGTAAGTAAAATGGGGAGTAAATCATAGTTCCTGATCAGAGGAAGACGAGAAATACACATCACATCGGCTGATTATAAGGAGGCACGATACTTTCAAATATTGTTTACTATCCTGAGTGTGTAATGTGCTAACGTAGATTTGCGCGTGCTACTTTTTCGTAACTCTTCGTCTGATATGCGCCTATTTTGCGTGGTGTATAGTATAGGTAATATATCCCTCATAAATCCTCTATTATGCGTTCGGAAACCGTATATAATTTGCAATAAAGTATGATTGTATTGTATAATTGACCAACATTATTGCAACCAGTATTGTGACATTAGTGTGTTAGCGGTCATCCATATAGTACGTCACACCCATGGGGGGAGGGAGGGGTGTCTAGCCAAATGTGACACTGTCTGGCTGTCACAGTGACAGTCTATCAGTGGCGTGGCGTAAAAGGTATCCTTGGGCAAGCCGGTGCAGATTTGGCGTACATTTTTCTTAAGAGATGTAGAATAAGGTGGTCCAATGCTTGATATTAGGCAAGCCGGTAGGAATCGAATTCTTTGGACGCCATGCCACTGCAGCCACTAAAAAGTATACTAAAAAGATGAAATATGTTAGGGAAAAGTGTGACATGGGGGAGTCTCTACTCTAGTTGATCATGATTTGAAATCTAGTCGGCCATGGCGGCGCAATGGCCGACATTCTTCCCGGTTCCCGAACACATCATTGAGGATTTATAATGTTTGTAAATAAAGAATTGTATGCAACTGTATATAATTAAGCCTTAAAATACTCGTGTGACCTTATTAGAAAACCACATTCGTGTTTTAACTCTACTATTACAGTATCAATAGAAGTAATAATAATATTTAATTAGATATATCCTGAAGGACGGTACGGTCGACATCTGTCGGGCATGCCGCCGTCCCGGAGAGTCTATCAGGCATATTATCTCCGGTTGTTCCCATCTAGCTAACGGCGAGTACTTGCACAGACATAATCAAGTAGCCAGGATCATTCACCAGCAACTTGCTGTTCGATATGGTCTTGTGGGGTCTGAGGTGCCGTACTATCAGTACGCACCAATGCCAGTTCTCGAAAATGGCCGTGCCACGCTCTATTGGGATCGATCCATTATCACGGACAGGACTATTGTAGCCAATAAGCCTGATATCGTGCTAATAGATCGATCCAAGCGCCGTGCAGTGCTCGTCGACATCACCATCCCCCATGACGAGAACCTCGTGAAGGCCGTGAAGACCTTGACTTGGCTCACGAGGTTACCGCCATGTGGGATGTTGATTCGACGATCATTGTTCCGATAGTCGTTTCGGCGAACGGACTTATAGCGAAGAGTCTCGATCACCATCTCAAGAGACTCTCGTTGGATGGCTGGATCAAGGGTCAGATACAGAAAGCGGTTCTTCTGGACACGGCGCGCATCGTCAGGAGGTTCCTCTCTCTGCGGCCCTAACCACCGGTAGCCTGGGCCCCGCCCCGCTGCCGGCGGCACCCTAGGTTAGGTTTTTTATAATGTGTTTATATTTTGTAATTTCATTTTGTATTTTACTTTTTATATATATATTGTAAAAAGCCTAATCTAAGAAAATAAAGATATAAAGATGATATTTAATTACTACCTATATTTTGCAGGTGTTGGAGTACTATCATGATCTGAAACATTATTTGATGGACGGGTACGGGAACGAACTCACTGGTCAAACGGCCTGCTATTCTGTTAAGAACATGTTTGATAACATAACGTGAGTTACGAGTTTTAATGACGTATTTTAGTTAAGGGATGAGCTAGCCAGAAAGGGCTCGGAGGGTACACTCATTGGGCCGGAACCATGTGTGGGTCTCTCACAGGGGACCATAACAACAGCCATAAAGGACAACACCAACACCGACTAGAGTGGAAGAACACGGCGGGCCTGAGGCATTCGAAGCTCTTTATGGAAAGAGTCAACACACGCTGGACAAACTAAGGAAGTACAGCAGAAGACAGCTTTTTAATTTAATTAATAGAAGGGGAGGCGGGAGGATGCGGGCCACATGTCGTCCTGGGGGGGGGGGGGGGGGGAGGCGCTCTGTGTCACATCATCTGTAGGTACTTTACTGTGCGACTACTGTGAGGAGACTTCTGTACGTAGTTCTATTCTTATTCTGTGACCTCGTCTTATTGAGATGTTGTCTATTAACGAAATAGTCTTTTCACGAACTAGTCGTTTTGCTCCCTGGTCTTTGTGATATGTGGACTATTAACGATGTGGTCTTCTCAAGAAGTAGTCGTTTTGCTACCTAGTCATTCGGAGATATGGGCTTTTTAAAGAGATGGTCCTTTAGAGATCTGGACCTTATGATGATTTGGTCGTTTTAACAATGTAGTCGTTATGATCCCAACCCATTCGAGTCGATCAGTTTTCCTTACAAATACAAACATAACGAAAGGCATCGTTTGGTTCCATGACGTCAGTTATATTTGAAATGTGATTTATTTCATAGCTAATTTAACACGCTGCCGTTTTTTCTCGTAATTATTACGATCGCGGTCTAATCTATGGTATGAATTCGTCCGCTGGGTCACCCTATTTATTTATCAAAAACGAGTTTTATTTTTACCTAATCTATCTCTAGATGTAAGATCTTGTGCCATTTAAATCATGTTAAAACATGCAAAAGGTGAACAAATAAGGAGAAAGGGCAATCTTTGCATAAAGCAAAAAAAAGTTGATTCACCCATTTGCATTCTGTCGTCCGGTCCCTAGTTAAATGCGACATTTATTTCAGATCGAAGGATGCTCCGAACGCTACGTTCCTGTTTACACATTCCGGGACTCTACTGAAGATCCTAACGCACCTGGGCCTTTACGAACCACATAGTCCATTGACCGGAGACAGGATTCCAGAGGACAACGTTTGGAGAATGTCTGAAATTGATTGCTTCGCTTCTAACATAGCCTTTGTTTTATTTGAGTAAGTAAAAATTAAATAGGTTTGGTAAATCACCTATTACTGGCCAAGCTTTAATATTTGTGCAATTTGACCCTAGATCGGGAACTTTTGTCTGGAACATAGTAAAGCATAACCTGTCACTGTCACACTGCATTGAATGGAAAGGGATAGGTAGTATTTCTCGCGTGACAAAGAGTCGCGCTTCATAGTTGTGCTAGCGGTAGTATCAGATAGTAAATTTTGGTGGGCAGTAACTGACTGACATTTTTTTAAGCAGTTATTTATCCTATATTTATGTGTGCTGTGCTATTTTTGGATTGTCTTATAATTTTCCGAGTGAAAATAGCATGTGTCGTCTAATCATAGCCAATTTCGGCTTTTACCCGTGGTCCCACCAACATGTCCCCCTGGTGGGTCCACGGGTATTTTTTTTACGGGTAAGGCTGAAAAATTGGGCTTATGTAACATAAAAGTAACTAAAAATATATGTTGCTGAGTAACTTAAGTTACATAAAAGTATTCTAAAGGGATATTCACAATGTCTACAATACAAACACTTTTTTGTACTAAGTGTTTATTTAAGAGATCAAATAGGTATATAAGGTCCTAATTTATTAGTTGCAGATATTTTTACAGCTGATAGTACTCGGTCTCTGGAGTATATTAAAGCATGAAACATTATAGCTTTTACCATGTTTTTTTGGAGAAAAAGGAAAAACAAATTTGCTACGTTATAACACCCTGTTAATGTGATTACTAAATGAAAACTCATTGAAAAGATTCTAGTTGCTCTTTTACGTACCACTTAACTGTAACTGGCCACTTCACGTAGATAAATTAAATGACATTTGCAGTTTTCCCGCCGAACCGTTACGACATTTACGACAAAAAATTGTTGATATGACAGATAGTGTTATTGTGACATGTGATAATGCACATGATGATTTTTTTTAGACGAAGTTATAATAATTTTTTTTGTTAGGTAAATAAAATCAGAAAAGTTATATGAAAAGATTTCTTAATTTCTATTTAAAGTAAATTATTTTAATGTAAAGTATAATGTGTTAAAATATCTGCAACTAATAAATTAGGACCTTATATACTTTGGTACATTTTTGAACAAAGATGAATAAGTAATTAAAGGCTGATAGCCACACAAAAGCTGTCTTCACAAATAAAATTAAATCATATTTTTCCCCCGGATTACTTGTTATAATCATTGTAATTATGTAAAATAAAATAAAAAACACGTTACTCTTCTTTGTGTTGCGCAGTTGGGTATAAAAATTAAAACAAACCAAATATTTTAAACTCAAAAACCCGACTGCAAGAACTTGTAACTGAAAAGAAAGCGTGAACAAAGCTTTACTTTACTTTTATGTTACGTAACTTAAAAATAAATTAAAATGGTAACATAAGTAACTTAAAAGTAACATAAAAGTTAGCCTCTATTCACTTTCATTTGCATTATATGGAACAATAACAAACATATTAACTCGAACACGACACCTAGCTATAAACTAGTATGAAGATTATATTAATAATGTATTACGTAATACAAAACAGAACAAATTTACCATGAAATCCACTCGTAACTCTTAAATTCCATAAAAAATCCTCGGCACAAGTTGAATCGACGCACTGAACTACCCACAAAATGGCTGACCAGTGAGAGGTATACCACCGACTAAAGAATAAATAGTGTTGCCATTATAATGAAATCAAATTACGCAAATCAACTGCTAAAATAGCAAGACAGAACGGTTACTAAAATTAAGTAACTTAAAAGCTTCATTATGTTGACTTGTCTTATGTTACACGTAAATTATTATTTTAAATGGACAATGCTAATGTTAAAGCTCGAAAAACGTTGCATTAATATATGACAGTTATAAAAAAACTCCAACATATCAGTATAATATCACAAAACTAAAAAACAAAAATTACAATCTTTCAGGAACATTTTTGGGACATTTTTATTTGTATGGAAATCGATGTAATTGCATAGAAGAAAAAAAAATTGGAATACAAACACAGAGATTTACATTTGTTAGTGGACTAGAACTAGTAGAAAAAGTTTTGTATTTTGCACGGAAAATTAAAAAAGTAAAATTTTGTAATTACTTTTCGTAAAAACAATGCCGGACGCTTACAAGTCACGAAATCATCCCTTTTTTACGGCCTTACCCTTAGGGCGCGGCCCCATGTCGACGGCACGGCGCCGTCCGCCGTGGAACGGCACGGCGCCGTCACCGTGCGACGGTACGGCGTCGTGCCGTCGGACGGCGCCGTGGACGGCGCCGTGAACGGTGCCGTGGACGGTGTGACGGCGACGTGAACGGTGCCGTGAACGGTGTGACGGCGCCGTCCACGGTGCCGTGAACGGCACACCGCACCGGTGGACGGCGCACGGCTCGGTAGTTTTGTTTTAGGCGAATCTCACACTGCGGCGAATCTAGAATCATCAATTTGTATAGAAAAGTCGCGGGGTATGGCACACTGAGAATGAGTGAGGTCGCGGCGACTTTTTAACCGGCTTTCAAAAGAAGGACGTTTTTTTTGTGTGTTTGTTCACCGATTGCCTACTCGAAGACGGCTGAACCAATTATAAATTCTTTTTTTGTTTGAAAGAATGATGTTTGAATATTGTAGAGGTGGTCCCATTGCAACCAAATCAGGACTTGATGATGGGATGTTGGAGGAATTGAGGGAACTCTTCAAATATTATAGGCACACATATAGCGATTTTGGTATTGGTTATAGTTTCTCGTGCATTTCTTATTACAAATGAATTTCTAGTGTTAACCGACTTCAAAACAAAGAGAACATTCTATGTAGGTTTGCTCCCCGATTACTTGAAGATGGCTAAGCCGATATGGAAAATTCTTTTTTTATTTGAAAGGTATACCTCTGAGAAATCAGGATCTGATGATGGAATCTTGGAAAATCGAGTAAAATATAGCGATTTGGGTATTTTTCATAGTGAATTGTACATTTCTTATCGAATCTTTTCATTTGAAGTCCGTTATAAACAGACTTCCACAAAAGAAGGACGGTTTTCATTTTTTACCCTATTACTCGAAGACAGCTGAACCAATTTGGAAAATTATTTTTTTGTTTGAATCGGATTTGTCCTCCAGAGTGGTCTAATCAAACCGAGATCTGATGATGGGATCTTGGAGAAATCGAGGGAACTCTTCGAATATTATAGGCATATACATATACGGCGATTTGGGAATTGTTCATATTCACTCGTGCATCTCGTATCAAAATAGGTTCACTGCAAGTCGGTTATTTTATTTTTTTAAATTTTGTGATTATATCATCATCATTCGGTTTAATTCGCAATGTCAATGTGTACTTTCATCAAAATGGGTTCAGTAGTTTTTGAGATAGAGTTATGTGTGTATCAGTCACTAGGAAAACTTGTACCTACTTAACAGCGTAATTCGATCACTACTGAAATAAAGAAAAAGACGGTTTAATTTTTATAATAACTTTAATTAAAGAAAAAAAATTATTACTCGTCGATTTTTTAGCCAAATCCCATTCTCAAAATCATTTTTTACCGTAAAAATTATGAAAGGATACGATTTCAATCAAAAAATTATACACTTACAAAAATAAGTCCCTATTTCTATGGAGAGTCGATTTTCGATCCACAGTGTAGCGGGAAGAGTGCAGTGTGCGGTGCGCCGCACACGGTACCGTGTGCCGTACACGACACCGTCCACGACGCCGTCACACCGTTCACGGCACCGTTCACGGCGCCGTCACACCGTCCACGGCACCGTTCACGGCGCCGTTGACGGCGCCGTCCGACGGCACGACGCCGTACCGTCGCACGGTGACGGCGTCGTGCCGTTCCACGGTGGACGGCGCCGTGCCGTCGACATGGGGCCGCGCCCTTACCCGTTATCCTACCGTTCTAAACGATGGGTCCACCTACAGGTAATATATTTTAACCATGGTCCCATCGCACTAAGTGGTAAACATTAATTGAAAATAGCTATTTCGTGGTACAAGTCACCCTAATTGACAACATTTCATATTTTCAAAAGATCTTAATTCGAAAACCATTTCGGTAAAAATGTATTTTATGCTCAAAAAAAATATTTTTGGATTTTTTTTCCCATTCATTTTGGAAAAAATCGTCAATTACTGTGAACCGGAAGTGTGACGTCACTTTCCCTGCATTATCGAGAGAGACCTTAGTGCTGAAACAATTAAAAAGTGTATTGTATCCGGTTGTCATTTTCTGACATATCTGCCGTCTGACGTTTATTTCAAAGAGTAAAGTAATATATAGGGTAAAGAGAGCCATCTTGCGGGAATGACTGGTACCAAGGCGACACAAGTGCTCCCAGCGGTTTTAGGCAGTAAACCTTTCGCCCACACACGCACACACACACCCTATTTATACCCACATACGTATCCATTCTTTGAGATTTTCTTCAGTCAATGCTAGGGAATGCAATGTAACCGAAATCAAAATTATTTGGTATGGAATTTCCAACACAAAATTTAATTTCGGTTAAGTGGCATTCCCAAGCATTGACTGAACAAAATCTGCCCAGGGTAAAAACATAAGAGGAGGAATAAAATCAAGTTTTCTCTGACGTTATCATTATTTATTTATGTCTGGGTACGTGCTTATTTCGAAGTTGGGAATAAGTGCTATCTTCAATTCACTGAACACGTCAGGCGTAATGTTGTTAAACAGAAGGTCTTTTTTCATATCGTCAGCTTCCTCCATGCCGACGATTGTGCACTTTGCTTCGAAGAGGTCTATGTAGTCGCTCATTCGAAAATGGTTAGGATTGTAGGTACTTATCCATGTTGAAGGCTTTGTGTAGCTGTTCTATCACGAGATCATTCCTGTGATGTGGTGGCGCTCGTCACGTTGCCGTCCGTTATTGTGTAATGTAGCTCACTGCCGCTGGTGTCGCGGTGTGCGCGCGTGCTACCCTGACAAGTTTTTATATTTGTTCTTGTTGCGTTTGTTGAACACTGAGGAATTGTGCAAATGGTACGGCATGCATTTCGTCGCCAATTAAATAAAGTCACTTAATACCGTAAATTTTCATTTTATTTTGACACAAGCAAAATATTGACAGTAAAATTGAAAAAAAACAAAATTACTCAGAAACCAAAGAGTTCACTAAGAAGTCTCGTTTATAACCGCTGCAACGTTTCATTCCACGTACATATCACATTTGTAGTAATGTGTAATTAATAAATCTGTTGTTAATTTTAACTAATTATCATTATAATAGATATTTTTTAATGAAACTATTAAAACATGTCATCAGTGTCAAAGAAAGCATTATGTAAAACGTGCTCTGCTTATAACGGGAAAACACAAAAGTCGATAGTAACGCCATCCAGGGTCTTTGTTAGACAACGTTTGACGCAACAAAAACTGAGTTGTTCTAAGTTTCATAGCCCTGGTTTATTTGTTTTGAAAATTGTTACGACTGCTTAGCGGTTTTAGAGGTTTAATTTTCTTACCGTGGGTTCATTTGCACATTTTCAAAGACCTTTAAAGACTTGGCACTTCCCAACTGGACTCCGATAACGCATCCAAACATTATTCACTTGGCATTCTATAACCGTGTCGGACACCGATCTTATTCTGATATAAAGAAGACATCAGAAAGTTTTTCTCGTGCTATCAGACGAATCTGCCGCGTGTTGAAATTATGATAATGTTGGAGTACACATCGGCAAGTGATAAATATAATCCAGCCCAAATAAGAGGAGCAAAAGCAGCACCTGACAGCTCAAGTTCTGAAAATAGTTCTTCCTGTGATTCTCCTAGTGACTCGGAAATGATTACAACAAACGACGCAATAGAGGAACTACAATAAAATAATAGGATAGAATTGAATGAGAGATAAAATGTTAAGTTTTATTTTATTTCCAAAATAATTGTATATGTTATGTTTCATTTACTTTTATTATAAACATTTGTCTTTAAAACATATTTCATTTAATTACACCACCTCTACATTCGAAAGATCTACCAAGATAGTGACATAAAAATAATCTGACTTACTCAGAATATAGCCTAATTAGCTACATATCAACCTATAATCTGTTGTATTCCTAAACATGCACACTGCGAATATGGAGATATACGTAAAGGACCTCCTCATAATCTAACATTATCAGAATCTAATGTGTTTATTTATATCATCGACCGTAGGCTGAATTAGCGTAAGGGACATAGTTTTGCCTGTCCCTTACCGTAATTCAGCCTACGGTTGACGATATCATGACCTAAAAATAAACAAACTTCTATCTAGAATCTTGACTATCTAATATCTCCCAGCATCTTGACTATCTAAGAAAAAAACCAATATAGAAATATACCTTTTCAGAATATGATTACAAAAGGAACTGGTGATAATAGAATAAATCTTACTCAGCTTTTGACTTAAACCTCAACTGACTGAAACCACATCTGTCTGGCTCCGCCTAAATGGTTAAATAATAAGAATAATAATAAAAACAATTTAGTATCACCATACTATTTATTATAAATACATACTTTTATAATTATCAGTGTTCAGGTATTTCTATGCCATGCCGCGGGATGTCAAGTAGAAATAGTAATATGGATATGCAGCTTGGCCCGCGATACTAATAAAACTATTCGAAAAATAAACACTATTTCGGTGTTGGTAATATGTTTATAGACTAAATGATATTATTATAATGATTGTGGTCATTCACCTCTAGTGGCATAGAAATCCCCGAACACTGATTATTACAATACGAGCACCCCAGTGTGAAAGCACCAGCGTCAGGAGAACCCATCACACGTTGAGATACATATTATAAGTCAGTTTTTGCTTCCAGGGAAGTATCTGGTTCAGAAGGAAGTATGAGAAGTTGGATGTTTCAAGTAAGGGTGGCCTGAATATTGGTAGACGAGGCTTGAGTTTAGCATTTACTTTTGTTGACCTTTTCATTGTCTTCCAGTATATATAATTTTCCATGTCTTCTTCCAACTGAAATAATAAGTAAAAAAAGTTATTTTTAGCTTGTGTTTCAAGGTAAGGTTCTATGCGGAGTTCTGAGATCGATTTTTAAAGGAAATTATAACAGGGAGTACTTACATTTAAATGATCTTCTCATATGAATAAGTTTTTGGACACAGAAGTGTCTTTTAGTCCTGCTGCACGGCACCATTCTGCCGTGATTCTGCTCTATTCGTAGTAGGAACGAATAGGAATTGCTTTTCAAGTCATGTTATGGAATTGTTTTTGCAACCAGACATGAAGCAATATTTAATTAATGGCGTACGTTCATAGGTTTTACTAGTTGCCATTATTTTGAATATTTAAATCGCGAAACGTTTTAAAAATTTGCAAACAACCAAAAGTAACAATAAAATTCCAACCAACAATCGTTACTAGACATGTGTAGCTCGCGAGTGAGTGAGTCGAAAGAGCTATATCAGTTGGTCTAGCTCACCGGCTCACCGGCTCAGTTCCGATTCAAACGGCTCAGTATGTCTTTTAGCTCAGTCAGTCGCTCGCTCTCAAGGAACTCTCGCTCTAACTTACCGAGCCGCGAGCCGAAGAGCGAACGAGACAGACAGGACTCGATCAACACGAAGTTTGCTCGGAAACTTCGGGTGGCCGAAACGTAGTAGCGCCTAGCGCCGACGCAAAAGTCAAATGTATGTTCTGCAGATGTTGTCTCTCTCACTCTTTTATAAAATAATATTTGGATGAATGAGACGGAAAGATTCGAATCTCGAGGATAGACAGTTATTGAAACGCTTTGGACGTAATGAGCTATAAGAGCGAGTGAGCGAGTGACACCGCCACGGAGCTATAGGAGCTAGGCGAGCCGTTCGGAGCTGCTGAGCTAAAAGAGTTAGTGAGCTAAAAGAGTGATACATATCTTTGGGAGCTAAAGATTCATATCGCTCTTTTCACTTCAGTGAGCCATTCTGCGCATGTCTAATCGTTACCGTAAGTGTCAATGTCAAATGTCCTTCGCCTGACAGTTATTTTTTTAATCGTAATTGTCGCTCTGGATTCTAGTTGTTTTTAATCGTAATTGTCGCTTTGGATTCTAGTTGGGAAAGTGACGTCATTTTCCTCATACGCCCTTTTAGAATGAGCTACTTTTCAAACTGCTATTTTTAATTGAAAAATTTAGTTGTAACGAAAAAGAAAAAATACGGGTAGCTTAAAATTTTACCTATTTTCTACCCAGCTCATAAAATGAAGGAGTTGAAAATTTGAAATATTGTCAATTATCATCTTGAAAATAAAATTTAAATATTAGGTACTTTTGATAGGTCACAGAAAGGTAAATATGTTGTACCTATGATTGATTTATTTGGTAAAATATAAATAATGTTTTTTTGATCCTATATTGTTGTTGAATTTGATTGGCAGAAAAATAGATTTTTTATTTTTTAGTGCGGTGGTCCCATGGTTAAAATAAATTACCTGTAGACCCACTGTTTAGAACGGTAGGACAACGGGTAATAGTACATTACACAACTAGGGTGGTAATATAAAGAAAGGCCGAGATCGCAGATGTTTGCAGCCGGAGCTGCAAGCGATCGAGGGCTTTCTTTATTACCTCCCGTGTTGTGTACATCATTTTATGTCTACACATGGCCAGAAAGCGGCTTTTTCCGTACGCGCAGCGTGCGGAAAAAGCTACTTTATGGCCAGGTGTGGCATAAAGAAAATTACCTGTGGCCCCACCAGGGGGACATGCTGGTGGGACCACGGGTAAAAGCCGGCCAATTTTCTCAATAACTTTACGAGTGATAACCTGGTAATATTTTTAGTATTAGAAACCCTGCGGTGACCATTATATAATTTATTTTTTCTTATTCCATTAGATGCAAAGACGGAGATCATATCCTGACTTTACACCAAGAGCGAGCCGTGAAGTTACCTGCGTGCGAGCAGCAGCTCTGTCCTTTAAAACATCTGCAGCAGGTCCTCCATAACACCATTCATAACTGCGACCACGCCGCCGTATGCAAGATAAGCAACGACGAATTATGAAGCGGCTGAAAAAAAAGGAGCTGGAAAGTGGCCCCAACTCAATCATTTATTTATTGAATTTTACATTCAATCGTGGCCGATGTGATTTGACAGTGAAGTTGCAAAGTTTAAAAGAGGAGGTAAAAAAGTAGCTTATGTGCAAACATCTTTTAAGTGTTATCGCGCATTGCAAAAAAGAAATTACAGTCCCACCGACGGCGAGTAAGCGAGTAAAATTGGGTGAGTAGCATCACATAGTGAATATGGAAAGGTTGATCGATCACACTGTACCTAGTCAGCCCGTAATTAATTGTTACTCGATCACCTTTACTCGCTCACTTGCCGGCGGTGGGACAAGTGCCTAAAGAGAAAAACACAAATTCTCTCGCTAATACGAACTCTAAAGATTTAAGACCTCGGGATGTAATGTTAAATACCCACGCGACACGTGATTAAATCTGTTCAAATTGATTTATCGTGTGTATGGGCAAGGACCATTAAAACAAGAGGACTGTCATTCTCCATACTTTGGATTGTAACCCGACCGCTAGGGGATTTCCGGGCAAAAACTAGATGGCGCTAAAAAATTAAACAATTAACGATGTTATAATTGAACAAAGAAACATAGTATAGTAACAATTAGTTCGTAAACAGCTAATAATAAATAAATTCTAACATTTAAATACTGTAATATTGTCTTCGGTTTCCGCGATTATCACTCATAGTAATAAAACAACTTAAACGGATTAAATCGCGTACATTACTACATTTTAAGTCCCGACGTTTCGTAACCCTTTTCAGCGTTCGTGGTCGCGGGTACGCGATTTAATCCGTTTAAGTTGTTTTATTACTATATTTAAATACTGTGTCACGTTTGCAAAGTTGAATAATTGTAAATAATATAATTCTTTTACCAAGCTTATACATAGATGGCGTTGTAAATTCGGGGAACAGCTTTTTGTATGGAGAATGACAGTCCTCTTGTTTTAATGGTCCTTGGTATGGGCCATTGAAAGGTTCGAAAAGGTCATTAAGTAAATAATCGTAATAACAAAATTAAACTGCAAAGAACACATTTTGAGCTTTTGGCAGTGACATTTGGATTCGAAAAAAAAGATAAAATCGGAAAATTAGCTTAATGGCTTATAAAATGTCGCTAATGCTTGGTTTATGTTAAAGAAGATACATTTAAGTGCCTAATTATGAAGCAAAACGTACCTTAATTATGTAGGAGGGGCTGGACCCCGTAGTTAGAGAGATTTATTATTACCACGACCGAGTGAATTTACGCTTGAATTTTTAAGATCAACTGAATGTTTAGATTTTTATATGTAGATTTGCATAATGCACGTATTTAATAAATAATGCAAAACATGTGTGTTTTTATTAAGTACCCACCACACCTCTGTTCGCAGAGCATTGTCGCCCAGGCCACTAACCTGGGCGATCGACTTGAGATTGCTAGAGTGGTGACTACGCTAAGTTTGCATAGGTCGAAAAAAGGTTATATTAAAAATATATTTTATGGCAACATGGGGAAACCACAGCAAGAGGATTATTTAATCTTGATACTTGGCAATGATTCTTTCGTTTATTATAATATGCGTCTACATACCCGTTGAAAATATTCGGGTCAGTCTTGCACAAAACGATTTACTTCCAACCAAAATAAGCGATTTGGTCCAGAGTCTTGGATTGTATTTATATATATGTAAACAAGCATTGCTTAGTTTGGGACTAGATCGATTTGTGCAAGACTTTCCTGAATATTTATTTCAGTACGTATGTAGACACATTATAATTATACTTATTAAACGGAAAGATATTTGCCAAGTATCAAGATTAATGAATCCTCTTGTTTGTGATATTGCCATATATGCATTTTTTCGATAAAACCTCTTTTCGACCTCTGCAAACTTAGCGAAGTCCCACTATAGTTCCCGGGTTCGAATATAAGCGGTCGCCATTTATGTACCTACGAATGATTATTTCTTACGTTTGTTAATTTACTTATTGTAACCAACCCTCGAACGGTGAGGGAAAACATTATCACAGTAGGTATAATAGCAGTATACAGGTGGCCCATTTCGATCGGTCAGTATGGGAAAGTCTGAAACTATGAGACATACGAAGATCTGTTCTTAGGAACCATGTCACCGATTTTAGGGACAAGAAAAACTGTATAGTACCTATAGCATTTTTTTTCCTACAAAAAGTACATCGAGCGGCTTGTATGTGTGCGTGCCGTAAATGAACGCACTACAAGCAAAGTTTTACGAATGCGTAACAATGAACGGATCGCACTGTCTGCGCTGTATCGGGCGCTCCTAAACGGCCGAAGTTTGACTTCTTATCCGTCTTTATACTGTGACATTGTGAGGAAACCCTGGACCATAAGGATCCCATCGGTCTGATTTTCTTGTCGCAGGGGTTACATCGCGCTGTGTTACAAATGCGCGTTCCCAATGGCCGTCAGCGTCACATTTATTTATTTATGCCACACCTGGCCGTAAAGTGGCTTTTTCCGCACGCTGCGCGTACGGAAAAAGTCGCTTTCTGGCCAAGTGTAGACATAAAATGATGTACACAACACGGGAGGTAAGTAATAAAGAAAGTCCTCGATCGCATATTTACGACCCTCGCTTGCAGGTCGGGCCGCAAACATCTGCGATCTCGGCCTTTCTTTGTATTACCACCTTTTTTTTTTTTTTAACCCGGGGATATGCATAAAACTGCATACCACTACGTAACCTAAGGCCATCGGGGGTGACAGCCAGATGTTACGCATTGTGGGGCTCTCCGCTCCAGAAGGGATTGGCCTACCCACTAAAACTCAGGGATGCTTCCACCCTGTGCCTTCATGGTGATGCCGTGGGATCGCTAGCAAGCCACCACGACATCACCGGCACCTTCGCCCTAGAGCGAACCCTCTCCGAAAAAGGCACACTGTAGCATGGCCAGTGTGCCTTCCCTCACCTGCTTCCCCCCGACCAACGGCCGTCCCCCGGGGAAACCAGGAACCGGCACCGAACACACGGGGTCCAATCGTGTATTCGGCGCCAGTCCCACCCTCGCCGCCACGGGAGGACAAACGCCCCTGCCCCGCAGCCGTCCACGGGAGGACAAACGCCCCTACCCCGCAGACACTCCCGCCTGTCCTTACGGACCGCGGTGGGCCAGTCCTCCGCCTTCCGCCCCCAGCACATGAGGTAGCGGCAGCCTGCAAGGCTGAGTTCGCGGGACGCAGAGGACTAGTCCACCGCCACCACGCAGCGGCACAGGTCACCCGTCTGGTCCCTGCCCGCAGTGCCCCCCAAAAGGAGACGTCGGAGGGATGCTGCCCGTGCCCGACGCTCCGCCCTCGCGTGCCGCACCTGGAGAGTCCTCTAACAGAGGAAACCCGGTGCGGGACCCCCCAACCCCCCCCACCCCTGACAGGCTCATTCGCAGTATCGGCAAGTGATCAATTAGGGGCCCCTAAGAAATCACTTGCCGTTGCTCCCGGGGTGCGCCGACAAGACGCTTCCCTTTCCTGCGGATCAACCGGATCAAGAGGAATGAGAAGAATCCAGACACTCTGGGAGGTTTCCTGTCTAGCACCCCTGTATTACCACCCTAGTTGTGCAATGTACTATTGTTTATTGAATCATAAAAACGTAACATTACAGTTAACAATAACCAAAACATAACATTTCGCAACCGCCTTGAACAAGTCGTGCTTATAACACCACATAGGAAGACGCAACGTGGGTCAGCCCTCCACAAGATCAAAGCGTAAAGACAAACAAGTACTCAAGTAGTCCAACTTCGGCCGTTTAGGAGCACGCGATACGTTTTCACACGTGCGAAGTGCGATTTTTTTTTTTTTTTTTTTTTTTCTAGGTTCTTTTGTAGGAAGAAAAATTACTGATATTATACTGTGTCAAGATGGTCTGAAGACCTGGTTGGAAGTTGATGGAGGCAAAGAGCATGCGACCGTTCTTTGTGGGAGTCTCTGGGAGAGACCTATGTTCAGCATAGCCCGTCTTCGGGTTGAAATGATGAATTCTATTAAGGCTATGAAAGGGAACAATACTTGTATTACATTCAAATACCTATGGTGCATATACCTAAGTGGGCATTTCTCCAGAAATATGTCTGCGACTCATTCATCTGTCTCCATACATTTAGTATGAAAAAGGGCCAGATGAATGAGGTGACCGCAGACATATTTCTGGAGAAATGCCCAAGTAGGTAATAGACAACTGTTCTCTTGCAAGAGTCTTCACGTGAGATGCGAACTTATTTACGTATGTGCCTACTGACTCCTACATACGCAGCACAGATCACTCATGAAGACACATCCAAGAGACCGATTTTCCTGTTGAGTAGTTAAGTTCCCAGTTACTGGTACAACTTATTGATTTAGTTGCCGACTGTTTCAAATACCATTCGTTCCAGGTGAGATGACGTCTGAAGGTTGAACTTTATATTTCATCAACTATTACTCACTTCGCGCAACTTCACCCCTGTCTGGAGTTCTATTTGGTGTTACAGACTTAATTCTGTCGGTGGTAAAGGCGGGAACTAATCTTTTCGGGTAAGATATTTGTGATTTCGGTTAGACAGTGGCGCCACGTTAAATAGAACGTATAATTTGTAATAAGCGCTTTTAAGTTCCTCGTTCAATCGCTGATTGATTATAGAATATTTAAACTTTTGATTCGGAATGAATTAATTAATGGAAAACTTAGAGAATTAATGCCGAGCGAAAAAAACCTTTTTTAAGTTTAACTAAACGCGTGCCTAATTCGCGATACAATGTGGAGAACTTTTTTTATTTTTTACTATTATTAAAAACCTTCCTACAATGTCATCGACGTATCATTTCATCAAAAATATTTTTACCTAACTGAAGCCCATTTTTTTTGTGAAATTGTTATGAAAGAAACCCAAATTCGCAAAAACTAGGGTTTCCGTAAAAATCCTATTTTCGTCGAAATGAAAATTCGATGATATTGTGAAGTGGGTAACTAGGTAACATTTGCGTTACTACATGAACTCACACAATTATGGTATCAAACTTCTCGCTACGTATTGAGAGCGAGCTTGTCGAGCAAGACTGACGACAAGTTTCTTAATTGGCAGGAAAAAACTCTATAACTCTGTAGTACGTAGGTACAAACTAATAAAGTTTCCAGAAGTTTTTCGACCGATGTTTTACGCAGAAATAGAAAAAGGCACCCGCTTGCGTCGTAAACCAGGATTTGTTACCGGGCCGTCTTGAATAGTCGTTTGTGTTAACGACCATACCCCGGGACGCGAAACTAGATAATCCAGCAAGTTTGGTAGATTACGATCATTGGTCGCACCAATGTTCGTTCTTTCTTATTTATATTAGGTTTTACCATGGTAAAATAAAACACGGTAGGTACCTATGCCCTACTAATCCAGCAAGTTTGGTAGATTGCGATCATTGGTCGCACCAATGTTCGTTCTTTCTTATTTATATTAGGTTTTACCATGGTAAAATAAAACACATAGGTACCTAACCTATGCCCTACTCCACGCTGCCGTCCTAGTCTAAAAGGCGACTTTTTACTATGAACTTTGCTTTGCCAGTCCGATATTATGACGAAAGTGTTGCCATTGTTTAACACGTTCCCTGTCCTTTTTTTCAGGAGTCCGTGAGTTCACAACTTCAAATCGACGTTAGGTGTCACAAGTCCGTGTCTCCACACAAATTTTCTTTGATAAGTCCGTGTCCCCAAGATGGAAGCAACTTGGACGTGTGACTGCTGTGTTTTATATGGGGACAGGGAACGTGTTAAACGAGCTTCAATACCTATGCTATGATATGATATGACGTAGTCAATTTCACACGATGTCATAAACTTTTACGGAAAGAACATACCATGTTTTATTGTACCTACCATGGGTTTTACTCTTGTCAAAAGTTACCGTGGCTGTTATTCTTTTTTACCTAAGGCAACTTTATAGTGGTCTTCTCTTGGCATTAGTGCATGAATGCATCTACTGCAGCTTTGACCTGGTCTGTCCATGTCATAGGTGATTTCCTCTTGGTCTGGTAGGTACCTTCGACGTAGGTACTTACGTACGATACGTTTCCTTAATCACTACATACTATAAAACAAAGTCGCTTTCTCTGTCCCTATGTCCCTATGTATGCTTATATTCAATAAATGTTACGCTTAACGTTTCTAAGCGTGGCTAAGTTTTCACGGGGGTAGTTATGACATTCTGTAATGTGTGTAATACTAGGATTCCAAAGTACCTACAATTGGCTGACTGTGATTCTATATCGATGTGGGTGGATATCCATATTTTTACTATTACCTAATTTAAACTTATCGAATAGTAGGTAATACCTAAAAACATTTTAAGTATGTGGACAGCACGTCTATTCATGCGTCTGACGCACACGGAGAGGCAATAACACTCCTATGATCTGTACCTGGGACATCCTGTAAGCACTTATTGTGCATACTATATTAACCGGTCAGCCCAAAATCTCGTAAAATGTATGTGCGTGGTAGCACATGGGTGTAGGCATGTGGCAGTGGCGTGGCATCAAATTTATCCAAGGTCAAGCCGGAGCGAACTTGGCGTTCTTTAAGAGCAGTATAGGATGAAGTTCCTTTTTGCTTTATTGCTTTATAATACCCAAGCCGGTTGGAATCTGGTTCTATGGATGCCACGCCACTGGCATGTAGTGAACTTTCTGTACACTATTCACTATGTGAGCTACCTGGTAGCAAATCCTATCCTCTACAGTGTAAAGCCCACACGGATACTTTGTAACTTTGTATCCCGCAATCTTGTCAGAATTTAATAGTGCCATAAATAATTCACTTTATTACATAATATAACCGACGTAACGGCGAAAAATTACGGTTCTATAAATTACCTTTTTTGGGGTTGGATGCGTTAATTGCTGACGCCTAATTTAATTAGAGAAATTTAAATTAGGCAGTTAGCGGAACGTAGCTTAGGTATTATGGAAAAGGCTGGGCTTTTGTTGGGTTAGATACTAAAATTAGATATACCTACGAGTATCAACCTCGTAGGAGGTAATTTAAAACATTAAAATTGTTAGTATATCTTTTTTTTTTATGAAATAGGGGGAAAACGAGCAGACGGGTCGCCTGATGGTAAGCAATCACCGTCGCCCATAGACACCTGCAACACCAAAAGAGTCACAGGTGCGTTGCCGGCCTTTCAGGTGGGAGTATCTTGTACGGTTCTTCATTTAAGATGCTGGTTCATCTTATTTTATAACGATTGATTTTGTATCGTTCCTTCATTATTGTAGACATTTTTTTTTTTTTCAAGAAATTGATTTTGTATCTTTTATAAGTTTGTGACGTATCCAGCGTTCAAATTTGATCATCAATCAAAGTTAGCTTATTGTGAAGCAGTTCAAATCACATAAAAGAAACAGCGAAATTGAATTCGATAATAGTGCATTGCATTACACAACTAGGGTGGTAAAACAAAGAAAGGTCCCAAGATCGCAAATGTTTGCAGCCCGAGCTGCTAGCGAGGGACGTAGATATGCGATCCAGGGCTTTCTTTATTACCTCCCGTGTTGTGTACCTACATCATTTTATGTCTGCACTTGGCTAGAAAGCGGCTTTTTCCGTGCGCGCAGCGTGCGGAAAAAGCCGCTTTATGGCCAGGTGTGGCATAAAAGAGTTTTTCGTTATAGAACAGATGAACTAAAGTAGGTACCTATATATTCATGCCCCATTTAAAATTTTCGTTCAAATATAGGTAAACTACCCAATCATTGGCACTCTTCCAATTATTGGCACTTTAGAGTTTAATTTGAAAATATAAGGAAACCATGGATTATTCAAGTTTGGTTTGCATTGAAAAGTAAAATTGTATTACTTATTTGTTGAAAATCAGCAATATTATAGAAAATAACAAATACGGCAATTGAAAAACTTCAGTTTAAATTTTGTGCTCGTGATTTGGTGCAGTAATTTTGTTTTTTCCTAAGGTAAGCGCTTTATTAATCATCGCATATCGCAGCTATTCGGCTAATTTATACTATGGAACTGAATTGACTTACTTTATTACATTTCTAGGAAGTAGATTCAAAGATTATATTTTGAATATCTTTATTATATTTAATTTATTAAATGTGCCAATATATGGAACAATAATTTCATCAAAATCCATTTATTGGCAGTAGTGCCAATAGCAAAAGCTAATTATTGGCAGTAGTGCCAATAATAGAATATTGAGTGCTAATAATGGTTTTTTTTATTAATTTAGAGTACATTGTGAAAAATGAAGAGTATGAAGGCAGAATGGTTCAACTCGTGTTTGAGAAACTGCTAAACTAAAATAAAAGGATAACAAACATATTTTGTATTCTGAAGAAGTATTATGCATTCTCGAAGACGACAAATTTGATGATGATGGTCATATTAGAGTCAAGTCAACCAAAAGCCTAGCATAAATGAAGTTGAGAAGATGCTGATCGGTGAATATAATAAAGTTGATAGCATACCTCAATAAAAGCGGATATTTACTCATTAAAAAAGAGTTTTTTAACTATACCCAAGGCAATCTAGGTATTTCTTATTTTCAGTGATAGGTATTTGCTACTTAAAGTACATGCCAATAATTAGACGAGTAAGTATGCCAATATTTAGGATATCTATGCCAATAATTGGATTTTGATGTAGTCTTTTGGTTTTAAATAAAAAATGTGTATTAAATACTAACTAATCACTTAAAAACGGTTATAGAAATAAAGGTTAAAATATTTCCTTTGATGCTATTACATATTTTTTCTACTAGCTCTTGTAAATTAAATTTTATGGTAATTTAATTTCAGACTGACCTCTTAAAGTGCCAATAATTGGGTGGTTTACCCTACGTGTTAACGATTCTTGATCCTCCACAAAATAATATAAATCCGAATTCTTCTGTGTTTTATAAATTATTATCAAACTGTTTATTTTCACGTCAAGTCAAGCGACTTTGATCGATTTATTGTTGGGTAAGAAATAAAATAATTCCGACTTTTTTAACAGTACTAAAGTCAGACTCAACCCAAAATGACGACAGTAGATTTAGGTAGAGTATGTGCGGAAAGAGAATAGGATTTAGATTTGGGGGCACTGTAATGTAATGCTTTCCTACCGTATTTGCAAAAAAAAGCCATACTGGTTAGTTCCGTTTTTCGCCACGGCTATTCTCTTTCCGCACAAACTCTATATGCGTAAAAAAAGTTACAAAAGTATAATATACTTTTCTTTACAAGTATTTCCAATATTGTTATCCACCACGGTTAGCCTATATTCAATGTATATAACACCTGTAAAAATAATTCTACTTTACGGCTCTAGGTAAGTAAAGGCGAATGGTAGTAAATTTGGCAAAGAGTAATTTATTATACTTTTAACATCATAATTCAGGGTATTCGGGTCAGGAAATTTTAAATATTTTGTAAATTCGCATCATAAAATCTTTTTGAACATTACACGTCTTCTTTATGACTCGTTAAATTAATACACTACAAAATTGAGTTGTTTCCTCGTTATTATATTAAGAAAACACGTTTATTTGAGGGAGTTTTGCCTAAATAAAATTTAAAACCGATTCTTAAAAGTAAGGCCGTTTTTAACAGACTGTACTGATTCACAACTCTTTAAATTTCCCATGTAATGTTCCTTGGAATATCTTTCAGAGATTTGGAGCTTTCACTTAACGCGGCGGTCAGATGCATGCATAATGCACCCGTGGCGAGGCAGGCAATATCCGGCTCGAAGGACCAACATTTTACAGGCACCGCAAACTGTGAATAATGTGTTGAAATGCAATTACATTTTTACGCTAGCCCGAACTGTGAAGATTATGCGCAATATAAATCCTGACGGGGTTACATCCGAATGCGGCCAACGCTGGGTGTTTTTACGGGCTTTTCAAACGCCGTCAGTTCCTAGTGCTGTGTAGTGTGAGCACTTTTAAAAAAGTTTTTACATCAATTGACGGATCCTTAATTGATTCCTATTTTGTTACTAATATTTTTGATGATTAATGTTGAACTGACTGGTTGATGTTTTGTTGGTTCATTTAGTTACTTGAACATATCCTCCAATGCGTTAGTGAACAGTTTTGGTGATATACGATACGAGTAACATCACCTTGTCACACTCCCCGACGCAGATGGATATGTTCTGTCTGCTGGTTCTGTACTTGCACAGTCACCAATGGCTTAGCTCATTCTTTCGATATTTCTGACTAGGGACTGGAGCGGCCTAGGGGTGGTGGAAACGCCCGTAGAATCAGCTGTAAATAGGGAATAAAATATACCTACCGCTGGCGCATCGGGTTATTTGATTGACAGAATAGAATGCAGTTAATTGCATTGCATCAGCTATATGGCTTAAATCGAAACGGTCACACGAACTATTATTATTTGCCTCGTTTCAACTTATACTTTAAGCCGTGGTTTTTCCCGTTTGGCAAGCATATTTTGTATACGTATGGGAAATGGATCTGAGTCGCGAATATTGGGCACATATGCGTTATTTTAAAATTACGGTTTACTAGAACTTTATTTTGTGTATTTTAGTCATCGTACAATTTTAGCGTAAGTATGAGACAATTTTCCGGTTGTGTTTAGTTGGTCTATTTGCTGCAAACAAGAAAAAAAAACAACAAACACACATTTGTATTTATAATACCTATATATTTGTGGCGTATACCCAGGTATGTATATAAAGCTGGTCTTGAAGAAATCTATTGACACTGTTACTAAAAAAAAACCTTTGTAGTAGCACAGTGGGAAAATCTTAGCAGGAAGTTTTTATCCCCAATAGAAAACAAACCGGTCAGGTGCGAGTCGGACTCGCGCACCGAGGTTTCCGTACCTACAAATACTTATAAAGACATATTTTTTATGATTTTTGTATTTCAATTACAAATGTATAGTTATCAGATTTTTCCCTATATTTGCAGCATTTAAGACGGGATTACTTGCTAAATTTCATAGTTTTAGGTCAACGGAAAGTTACTACATAGTATAAAACAAAGTCGCTTCCCGCTGTTTGTCTGTCCCTTTGTATGCTAAGATCATTAAAACTACGCAACGGATTTTGATGCGTTTTTTTAATAGATAGAGTGATTCACGAGGAAGGTTTATAAACGTATAATAATGTATTTAGTATCAGCATTGCACCCGTGCGAAGCCGGGGTGGGTCGCTTGTATCCTAAAAATTATGGTTTCTTTGAGAGGGTCGAAATGTGTATTTTTTGCGACATAAACGGCCATATCTTTATTTATGTTAACCTAGAAGATTTTTTACAGCTTTAAGGGACCATAGATCTGAGCACTTATATGGTTTTAATTTCAACTCGATAATTCGACGCGTTCCCGAGATAAAGGGTCTTGACAGACGGACAGACATACAGACAGACAGACGGACGGACAGATAGACGGACAACAAAGCGACTTTATAAGGGTTGCATTTTTTCCTTTTGAGGTACGGGACCCTAAAAACAGTGTATCATATGTAGTCTAATGTAGGTAGTATCCTAGTAGGCTAGTGTTTCCGCCATTTTTAGGGTTCCGTAGCCAAAATGGCTAAAAAGGAACCCTTATAGTTTCGTCATGTCCGTCCGTCCGTCCGTCCGTCCGTCCGTCCGTCCGTATGTCACAGGCATTTTACTCAAAAACTACAAGACCTATACTGATGAAATTTGGAATATAGATGTCTTGTAGATGCCGCAACTAAGTTTGGTAGTTAAATAATAAAAATAAAAAAATCTAGGGGGGGCACTCCATACATGTAACAGAAGCTAAAAAAAATTTTTTTCACAAAATGTCAACGTGTGGTACATAGTTCGACAGCTCTTTTGAAAACATTTTAAGGTTCTTAAGTAATGTTTTTGATTAAGTGAATACCTTTGGAAATAATCGCTCCGAAAGTTGTGAAAATTGTGTCCCCCCCCTCTATCTTCTAAACCGTGTGTCCGAGAAATATAAAAAAAATTACAAAGATAACGCTCAATTAATACTTTCAACGAAAATTATTTTCAACAAGATCGGATTAACCGTTTTTGAGTTATTGCCGATAAACTGCGCTTCTCAACAAAAGGACGTACAGTAAACGGCCATAAAGAATGCACATCGGCAATCATCGCATTTCCGAATACAAACGAATGCTAATTTCCATGTACATTAATTATTAGATTAATTGTTCATCAGAATTTGAATTTAGAACTAAGTACTTTATTGTTGTTTTGTTTTGATTTCACGTGGAATATATAGAGCTGTTAAACATGATGTAATTATAATTAATTATTGCTTGTTGGGGAAAAATAATATAGATATACATATATTCACGCCCACATTCCTAAAAGGGGTTGACTGTGCATTAGCAACTGATGTTATACTACTAGCATATTTAAATGTAAGTTTAAAGATCGACAAAAAGTGTAATATTGCGGTGACGGTATATAAACATTGTAGATAATTTCGCGTGACTGGCAAAGTAACGGCTTGCCTTTTTTTCCTATAGATGCCATAGTACAAATTTAATTTTGTAAAAGTTTTAGCAACTCTATATATATATTGACTTGGAGATGCGACTGCACTCTCTCGCATTTGAACCACGACTGACAAAACAAACGTCATGGTGTGTGCGACACAGATATCGCTATACGAAGTCGAAATTAGCCGATTGCCTCTTTTCAAAGGACGATGTGCATTCTTTATGGCCCTTTACTGTAATTGCTATGAAGATACGCTCTTTTGTTGTTGTACTTTTTTTACATCGTATTTTTTACCTTATAGTTATGGCTATGGAACCCTACATTGAGCTTGGTCCGACATGTTTTTGGCCAGTTATTATTACAGAAATACAATAGGCTACTTGATGACAGTTCAAATCCGCTTCTTTTTATGAAGTGTCAAAACGCTTCGAAAGTATGCAGTTTAGTATGAAATACTAACCTGTAACGTCATGCTCAACATGGTGCCTTATTTCTAGTCTTCGTCATTGTAAAATCATTGGTGGCACAAAAATAAGTTTGATTGATTTTATCCCGGCAGTTTTGGGAGCGTAATTTGCTGGTTAGAGTTAATTAATTTATTTTAATTGTTGTCAAATACCCTTTTACGACATGTATTTATTTAAAGTTTATTGCATAATAAAAGAAAGTACAAATGGCGGACTTAATGCCGTAAGGCACCAGTCAATCATTAAGGTAAATAGAGACATATACAGGGTGTTTGGTAGAGCGTTGTCAAAAAAAAACAAGCGAGTAGACAAACAAAGAAAGCCATTAGCTACCTATTTCAGGTACTTAAATCTTAAATTTATGAAAGAGCTATTTTTTTAAATTTTGCTGAAAAATTGCCGAATCCGACCTTTAAACTTTAAAAAAAAAACGATACGGAAGTCAAGGTAGATAGCAGAATTGAGGGCGTTTTCTGAGTGTACGGTGGACGAATGGTTGAGTCACTGGGCCGGAAATCCAGAGGTACCGGGTTCGATTCTCGGTCTGTACACAGGCGAGTGCCATTTAGTTTTTCTGTGTACTTTGATTTCCTGTATCTATATATGTAACATAAAAAGTGTGATGTAAATTGCCCACATTAAAACCAATGAAGAGACAAAAATGTTTCCTTCATAATATATATAAAGTTTTAAACTTTAATTTAAAAAAACTGTGTGGTGCATTCGCGAAAAAAATAGTTTGTTGAAATGTTAAATGTTGTAGTGGTCAAATAAAGTTTTTTGTTTGTAACTCAAATTATCAAGAGGTTTGTAATGCATGTGACATACCATTAGAATTGGCATAAACTGGAGATGTTTTTAAAAAATTGGAAGAACTCTAACAATTTAGGTTTTTTTTTAATTTGAGTGTAAAGTTGAGGTTGAATGATTTTTTTATATTCATTTCTAAAATTTTGAGGGCCTCCATTTTTTGTTTACGTCTGCTTCCATTAAAAACTTTATTTGACTACTACAACATTTAACATTTCAACAAACTATTTTTTTTGCGAATGCACCACACAGTTTTTTTTTTAATTAAAGTTTAAAGGTCGGATTCGGCAATTTTTCAACAAAATTTAAAAAAATCGCTCTAAAATAGCCCTTTGATAAATTTAAAATTTAAGTACCTGAAATAGATAGCTAATGGTTTTCTCTACTCGCCTGTTTTTTTTGACAACGCTTTACCAAACACCCTGTATAATAGGTAGATGTATTTGCAACCTTTTCAGGTATCATTGTAGGTAAGCTTGTTTTATTACTGCAACAGTTTGTAGACAGAGAATTATTATTCGAGGATATTCTAGGCAACAGATAACCCGTGAAATGGGTTGTGATGTGATTACATTGTTGTTTATTTCAGTTCTGGGGTGGATTTGGAACTTCTACATTGTATAATATCTTCTTGTAAAATACCGGGTGTTCGACAGGTTGGATGGACTACATATTATAATAGAAGCAAGGATTACGAATGTATACTACTCGTGCATTTGTTATTGAATCGGTTAATTACATATTGCCAGGTACAAAGTTGTAGGCAACATCAAGGGTTTGTTAGGCTTTTTGGTAGAGTTGGGTTGGCAAGAGTAGTGCATTCGATCACGCAAAATAGGCATATCTGTCGTCGAGTAGTGGAAAATTTGCCCGTGTAACCGTAACTGGTTCGATCCCAGGCGCTTCGGCCCCCACCTAGTCCGACCCTCTCAAGGTGGTCCTAGCCAAGCGACCTAGTTCGATCCCAGGGAACGCCACGGCTCCCACCTGGTCCAATTTTTGCAACAGTCAGTAGGTAAGACTTGCAAGTTTGTTAGCTTCCAAAAAAAGAAGCTTCCTTAGAAGCTGCTCGCAACTTCGTTTGCACATTGTCTGAGAGATCGCGCTGTAGACTTATTGACGAAAACCTGCATCGCACTTTAAAATTATCCTAACGGATCATTGATGCGAGTTTACAATTTTATGACAGGATGTTTCTATGTACACGAGGGTTGTTAACTTGTCATACTATTAACTGCCCAAAAGTATTAGAACCTTATTTAACAGCACTGGAACATGACTGGAACTAACTTCTACAAGTCGTTGGCTGTGAAATTTCTAGGAAGAAGTAGGTAATAAAGCCACGGTGCACCGATGCGCCATGTTTCATACGGACAGTTAGGGTGCGACGCGTCGGCGCCAGGCCCAGCCTTCCACTGTCTCTAACTAATGTCTAGTGTCTAATACTGAATGTGAATAGTTATCCGCACATCATACTTGTATACTGCTCCAGTGTCGTTGATTTTCAATGTTAAAGGCTAGTTCCAAACAGCCAGAATGCCTAACTACCTACTTTCAACTAATCCGTTCCCTGTCCCCCTAAAATGGACAAAATTCCCGGCGAGATTTCCGCACCTCGACGACAGATATAGGTACACCTATTTTGGATAATGTACAATGAAATAAAAATACCAGTATCACAATTGATCTGTCTGACTTTCTTTCTCTTTCATTTTATTTCTTTATATTGAAATTTATTATCTGATTCCGGAATTTGTGAGCTTTCCCATTATAAAAAACATGGAAAGGGAAGCGCGCACTATGAATACATAATGTAAAAATGTTCGTTTATTCTGAAAATTCTTCAACGGCGAGAATAATGCTACCAGATATACCTACTCAATTCAAATTATATAAAAAAGCCTGTTTTGTGGTTTTCCGACTTTAGCTTCGAGACCGTTTCTTATTTTGCATTTGTAAAATTATTTGAAAAATCCGTGTTAGGATTAGGACATGAAACAAGAATAATGTGCATGTGACAATTATTTTTATAACAACGGCCTATACCCAATCATCAGTGGGACGTATATGTACCTAGGTAAGTATAAGCTGCTTATGTTTTTACGAATTCATTGTTGGGTTTCTAATTTATGATGTCGAGTTTACAAGATGGGTGAATATTCTGCGTTTGATAGCGTTTTTTCGACATTATCATTTCGGCAAATATTGTTGAAATAGGTAATGGTCAAGGTAATTTTTTTATGTAACCGAAAGGCAGTCCCTATTTACGCTGAGTCTAGTTTAATCAAAATTATGGGGCCTTTCTCTTCCATTGTGGTTATAATCGTGAAATAATAATGACGTTGAATGAACCGCGCGGTCAAAAAACCCTCGAATATTCACTCAGATATCAAATAAAATATCGTAAACTTTTGTGTAACTACGCAATTACGCATTAGTTTAATCATCATTAGTTTATACAATCATTGTTTTTGGATTACGTGATAGAAAGCCATTCAGATACCGGTAATATTATAAAATAGGACATTTAAACTGTGGCGTGTCAAAGGTTCTGTTTGGGCTTAACTAAGCGAACGTGCTCATTATGTTATAATAACAATGCATTTTATACATGTAATATACTACCAGGACAGACACAGAATAATACTAAAGGGGCAGATTGATACGTATCATTTTACCCCGCACCTTACTGAATCAAAGTGCCCCAAGGGACTTTTTTTACAAGCAATACATTTATTGAATTATTTCTCAATATTATACTCAAAAACATATTTAAAAGCACTTTGGAATATATTCACATTACCAACGGTGGTAACATAAAACCATAAAAACAACTAATAACACGGTGCTGAGATACGAAAAAATATCATATCTAATACTGAAAACAAAATTACAACAAGGATTGTAACAACTTAACTTTCCTTTAAAGCAGTCCTTTAACTCGGGTCACAATTGTACAAAATAACAATATGTTATTTTAACCGTCTCGTCTCACGCTAACATTTTAACGAACACTGTTCAAATATAATTCACGTTCTATAACTTCTTACAACGCGAAACAAAAACCCGAGACACCAACCCACATAAAGTTGTTGATTATTCATGCCGTACACGAATAAAGTTCTAACTCCTGTCAAAGTACTTCCTGCATTTAGGCTCTTGTGCTTACCATTTTGGAATTCAACACTTCGAGTGTTTAATGCGAAAAGTCGACGCGTGCTATATTTTGATTGTGTAGGTAAGGTATTGTACTCTCGGTAAATTGTAATACATCGTGGGCCCGAGTAACTCGACGAACTTTAACCATGTATTCATGAAGGAATTACATGTAAATAATGTTATAGCAATATAGGTCAAATTTTGTCAGTATACGAATTTACTTTAGTAGTTTTGTGAAACAAAATAAATCAGCAAATTCAGCACCTTCGTGTCCGACGAGTCCTTACTGAAAGAAGAGACATAGAAGGTGAAAAATGTAAAAATACAAACAAGAGATCATCTTTTTACCCGACTGCGGCGAAGCCCAAAGGAGGGTTATGTGTTTGACCTGTATGTATGTCCGTTCCTGTGTCCGCTCGTAACTACTCAACGGCACATCCGATTTTGATAAATGATACATCATTAGATTCGTCTTAGTTCGTTAAAATAAACAAAATGGCGGATTTTATGCAGTTTCAAAGTGCACCGCGGTCGGGTTTTTTAGTAAAAATGTGGTTATTGCCATCGTAGTCGCTTACCATTCGATGCTGCGAAGGTTAATCCTAGTCAGTTAATGAATCGAGGTGGCAACCCCATGGGATTGTGTTAATTTTATCTCTTTTTTATAGGTACATGATTGGTTCCATTCGAAAAATATGAGGGAAGGTCGATGTTAGGCCGTATCTGACACTAATATAACAAGATGAATGTATGCATATTTTGAATTCGTGGGTTAGTGATCCACACTGCGATGCGTCGCGGGCAGTATGCCACGGCATTGCGTACATCGGCAGGATCCTCCCACTTCCCTGCTGATATATGGCCCGCATTCGGAAATTAAGAATCGCCAGGGTATCCGACGCAATTCGACGTTCCAAACAAACGAAGATTGTTTTTAGGGTTCCGTACCAAAATGGTAAAAAAGGAACCCTTATGGTGCGACTCTGTCTGTCTGTCTGTCTGTCTGTCCGTCTGTCACAGCAAGATATCTCAGGATCTACTGATGCTATCGACTTGAAACTTGGAATAGTGTTAAAAGTTGCTGACTCGAGCCTATTGGATAGAAAAAAAATCTTATACCTTTTTTACTTTTTTTTTAAAGGGGTCCGAAATGGGATTTGGAAAAAGAAAAGTAGAGCTATTATATTGAGTGGGATATCAAATGAAAGGGCTTAATTTGTAAATTCCAAAACCATTTTTGTTTTTTTTCTTAACTTTGTACTTTTTCATTTATGACCAAAAACGTTCAAAAAAGTACCATTCCCCCCCTATTATCTTCGAAGTTACTGAACAGAAAAATCTGTAGTAATTACCAATTATTAATATCATCCTAAATATTACAGGAAAAATAAAACGGTTTTGCTAAATTGCATCGTTTTTTAGAAATTTTCAAAAATCGTACACATACTTATTTGCTCCTACTAAGCTAACGGCCATACAGTTTTTGTTGAACTATTCACGTATCTACTTACGAGTTTGTACGGAACCCTCGGTGAGCGAGTCCGACTCGCACTTCACCGGTTTTTTTTATTTTTCAACGACAGTGATAAAATTGGAACTTTTGAGCATTGTGAGAAAATATTTTGTTTTTATTGTTTCTAACTGGGAAAAATATGCAGCGAGTAGAAGTCTTATATGAGAAATGACTAATTGCCCAAAAGTTTAGACTCAGACAGATACAACAGGATGAATGTAGGTATAATTATATTGAATTCGTTGGTCCACACTGCGATGCGTCCCGAGCACTGTGCCACGGCAATGCGTACATCGGCAGGACCCTCTCCTCTCACATCCCCGGTGATATATGGCCCGCATTCAAAAATTAAGAATCGCCAGGATATCCGACGCAACTCGAGGCTCCAAACAAACGAAGTTTGTTTTTTTTATTTTCCAACGACATTGATAGATTTATTTGAAATTTTGCGCAGTGTCCAAAACTGTTTAGTTTTTATTGTTTCCACTAAAAGAAAACACAGCGAGTGGAATTTTTATAGTTCGAACGTTTCAATTACAATTTTAATGATTAGAGACCCATTTCCGTCGTAGACGTATTCGAATGTAAATGCCAAATTTTCATTAAACACTTAGTTTTTAGAATGCTTGCCACATTTGACTTTGATCTTACGCGTTCGTGTTGATAAGCTAAGTTGAAATAATTTTATAGTCGCCAAAACACGTATCGTATCTATGCCGTCTATAGACAATCGAGTTTCCTAGAAACAGCTTTGCACAAATCTATTCTGGAATGTTTCAAAAACGCATACCTACATAAAACAAAGTTGGGTTAGTTACACCATTTATAACTCGAACTGCTTTTTATGATGTTTGATTTTTTTGGGTTTGTCTCTGCCCCGAATAACAGAATAACTATTAAAACAACTAATAATTTTAAAATTCGAGTCGTAATGAAGTTCGTCGGGAATTTTACTACAAAATTAGCCCAGTTATCGAAAATATTTTAAAATCGGGCTCAAAGCAAATGAGTGGCTATTACGTATATTTTTATAAAGCTGATATTTTCTGTTTTATTGCTTCAAGGCGCCAAGATCAAAACTTAAATCACAATAGAATATGTTCGATTAATATTACGAAGTAAATAATAAAAATGAGACAACTTTGGTGATATCTCTTTCAAACCAATCACGCCCGAAGCACAACAAACAATATAACTTCATAGACAATATACATAACTTTGCCGTTTATTCAATATACATATTATTGGAAAAGGGCGCGATCTAGAACCCTACGTTACGTAAAAAGTTTCTCTGAGCTAGGAAAAAACGTCCCAATAAAACCTCCCTAGGGCACAATAGCAATAAATAACCTTTATCGAGACATTGATAACAGAAAAAAATGTTATGCAACGAGAGCATAACGATACTTAAGGATAACTTCGTATCGAGCCATTCAATTTCGTTGTGTGAGAATACATTTCTTGTTTCGATTAATTATACTTTAAATTTGAGAAAAATATATTTATGCGCTATCGTACATTATTACTCTAACGCTCGTAACGCGGCAAACCTCCTTGGCGTAGTATGAGTACTGGCCGGTTAGAAATCTTTTACGAATGTCTTAGCATTTACGATCGTCTTTTTTTTCTGCGAGACATTTTTCAGCCGCTTGGCAATGGTATTAAATTTGATGCTGCATAATACCTTGGTAATACCCATTTAATACCTAAATATTAAAAAATAATACTTGAATGTTTGAGTGAAAACTGTTGAAATGTTAATTACTGTATATAAACTTACTCGTAAGGGCTGCCGCTTTGTAGTTACTTTTTATTTTTCTTTATTTTATAATGTATTTCTGTCAAACTCAATCCAAGTCTTATTCAACTATCACTGGTCTTGACAAAGAAGAAATGAGGCTTGGATTGGTTTGATACAAAACCCTAACGGGAGTATTGTTCCAGCCCTTTCTACTGGAGTGAAGTTGACCTTATCGCATGCGTTTATCGTATCAACTGATGCAGAATAGCGCTGGATCTGAACTGGACTGGAGCTGACTTAGAACTAGCAACTGAAAACCCATACCTATCCTGAAGTCCCGACCTTCACCGCCGTCCAGCCTCCCAACACCGTTAAGGCCAGTGACCATCCTTTATACATACTGCCTACTGACTGAATGCCGTTTTACCTTTATTGTATATAATTTTATTGCTTAATTTTATTATATTGTAATAAACCACAGCTCGAGCTTTACTCCCGACTCTAGCCGCGCTACAACGGATCCAACGAAGATAGATAGTTTCAAAGCCAATTAAATTAGAAAATCAGTTTAAATCGTATACAAGCGTCTATTGGCACGTACAACGTTGTAAGAGTATAGGTACTCGGCTCACTAGCAAGCAAACTCGCAGGGGACAATAGATAAGTAATGGAAAACTTTCCAAAGAGCTTTGCTGTTTAACGGGCGTGTTTCTCTTTCAAGTCATTGACTTTAATGACGGCTGGGGAATTTCATTAGGGAATGGTGAAACGCAGCGCCGCGGCTATCGCCATGGATATTATTTAACTTGTGGTAATTTTGTAAATTTGATACATTATTTCAGCGGTTTTCATGCTAAAGGGTGTTTCAACAGGTATCCAGCACAGGATTATGTTTTATAGAGTACCTTAAGAGCCATGTATCCAACATGATAATATTACCTACTATTTTAAAATGAACTGACGTCTTTTTTTCCCAAGTTAACCTTTTGTGGGGATGACTGTACAAAAATGATTTCTTACAAAATTTATGCATTTGGTCCACCGGTGTAGATTGGTGCGCTGCATGTCATAGCTGTGAAAATGTCACATATAAATTGTGTCGCTGATATTATATATAGTAAAACAGTATACAGGGTGTCCCTAAAACCAACGTATGAACGTATATACGAAAAGAGCTGATAGACCAGCTCATAAGATACCAGATTAAGTAAATTTGAACTCAATAAAAATCTCTTACTTTATATGAAAGAAACATTTTGTCTCTTCATTGGCTTTTTTTTAATGCGGGTAAATTACACTTCATTTTATGTTACATGTTTAGATACAAGAAATCAAAGTACATAGAAAAATTAAATGTCACTCACCTGTGTCCAGACCGGGAATCGAACCCATATTAACGCCATCTCTCGCTCGATCGTCGTATGTGTTTAATATTGAATAAATGAAATGAAATGAAATGAGATGAAATGAAATGAAATGGCGTTTAGGTTAAATGCTATTAAAACATACGGAAGTCAAAGTAGATGGCAAAATTGAGGGCGCTTACTGGGTGCTCCGGTGGATGAGTGGTTGAGTCACTGGGCCGGAAATCCAGAGGTACCGGGTTCGATTCCCGGTCTGGATACAGGTGAGTGCCATTTAATTTTTCTATGTACTTTGATTTCTTGTATCTACTATATATATAAAAATCTCTTAGTTTTCAAGATATTGACGAAATACTTTAAGTTTGGACCTAATTTGTAAGTGACGTCAAGCACGCCAGGCGTAAATTTAGTTCAACCGGATCGTATGACAAATTTTAGATGAAGTCGGCAGACAGTCGGTAGATAAACATAATACCAACTAATTTTGTGACGAAATACTTATCATTATCTCAAAAAATATTATAGTATTTAGTAAATGTTATACCATTTTAAAAACCGGTCAAGTGCGAGTCGGACTCGCGCACCGAGAGTTCCGTACAAACTCGTAAGTAGATACGTGAATAGTTCAAGAAAAACTGTATGGCGGTTAGCTTACTCGTAGCAGGAGCAAATAAGTATGTGTTACGATTTTTGCAAATTTCTAAAAAACGGTGCAATTTAGGAAAACCGTTATATTTTTCTGTAATATTTAGGATGATATTAATAATTGGTATTTATTACAGATTTTTCTGTTCAGTAACTTCTAAGATAATAGCGAGGGAATGGTATTTTTTTAACGTATTTGGTCATAAATCAGAAAGTACATGATTAACAAAAAAATGGCTTTGGAATCTACAAATTAAGTTCTTGCATTTGATACCCCACTTGATACAATAGCACAACGTGAAATTTTTGAACTTCCTTTACGGCCCCCTTTAAAAAAAAAGTAAAAAAGATACAAGATTTTTTTTTATGACGAATTTTGCAAAAACGTCAATATCTCGAAAACTAAAAGATTATTATTGAAGTCAAATTTACTTAATCTGGTGTCTTATGAGCTAGTCTATCCGCCCTTCTCGTATGCACGTTGGTTTTAGGGACAACCTGTATAGTTTACTTAACTTAATACGGTATAACAACCTAAACAAGAAATTTTAAAACTGGTTACTGGCTAGGATCGACTTGAAGCATTGTTCCCAAGACGCCGCAGACGTAGACAATGAAACATACTCGTAAAGTCGGACAACAACACATTCGAACTATTCCAGGAAGGAACTTTAAAGAATCCGGTTTGCTTAACATCAGCCGTAAAACTGAACTGGGGAATATCAGACCTGACGATATTTACTTGATCGTGATTCATTATGTATTGTCTTTAGTTCTGAGAGATTGACTGCCGTTTACACGTTTTTAACGGTCGAGTTCAGCGGAGCGCGGTGTTATGCGTCTGAAGCTTTGAATGCTTGCAGTCAGCGTCTATGGCCGAGAGGCGCGCACACGCACCGACCGATTAAGGGCGTGAAAAGTTCGCGCTCAATACCTACCGTTGAATTTCTTTGAAGCTTTGTTAGTGTGTTGGTCTCCGAATTTAGTTTTTGAAGTGTGCTTGAGAAATATTTAAATAGCGGTAAAACATGATGTTTTTTAAATAAATAAAAAAGTGGTTTAATAAATAAAATAGATGATGTAATTTTTTTCCGTTTCATTATGAATTGTAGAGACGGGGAGATGAATTTGAAGTTGAACAATGACGTTCGACCGGCAACGAGGACGAAGATCAAAAAAGATCCGGCTAGTATTAAGGTACCTATGTATAGTTTGATTTAAGTCCGCGGTAGGGTACAAGACAATTAGTAAATACTGAAAAAAATAATTTAGGTTACTGTTAGCCTTAACTTCCTTGGAATTATAAACATTCTTTCAGTGCATCATAGTGACCCTTTCGGGGGACCCTCTTGTTTCGTATAAAGTTATAAGTCATACTGTATTGTTAGTCATAATTATCGAAATTCATACAAGCTATTTTCTACGAAACCGTATGTTTGTTTTTCTAAAATGGTAATATTTTTAGGATATTTTAAAACGATAGGTTAAGTTACGTTTGTTTTATAACAATTTTGAAAACTTAACGGTTTCGTAGAAAATAGGTTGTATGACTTTCGATAATTATGTTAGTCAAAATTATCGAAAGTCATACAACCTATTTTCTACGAAACCGTATGACTTGTAATAATTATGGGATACAATATAGACCCCATCCCGTCAGTTGTTTGTTTCGGGTAATAGTTATCGATGAGGTGCCAGTGGGACTTGATCTTAGTTTCGTCGAGTTTTCTTTCAGTCGAGTTCATCATTATCTGAGCAAAGATTGGACCAAAAACATCTGAACAAGACCCTATTGCATATTGTCAGAAGCATAAGAACTAGATCAGATATTTTTGATCGGTTCGTTGCTCAGATAATGATGAACTCGACTGTACATAATTCCGAAGAGTTATTGTTTATCTTCCCAAGAGTTTTTATATTCAAGAGCCATTTTTCCGAATTTCTGAAGTCCAAAAACTGGCTCAATATTGTCTCCCAATTATTAAAAGTAAGTACCTAGTATCTAACTACTTGCAAAGTGGACCCGTGCAGCTACGGTCAATTCCCACTAGCACCGATAACTATTACCCAAAATAAACAACTGACGGTATGAATATTTCCTGTGTTTGCCCCCGTGATTCAATCGAGCCGCTGATTGACTGGCTAGGTTGGGACCAGCCCTGGGGACCCTAATCGGGTAACTAATGGAATTTACAGAAATAACCGGGCGGAGTAGAAGCTGATTGGGCTTAGCTGAAATAATAAGTGGTTTGCCGGCGTTTGTGTCCGCTAAGTGGTATTTTATGAGCGTACGGCGTAGGTACACTTATTGTGTTAAGGGGATTGTGAAGCATTTTATTCAGTAGGATGCTAGTGTTGAGTTATTCTTTGAAAACATCATTCTCGTGCTAGGATGGCATTTTTGTTTACTTTGTAGAATTTGGCAGATTCAAGATTAGCTAAAAATGCTTTTCTATACGAGGCGAGATTTTCTGAGTGTTTTTGCCATGCCAGTATAGTGTTAACAGTGGAACGATATGATTTTTATGATGAATGATTGTTAGAACAAGACGCAAGCTTGATGAGGCCGAGATCGCAGAAGTTTAAATATTCGATTGAGGGCTTTCTTATATTACCTCGCGTGTTGTGTACATAATTTTATGTCTACACTTACGCTGCGCGTACTGAAAAAGCCGCTTTCTGGCCAGGTATGGCATAATAGTACATTGTGTATCTAGGGCGGTAAGTAAGGAATTACAAACCCGAGGTGAAACCGAGGGCTTTAATAACACGAGTTTGTAATTCCTTTACCACCCGTGGCACACACAATGTTTTTCATCACACTTGTGAGGAAATCTTAATAATAATAACCTTACTAATCGCCCCAGTATGACAAGAAAATATTAAAACAGACAGTGACAATACATAGTGACATAAGTCCATAGACAATGCGAATGTCAAGTCACGTTCGGAAACCATAGCGGTAACGGCCATTTTAGTTGATTTTATATTTGCAAAATAAAGAAATACATTATTTAATCATTTAATGAATGTTACCGAAATATGTGTTTACATGTATTTGCAATAACAGTTATCTTTAAACTTTGTACTGTTTTACTCGTATGTAATTCCTTAGTTACCGCCCTAGATACACAATGTACTATTATGCAATAATGTGATTGTACACACATACGCTACACACATGCTTTTAGTCCACAAAGAACATTTCATGCAAATGCCAATTTCGAGCGTGTATCACGTTCTTGTTAGGCTGCGCTCAACTCCACTCAACTGGTGAAATGAGAGGAAATTTGTTCAATACGCCGCTCTGCGATAAAACTTCATTTTCTGCCTTTCCCGGTCGGTATTATCGACCAATGACAAAGCTGTGAAGTTCCTCAAGTTTTACTTTTTACTATGATACTTGAGAAGACTTCACCCGTGAAACAACCGGGTAATTTATTTATTGCAGTACTTTTATTGACCGAGCAAGCGAAGTATTATCGTTTCAGCTTGGGCGAAAATGCTTTTGTGTGACTGTCTGTCCGGCGGATGTCCGGCTTTTCTCCTCTACAGGGCGCATTTCTCAACCAATTCTAGTGATTTTTTTGCGAGCAAGTTCGAAAATTACTATTCAGTTTTTTTTTTCGAAACAGTTTTCGGGAATTTTTCAAACTCGCGGAGCCACAACAGACTCGCAGGGGACCCCTCTTTTATAAGATTTGGAATATTTGAGAATAAGTTTGTAATTCTAGATTGAGTAAGTACTATATATAATATATGAATGAAAATTTTATAGCAATGGCTCAGAGGATAATTGAGGCAGTCGGTCCTCGAAAATTTTGTCACGTCATGACGTCAAATCTAACACAGAAAATACCTTTTCTGAAAGGAGGAAACTTCTGACATTACAGTTGCTGATATTATAATCCAGATTAAAACATTTAAATTTTCCTAGGCTTTTTAAAGAAGTTTTAGTGAAAAATTAGTGAATTGGAAATAAATGAGTTGTTTGTAGCAAACGTCAAAAAATAATTGTCCTCGAATATTAATTGATATCTGAAATAGTTTTTATGCCGCACTTGGCCATAAAGTGGCTTTTTCCGCACGCTGCGCGTACGGAAAAAGCCGCTTTCTGGCCAAGTGTAGACATAGAATTATGTACACAACCCGGGAGGTAATAAAAAAAGCCCTCGATCGCATATTTACGTCCCTTGCTTGCAGCTCGGGCCGCAAACATCTGCGATCTCGGCCTTTCTTTGTTTTACCACCCTAGTTGTGTAATGTACTAATTTTTTAACAGATAAACGTACAGAAAATACCTCCGATGTTCTTTGAATCTCATTGGATATGCATTGGTGCAATATTAACATCTTTAAACATCTCGCATGTCCAGAGCATTTTAATTAAAAAATATCTACCTTGTGCAAGCTGTTGTACGATCTGTGAACGTTTTCGTTTACATTGCGGGTATTTATTGACCGAATAAATTGGCTTGGGTACAGAATTAAAAGTGTAGTGCGTTTCTACGTTGCTTTATTGTAGAAATGAATGAAACATTTGTAGTCTAATTTGAATTTTGTCTGACGAACATTATAAAGAAAAAAGTTCATTATTTAATAGCTGTGTGCTGGATGTAATTTCTCGTACACATTTTTATTTCCTATTTTAACCTCTTTAGGAGATACATTTTTTAACAGCCTTTCATAAAGATCTCCTAACTACAACACCATAAAGCTACGTAGAGCTCGCTATGTTTAATTTTGTATAGAAAAAAACTTGGCACTATAAGTGTGTTTCGATCATCATGGTATATTTTAATAATCATTCGACGTTTCTAGGAGGAAAGGCAGCGCACGGGCCGATACATCGCGATCCTGGTGGGCATATGTTTGCTGTTGCTGGCGATATACCACGCGTGGGTGCGGAAGATACCCGTCGTAGCCAGTCTGGTCGTGCCAGCGCTCATCATGTTAATATACGTGGGATGGGTGTTGTATTCCGCTAACAGAGAGAAACACAGGGTGAGTCTTGTTCAGCCATAATGTCATGGTCTAGTGCTTGCTACAGCAATATGTTACCCGTAATATGAATAATAAACCCGTCGTGGCCAGTCTGATCTTGCCAGCGTTCATCATGTTAATATTCGTTGAATGGGTATTCCGTCTACAGGGTGAAACATTGGGTGAATCGTGTTAAGGATAATCTATTGAGAACCCAGTTGTCAATCAGAAACACTTTAGTAAACAAGGTTGCCATCATTTCCGACTAAACTAATCTCGTCGTTTCATATCCACAAGGATGTGTCGAACGCAGCTATCAACAATATTGTATTATTTATTCGAGGAAAACAATTTCTGGAGCAACTGACGGTCGTAATCATATCAAGTAGGCCGATTTTCTACATCCTGTCATCAATACGTGGGTTTCATCTGTTCCAGGAAAAAAGATAAGGCAATTTGGATAATCTATAATCATAAAGGTTTTTGTGTACGTCGTATACAAGTATTAGAAGAAATTATTTTGCAGATTAGCTTTTAAGACGTCCCACAAATACACGTCAGGTTTGTAGACGTTTATGTAGAGTAGAGAAGAGCATCAGAAATAATGGTAGATTAATAAATTATAACCTACCAGTATTTACCTGCGGCTTTGTCTACGTTATTCCCGTTAAAGTCCCAAGAAAACTTTTTACCCGGATTTATAGTATGTTTCAAGCCAGGATTTGGTCTACTTGCATGCCAAATTTTATCTCAATCCATTCAGTTGTTACTGTTACCGCGTTATTTAGTAACAAGCTTTCATATTTATAATATTAATAGAATGTGCTTGAGAGACGTATAGGAATGGCTACGGCACAACTCAAGAAAATATGGCAAAACCGTACAGTCTCCAAATACATCAAAATACGCCTTGTGCGAGTCCGAGTATTTTCCATTTTCATCTATGGAGCTGAAACCTGGACAATAAAAAGCAGAGATAGACAAGGATCGATGCCTTCGAGATGTGGTATTGGAGGCGTATATGCTGAGAATACCATGGACAGCTAGGCGCACGAATCAATCGATACTGTCTGAGCTCAAAATTAACTTGCGATTATCCACAATCTGCGAACAACGCCTACCGAGTTACTTTGGCCATATAATGAGAAGGGGAGACGAAAGTTCGGAAAAGTTAAGCGTTGTTGGAAATACGGAAGGCAAAAGATCACGTGGTCGATTGCAAGCACGATGGACCGCCCAGCCAAAAATTCTTTGAGGAACGCGATGGACCGGAGTCGATGATGGTAATATGAATGTATTCGTGCCAGAACGATGGAGGATAAGACTAAGGAGAAGGATCTGCTTGTGTTGATGTGTTTTTAATATTGCCCTGATACGGATGAAATTATGTTAATAAATAATGACAATATAATTTCATAAATTGTTCAATCAAGTTCAATGCAAAGCAATGCATTCCACAAATTGAAATGATATTTACCTTAGGTATCTGTATCTCTTTAACGGCAAAAATAACGAGGTTGCAAGTATTTTAAAAAAGTGAATATTAAATGTTTGGTGGATTCTGGATTAAGTACCATTTCTTAATTACCACAAAAATAATGCTTTGCTAAGCCGCGATATGATAACGTGTTAGTCAATTAGTATAGTAGGCTAGCCTGTTATAATTACTTGCGTATTTTTTCAAAAATTGAAAAACATGAAAACATGGATTGATGGATTTCCGTAAAGTAACGCCTGATTCAATCAATTACCATTTCTTAATCTAGCACGTTCTTTACTCATATTGACCACGTTACGACCATAATTTGTCAAATAAATTGTTTTAGAGCAATAATACTTATATTTTTTTCATTAAATAACTATAACGTTGGGGTATCCAGAAGTACCTAATGTTAATTTATTATTCGCTCTGTCACTTTTGATGCAGACCGTGTACCAATCGACCGACGACTAAGGTCGAGTCATGTAAGCCGCCTACTGATACGGTAGAAGAATGGATTAAATATCGCATAGGTGCTCTGTTTCAATCATTATTACAATTACCTCATACTTATAAATATACATATTTAGACATGACTATAATCATAGAGTTATATATATCATTTAGTGTTTGTGGATGATGGAAAGTAGTATGGACTTGAAATGTGAGGAAATTAAATCACACGATTCATTAATAATGATGATATTGATTAAATAAAAGCCACGTTTTGAAGCGCCCAGCCTTTGATGGAAACTTTAAAAGATAAAGTTGATAATCTAAAAAAAAAAAAATATTGGCAAAAACGTCAATTAACTAGGTACTTCCTTCCGGTATTAAATTTATTGATAACTGTTTCAAATAGATTTCATAATTGATATTAAGTTCATCGCATAATAAATAAATTAGGTACCTAACTAAAATGCTAATCGTTACCCATCGATGTTATATAATGATAATATATTATATACCTAATTGAAGTAATTCATACGCATACTTTTCAGGGATTTTAAAATTCAAATAAAGATCAATTTTAACAAATAAAACGGACTTTATACTGTAGGTATAAAGGTATGCGAGTTGCATATTCATATTATACGTTATCTCATAGTTAGTCATAAATGTCATAAGAAAGTACAATATTTTTCGATAAATTAATATCGTTGGGAAGTCCCTATGACAATTTTACTCATGCCACAAAAACTTCTACTCGTATGTCTGGTAATAATCTAATCAAATAAATTGTGCTAAAAGTTTACTAGATTTGCACAATTCTTCCACATTATCATTAGAAATAAGTTGCAAAGATTAGCACAAAAGTTCGTGTCTTGTATTATACAAATCTGGCTTTGTCCACCCTTAATTCGTGTTCTAATTCCACGCCCTGTTGACAATTATGACATACACTATTTGACATCCGTAATCAAACTATGTAAATCAAATCGTAATATTGTAAACGCGCAGCATTGTTTAGCTCAATCAAATTGTTAATTAAACCGACGCAACATCAAAGTAGGCGTAGCGGTTGTGGAAGATAACGTAGATCGAGTTGTAGACATTGTAAATCTAGTTGTAGGTATAACAGATGTAGTCGTGGTAGTATATCGGCGATTGGGCGGTCCACAAACATTCCGGCTGATTCACACAGCGTCTGCCGTAGCGTAAACAATTATGTTAACGCAAGCGATCGACTGATCGCTGACAGTTTGTTTATGAAAGTGGATTATAATGCGCTAACACCGAAGAGAACAGTTCTCGGTGCGCGGAAATTGCCATCGGGAAATTGAGGAACTTCATTATCGATGATGAGTTTGAACGTGACGTCAAATGATATTATGTTTGGGGCAACTAATTTGGGATGACCAAGCTCATCTGCGGTCACTAAACAGGGATAAGCTGCGGTCCTAATAGGTAAATAACTAGCTTTTATTTTCACAAACCGTTGGCTTTAAAAAAGCCGTTGCTCTTCCTGAAAACCAAATTCTTCTAAATTGGCTATTTGACAACGATTTTCTGTGATATGTTATAGAAACACCTCTCAATAATAGAAATATTAGTGAAAAAAACCACTTCAATATCATACAAACTCACCGAGATACGACAATGTCAAAATCACATTTTTAGACTTTCCCAAATACATGCCAAAACGCTTCCTACTGAAGCAGGCCTACGTCACTCCGCGATTTTGTTTCGCGGTAATTATTGTTATTCCTTGCCTAATACATTAGGCAAGCACAGAGCTTAGTATTGCTGTTTTAGTTATGGCAAATGCCATTATTAATAATGGCATTTGCGATTATTAACGCCATAACTACCTGTGACTTAACATGAAACAAAACAATCTGTAATAAGAAGTTTATTTTTGTCGACAACCCTAGCGGTGGGCGTGGCAACCTGAAAGTGCACGCGTTATGAGTTAGAGCGAGAAGGTAGGATTCGGCGCATTTTTGTGACTCGAACGTGGGTTTTGTTTGAGTTCTGTACAAAGTACTTACTTATTCTGTGACTGAAGCCCAGTATAACGTGATGTCACGAAGACATACGTTTTGGGGTAATCAAGAACTTTGTTCTGCAACTATGTTAAAACTTGCGTTTATCGTAACGGTTCCAGAACGAAAGTTACCATACATTTTATGCGTTATTTAATGGTACGAGTATATTAATAGTTTTTAATAATTTTATACTTTTACAATTGACTTTCCCACCCAACTTTGCAGGCTCATAAAAAAGTAACACGTTAGGTATCAAACTGCAATCCTTATCTATATTAATAATTTAGCCGGGCCCTACGGTAGACCTGAACCAAAAGCGCCTCAAAAATTAATGTGTTAAAAAATAACACTTTCGAATCGACAACTTATATTCGCAAAATTCGTATAACGGAGAAACAAGCGTATAAAGATGTAAAATAATTCGAATAATACCAAAAACAGTCGGCCATGTTTCTTTGCTGCGTTCGGAAACTGCCATAGCTTAGCGAAGCGCGCGTAATGTGTGCTTTTAATTGAATTTGTACACACTCGGCGAGAACGGAGTAAACTAAACTGACGAGGTGACGACATGAGTAAGAAACGTTTTTTACATTAGAAAATCGTGCGTATAATATTATTTCAACAAAAAAAAACAATATTTACATGCATCGTGCTATTTTTAAAACGTAATAAATTACTAAACAAGTGAAAACTGCACAATATTATTGTCTCATTGCTCAATGAAAATGACAGTTGAAATTGTAAGCTAAAAAAAGCAAAAAAAAGGAATAGGCACTTTTATAAATCCTTCTGAAGGTATGGGGGCTTTTTAAGTTTATTCTGACTTAGGAAACAAAATTATACCAATTTTCGAACATTTTTAATCTGTTCACGATAATTTTCGACATAGAATATTGAGAATGCAAGCCTGAATGTTTTTTTTTTCTTCATTTTGGAGGTGGGAATGTTCAAATATACAAATACTTTCGTAAATTTCTTTTCTACGGGGGGGGGGGGGGGGAGAAATAGTGGATGGCAGGTAATTTTATCCCCTTAATATGGAGGGATAACTTATTCGGGGAATCTGTTGAAAAAGTGTCCTGTCGAATGCAGTAAATAACAGTTTTGAATCTCCCTGCAGTAACGTTACGTTAACGCAACAGGAGGGTAGGTACGAAGTGGATTTAGCATGCTACGGCCACATTATCGGTGATTCGGCGTAAATTTGTACTGTCATCTCTTTCCCTGACATACAAAAAGAACAAGACGTCAACACGAATATTCGCCAAATCCCGATAATATGGCTGCAGAATATAATATGGCTACAGAATTGATTACTACATTGAAAAGGGAGTGACACGAACTGATCAGGTCTGGAACACCACATTGCGCATAAAAAACCACGTTGCTGATGCAGGTGCCAAAACTGCGTTGCCGATGCACGTGCTTAAACCGCGTGAAGTCGGACTGTACCAGGGCCTGCCACATTTGCCATATGCATCCACATAGGTCGGTTAAACTGACTATGGGGTCATCCATAAAGTACGTCACACGATTTTTCAGACTTTCATCTTTTTAATATAGGCTGTCACATTTGGCTAGGTAACGGTGGCCCACGTCGCCTACGTCTAACGCCGCCTCTGAACCGGGGCGATTCTAATTCAAGGGGAGAGTTGTGATCACTAATGGGAAATTATAGTCTAACAACATAAATTGAATTCGGTTTTTAAACGGGACTCTACTATTTTAGATGTTTGAAAAATTAAAGTTTTATATACTTTATTTTTGAAGATAGAAATGTGAAAAATCATACTTTGGATTTTAGATAAAAAGTGATTTTATTTACCTTTCTAAATTCGATTTTAATGTGGATTACCCAAATAGCATTGCGTCATTATTTTAAAAATAAACACGTATCTGACACTGACTCCAGGTAAAAACGCAGTAAGTGTATATGAAGTTCTGACGAATGAAGAACTTTTGACGTTTTCCTCTACGACGTTTTGAGATACCTACGAGTTTTTTTCAAAGTAGTGACGGTTGGAATTTTGTAATGAAAGTCCTTAAATAAGGTTTTGGATAGTTTAAACTAAAAACGACTTCAACATTATTTTAATGTTTGGAACTCAGCCGTCAGTTCAACATCCTCATTTTTGTAATGTCTGTTAAAAATAAAATATAATTTCTAAGGAATTAAATGGGGGTTTGTGATTCTTTACATTTTGCCCGGGCGAAGCCGGGTTCACAGCTAGTTTTGCTTATTTTAACAAGACCTTATATAATTTTTATAATTTTCAGTTACAGTCAAGTACCTACCCAATAGTAGTTAGACATAGTTATGCCTAACTAGCACGAATTCTATGAGAACATGTGTTTAGATGTGCGAATACAAAGTCAAGTGTTTCTATTATATTAACATTATAGAGAAACTGTTGTCGTTGAGCGTAATATCGCGAAAATAGGGGCAGCGGAAGATTTGTTGACACAAGTTCTTTAGTCACTCGAGTTGTAAAGAATACAGCCAAATACCGTGCTCTCGTGGGATTATCCCAACAGTCTTACGATTGTGTCCTGAATCCTTGGGAGGAGTCGACCTCCTTACATGTACTCTTCTTACAGTACACTGATATAATTCAATATGCTTTATTTTAATGTCATCTTTATTGTTACCTCTATAAAGTGTATTTTTATACAATGGTGGAAGCCACCTACGTATTTATTTTTACCTTGGGAAGATCACGAAAAAATGAAGTATACATACAATTATATTACCTACATCGTCAAAAAATATTGTTACATCCGTGGGGTGGGTAACGTGATAGAAAAATGCACTAATTAACCACTAATTAAAAACGCAAACTTTATTACAAAGTTACTTATTATCAAGGTTTACTTACTTAATAAAACACTGTACTAAATCACTTCTCTATAACATATTTATTCACTTCTCACAATTCGCTTCGAGATTCGCACTTTATCGCATGTATAGTTGAGCCACACTGCGCAGCTTATATGTCCGGAGACCTTTGCTTTCAGCGTGTCACACACTAAGCAGATACGATAAGATATCTGTATCTGAACGCATATCTGTCAATATCGCTCCCTATACAATTCAATGAGCTAACACACACAGCGCAGATAACTTATATTTTATCGTGAAGTATCTGTGGGCACCGACATATATCGAAAGATGGCAAAGATATTATCTACGTATATAAATTGATCTGTGTATAATATCTGCCGATATAAATATGGTATAGTATTTTATCTGCAGATAGATACAGGTTGATGTGACGACTAAGAGCTGTCTAGTAAATCTAGAAGAGATAAACACTAAAACATCCTGTATAAACAATCCGCACCAAAAAACAAGTCTACTCAGTTTGAAGGATTTAGACTGAATGTATCGTCTCGTATATTATCGTATCTTCGTAGTGTGTGATAGTTTCAGATCATTAAGTTATTATACGCAGATAAAATATTATCGTATCTGCGTAATGTGTGACACGCTTTAGAATATTCCGGAGAAATCCTACCTCGAATGTTCGGTCCAATTCCAAGAAACCGGTACGCGACGCATGGCGAGTGTTCTAGACAATCTAGATTGTTTGATGCTCGACCCGACTGGAACATTCCCGACGATTGCTGTCCCCCTCTAGGAATGTTCTGTCTCTTTCACACACTTCTCGAACTTTCTCAATATAGCTGTCTCATTCTACTAGTGCTGTCTCTTTCACTCCTTCGAGAAATTTCGCGATATACTGAAGTGTACTGCAAAGGCCCATAAGGGGTCCTGAAAACGCCTGAAAACGGGTTTTCAGGTTATTGCGCCACCTGATAGATGTCCTGTCTTGAAACGGACTGAATAGTTACATGTTTCAGGCGCCTGAAAACAACGGCAACTAGGGTGAATTTTTGATCTTCTAGTACTCGTATGTGAAAGAGCCACCTCTGAAACGGCCTGAAATACTTTTCAGCCTGCTGAAAACGCTTCTAAAAGCACGAAAAATCACGTTTGAAGTTTATGCCTATACCAGCGGCGCAACAACATGTTATTATCGGATGTGTCGTTTTTATATTTCGTGATCAAACTCAAACTCAAACTCAAACTCATTTATTTCTGTAAGTAGGCCTCAGGGGCTCTTTTACATGTCTGATTCTTTTCTTTTGGCGCTTCGGTAGATGACCTTCTGGTGAGAAGAAGGTGATTGTATCTTAAATGTGTAAAATTAAATATACTTTAGATTAGATCCGCTATTGTCAGTAATATTTAAGGTTTCCCTAATCGGTTCTCTTTCTTTCCCGATTTACGACCTTCGAGAAAAGCTTTCAGGAAAAAGGTGTGTTAAAAGCGAGATAAGTGTAAGAATCCTCCCGAACGGAATAAGGGAAGGTAAAAAAGGGATGGTTGGATGACGGTTTTTCTACTAAATTACTTTATTTCTGAGTTAAGTTTATGCGCTGTTCATCGCCCGTTTCTGAGACTTGTTTGGTTTTTAACCGACTTCCAAAAGAAGGACGGTTCTCAATTCGTCTGTATGTTTTTAGGGTTCCGTACCAAAATGGTAAAAAAGGAACCCTTATGGTGCGACTCTGTCTGTCTGTCTGTCTGTCTGTCTGTCCGTCTGTCACAGCCAGATATCTCAGGAACTACTGATGCTATCGATTTGAAATTTGGAATAGTGTTAAAAGTAGCTAACCCGAGCTTATTGGACATAAAAAATATCTTGTACATTTTTACTTTTTTTTTAAATGGCTCCGTAATGGGACTTTGAAAATTGAAAGTAGGGCTATTATATTGAGTGGGGTATCAAATGAAAGGGCTTAATTTGTAGATTAAAACACCATTTTTATTTTTTTCTTAAATAAGTAGTTTTTAATTTATACATTTTTATGTACCATTCCCCCCCTATTATCTCCGAAGTTACTGATCAGAAAAATGTATCATAATTACTGATTATCAATATCAACCTGAACATTACAGGAAAAATAGAACGGTCTTCCTAACTTTAATACTTTTTTAGAAATTTACAAAAACTTAATCCATCCATTAATCCATCTAGCGGAGAGTAGCAAAACTAAGCGATGGCCTTTTTCACACTAGGGGATTTCCGGGAAAAAAACTAGATGGCGCTAAAACACTAAACATTTAACGATGTTATAATTCAGAGGTTCCCAAAGTGGGCGATAACGCCCCCTAGTGGGCGGTGAAGGCATCAAGGGGGGCGGTAAGAGAGCAGAAAAAATATTTATAAGTAGTGGTTTTTCGTTAACCAATAAAATTGGGGGGCGTTTAATTTTTTTATTTCTTTAAAGTGGGCGGTAGACAAAATCAGTTTGGGAACCTCTGTTATAATTGAACAAAGAAACATAGTATAGTAACAATTAGTTCGTAAACAGCTAATAATAAATAAATTTAAATACTGTGTCACGTTTGCAAAGTTAAATAATTGTAAATAATATTATAATTATTTTACCAAGCTTATACATAGATGGCGTTGTAAATTCGGGGAACAGCATTTTGTATGGAGAATAACAGTCCTCTTGATTTAATGGTCCTTGCTATTAAATAGAATCATTACACGTCAGGTTCTAAATGTTACAGGGAAAATATAACTGTTTTCCTAACTTGCACTGATTTTTAGAAATTTGCAAAAATCATAACATATACTTATTTGCTTCTACTAAACAAATTGACATACAGTTTTTCTTGAACTATTCGCGTATCTACTTATGAGTTTGTACGGAACCCTCGGTGCGCGAGTCCGACTCGCACTTGACCGGTTTTTTTTTTGTGTGTTTGTTCACCGATTACTTGAACACGGGTGGACCGATTTGGAAAATTCTTTTTTTGTTTGACTTCCGAGGTGGTTCCATTGTAACCAAATCACGATCTGATGATGGAATCTTGGAGAAATCGAGGGAACTCTTCAAATATCATAGGCACACATATAGCGATTTTGGTATTTTTCTTAGTTTCTCGTCCATTTCTTATTAGAAATAAGTTTCCAGTCTTAACCGACTTCAAAACAAAGAGCAATTTTTATGTAGGTTTGTTCCCCGATTACTTGAAAACGGCTAGACCGATTTGGAAAATTTTTCTTTTATAACTAAATAGACTTAGGTCTATTTGGTCAAAACAATATTTTTCCAGCGCCACAAAAAAATTAAAAAATAAAGTAAATTTTTAAAACAAAAAATAAAAACCGACTTCAAAAAATTTAAGCTAAAAACCAGAAAATAATATGTTAATTACCCCAACGAAATGGACGATTCATACGAGTATATACATATATTTATAGTTTTTAACCTGTTATTTTTGAAGTCGGTGCCAGCTAAGGAGCTCAGCATAGCCAGCTTTGCGTGACAGTGGCAGGCACCGACTTCAAATATAACACAATATCTAGAGCAGCGGTCGGCAACCTGCGGCCCGCGGGCCGCATTCGGCCCTTGAATCGCTCACTTGTGGCCGTATACTCCGGTCTGTATTGCCGTCGCTTTATTCCGAATAGTATAAAATCACAAATTATTAACAAAATGCGGCCCGCGTCAATTCTTTAGCTACTATATGGCCCTTGGCTGCTAAGCGGTTGCCGACCGCTGATCTAGAGCATCATCTAACCATATTACGACATTCGTTTGGGACTAAGAATACAGTATATTTGTATCAGATTTTTCACACAATATCATACAGTGCGTGCACTGTTATGTTCTTAGCACTGTGCCCAATGTCAGAGTGATTATTGTGACGCAGTTATTCCCGAACCGTGTCGTCACGTCGACACAAACGGTTTTCGTATTCAGGTCACCTGAGGCGTTGCTAATTGCATGTTTGCTTCGTTATTTTAACGTTTATTAACGTCCCGTTTGTTTGTTTACGAAGGTTAAAGCTTTTAAACGCTCATTGGTCCTTTATTGCGTCTCTGCAAATTAAATTTCGCAATGATAAAGGAAACGGAGATCTGTTTGTAAATATTTAAGAGAACGGTAATGACCAAGCAGTACCGTTCTGAGTTTCTAACATAAAAAGTTAGGACGTACCTAATAAATCTAAAGTTGCTCAATTAGCTCGCCATTTTGGAGATAAAATTGAGCTTAAAATTTGTGCTTAAGTAACGATAAACTACCGTTAAGTATTTATCATTGCCTAGATCAGTATACGTAATGGTATATTACGCATTCAGGGCGACAAAATAAAGAATGACCCAGATCGAAGGTATTCGATAAATATATGCTATTGAGATTGAGATTGAGATATTTATTAATAAAATCATTAATAATTTTCACGTCACAAAGGTATATACATAATAGGCTACTTGACAGTGTGAAAAATAATGGAAGAATTATGGATATATGTATTAATTATAAGTATTAAAACCAATTTACGTAAATATTACTAGAAATAAATGGATAATTTATTTATAAAACTTGGATGAAAATTGATTATTTTTTATCTGGCGCCATTTTATCGAAAACGGTTTGGATTGGCCGATGACGTCACACCATAGTAAACAGCATCGACAGCTGTCAATCCTATTTTTAAAGGTAGAACGTTATGCGATCCTCGTTGACATTTGTCGGTTTACTATCATGTGTCGTCATAGACGCCATAATTGTCCGAGAAACCGTTTTGGCGGCTAATTTTAAAAGTGCATTTTTATTTGCTTTTTTCGGAAAAAATACAGAAAAGAATTAAAAATTACCACTTTCTGAGTGCTCAATAGACATCATTAAACAATCGGATTGACTTTTCAGAAACCTGTCAAGTAGCCTATTATAAATTTATCGCTAGATTAAATAATTAATAAAATATATTAACTATTGTTTTCAATTATTAAGTAGTTACATTTTTACATTCAGTTCAGTTATTATAAATAATATCATTTTTGGACATCGGCAGTTCTCGACATAAATTCACTTATAGTGTAACAAGCCAAACCAATTAACATTTTCTTAAGTTTACATTCAAATATTGCCTCACTAGCTGAGTTAATGACCTCTTTCGGAAGTGTGTTATAAATTTTTACACGCATGACACCGAGTGATTTCCGCGCCTTGGCTAATCGGCAGCGCGGGACCAGCAGAAGGTGCTCGCCGCGCGTGTACGGCCGTGGTTCTGCCCACGAGTTGTATATAGCCCTAGATTAGACCTTACATATTTGCAGGCTGTTAGTATGTAAACACATGGTAGCGTAAGTATTTTGTGTTCTATAAATAATGACTTAGCAGGATAATCATAGGCCTATCTGGGGGCTTTCTTCATTAGCGACCGTTGTGTATTTGTTATAATGTTTTTACTACTTATCAAAACCATACCTTCATTAGAAATGTAGGTATATGTGTAAATCCTGCTAAAACATACACACACACACGCACGCACGCACGCACGCACAAACACACACACACACACACACACACACACACACACACACACACACACACACACAAAATGCGCGCACACATCACTCTCATGTGTCTACCAATAAAGTAAGTAATAATGTAGGTAATCAGTAAATTTAAGTTACTTATCAAATCAAATCAAAATCAAAATATTTATTTGCTAAGAATACAGATACAATGGTGTTAAATATAATTAAAAGATTCATGTATTCAGCCATTATAGGCATGCAAATGATTAAAAAAATAAAGTTAAACTAGAATACAAAATACAATTAATTATAGCGTCATAAAATGTCCTATTACCTAATACTACATGACTCGAGAAAATCTTTCACACTGTAGAAGCATCCGTCGAGCAGCCAGCTATTTAAATTTCTCTTAAAACTATTTCCCTCCAAAGTCCTAATGTTGTTGGGTACACGATTGTATATGGCGATGCACATGTTAAAAATATTTGTCCCATACATCATTTTATGGCAGCGCGGCTGTTGCAGCAGATGCCTCCCTTTCAATCTTGTCTGCCTTTGCGTAGTTTCTCCACGCTTTTCAAAGTAATGCAAATGGGAGTTTACAAATATGCACACTTCTCTGATATATACACGTGGCAAAGGCAGGATATGTAATTTTTTGAACAGGGGGACACAACTATCATCAAACCACGCACCGCAAATGGCTCTGATACATTTTTTCTGTATTTTAAATCATGAAATAAACTTTATTATTATTATAGAAAGCCTATTTTAAGCCATAGATACTACCTTCATAGCATCCTGCCGTCCACTCGCTAGTTTGCAACATAACTCGATGAATATTAAGCCCCGGTATTGAGTGAGTTACTGGATAGAGTCAACATAAACAATCCATCTATTATGAGAGTCTTCACGTGCTAGGTGTTTAAAAAAGTTCCGTTTATAAAATCTGCTTTATTCGCGACTAAAACAGTGATTTGAATTTGGCAGAAGCTTTAAATCATTAGGTGGATTTTCTTTCTGTGAGCAGAATGAAGATTCTGCTGCAAAAGGAACTATAAAAAGCCGGTTAAGTGCGAGTCGGACTCACCCACCAAGGGTTCCGTACCTACAAACTTGTAGTATCTATTGTTTTTAGTACACATTTCATATCTTTGTAATTATGAGTATACATCGACACGGTGGCGGTTAATTTAGCAACTGACAAAATAAGTTTGTATATTACGATTTTTGTAATTTTCTAAATTTCAATGCAAGTTAGGAAAACCATTATATTTTTCCTGTAATATTCAGGATGACAATAATAATCAGTTTTGCCGAGGTGGGATCGTTTTGCGGCAGCGTTTAATTTATAATAATTTTTTTTGTTGTTTTTATCTTGTGCTGTCATGAATGGGCCAACAAACGTTCGAACAAGGGTTCAAACAAACGTATATGAACCGGACTAAAATCACCGAACTACTGAAACTAGGCCAATAATAGTACATTGTGCACCGAGGGTAGTAAGAAGGGGATTACTAACGAGAGTCTATTAGAAGCCCGACGCCGTAGGCGGAGGGCTTTTAATGACTCGAGTTTGTAATCTTCTTACTGCCCGTGATACACACAATGTTTTTCATCACATTTGCGAGGAAAAATAAAATAAAACATAAAAATGAAATAAACTAAACGCACCCGCTAAGAGACAACTTCAACTGTCAACTTTTTCAATATAGTCTTCCACAGATAATGCTAAGAACTGCGTTTAGTTTTTAAACTTGACAGGCAATGTCGCCAGATTGTACCGATTTTCAAAATAAAATTTTAAACTAAATTAATTTAATTGCATTAAAATAATCGCAAAAACTACGGAAATAATAGTAAAATATACCATATAAGTTTTATTTACACTAAAATTGGTTTTGTAGCCAAGTTTTGAAGATGTGAAATAGCCTTGGCTGATTCGAAACCTCCTTAGTCTGAAATGACGTACGACTTTTAAAACTAAACTCATAACTCCCGAGGGAGTTATAGATTTTCATACAGTTTTTCCTCCCGTGGGAGTTATAGATATTTGTAACCCACGGGGGGTAAATCGGCTCGAGTTGGTCTATAAGCGCGCGTGTTATAACACCCTTTACGAGCAAGTGTGATGAAAATGTATTTACTTTCTTTCTTTATTACACATTTTTCTGTTCAGTACTCTTTCTGGCCAAGTGTAGACATAAAATTAACTATGTACACAACACGGGACGTAATAAAGAAAGCCTTCGACCGCATATTTACGTCCCTAGCTTGCAGCTCGGGCCGCAAACATCTGCGATCTTGGCCTTTCTCTGTTTTACCATCCTAGTTGTATAATGTACTATTTCAACACATTTTCTCATAAAGTGGCTCTTATTTCATTGTTCTTACGTGCGGAACGCAGCTTATTCCACACAAGTGTTTTTTTTTTACTTTACATTACTGCACTAGTGTTGTAATTACTGCAAATTGAACGATGAGAGCACGCCGTGTGGGGCTCGGCCCGCGGATATTATTCCCGCGCCGCTCAGCGCCGAGGTCGCGTACCTACATGGCGTGCGCCCCGCACTACACTACGTCTAGAGTCTAGAGGTGTTGTTAGTTAACCCACACAATAAATACAAAAATATAAATTTTATATGATAAGTAATATTATGTTTTTATTCACAAGTGTGTTGGAAAAAGTCGTATGACACTCGTGGGCATTGGTCATTACAGTCTCGGTTATTACAGCTTGACGGCTCGGGCTGTGCAATGCAACATAGCCTAACTATAATGCCCAACATAGCCCACTCGTATCATAATGCACTATTCTAAATTGGTCCAGCCGTCTTTGAGTACCTAACCAGGAAATATAGATAAAAAAGATCCTGACGTAAAGATAATGATAACCACCTTTTTTTAAGTCGGTTAAAAATCGCAAAAAGTGTATAGTAAGAAAAGTTCACCGTTCAGATGTTTAAGGAAGTGTAAATTTTTAACTGTTTATGTTTCCCGGCAAGGTTAAATATACAAAGTCAAGTGCGCCATAAAACATATGGGTTTGTTTAAATTTTTCAGGTGCGCTTATCATAAATTATGACAGGTGAGGTGTTGATTGATTTTCTTGAGATGTTTTTACTTCTCGAAGGAACCAGAGCCCGTGTATTTACTAAATGTGAAAAATGAAATTTATTAGATAGGTACGTTTTGCTTAACGGGCTCATTTTAATTAAGAAGTTGGCAATGTGTTCGAACCAATGTTTACTAGAAATATTTTGATTCTTTAGAACTTTAATGTGGGAACATCACAATTTTATCCCGACAATACCGAGACGCTGATTCTAATATCTGTACTTTTCTATATTTTTATGGTAGGTGCGCTTCCAGCGTCGGCGCATTTTCTCCGAATGACCTATTGCTTAGAAATAATGTCAAAACCTGCGCAATATGGCCCATTATTTCCCTCGTGCATCGTCATATATGTACTTTAATTGCCTTTGAAATATTGGTATTTTGTTAACGTAGGCATTGAGTAGCAAGTTTTACTTTAAATTTTAAATATAGCCCCATGAGATCCTTTGTAAAAAAAATCCATAAGTAAGTAAGACTTTTATTAAGTGATGATTAAATTTGAGTGGCGTGGAGGATTCGGCCTTTAGTCGAGAGAAATGTCTTCGTTAATCACGTACTTCGCGTAGTTTGAGTGACATTTTGTGTAAAACGGAATGGTTGTTGGAATTACAAACGAATCGAATGGAGACCGTAGTTAGGACCCGTACTTTATTTTAAATTAAGTACGTCCCTATATTCCTTTTAAGTACCGTAGCTATGGGACTATGAAATCAATAGAAATGTTGGCAATAACAGAACAAAACACGATAAGTAAAGATTTGTGACAAGTGTCACACAATAGAACAATCTATTTATTATTTATTCGAATATTATAGTACTTAAATTGACACCTCATGTAAGGGATCCGGGAGACTTGCCTATGTAGGAGACATGAACCATTTTATAACAAAAACGGCTAAAATCAAAATATTTATTTTATGAGCATTCTAATATCACCTGCATAAAGAAAAGAAATATTTTGGCAATATTTTTTTATTAATTTTCAATAATTTAATGTCATTAAAATAACTGATGATTGCAAAATCACGGACTACCTATATTTAATGTAAATTAAATTACTTGTATGTTGCACTACTAATATTCGTAGCGAGTTAATATTTAGAAGTTACAACTGAAGTACAGCTTATCAAATACAGGGTGGAGAGCCCCACCCCGCAACGGAGTGGCCAAAGGAGTGGTCGGAGTGAACACACTTTAACCTTAGGTTAGTTAACACTGTTACTAATTGCTTGACAACTGTAGAATAAGGTCAGAACACTCTAATATGTTTTACAATCTTTTTTAGGCGGCCTGCCAATACAATGCCTTGACGGGCAAGCTATATATTTGTTTAACTGAACATTGTTTACGATACAAGAAGGTATTTTATACTTTTTTTTCAATAGTAGTCTTCACCTATATTTTCAAATAAGGAATATGTAATATGCAAATGCAAATGAAATTAATTACCTACTTAGAGTAAATATTTTCTTCTAGTGTACAGTGAAATAAAATAGCATTGTACACCGAATTAGTGGACAATTAAGAGAATTTAAAATAGGTACCTAGTCGGTTTCAAAGGGAAGGAATGGTGAATGGAAAGGATAACTTTACTGTAGAGGAGACAAGGTAATTAAGAGATTATTTCAAACACTAAAACTTTTTAAATAATTTAGGTATGTGATAAATAAAGCTATTGTATATACATATTACAAAATATTGTGATGTGATCAATTTTAAGAATAAAAACTCAGTACCGACGTCTGATGATAAGCTTTAATTTTTTTTATATATTTGATAATATCAAAAATGCTGTTCTATAGTTACTATTATACCTACTTACTACGTGCTTCCAACAAGTTGACACTTGTTGGGTGAGCCTTAGAACCAAATGTTTCGCGATTCTGCAATGAGCGTCATAATTTGTGCTCCTTGCTAAATACTACCTGATAGCTGGCATAGCTCCAGGCAACCGGTGGCGATAATCGTGGCCTGTGGTTAACGAACCGTCGCGACCATACAACCGCAGTCAATCACCAGCCAGTGTCAATTTAGTATGCTAGATTACATATCCTGGTATAGCTTGTGTCTTATAAAATACCGAGGTCCTTGTACTTAATAGGAACTAATAGCTTAACAGCTTCAGACTGGTGTTTCTTGCTAAATACTGCCTGATGGCTGACATAGCTCCAGGCAAGCGGCGGCGATAATCATGTCCTATGGCTCACGAGCCGTCACAAACCGCGCAACCGCAGTCAATCACCAGCCAGTTTTGAGTTACTATGCTAGGTTACATATCTTGCTGTTAAATTACTATATCTTGTACCTTATAAAATACCGAGGTCCTTGTACTTTATAGGAACTAATAGCTTAACACTGTTATTTCTTGTTAAATACTGCCTGATGGCTGGTGTAGCTCCAAGCGAACAGTGACGATAATCTTGGCGTGTTGCTAACAAGCCGTCATGATCGCGGCACCACATGCAATCACAAGCCAGTTTCAATTTAGGATGCTAGGTTATGCCCTGCTCATAAATTATTTTAACTTGGCCCTTATAAAATACCAATACCCTTGCATTTAGCTTGAACTAACAGCTAAACAGTTACAGACTGGTATTCTTTGCTTAATACTGGTAAATAGCTGGGGGCATTTCAAGCGAACGGTGGCGATAATCATAGCGTGTGGCTAACCAGCGAGCAATTCAATTTAAAATATATGTGCCCTGCTCTTATACCTGAACCGTACTGTACTGCACAAGTACCGAAGTACCTACTTGGTATTGCACTTTTTTCCTCAAAGACATGTGGTCAAACTCAACATTTGTTTCATGCTGTATATATATGGAGGGTACTAACAATTTCGTATAAGTACAAATATCTGGGTGCAAAATGCTGGTATCGCGTTGTTGTTATAACTACTAACTTGCCTTCGCCCTGATATCAATTACCTACTTAATGTTTAATATCGTGTTGTAAGAGTGTGAAGTAATACCTAACTCGACCTGCAAAACTTGATAGCATAAAAACACTAAATGTGTAATAAAAACACATGCCTACGAAAAATGTGTAAGTATCGCATGACTTGAGATGTGCATTCAATTTATTTTAGGAGCAACTTTTTAAAATAAGCTTAAAGTTTATTATGTAACTTTACGTCACACCTGGCCATAAAGTGCTACGCGTGCGGAAAATCCCATATCATGACCTGGCGGAGGACGTAAAATTTTGTACCTACTTACCACCATATTTATCGCCCTTGCCTTCGGCTCGGGAGCCAAATACCTGCGATCTGAGACATTCTTTGTTTTGCCGCCCTAGGTAAGTAATGTACTATTATGCCACACCTGGCCATAAAATGGCTTTTTCCGCACGTCACGGTTTCGGAAAAGTCGCTTTCTGGCCAAGTGTAGACATAAAATGATGTACACAACATGGGAGGTAATAAAAAAAGCTCTCGATCGCATATTTACGTCCCTCGCCTGCGGCTCGGGCCGCAAACTTCTGCGATCTCGGCCTTTCTTTATATTACCACCCTAGTTGGGTAATAGTACATTACACAACTAGGGTGGTAATACAATCTGCGATCTCGGCCTTTCTTTATCCCTCGATAGCCTATTTACGTTACACAACTAGGGTGGTAATACAAAGAAAGGCCGAGATCGCAGAAGTTTGCGGCCCGAGCTGCAAGCGAGGGACGTAAATATGCTATCGAGGGCTTTCTTTATTACCTCCCGTGTTGTGCACATCATTTTATGTCTACACTTGGCCAGAAAGCGGTTTTTTCCGTACGCGCAGCGTGCGTAAAAAGCACTTTATGGCCAGGTGTGGCGTAATATACTATTAAACACTATCCTTAAAACAATGACAACAAAATGCAACTGTAGACCTATTTATAACAAGGCACAGGTAAAAATATTTTACCGGTTAAGGTTGTATAACATCTTCGAAAACTGTACCTACCCTAGGCCCTAACTTACCTAGGATAAAATCAAAGCAGATTATTGTTAAATACCATAAGGTAGGTACATTTATCTACACACACGTACAAAGTAGTAAATCTATATATTATGACCACTATTTATATAAAATTCTAACTGACTTATTTCTAAGCAATATCATCTTGTTCATTTAATTTAGTATGGACCTTGGCATCATAGATTGGATGTGCATTGATCTAGAGCATTTTAATGAGGAAACTCATAGTGCCGAGAGTAAACAAGCATCAACAAAGTGGTGCACTTAGCGGTGTGAGAAGCGACACAGTTGTCTATTTTCCTTATAAAAACAAGCAACATCGAGCTATTGGGGCCATATAATTAATACAGCTTACCCCCCCCCAGCCATGAAGGCCCCCCACAAATCTGCCGTCGGTTCTTGTGGGGGGTCGGTCAAGGCGACTTTTTACTATGAGCTTCAATAGTAAAAAGTTGCCTTTTAGACTATGGTTAAGGTCGCCGGAGTTGATGGAGGCAAAAAACGTGCAACCATTAATTGTGAAAGTTTTGGGAGAGACCTATGTTCAGCAGTGGACGTGATAAGGTTGAAATTATGAATAACGGGAACATACATAGCGTACAAATAAAGAAAAATATGCTGTTTAGGTATATGCTGGTACTTAATCGTTGAAAATGATGTTTTACTTGACGTGATTTTTGTTTAGACGGAAATTATTCTGAGCAAAAGATATACTTTGAAGAATAAGTCAAATACGCCCGACGCGGAGAAAATCCGCGGGTAAAACGAACGTACTTGAAAAATTGTCGTGTTAAGTAAGACTAACAATAATGCCCGGGCTACACGAGGCTAGTTTTTCAAGCTAGGATAGTATAATGGGTGGTGGGGGGACGCTACTAGCCTAAAAATAGAACTCCATCCTATTAAAAACTGCCTGGTTTGTAAACTAGCTTACTAGCTTGAAAAACTAGCCTCGTGTAGCCCGGCTATAAGGGCCACAGAGCTTTTATGGCACCAGGGTTCTACTGAGAATGAAATTGTCACAATTTTTAGAGGCAGGAAAGTAAGCAATAGATGGACGAGTGAGTTTGAGGGCCCGAGGGGGGGGGGGGGGGGGCTCAAAGAATACGAGTCCATCTATTGCACTTTCGGCCGAGACTTAACATAGTGCTTTTCACGCCTACTGCGAGGAAATAATAATAATATCATACCAAAAATAAAATAATTCAAAAGTCAATTTTGTATTTTTCGGCAATATACCTACCGTGGACTATTCTTCAACACCGAATAGCAATCACCTATATATTATTTTATCCATACAAATACTTTAAACCCTGTTACTAGTCACTATTATTAGAAAATAACACAATATTAAAAACTAATAAATAAATTATTCCGGCATTTTCCTAATGATATTTGACATTTAAGAATATTTGAGCACAACAATTAAGCGCAGATATCAACGAAAGTGACACTTATTTTTTTTTGTTGGCTGTATGGAGTATTGTCGAAGTCGCCTGACGTGCTGCGGCGCAGCTTGCGATCTGATTGGGCAAATTGCTGTTGTATACTGACGAACAATGTTCTTTCTGGCGTGTCTGATTACATTTTTGGCTTGTCTCATACACTGTCCAAGAACTCACCGTTTTGAGGCCTGAATTCTGACCACCTATTGCTAGCTTTCCGAGTAGTAGCGTGAAAAAAAAATAACTTTGTCAGATTATTTTGTATTAGCGACACGCCCCGGCTTCGCACGGGTGCAATGCTGATACTAAATACATGTTTTATACATATCGATGGCAAAAAGCGAGAACGTAGTAACCGCCACTTGGTCAAAAAAATTTTTTTTGCATATTCGGAATCAGCGAATTTTTCTGCGTCGACTGGTCTGGGTCCCATGGCCCTACGACGCTTAGAAAAAACTGGACTACGTTGCAAAACGAATGTATTTTTTTGACGATGCCCACATCTAATTGCTGTAAACATCCAAATAGTAGCAATTTTCTAAACGAGTACATTTACGCTAATTTTGTTTTTTCATAAATCAAAGGGTGTGCCGGTTACAGCGTTGCCGAAATTTTGTTCCGTGGCGGTTACAGCATTTATGCATGTAGTGAAAAAATTACGAACCAAGCTTACTGCAATTATCCTAAAATAAATTATCTATGATTGACGCTTACTACATTTCATTCGAAAATGAATTAACAGCAAGCTACAGTAACGACATTTGAAACACAACGTGAAGTGGGTAGTGCTTGAAGATACAGCAATAAAAATGTGCGCTCGCGGCGATGTGGCTCGTGAATACGACCTGTGATTTAGTCTATCGGCGATCGCCGGAGCGAGTGGGTGTGCGTAGTCTGTGTACTCTGTGTGTCCGTGAAGTGAAATATTTTTATAATTGAGGTGATAGTTGTGTTCAAACAATTGTTTAAGAATTATGTTGAAAACTTATATAATAAGTAATACTTACATACAAAACATCTTTTATAGTTAGTGGGTTTAATAGGTAGTGAGTTTTATATCGATAAAAGTTACTTAAAAGACAATTTAATGCCAAAACTGAAGATAAAATGTAGAGAGTTTTAAAGTTTTCACGGGAATATTAAACCTCATTACCTATAATATTTAGTTTTAGCGGATAACAATATTATAGTCTGATTAACCCTAAGAATATTTATGTTTGTTTTTAGCACGATAAGTACAAGGTTGTGATTTTATATGAGAGATTTTATTAGCCTTTTGAAATGTAATAAGCAACGGAGGTTTTAAGTAATTTTCGTAATTATTTATTTATTTATTTAATCTTTATTGCACAATATAAATAGTACAATTGGCGGACTTAATGCCTTAAGGCATTCTCTACCAGTCAACCAATGGGCTAAACAGAAACATTGTTTTGGTGCAGGGCCTTTAACGTCAATTGGAAAACTTAAGATAAATTTACAAATATACCTACAATATACATACATACAGTATATACTTACACAAATACAATATTATATAATATACTTACATATACTACTTTACGTACCTTGTGAAAACCTCATGTCGATAATTAGTTTTGGACAGCATTGAAGAGATGCTTGCGCAACATGCGCTTGAATGTGAACTTGCTTTGTGCTTATACAGAGAGAAACGTAATGTTTTTATACAGAGAAATTGAGACTAGATAGTATTTGATTATGTTAAGACGGTAATTGTTGCTTCTGATCTTTTAATTTGTAAGAAACCTGCATTTAAAATTTGGAAACATTTTAAAAAAGTATGTTGATAAAAGTTGATTGATCCTTAAGTCGTTTTATTTTCACAGTTTCTTTTTGCCGGTGGACACTTACCACATTTCAGTTAGTCCTATAAAGAACGTAATGTCATTTACGTCAAAATTATTGAATCTTAAAATAAATATGCATCTGGTTACAGCATTTATGCTTTATGAAAATAATACCCGTTTCACCATTTTAGTACATTTACTTCTGGCGTTTGCAGCGTTTTCGCGTAACGAAAAAAAGAGTTCAATTGTCGTAACCGCCACTAAGTCGTAAACCAGTCTGTTTTGTTAAATATTAAATATGCCAGTTGAAAGAAAACCATAAGTTATGAATTAGATCCAAATATCAAGCATTTTCGTTCATAAATGAAAGAGTTATGATTTTTTTTCTTGAAATCGAAAAGTTTTTTGGCTCTGGTGTAAAGTTTGCATTTTGGCGGTTACTACGTTCTCGCTTTTTGCCATCGATATATAAACCTCTTGAATCACTCTATCTATTAAAAAAAAAAACAGCATCAAAATCCGTTGCGTAGTTTTAAAGATCTAAGCATACATAGGGACAGACAGACAGCGGGAAGCGACTTTGTTTTATACTATGTAGTGAAGATTAACATCTTAAACAATTATTGAAGTTAGTTGAAGGGACTACCCTTCAACTAAGCATGAATCGCATATTTAAATAGTTTTGCTGTTGACAACGAAGTGATAAGTGGGTATGGATGGTTCGAGTCTCTCGGTCTATCCAACCATCTTAATTGACATTTCTTCGGGTGGATGAACAATAGGCTACTTGACAGGTTTCTGAAAAGTCAATCCGATTGTTTAATGATGTCTATTGAGCACTCAGAAAGTGGTAATTTTTAATTCTTTTGTGTATTTTTTCCGAAAAAAGCAAATAATAATGCACTTTTAAAACACATGATAGTAAACCGACAAATGTCAACGACGATCGCATAACGTTCTACCTTTAAAAATAGGATTGACAGATGCTGTCGATGCTGTTTACTATGGTGTAACGTCATCGGCCAATCCAAACCGTTTTCGATAAAATGGCGACAGATAAAAAATAATCAATTTTCATCCGAGTTTTATAAATAAACTGTCCATTTATTTTTAGTAATATTGACGTAAATTGGTTTTAATACTTATAATTAATACATATACTTATCCATAATTCTTCCATTATTATTCACACTGTCAAGTAGCCTATTGAACAGTCTTGCCGGCTTCTCCGTTGACATTACACTGGAATATCAGTCATCCGCGACTACGGCATATCTAACCGTGCCGAAACGTCGGAAAATAAAAGGTAAACTATTATAATCGCGTAAGATCTGTAAAACTAATATTTAAATATGTGTGTAACTGTAAACCGTGATAGAGTCTGTGCGGAAAGAGAATAGGCGTGGCGTTTTTTTTTTGCAAATACGGTAGAAAAGCATTACAGCGCTCCCCTATCTAAATCCTATTCTCTTTCCGCACAGACTCTAGTTTGAAGTGTTATGTATCATCGTTGAGTTTAAACTGTTAACTTATATTCTCGTTCCCATCTACGAGGGTAGGCCTGTGTGACGTATTTAGGTTGACGATGATTATTGTTCCGTTCTATTAGCGTAGGTACTACCTAGTACCTACGTAACGCGACAGCGTCGTAGTAAATATAATCATCTAATAGTGTTATCGCTGTCAATTTCCATTACTTACATCGGTTCGTCTTGCGTTCATGTCTATATACATTGTCTCTATATACATATTATACCTACAAGACAGGTAAATATCGTACTCGTATTTTCTATGCTAAAAATGGTAAATACGATCATAATACGAGTAGGTCGATTCACGAAAGCTGGCGCGAGATTTGTACTGAGTGACAGTTATTTTCATAGAAATTCTGTCAATGAATCGACCTGTAGTATAGTGAGATTCAATAGAAAAGGACAAACAAGTAAACAAACGGATTTACCTTCATTACTTCGTAATCACGCACTTTTTAAGAACGGACATAGCCTTATCAACAATTTATATATATAAACCTTGTATTTTCATCCATTTTTAATTAAAATATCCATTAATTATTCATATTTCAGTAAAAACAAACTTAGTCAATACCATTTTTCTATATGTCAAATGTTACTCAAATTTTTTTACTCATCTAAAATGTAAAAAATCTATAATGTCTTTGGATTCGTAGTGATGGGAATGTCCGTTCTTTAAAAATGTATTACTTTTTATTAACAATGACATTTTGATATCGATTAGTATTTCAGAAAGATTATTTTTTAATTATAGATTTTGGCAATGAATGCCATATCCAATAAATGTATATAGGAAAACCCAACTACGAAAAAGGCTAAAACAAGATCCTTGCGTTTTTACTCGTCTGATTACAACCGCCAAAAGAAGTGACAAATTATGTGAGCCTGGTACAGGGCTGCGCCTCCCCTGTGTGCGAAGTGTGCAGCGCACACAGGCGCCAAGGGGCATTTCTCCAGAAATATGTCTGCGGTCACCTCATTCATCTGGCCCTTTTTCATACTAAATGTATGGAGACAGATGAATGAGTCGCAGACATATTTCTGGAGAAATGCCCCAAGGTGATAGGGGCGCCGGAAGTCGAAACACGACGACAATAAAGAGGAACTGCTGCATAGGTTTCGCACAAAGGCGGGCAGCCAAGGGCAGCAATGGCCTGGTGAAATCATACTCATCCATCACATCAACTCTTGACCATCATCTTGACATTTCGGACAAGCCGTGACGTCCATGGTTGTGAAAAGACTGGCGAGGCGGGTATCAACATCTTCTAGCCGCGCGTGTTTTCCGAACTACCCGCACTTGGCCTTGATTTTACATACGGCGCTATAATCCTCCTTTCTGCTTCGTCGTCGTCTGGTATAAGGCCATAGCTATCTATGGCCTTAATTAAAAAATAACCATAACTGACAAGAAGTGACAAAGATTAAAGAAACGTTTATTCGCATTATTCTGGTCTTCCGATTTTGTTAGAAATACGACTTTGCTTTCCCATTTCTTGACTTCGAAAAACATTGTTTTTTGGCTGGACTTTTACTACTGGATAGCAGCAATAATGATAAAAGTATCTGATTAATAATAGTACGATATAAGTACTTTAAGTTCCTCTCACTTACTTGTAGTTAATAATAATTTCATGAATGTCAAATGGATTGATTAATTAATGTTATACCTTTCCCATCACTATTTCACAGTAAATCCATAGACAATAGATCCAAATTGTCAGTCAATATATTTGTTATTGTTTTTGTTCAGTTCTATCGAATCTCACTATAATCGTTTTAGTATAGACTAATCAATGAAGGCGTTGAAATATTCAGGAGATTCAAGCAGCTCGGTTCTCCGTATAAACATAAAGGGTTGATTGAAATGAGTTTTTTTCATAGCTTGATTCATTTTGTCATCGTAAAACAACTTGAGAAGTTGAGATGTTCCAGAAAACCATAAAAATATGCAAACGGCCAAGTGGCCATTATCATTCGAAATTAAAATTTTACTATGCCTTTTTGAGACCTGTTGTTTTACTTAGACAAAATGTATCAAGCTAAGTTTTTAATCAAAATTGATATAATTTAAGTAACTGTCTATGACCTCTCTTTTCATTTGTATAGGAGGCCGAGCGACTCGAATCGTATCACTTTAATATAGGGTTATTATTCGACATGTACCTATCAAAGTGGTTATTTAAAACCTATGGTTTTATTGTAATTCAACAGTTTAGGTGAGACGGCTATGGCGTGAATAGGTCGATTTCAGAGCGTTTCGACCGCGGCGGTTTTTTCATTCGTGTTCCAGCAAATATAGCAGCAAGCGGTGGTGACCACAGTTAAATAAAATTGACATATTTGACTGGTGGAGTAAGTAAGAAATTTTGCTTAAAAAGCCTTTATTAAGGCTAATTCATTAGAGTCCCAGCATGGAGCGGCGTAATAAACGCCTGTCTCCGAAGAAACGCTAAAACGATAACATTTTCTCAGCCAGTAAATTTAATTAACATTGACCGTGAAATCTCAGTGAAAACAGATATAAAAGAGAGGATTTTTTTATCACATTCTTCTAATACCTTCTACATAAAAGGAAATTCGTCATTTATTTAATTTGTAGTCGAGTTTATTATCCAAACGAGAATATTTTTTACTGTCCGTAGGTAGGTACAGTCTCGATCTTTTTAGACCCATTTCGTAGAAACGTTCTTTGAATACTTATAATACGATAAAGTAGTTTCGTGACTTTTACAATTCACTGTTGACACTATATAGGTACCTACCTAATACCTATACATTTAATTGTATAAAATTAGATCTCTGGTAGGTCACATATATAGTTCGTGATTGTGGGCAATTCTAATAGCGCTTTAACCGCTCTCACTTTCCTGGTAGAATTTTTGACTATTTTCCTGTAGGCTCGGATTACCATTTTCTGTTATTTTCTACAGGTACTGGTATACTACAAAATAGCCTAAAATAGTAATCCGAGTCTACGGGGAAATGCTTCATAATTCTACCAGGAAAGTGAGAGCGGTTGAAACGCTATTGGAACTACCGTTGTACATTTACCTGCTATACATATATTTGGCTCTTCTGTGAAGTCTGTTAGGGTGTTACGGATATTTTAAAGGGGTTTATGCTACATCTGGCCATGAAGTGACTTTTACCGTAGCTACGCGTACGGAAAAAGCGCTTTCTGGCCAAGTGTAGACATAAAGCTCGGGTCGCAATCATCTGCGATCTCGCCCTTTCTTTGTTTTGCCACCCTAGTTGTGTAATGTACTATTATCTTGTCAGTTACCATTGCACGTACAGTTAGCCAATGAATATATTATACATTCTTAGAACTTTTTTCATTTTACCATTGATGTTTTGGTGTGTGTTTGAAGTTTGACATGACAAGTACTGAAATGCTCAACATTTTCATTGGCTAGTAGTTACGAGTATAGTATCTGGGGGCACAGTAGTGCCCCCGCCAAGTCGAGTAAAACAAAGGCACGGCCGTACCATCCTTTTGTCGAAGCCATTCAGGCCATTTTCAACCTCCTGATTTACTGATTCACTGACTGATCATCATAATTCTAAGGTACTGCAGACAAGACCTGCAGACCCACGAGCTCCAAATTTTAAACATAGTTTATAACCTATCAAGTCCTACAAAACAATAAAAAAATGTTTCAATTTCAGTCAGAACTGCACACACAAGTTTGTAATCCTATACAAATACATGCGATTAGTTAGTTGCGAGACTTGCATCTTTTAAATGTAATGATTTTGATTGGATACGCATTATAATACCTATTTATCAGCCATAATATAATGTATGGGCTGCGACGAGCGACGGAATAGAGGGGAGGCCTTTGCCCAGCTTGACACAAGTAGACTGAGAAAAAAATAATGTACCCGCTTTCTTTGTTACCTACAGTACTTTATCGCTATAGTACCTTACTATCTCATTGACTGGTGTTGCTTATACTTCCAAATTGCAGTATGAATGCAAAAAAAAACAACCGCAACTGTTATTTCCCATGACTGTATAGATAGGTAGAGTATATTCCGTGAAAACAGAGCCTGTGAATTATTACAAGCACTCCAAAATTTACATTTCACTCTGGCATGTAATGTAGGCAACGTGGAAACCTAGCGCGTGATTTTATAAATCCATGTTAAATTCACGAGCGAATCGCTGTACCAATTGGTACCTATATACCAATATCTTTTAAATAAAATACTAGGAGCTCCACTTAAACTCAATACAAAATGAATCTTACTATTTGACGTTAAGTAAAGACTATCAGACTTTTCGCCACTAGGGTGGCGTTACTGAAACACGAACGTCATAGAATTCTTAAAAAACTTTGACGGTTCTCGCAGATCATTGTGGAAGGTAAAATTCAAAACGACATGACGTATTAAACGAGATGGACAGTCCCAATTACCAAAGTGACATGTGACTTACTTAAAGATTTGGCCTGAGGGAATACCGTTGGCGACTATTTCACATAATGTCAGCAAATTCCTTTTCTGCCCACCGGGCGAACGGAGGGTTTCTTCCGAACGGTGTGCCATAGTCGTCTCTTTTACTAATGTCTGTTAACACTATAATCTATAAATAAACTTCGTATTAATTGGAGTCAGTATTGTGCAAGGCTTTATTAGGGGAAAGCCGAGAAGAGGTGGTGGAAGCGGCCAGTGTTCTGGAACGAGAGGCGGCCAGGGTAGGTCTCAGGGTTAACCAGACAAAAACCGAATACCTCCATATGAAACGCTACAAAAATACACGTGTGCGTCGTGAAAGCCTTCATGTTGGAGCTACCGTCTACCAGGGAGTTGACAAGTTCCGATACCTGGGGTGCACTGTTACCGATACCAACACCAGGGAGGAGGAAATCCAAATACGCATCCAGAATTCCTTACGGTGTAGTGCATCCCTCCACAAGGTCTTAGTGTCCAAGCTCCTCAGCAGGAACACGAAGCTGAGAATATATAAAACAGTCATAAGGCCTATCCTCATGTATGGGTGTGAAGCTTGGACACTAAGGCTCAAGGAGGAAAGTCAACTCCTGGTGGCGGAACGGAAAGTTCTTCGGAAAATCTTGGGACCAACCAAAAGAGAGAATGGCACGTTTAAGGTCCGAGGCAATGCGGAGATTGAGGAGTTGATGGCCGAGCCCAATATTATCGGAGTAACAAGGTCCCATAGGCTTCGCTGGCTCGGTCATCTGCATAGAATGGAAGAGGATCGTGCACCGAAAAGGGCATACATAGGGCGACCAACCGGCCGTCGACCGGTGGGTCGCCCTAGGTATCGTTGGGGAGACGTGGTCAAGGCGGATCTGCGTAAGCTTCAAGCCGAGGATTGGCAAGAAATCGCGCAGGATCGGGTTAAGTGGCATGTTCTCGTTTCGGAAGCCAAGATCCTTTTTGGGTCACTGAGCTACAGAGTTAGTTTAGTTAGTTAGTTATTGTGCAAGGCAAGTAAAATACTTGTACAGGCCTTACAGGCAGAAGCATTTCTGTCGCATGGTCCTCGTTGATTAGGGCTTTCATCTCCCTAGAAGCGACGCCAATCGGACCATCAGTAGTGGCTTTGTTCCCCAGTCGTTACCATTTAACTGCCTTTGGGAACACGTTTTAAAGCGTATTAACTCCATGGTTGTTTGTTTTTGTCGTTTACGTTGCTATAGTCGTCGAAAGACGTTGATTACACATAAATTCTTGCCAGTCTTTAGTTTAACTATCATCTATTTTTGGGTTATTGTCCGAGTTGTAAATTGTTTTAGTCAATGAGTTTAATATCTCTAGGAACTACGACTCTCTATGACTACGAAAAGTGAATGGAAAGAAAACGTTTCTGAAAACACGTCACAGCTCGTTACGTCGTGGTCGTCGCACATGATTGTATTTCAAAGAAATCGTGCTATTACTAACAACGTAGTGAATAGTTCTGACATCATTTTAAACACGTCCAAAGAATGAGCTTGGAATAGCTAGACGTGAACTGGAAGGTTCTATTTTATTATTGAAAAATAATATGTTCTCTAGACATCAGTTTGCTTTCATAAAGAACGCAAAAAATCTTATAGAAGCGTATGAGTCAAGTAGCCTTTGGTAACCTTTTACAATATCTTAAAAGGAAGGTTAGGTTATCTTAGCACACCCACTATTCGTTATGATAACAGTAGACGTATGTGGGCAGTGGGCATTTATACAATCAGTCGTATTTTTAATAAATATCGGTGTTATTACAAACCATAGAAGAACTTGTTTAAAGAAACAAACCCTCGATGTATTGTTTACATAGGATAAATAATACAAAAATGTAGTACTTAATATTGTCTTCGGTTTCCGCGATTATCACTCATAGTAATAAAACAACTTAAACGGATTAAATCGCGTATATTACTACATTTTAAGTCCCGACGTTTCGTAACCCTTTTCAGCGTTCGTGGTCGCGGGTAGACTGAGAAAATCATAAATTTCCTCTGTCAAAATTACTGTTGTGCAAACCTACCCACTTTAAAAAATACAAATTCAATATTAGTGTTGCCAGATGGGCCTAATGTGTAAAGATGTTCACACACATGCCAGAAGGGCTTAAAAACCTAACCTTAGAAAAAACTAGCGGCGCTTCCAAAAGGCATACTTGATAAGAAAGAAGGCCAAGGAAACTTATCAGCCACGCCTTATGCAAAAAAGAAAATAATTTAAGCAAAAGACTCTAGGTATGCTATTTTTGGTAAAACAAAACAGAAAAAATTTTAGTGTTGCCAGACGGGCCTAATGTGTAAAGACGTTCACACACATGCCAGAAGGGCTTACTAACCTAACCTTAGAAACTAGCGGCGCTTCCAAAAGGCATACTGGATAAGAAAGAAGACGCCAAGAAAACTTATCAGCCTCGCCTTATGCAAAAAAGAACATATTTTAAACAAAAAGACTCTAGGTATGCTATTTTTAGAAGAAACAAACACCGTTCAGTGTTAAGGTTTTACAGTGCCGTGTCTCGCCCGTCCCTTGATGAGATGTAATACAGGATCCCAGGCAGGTGGTAGAGACAAACCATCTTCTCTATTGAAATTAGGATACTTCTTGATTTCAATAGCCTCGCGAAGCATCCTTGGAAAATACTTAAAATGTAGTAATATACGCAATTTAATCCGTTTAAGTTGTTTTATTACTATGTAGTACTTACTTCAAGATTCTAGAAAAATACATTATGATTGTATAAGGCTGCGTTTCCACCAGTGATGCGTAGCGAGGGATGTGTTTGTGGTAACCAATGGAAACAGCTCAGCGGAGCGAGTATAGGTAAATGAAGTGTTTCCATTGGTTACTACAAAGTCTACAAACACATCCCTCGCTACGCATCCCTGGTGGAAACGCAGCCTAAAGCTACTTATATTACCAATACTAGAGTATACGTCTTATCTCTTTTTTGCTTCGCCATAGTTTGGTCGAAAGTATCCTATGTGTTAATGAGAGTCATAATCTAACTATACATATAGGTACCTACCCTAAATTTCATAGAAATCGGTCAGGTAGTTTTTGCGTCATGTGTGAACAAACATGGTCATGTTATGATTTTATTACATCTATCTAAGTATATATATATATACTTAGATAGATTAATGTAAAACATGTTCCTCCAAAACAGTTCTGATTTTCATCCTACCAATTGCTAATGTATTCGACGTAGGAGTATTGACATTAATACAAGATGGTACCTACTTAATCAAAATTGTTAATTCAATCATCATTTTGCTAACGAACCGTCATTCCTATTAATGATCAGCAAACTCCTGTACGCCTCAGTGTATTTCGCTGAAATGCCGAGCTTAGAGGATAATCAAATATACCTATTTACCTTGAAAATTATTTCAGACGAACGTTTACCCGCGGCTTCGTCTAGGTATATTATTCCCGTTGTTATCCCAAAAGAACTTCTTACTGGGATAAAAAGTGTTCTATGTTTCAATCCAGGACTTGGTCTCATTGTATGCTAAATTTCATCTCATTCCATTCATTAGGCTATTTTACAACAGTTTTCTGTGGTAGGTGCATACCACAAAGAAATACCTCTCAACAATACTTAGTAATATTAGTGAAAAAACTATTTAATGTTAATGTTAAAATCACACTTTTATATTTTTAAACATTTCCAACAAATGCTACATACTAAAGCGTACTAGCGTTGTTACGTCACAGGGTTATACTCTGTATGGGAATCTCAAAAATTAGTTATGCAGCTAGGTTATACCTTGCGTCTATCCTAACGATTTCACAATAAAGTTACCATACATTTTATGGGCTATTCAATGGTACCTATGGTTTTTAATATTTTCATAGGTACTTAAAATTTAAAATGGACTCTCCCACCCAACTTCGAAGGCTCATAAAACAAGTTACACTTTAGGTATGAACACTTATTTTAACAGGATCTTGTGCAATTTTAATAAATTGAAGGTACAGTAATATAAGGTATAGTAAGTTATTGTTATCGCGCTATTTAATAACAAACTTTCAAACCTCCAAGCAGCAATTCGACAACCAACTAGTAATGCTTGTTTGTTATCAGAGGTGTAACCTCTGGTTTTTAAAGTTGTTAACGAGACAACTGGTCCAATTTGACCTCCTATTTCCAACAACATCTTGTAATCCAAGCGTCATTTTTATGACTGCGTCAATTGACAACATTTCATTTTAAGAACACTTTAAAATGTATTATACGATTCGAACGCATTTAGTCTCCTGAACACTACACTATTTTTATAATTTTTTTATATCGCTTAATATAAAAAATACAAATGAATAAAAAATATGTTCTCATTTTACCAGTTCTACGGCACAATAGATGAAATGCCAGTGCCTTTTGCCACAAAAAAAATAAGCTGTCATAATTTTGAATTTGACATTGTCAATGCATACTGTCAGATCGCTTACTTTTTTCGATCGAGATAAGACTAAAGTAATGGTTTATTCTACCGTAGAACTGTAGTTACGCCCTTTTAGAATAAGTTAATATTAATATCTTAATTATAAATTAATTACAAAACCTGGTGAAACAAATAAACTATCAGCGTATTCGTCTTTTCAAACCAAATACAGAGAACCAATAAAATTAAAGGCTCAAAAAAATGAAAGGTTGTCAATTGTGGACTTCCTTATACTTAGTCCAATCTTCTTTCTGTTTCAGCTCATCGACTTGGAAGCAGCAATTCACGCAAATCAAATGAGAGAAAGAGAGGAAGCTATAGCTGCCGAACTAGCAACAAAGGATGAACAGTCTAGCGGCAAGAACAGTCCGCGACCGCAGTCTCCTGAAGGTGTTCACAGGGATTTAACCAGGGTTCCTTCCAACTTGAGTAGAAAAAGCAACGCCGATGAAACTCATCGTATCATCAAACCGATCATCTTAGTTAATGATAAACCACCCGATGATTTAGATGAAAAGTGGACGCATGTAGTGGACCTATTGTCACAGAGTGAAAAGTTCAAAGAAATTAGAGGTAGAAAGAAATTTAAGCGGAAATTTTGTAGGAGTAAGCGGCAAACCTTCAAAAGGTCGTTTTCGATCGCGTGATGTGTGTATATTATATGATTAAAGCGTCATTAATGTTATTATTGTATGACTCTTAGCTTAGATAATAAACAGAGCCCGGAATTTTCGTGGCAAATTTGACCTGTCATAGGGACTTCTCGTTTATCGACTATACCTACATATACATATCGATATGTACAGAATGCAATATTCAAAAAATAATTAATTAATTAATTTTTTTTTAATATTATCTGGTTGTAAACTAGTCCGTTTACCATTTATTATCTATTGCTACGTGGAAAAAGAACTTCCATAATTTCAATATGTAAATTGAAAGTCCATGAATGAGAAGACCCATGACAGCTCAAAAGTACCACGAGAATTCCGGCCTCTGATAATACCTATAAATAATTAATAACTACCAACTCATGCTAAAGCTGCTATGTTCAATGGGTTTTATAAATTATACTATATCGTTTGCTACATAGGTATTCAAGAAAATATCATTGTCGTAACATTCATGGTCATTGACAATTATAAGTGCCTTAAAAATGGAAATAATACTGACTTCGAAGTGTGCTTGTATTAGGAAATCTTACCACATATTTTCTTAGAAATAGCGAAAAAGAAGACAAGCTAAAAATAAGTTATTATTAGAGACCGGATTTGAAGTAGCGATCTCAATATTAATATGGATTTGACTGGTATAATTTATTGTTTTTTTCTACACACAAAAATAATGTAGCTTATCGGGACAATAAAGTAAAAACCTTTTTGGAAGCTTTTGTAAATATTGGGCAAAAATTATGGTGATAATAAATAAAAACAATGTTTGTTAATATTTGAAATAGTTTATTCTTTTAAGTTCTTTTTCTTTAATATTTCTTCTGCACAATGCACAGTAAAAATTAAGACCTTATATAACAAACATGACATGTATTTAACAAATTGCACTAGTCATATCCATATTAATATTGAGATCGCTACGTCAAATCCGGTCTCTAGTTATTATTATATTGTTAGCATAAAGATTACAATGTGTTATTTTATTGCCTAGTTATTGGGATATTTTGTGTACTTTTAGTGTTAAATAGGTTCGTATTGAAGCGGAATTTAAAAAATTAACTACCTCGGTCTTAAGTCGAACTCGTAGCTCTACTAGTACTCCGGACAACACCGGCGCCGGCGGCTTTCCAGTTCGGCCACGCTAGAGTCAGTTCCTCCGTCTGTTGACTTACCTAAATGTATGTACAAAAATATATTTGGCACTTTTGGACAGGGTGAGTATTAGGCCAGGATCTAATTATTTATATTTTTTGTGTATTTTTATTTGACGAAGCCTGTTGCGGATTTCTTTGTATTTATTTTGAAAAAGTATGCTGCGGATTTTTACCGTCATGAGAATTTTGACGAAACATACGTTGTGGTTAAGTTATTTTTACGTAAATAAATATTTTTTGTATGCACAAAATGTTGAACACAAAAGTTATGATACTGTACATAAATGGTAGTATAACTAACAAGTATACTTCTACATATTGTTTACTTTTAAGTAAGGATACAATAATGTCTATGCTACATACATTTTAATGTACTGACTTCAAACATATAATCAATCTCTTATATTGAAATCTAGTAAAATAATCACCTAAAAAAATTATATCAAGAAAACACAATACGTGCTACACACAATGTTACATTTCGGATATTGATGGATTATTATTATTATTCGAGTTAATAAACGTCCCACGATACTGTCTGTACCTATTGTCTGTACTTCTGTAGTATAAATGAAAATATGTTTTGTTTTATATTAACATTAGAATATTCCCGCGCACGGGTTGGCATTGGTGAAAAAGCCGTTATCCCATTTTTGCTTCACTGTAGTCGGATAAAAAGGTATCCGTTATCCGTCTGGAGATGTCCAGCTATGCCGAAATTGGTAGGTTTAAATCGGTTGTACTGGTTTGGCATGACGTTACTACAAACATACCTAAAAAATAATAATAAATCCAGATAGAAACCTTTAAAAATCCTATTTTAGATATTTTCACCGATAATTGACAGAGCAAGCGCTTCTCCGTTCCAGCTTGGAAAAAATACTTTCTTATGACTTTCTGGCGTTCGTCCGGCTGTTCTCCTTTACAGGTTACATTTCTCAACCGATTCTCGCGAAATTTTGTGAGCAAGTTGGATAATTATATAGTTTTCATTTGTCGATAAATTAGTTTTTGGAAAATTATTAAAATGGCTGAGCCATGGAGGTTAACAGAGTCGAGAGATCCACAGCTCACAGAGCCACTAGTATTATAAAATACATAAAATAGATGTAGGTATCTGAATATCAAGATTCTGAGATCAATACTGAGCTAAGATTACCTTTACACATGGCAACTTTTACTACGAAACGCTATTAATTTTAGCAGAACAGGACAATCCTGAGATTGTCCTGTTCTGAGTGAATAGCGTCACTATTTTAATTGACACATAAATTAGTTTATGGATTGAGGTATCTTACGTACGCCGAGCAAAACCATGGGCTCCGAGTGCGATAAATAGGTTACGTCTCAGCCCGGATATAGTTTGTGTTGTTAATTAAATTAATATAACTTCTGCCGGTTGGCCTTCTAATACACGTTCAGGTAGAAACAGGCGTACCTACATTCGTAACCGATTGCGAAATCTAATTGTAAATGCTGGCTATTTCATGAAAGTTAATTCGCTTAGTGTACCAAGGGTGTAGTTTAGATTGTTATTGGGGGCTGTAATAATTATGTAAACTTCGTATGGGTTCGTTACTTCTGTTTGTTAGTATCTGTACCTATAGCGTCTAATCTTTATGCAAACTTTAAGCTCTTATATATATATGCCTCTTGAAATGAATTATATAAATACTAGGAACAAGTAAATATAAAATAAGGCATATTTTTTCGCAATCAGTAGTAAAATGTTAAGTCGTAACGTCACAAAGACGCCTGACGATATTTTCCTGTTTTCAACACACTATAATGCAAGCTCGACTGCTACAATGGCCCTAATCTCAACCTCCTCGATTGCCGGCTCCCTATATGTATACTGTATAGAGTACATATAATTAAGCACCAACAAGTGCGTAATTTAATAGTACATTACACAGCGAGGTGCGGTGAAAGCCACTTTATGGCCAGGTGTGGCATAAAAAAGAATAATACATTTTAATATATAATGTTTTTTCGAAAATTATCTGTTAATTTAAAAAGTATTCTGTATAATTATTCCACTGTGAAACGATATGAAAAGTGTCATTCTATCTTATTTGCTCGCGAGTAGGTATGTATCCAATACATAATTCTATATCTTTTTGAAATATCATGATTTTGCTAAAAACTCCAAAAATAACCAACGAATTATTCGCTGGTCTCCTGAATAGTTAAGTACGCTTATAAAGTCTGTGGGGATTTTTAGAATGTATACCTATAACCTCTAAGGTATAAAGGGGAAAATTGGATATACTTAATGGAATCAAACCGAAGGATTAAACTTCGTTAATTCTCAGGGTTTGCGACAGTCTCGTGGTGGTTCACAAAGGTACAAAAAAAGTGGACCCGCTTCCGACTGCGTTCGCGGAGGTGAAATAAGTTAAATGAATCTTTTTTGCTTCGGTTTACGTGGATAAAAACTAGAGATGGGCCGACTACGGATTTTGCCGACTAGCTAGTGGACCGACTAATCGGTTCTCAATTTGCCAATTAAGCGGCCGACTAGTCGGCATTGCCGATCATAGGTATTAGCTATGTTCGGGTGCAATCGGAAACGCTCGGTTCGCTTCGTCTCCCCGCCATTTGTTGTCACGCGTTCGTGTTTTGATCAGTTTTTAATTAAGTTGATATTTTTTTTGTGTGTTTGATTAAAGTACGTAAAAATATAAAATAATTTAGAAACATATGGTTTAATTTCTTCTGTGTCCTATATTCTCCGCTAGGCAATAGTGCCGAATATTCGGCATTTTTGCCGACTAGTCGCCGACTAATCGGCTGACTACAAACGATGCCGAATAGTCGGCGTTCCCGACTAGTCGGCCCATCTCTAATAAAAAGTATTCTATGAGTTAACTGGGATCATAATCTATCTGTAAACCAAGTTTCATGAAAATCGGCCCGGTAGTTTTTCGTGATGCGTGAACAAGCTAAAATTTCAAATCTATTTATTTACGTCTTATTATTTATTTTGAATTCTCCTTAGTTCCTTTTTTGAAAAAATCGTTAATGTACAAACACAGTCTTTCTACTATTTTTATGATTGATTCAATATGGAACAGTTCGCTGGAATATGAAATCAGTTTTTTACAGACTTCCAAAAGAAGGCCGGTTCTTAATTTGTGTGTGTTTTTTAGTATGTTTATTACGCGATTACTAGAAGACGAGACGGCTGGATCGATATGAAATATTCCTTTTTTGTAGGTTATGTTTATGTCAGATTAATAGTGTCCGACTGAAACTAGTTTTCACGGCCGAAACCGAAACCGAAACCGAATTTCGGCTTCGATCTCAGTTTCGGCCGAAACCAGAACTTTCCTGTAATATTTCGGGTAATATGAAAAATTAGTCATTATTACAGATTTTTCTGTTCAGTAACTTCGAAGATTTTTTTTAACGTTTTTCGTCCTAAATCGAAAAGCACAATGATAAAGAAAAAAAACGGGTTTGGAATGAACAAATTAAGCCCTTTCATTTGATACCCCACTTGATATACTAGCCCAACCTTAAAATTTCAACCTCCCATTACAGCGCCCTTTAAAATAAAGTAAAAAAGGTATAAGATTTTTTCATGTCCTGTAAATTAGGGCCAGCGATTTTTAAAATTATTCCAAATATTCAAATCGATAGCAGCAGTCTCCTGAGATATCTGGCTGTGACATATGGACAGACAGACAAACAGAGTCGCACCATAAGGGTTCCTTTTTTAACATTTTGGTATGGAACCCTAGAAATGACACACATAATCAATCAGTCTTCATTTTTAAATAACATATTAATCATTTAGTCTCCGATATTTAGAGTCATCATTAATTATAACATATTATAACTTCTTATTTTAAATATGATTACCTTTTGAAATAAAGACTGTCCGATCGCAGCACGAAACCTCTCAAATTCAGTTTCGGTTTCGGCCGTAGTTTCGGCCAGATGGCAACCGAAACCGAAACTAAGCCGAAACCCGTTTTTGGGCCGAAACTAGGCCGAAACCGAAACCGAAACCTAAATTTCGGTCGGACTCTACAGATAAGTCCTAGCGAGGGCTTAGGTTTGGTTCACTTACTTAGAGTCGAATTACAAAGACCTGGTTGAAAATAAAAGTAATAATAGTGTTAATATCTTTCATAAAATTGTTTTGAATGTTGTAACATTTTGTACCTATTTGTGGCTAGGTGCGGCCCGCAACCTCGTACGCGTTAATTTCCGATTTGTTCGAGCAAATTTTCATCCTCCGTTTCAACCCTTAAGAAATTTCGGAAGTCGTTTCTAAGTGCATTTCTACGTCCCCTAAAGACCATATTTTTAAAATTGTATCCCTCTGTCTATAGTGGGTCTATTTATTTTAAGGTTTTTGTAGAAGACTATAATCTCCGTGTGAATGTAGCATATAGAGTATAGTTATGGGACTACCAAAGCTTCCTGTATTTGGGTTACCTAATTGTCTGAATAACGCATTTCTCCTGCTTACATTCCTAATTTGATGTTCGTTCTTAGCTACTTGATATGTGGGTATTTAGTTACCGGTTCGTTAGAAATGAGACAATTAGAAATTTTGGTGCTATACGATTAAGTGAATTTGGAATTTAGTTCAATTAATGAATAAGTCATTATGAAATTAAGCCGTAACGATATACCTTCGACAAAAAGAATCGCTTTCTAGCATTTATGCAAGTGTGAGAAAGATCGGTGCTTTAGCACGATTTATCATATGCATTGCATGGTGGGAAATCATTAACATTATAAATGTAACATTAGGTACGTTTCCGTAGGAATTCATTAAGGCTTCCAATACCGAGATTATTTGTATGGACAATCCGCTACTGTTTACCGCTAATATTTAGAAGCATGTCTATTTTATAATAAAACTGCAAAATATAGCGAACATCGTTTATTATTTTTTTAATGGTTCAACGCTGTGATGCTGTCTCACAAATAAATGTGGAATGGAAATTAAAAAAAAAACCGGTCAAGTGCGAGTCGGACTCGCGCACCAAGGGTTCCATACAAACTCGTAAGTAGATACGTGAATAGTTCAGTATGGCGGTTAGCTTAGTAGGAGCAAATAAGTATGTGTGCGATTTTTGAAAATTTCTAAAAAACGATGCAATTTAGGAAAACCGTTTTATTTTTCCTCTAATATTTAGGATGATATTAATAATTGATAATTATTACAGATTTTTCTGTTCAGTAACTTCGAAGATAATAGGGGGGGGGAATGGTATTTTTTTGAACGTTTTTGCTCATGAATCAAAAAGTACAAAATTAAGAAAAAAAATAAAAATGGTTTTGGAATCTAAGAATTAAGCCCTTTCATTTGATATCCGACTCGATATAATAGCTCTACTTTTGTTTTTCCACATCCCATGACCCCTTTAAAAAAAAAGTAAAAAAGGTATAAGATTTTTTTTGTATCCAATAAGCTCGAGTAAGCGATTTTTAACATTATTCCAAATTTCAAGTCGATAGCATCAGTAGATCCTGAGATATCTTGCTGTGACAGACGGACAGACAGACAGAGTCGCACCATAAGGGTTCCTTTTTTACCATTTTGGTACGGAACCCTGAAAAAGGATTTAGTTTGTAAGTGAAGCTGCGTTCCGTCAGTAAGGTTCTAATTTCCTCCAGTATTTGCTGGAAACGCGTGCACTCATTACACTCAGTGACTTTCCTGTCTCTTGCACATGGTATAGTAAACCAAGCCTATGTTCTTCCTGAGAGGCGACTTGCTTACTTCAGGACAATGTTGCCATTGTAAATAAACTTTGATATTCTATAACGTAGGTAAGTTCACACGACGTCATCAACATTCACGGGTAAAACACCTTGTTTTATTGTACCAAGGCCAAGATAAACGTATGGTACTTACCGAGTAGGTACTATATGTAAAGGGCGGTCTATGCATGAGGTTGAGTACCGTTTCCCTGTCCCCGCTCCACATGGTTACCCCGGTTCTAAATTAAGTTGTAAGCCTTTAATTCATTGAGGTAATCTATCACTGTTCCAAAACTTCCAAAACTTTGGTTCCCTGTTGGTCCAAAATCCAGATTTTCACTTCGTAGCAATTTGTCGCCACTGTATTTAATGTAAGTAAACCTACCGTTAACTTCGGAAAGCATGTTGCACTATTTAATTTTTGGTCCAAGTTATCACAATGCCCTGCTGGGATGTACTCGCATTGTTAGAGTGTAGCTAACTGGGAACTGGGACTGGCGTGAAACCAGTTGAAAGGACGAGTGGACTAGTAAATTACAATGGGTGGACACTGGACGGACGCGCCACAGCTGTTGTTCAGACAAATGGCGCACTCTTTCAAAACTATTTTCGTTTCAAATAAGGTTATTGGAAACATAGTACCTAAGTACGTGTAAGACGAAACTCTTAAGCAGCAATCCCAGTAGTTTATTTCTTTTAACAATAATCACTAACAGAATTGAAATAGAAAATAATAGAGAAAACAAAATACGGCTATCCTACATCTGTATCCCTCTTTCTTTGCAGTATCAGACCTAATCTGATGGTCTGTTGCTTTGGGGTTATGTTTGGTTGGTAAAATAATATTTCCTAACGAAATTTTACCTATACGAATGGTTTATAAACAAAATAAGTTCTGGGAAGTATCTTTGCTCTATTTTTGAAGCTCTATCTTGTCTGTAGGTAAATTTATAGATACCATCAGGTGAAAACCATTATAACCCAATACGAATACTATTATGCGGCCCGGTAGTATCAACCTGATAGTAAAACTCCTCCTACAGCGCTGAAACAGGAGGTATAATACCTAAGCTAAGCTATAGTGCGCTATTTGTGTACTATTATGGGATGGTCCTCAAAATACGGATTATAACATTTAAACTCAAGGTAAGTCATAAACAATTGAAGGGATGTTTACAAAAACAACATAACTAACTAAGCTGGTTGACACCTACTGTCACTAAAAATGTTTCCCTATAAGTGTCAACCAGTCTAGGCAGTTATGTTGTTTTTGTAATCATCCCTTCAATTAAACCCGTAATGTATTTAAAGGAATACATCTACACCCATCCATTAACCCTGTCATAATATATGGAATGGAATAATATGCGACTTGTCTCGAGAAATCCATCTTGTGTAGTTTCATCTGTTCAGTTCTACCCACGTACCGGTGACGAGTCGACGGCTTGTTGTTGCCAGAAATTTGCATTTTACACTGAGGCTTAATTAAGTGTGGAGCCGCTAGTACATTAGCAACGGCTTAAACAGCTAAACCAATTCCTAAGTTAGTAAGTAGTATGAGCAAATTTTTCAATTGTGGTAACTTAAAACCGTACGTTACGAAAGTTATTCATATTGAGTTACTTATGGAAGTTAGTGCTCATTTACTCCTTTGAACTTCGGAGATCTTGATATTGGCATGAACAATTGACAGTTGATTTGCGTGTGACTCGAAAGTTAGTTAATTCAGTTTAGCATCACTTGAAATTATCAATAAAGTTAGCTGACGCATATTGATCGTCTGCTTCATGGGCTAGTCCACTAGAGTGAGGGAAATTAAAATATTCATAAATTTGATATTTTTCTTGTTCTTAAGCTGACGCTCTTGTCAGAGTGATTGTAGCTGCTTGGATTACGGTGAGACAAGGAAAAGGTTCCAAAATTGAGAATTTTTCCACATGGTTAGCTCTCGGTAATTTCTCAAAATGTCCGACACAATACGGCAATGTCCAACACAGAAACGTTCTTTAAATTCGTGTGATATTTTCAGATTTTCCCGAAAATTTTCTCAACTTTTGGAAACTTTGTTATTATCACTTATATATCGGATAAAATATATGCTAGTTTTCACTTACAGTTTTTGTTAATTTGAATTGTCATTAATTTTGGTTGCCTGAATGCGTTTATTAGCCTGGTATGGTATTAGATGTACCAAGTAAATATTACTTCGACATCTAGGAAGTCTATTCTGGTTATGATTGCGCTTGATCAACCGCCATCCCACGCTTGTTTACTTCAGTTGCTTAAGTGGACACTGCACAGGCTAAAGTCCTCCCGGACTAATAAACTGAACTATCGAAACTAGGCCTGCCCGGGCCTGGCGTCTATAGAACTCGTTTCCCACCGGTTTAGTTATTTTAAGCGATTTGAATACCTTAACCTATTGCCCTAGAAGAAAGCTAAGCCAAATTAGCTACAACCATAATAGTCCAGCCAGCCAGCGTTTGTCATAAAAAATACGTCACTTAATCCACTTCCTAATGTAAGCTTTTTATAGTGAAACAATTCAATGGAATGGCCAAATTAAAGTACTATATTTTGTAATATATTCGACTATTCTGCTTACAAAGCCTGCACTTAGCTTTTTCTGGTTCTGAGCTATCAACTCGATAAAGCTTCCCTGCCGAAAATCCCATATTCATTTTGGGCATATTCAATTTTCCTTTAAAACCAGGCTGCTCTTTCATTTACCTTTATTTAATTTGACAATACAAATTTAGTTACGAAATCCTGGTTCAGAATAATGGTTAAATATTGTTGATCGCAGTAGGACATATGGACGATGCAATAAATAAGTAATAAAGGAGATTGCCGACTTTTGGTACCAATATCGTCATTAAATTGCATCCCAACCAAAACGATACCAAAAACTTTGTGTAAATTTTTTAACCAGGTGGATTTTTTTATTACTGAATTTAATATGGGAAATCTGAGATCAATTAAAAAAGAATTTTGCTCTAAGATTTCCGCCGCCACCATGTAGAATGTATCCCACTCTACTCTCTACTCTGCACTCGTACTCGTACTCTGTCCCAGTAGTCGCCACTTTGAATGTTAAGTCATTAGCAATAGAGGTAATAGCAGGCTGTCGAATATTGGGCATTAGCGGGTCGAGCACTCCATTTATGCAACGTTGTAAAATGCACTTGTTGAGTTCCAATTACAAAAATCTTTACACCAACATTATCATTTGCAAACAAGGTTGCAATCATTTGGAACCATGAATTTGAAAAATCATACCCGCAAACCTATAAGGTAATTATAAATAAATAAAGTTCTTTTTGTCGTAACTTTTTTATTATTTACATACGTGCCATAACTCTAGCTCTAGCTAAGCTCTTGGCTATTATCAGTCTATATGATTGTGTTGGCGCAATAATTTTACGTCACGAAATCACGTTTTTCTAAAATCGTCCTGCTGTGTAAAGTTAATTCTGATGTAAAGTCTAATTTCGTTATGTCCCAATATTAGCTACTAGCTATGTGTGGCAATATAGGTGCCTACATGCTCTGTGTGAAATGAGTTATGACTATTATGAGTAGGGTTAGGAGATTTGGCTACAGCATGTCAAGGAGTCGCTATTTATTTATCGGTTACGAATTTCAGTTTCAATTCAGGACTTTTAGTACCTACCTATTTGAAAACAGGCTAGGAAAGATGATTACTGTAAGATTATTTAACTAAGAGCATCATACATCAAAGAGCTATTTAATTGGTCTAATCAATCAATGAAGATTTGACTGTAGAAAAGAGGGCTTCCTATGATATATGTTTTTATTTTACATCAGAGTGGTAGCCTTTTCTTTAGTTGACTCTACAGTTATTAAATTAATTTTGTAATAACAAAGAATCATAAACATTTTTTGCCAGGTAAAATAAATACTTTCCTAATTCGACACAAAACAAAAACACAAAAAAATTAGACACATGGAGCTAAAAAAATTACAATTTGGTCGTATATGACATGCTGGAACAATGAAGCCCAAATTAACTTGGGGCTACACTCAAAATGTTTTCCTTCGAAATTCGTATCCTGCCCACCCGCTCGCCCTCCCTCAAATATTCTAAACAAGAGAGTGAGAGAGATGGGATGTCACAATGCGAACTTCGAAGGAAGACATTCGGAGCATAGGCCCTGATCATCATCGATATGCTGAACTAATGTGACGTAAAGCAGATATAAGAATAATGGTATTATTTTGTCGCAGGGGTCACGATACTTTTTGGGTCGCTATGCGATCTAGTGATTAAGTATCATGGAAAAAGTGAAGGAAAATTCAAAGGCAACTCCATGAAACTTTAGAACCGTGGGGCGCTCCTAAATGTCCAACCCCTATATGAGCATCAATTTCTTCTGTAAAATAAAACGATAGTACTGAAATGATAAATGAATGTAAATCTGAAATGTGCTTATTAAAGCACCTAAAGTGCCTATTAAGGTTGAGACCTACTGATAATAGAAAATAATGAGGTTATAATTTATCATGGTACTCAAAATAAAGAAAAACTTAAATTACCTATATTTTATTCTACTACTAGTTTGAGCCCAAGATATGGTCGACAGCAAATTGTATATTTAACTTACAATGTTTGTTACTATATTTAGAGCAAAATCTAGCAAGCAGAATTGGGACCACTTTCTGACGTTCGATCTAAACAGATTTGCCTTACTTGCATATCTTCGATGCAATAATAATATGGCTGATGAGTGGAAGGCGGCCATAGGATCGTCAAAATTAAATAAGATAAACTCACCGTGTTTGGGTTCATATGATTGATTTTTGCCATCGAAATATAATAAGTATGGAAGCGTAACTGACGCTCGAAATCGTCCCCACGAACTACGTGCTAACGGGGGCAGAGCCAGTAGCTACTTAGTATTAAAAAAAACTACAGCGTTAAATGAATTTCTCGCATCAGTAGGTTTATAACCAAACACAGATTTTTGTCTTTTAAACGATATGCAATCTCTCCGGAAATGCCGTCTACTCAAACTAAATATTAATATTTTTCATAAATGAATTTAGACTCATACATAGTCAATATTAAGTTTTTATTTTTTTTTTATTTTATTTATTAAAACATTGTTTAACATACATTTATGAACAGTGTCCCACAAAATCTATAATAAGGTTTGTCTGTGGGATCAGGAGTATCTATATAAACTACTTAGTATTAGTATACTAAGTTAATGTGCTTAAATAGTGTTTTTTAACAGTCTTTTAAATCGATTTTTGTTAGGCTCACGTCTAATTTCTGCCGGCAAACTATTGATTAAATACGGGATACGTTTTTTTAGGGATCTGTCTCCATAATAATTATTAACCCTTGGTACCAATACTATTGGTTGGTTATCAACGCCACTTGACTTGATACAAAAGACGTATTGATTTTAAAAAGTGGGCATTATGGGTCATGTTTTAACGTCAGTTTTGTTAGGCGTTATCGTTTCATGCATTATTTAAAGTATTTCGATGGTTTTGGTATGCAGTTTGCGATCATACAAAACTGAGATCATATTTTGTGACAGAAACTTAATAGTAAGGCATCACAAACTGTAGCCAAAAAAGCTAAAGCCACTACCTAATTTCTATGAAGGTGTTTTAAATGTTAATAGTTACATTTTCTGTCAAAAATAGGAGTTTAAAATGAGGTCTCCAATAGAGTCATCTAAGGTTCTTCTTTTCAATCACCTTTTTAACTAGTATACCGATGCTAATTAAAATGATTATTACAAAATTATCTATGTTCGTTGTAGACTACAGACACCAGTCTTTCTCATATTTCTATATGGCGCAGAGACCTGGACCCTTAAGGCAGCTTTCCGGAAGAAGATCGATGCTCTGGAGATGAGTATGGCGTAAAATGCTGCGTATACGAGGGCGGTTTGATAAGTCAGTGAGTTTGAGTAAAAAAAAAAACTTTTTTACGGTTTTTTATTTTTACTTTTCTACGTAATCTCCTTTTAACTCGATGCATTTGGTCCAATGATGTTCCAAACTTTTGCAACTGCTTCAAAAAATACTTTTTGTCAAACCCTGAAAAATATGCTTCAGTTTCAGCTATGACTTCCTTATTCGATGAAAATCTTTTCCCACCGAGCCATTTCTTCATGTTTGGGAATTAAAAAAAATCACACGGTGTCAAATCTGGAGAATAGGGCGGGTGCGGCAGCATTTCATAACGCAATTCTACTAATTTGGCGGTTGCGACGGCCGACGAGTGTGCAGGGGCATTGTCGTGATGAAAAAGGATTTTCTCCTTTGCCAGATGTGGTCGTTTTTTCCCAACTACTGCGTAATTTTTTTTAACAAAGTAACATAATAAAGGCCATTTATTGTTTTACCTTATTCTAGGCAATTGATATAAATAACACCCTGGATTTCCCAAAAGACAGTGGCCATTACCTTGCTTACCGCATTAACGGTTTTCGCTTTCTTCGGGGCCCTTTCGCTAGCGAAAGTCCACTGTTTTGACAGATTTTTTGTCTTTGGCGTATATAATGAATCCATGTTTCATCCACCGTCACGAAGCGATGTAAAAATACATTGGGATTCCGCTTGAATTTGGCTAAGCATTGCTCGAAAGTTCTTACGCCATGTCGTTTTTGATCGGCTGTCAGCAAACGCGGCACCCATCTTGCGGAAAGCTTTTTCATTCTTAAAATATCACGCAAAATTTATAAAACTCCTTCAGATAAAATGTGTACAGTCTCAGCTATCTCACGTATCTTCACTTGACTGTCATCCAAAACAAATTGTGGACTTTATTCACGATATCATCAGTAGTCACTTCAATCGGTCGTTCAGAGAGTACTGCGTCATTGGTGGTGATATGTCCAATACGAAATTCACAAAACCACTTGTGTACCATTCCATGAGACGGACCAGATAACCCATAATATTATTTAAGTCGGTTTTCAGCCTCTTTGATCGTTTTTCCACGTAAAAAGTAGTGTTTAATTAAGACACGAAATTCAGTTTTCTCCATTTTCCAACAATTTTCCGGACTCATCTGACATTTGACTCATTTTTTTTTTATTTTCCTCACCATTCAAAAAAAAAATATGTCAGCTAGTCACTAAAGAGTTAAGAATTAGAAAAAATAAGTTCATAATATGTGAAAGTGTCTATTTTTAAGCTCAAAGTCACGGACTTATCAAACCGCCCTCGTACACTGGACTGCGCGCCGCACTAATGTCCACATAATAATAGCCCAACTAAAACTAGAAAGTCAGCCAAGGCTATCAACCATCTGCCTCCAACGTGTGCTACAATACTTTGGCCAGATAGCTCGAAAAGACCCAGGCAATTTGGCGAGACTGATGGGAATGGGAAAGATGGACGGCACTAGACCACGGGGAAGAAGCCCAACACGATGCTGCGATCAGATATCCGACCAACTGGATACGACACTTAGCGGCGCGCTCCACAAAGCAACCGACAGGGAGAAGTGGAGAGCTGCCACTGCCATCAAAAAGATTAATCGGCGGAGTCTCGATCCTCAGCAGTCAGGAACCGACTTAACGAAGAAAAAGACTACAGAACCCTTAAACACGGAATTTTACTGGTCACGTTTAATATAAATAATAAGAATTCCTATGATCTTGAAACCGTTAAGGTTCAAACCCATATCAAAGGTACATTCAAGGAAATTGAATGTTTAGCAGTTTAATCGTTTTTTTAATTTGTTCGTATTGGTTCGTTAGTGGTTCGTCGTCAGTCGCGTCGCGTGGGAAAATAATAACGACTAATTTCAAAATTATATTATCCTGCTAAACATTCAAATTCCTTGAATGTAGTAAAAAATACCTATCTGAAGCTAGCGTGAGGTGAGCTTAGGATGCTCTAAATGTTTAAATCTCTAAACCTCTTGAGGCGAAATCTGGAATCACGTGCTACTTCCATTTCTCATTCGTATTAAAGTATCATTGCGGAGAAAATTCGATTTTATGGTTTCATTCAAAGGAACTCATTGGATTTGAAACCGTTTTATTACGTGAATTGAGAGGAAAGGTCTCACGAAACCATTAATTAAGAGGGTAAATACGTTAAAATACTTGATAAATCTGACTTGGCTTACAATTTGTTCACTGAAATCTTTGCCCTTTTGTAACAAATAAAAGCCGCAAATAGTATTTTTTTTATAAATAAAGATTATTTTACGGCTTTGGAGCGGACAATACCTACCTACTACATACGAGGGGCCCTGTACCTGCCAGGGACACTATAAGCTACTTTTCTTTAATTTAATTTTGTTATTGTGTAGAATTGCATCATTATTATTTTTTTGTATTAAGATATAACTATAAATTTATCCTAATCTAAAATAAATATATGTACTAAATCTAAACATAAAGTTTAGTTTAAACTGTTTTTAATATGTAAGATTATAGATGTAAAGCAGTTCTGACGACTGCATACCAACTGCAAACTAGTTGCGCACTTGTAATGACAGAACTGCATTAGATCTACATTACTTCTGAATTGCAAAAGAGAGCCCCTCCCCAGTAGAAGTAGTTAAGTAATAGGTACTTCGTCAAATCTCAAGTTTACAGTGAGCGGAAGTCCTGCTGCGGGACATGAACACAATACAATACAATCATACTTTATTGCACACCAAAAGAAAAATTAAAATGTAAACAAAATGTATATAAAAATAGTGTTAAACAATAGGCGGTCTTATCACTAAAAAGCAATTTCTTCCCGACAAACTTTGGGTAGCGGGAGGAATAAACGATGCAAAATGCAAATAACTAAATATTGGGGAAGTGATACACATACATATACAAGGTGAATTGTAGTGGTTGTTTTCCGTTTAAGGGCATGTTCAGTATCGAGTTCTGATTAAGAAAAAGAAAAGAAAAAAATTTTTGACGTAAAAAAAAATTGTCTTTTGTATGGAGTGGAGAGTCGGCTAATTTGAACGACCTGCTCCATAGAATTTTTTTTTTTCGCGTTAAAAAAAATTTCTTCCACTTTTTCCTAATCAGAACACGATACATGAACATGCCCTTAAACGGAAAACAACCACTAAAATTTCAGCTTGTATAAAAAAGAAACACAGATTTACAGCAAAGCCGGCATTAAAACAGAAGAAAATGATGGCTATCGAAGTAATAAATTATGGTTTTTTCGCACGTTTTTTTAACACGTTTTAGCAAAAATGTATGCTGTATGCTGGAATGTATTGAATTTGTCGCATAGGGAGCCATTTGAGTGAACACCTATGTCGTTAACGTACTATTTTTTAAGGAATCATCAATGCCGGAATGACAGAGCTGCGGGTTCAAATCCGGCATTAGCTGTAGTCGATCGTATTTGATTTTTCAATGCATTTGCTCAATGTATCTATGATTACCTATGTCGTTGTCATGCACTTTTCTATTGTCAGCTATTCCATGTACGTGAAACTCATGACCTCGCTCAGTAAATCAAATAATCAGTCATCAGTTCATTCGGTCATTTTTTTTCTGACTGGTATCTATGATAACTTTATAACCACAGTTTCTATTACAGTAAATCTAGTTGCCCTCATTTGGTTAGGCCTGACAGGTGCTTCCTTTTCGTTTCGCAACTCGTGACAACCTCCTAAAACACATTTCGTTTACCTACTTTATTTAAAATAGAGCCGGCGTCAAGTAATCAATCTTAACTGTTCCCAGGCGGCATGGCCTTCGCGTCAGTAGCTCAAAAGCGTCAGAAACAAAAGGTCCGCATTAGGGTCTCCTCACATCTATCTAGCGATAAGCTAATAATCATATCATGTTTGGCGTTTGGCGTCGAAGCTTTGCTGCCGTAAATTTCACCAGAAACTGACCAACGTCTTCAAGCCCCGGCAGCTGGGCTTCGGTGTGAAGGGCGGCTGTGAGGCAGCGGTGCACGCCGCGCGCACCTTCCTGAGTCGCCCGGACTACGAAGTGTTTTTAAAAATCGATGTCAAAAATGCCTTCAATTCGGTCGATCGTGGTGCTCTGCTAGCGGAAGCCAAAAAAGAGCTACCAGAGCTCTACCCCTACCTATGGCAATGCTACGGAGCACCGTCAAAATTACTTTTTAGGGACAAAATTATTTCATCGAGCGTGGGTTGTCAACAGGGAGACCCGCTTGGACCCGCTATCTTTAGTTTAGCCATCCATCCGATAATTTCAAACCTAAATTCTAAATTTAACCTTTGGTACCTCGATGACGGTTCTCTTGGTGGGGACGCTGAATCTGTTATGCAAGATTTACTGTCAATATTGGAAAAAATTTCGGAAATAGACCTTACACTAAATTATACCAAGTGCGAAATTTTTATACCGAACCACGTCAACTCGGACCGAAAAATCGAAATTTTGACGAATTTTAATGACCTTCTACCAAATATTTCTGTCCATTCTCACTCTTCACTCACACTTCTAGGCTCCCCAATTTTCGATGAAGCTATCCCCCCTATCATAAACTGCAAACTAAACCTTTTCAATGACACATCTAACCTGCTTCTCGAAATTAATCCACATATGGCCCTTTTTATTATTCGGTTCTGTTTATTCACTCCTAAATTCATGTTTCTCCTCCGCAGTTGCCAGATTTGGAAATTTCCTGCCATCCTATTATCTATAGATAACTCCCTCCAGGCAACCCTATCAAAAACTCTCAACATCCATTTCGAAGCCCGACCTTGGTCCCAAGCGGTTCTCCCCATTAGATTCGGCGGCCTGGGCATTCGCACTACAACCAGCGTGGCACTACCGGCCTTCCTGTCCTCCTCATACAGCTCACTATCTCTAGTCGGTTTCATTCTAAACCAACCTAGGTTACTCGACGACGAGATAGTGGGCCTGAAGGAGGCCCGGGAATCCTGGTGTGTTTCATGCCCCGGTGTGGATATACCGGTAACAACAATCAGACATGTACAAAAAGCATGGGACGTCCCGCGTCTCAAAGCAACCCACGCCTCGATGTTACTGAACAGTCCGGACGACTCAGACCGAGCCCGTATCCTAGCCGTTTCCACGCCCGAGTCGGGCCACTGGCTTTGCGCTCTCCCTTCGAGGCAGATAGGCACAGTTCTGGACCCGAGCTGCTTAAGGATAGCAATATGCTTGAGACTCGGATCCAGAATCTGTGTCCCCCACACGTGTGCCTGCGGCAAGAACGTCGATCAGTTGGGTCGACATGGCCTCTCCTGCATAAGAAGCGCCGGCCGTTTATACCGCCACGGTGCCATCAACGACTTGGTTCGTCGCTCGCTTGCCACCGCCTCTGTACCTGCCATCCTGGAACCATCGGGTATGGCAAGGGACGATGGCAAGCGCCCTGACGGAGCCACGCTGGTGCCGTGGAAACTGGGCAGGGCATTGGTTTGGGACGCAACGTGTGTCGACACGTTTGCGCAGTCCCATATCCAAGCAACCCGCGCACAGGCCGGCGCTGCAGCTGACCAGGCTCAAGTCATCAAGCGCCGCAAATACTCGTCGTTGCTTAACGACTATGAGTTTGCGGCACTTGCAGTAGAGACACTGGGCCCCTGGTCAGCTGACATGAAAACCTTTATGAGGGCCCTGTCGAAACGACTGATCGACGCCTCGGGGGACCCCAGGGCTGGCGCTTACCTCTCTCAAAAAATCGCTCTCGCGATACAGAGAGGTAACGCTGCCAGCGTAATGGGGACTATGCCGCAGGCAGACCTGCTGGACGGGGTATTCTTTTTATAATTGTTTTTTTTTTTTTTTTTTATGTTTATTTAGTTTTAAGGTTCTGATTACATTTTAACTAGCTAATAATTAAATAATAATAAAAACGAAAAAAACGTCGTCGCCTTCGCCAGAACTACGGCATTTTCGCTCTTATTGCGTGCACATAAAGCTTTTTCTAAACGACTTAAGCTAATTCCGCGTTGATAGATGTGAGGAGACCCTTATGCACGATTATGCCGAGAAGTAACCCGTATCATCCACGTTTTATCGCGAATGGCGTTAATATTTAAAAGGCGCGATATTTCTAAAGGCTCAAAGCGTATCCGTATAACCGTTGAGTTAGGTACAGTAGTTGAATCATTATCAGTAATTAGACTTGGTATATATGCAAAATATATGGTTTATATTGTTGATCACTTGTAAGATCTTTCTGGCCATACAGGTATACCTAGCAACCCACGAAAAGTTTACCTACTTCGTAGTAATTCAAATCTTAAATGAAGTAACTACCACAGAAATGGCCGCGGTGTTTATTTTTATCAGTGCAAATATAGTCAAAATCATTGAAAATGTCTATTCATTACATTTATAAATAGAAACATTAAATGGTACTATTTAATTATTCTATGTACTTTGATTTCTTGTATCTATATTATGTAACTTAAAATGTGGCGTAATTTACCCGCATTAAAAACAAATAAAGAAACATCATATTTCTTTCATATGTAGTATGTCTATTCATTGTAAAGACATAGCATATATGTAAATACATGGATCTATATCGGGTGGCATAAAATTGTTAGTCCTAATGTTTTATCGCATAGCAACTTTACGCCGAATACCGTATGGCATAAACTTTGTTGCGCATATTTTTCATTTGCCGAAATTGTTGTTCCTAATCTGGGGGCACGGCAGTGCCCCCGCCAAGTCGAGCAAACAAAGGCACGGCCGTACCATCCTTTTCTCGAAGCCATTCAGGCGATTTTCAGCCTCCCGTAATTTTGTACTGGCTAAAGCTAGAATACCTTGAAATTTCAGGGATATATAGGGCTCAATAAGACTTATATATATTCTCAGTATCATGCAATTTGAACGTGTAGTTTAAGAACTATTGCATGTCAAAGTTCCTTAGTTTTGTCACTGACTCACTCACTGACTGATGATCATCATAATTCTAAGGTATTTCTAGCAGACCTACAAGCTCCAAATTTCAAGCAGTTAGTTTTTAGCCTATCAAGTCCTTAAAAACCTAAGTATGTTGTAATTTCAGTCACAACTGCACACATAAGTTTGTAATCCTATACAAATACATGCGATTACAAAGTTTTGCGGTTCAAATTGAAAATAATGGATTGGAATGTAATAATTAAAAGAAGACCACTTACAAAAAGAAATGAGATCCCATCAAAAACATTACATGTAAAAAGATGCAAGTCTCGCAACGCAGTTCTCCTACAACAAAAAAGTTTTGAGATGTAAAGATAAACCAAGTGAGTACCGGGGGGGGGGGGTATCAACAGAACTCGATTTCCACCGACTTGCCTATTATTTAACCGTGGACCAACACATTTTATAGATCTAATAATAGGCAAGTCGGTGGAAATCGAGTTCTGTTGATACCCCCCCGGTACTGACTTGGTTTATCTTTACATCTCAAAACTTTTTTGTTGCAGGAGAACTGCTTTGCGAGACTTGCATCTTTTTACTTGTAATGTTTTTGATGGGATATCGTTTTTTCTAAATGTTATTAATCCTAATTGTGTCTAAGATTCAATTATCGAATGATAAATGTGCATAACTATGATGTTCCTAATATTCAATGTACTAAAAATCTTTCGTTTTTATTGGGGTTCGCAGTTCTAACCAAACCTAACCAACTTTTCTAACAGCACTTCGATTTTCATGGGGGACGCAGTTTAAACCTAACCTTACCTAACCTACTTTTCAGGCAGCAGTTCTGTTTTTTTGCGCGATGCAGTTCAAACCTAACCTAACCTACTTTTCTAACATCAGTTTGTTTTTGTTGGGGGCGCAGTTCAAACTTCACCTAACCTACAGTTCTGTCAGCAATTCGTTTTTGTTGGGGGAGGCAGTTCAAACCTAACCAACTTTTCAGGCAGCAGTTTTTTTTGGTGCGAGACGCAGTTCAAACCTAGCCCAACCTACAGTTCTGTTAGCAATTCGTTTTTGTTGAGGGACGCAGTTCAAACCTAACCTAACCTACTTTTCTGACAGCAGTTCGTTTTTGTTTACTTTCAAATTACAAATTTAGGAATAAAATAGTTTAGGTGCTGTAATTGTAGCCGTATTAACAATATACGAAATAATTCTTATGACAATTAGTATTAGGAATAATAATATTAGGGCAAACATGCTTTAGGAATTTTTGAAATGAATAGACTAAACGAGTAGTATGCCATTCAACATTATGCCAAGCATTCTCGGTCGAAAAAATTTAGGACAATCAACATTATGCGATACGACAGGCACCCGTAAATACATACATCTCGATTACCGCAAGGGTCGTCATAATAGTGTTAGTATCCTAATAGTGTCAGTGTATTGTCTACGCATTAGTGGTTTACCGTAATATATATATATTATATATATTACCGTAATATATATTATATTATTGAATGGTAAATCGCTAATACGTTAATTTCGCGCTACTTACCCATCTGGAGTGAGGGGTCCATAGAGCCCGATCAACACTGGCTGCCTATTTTGAGTACCGCATTTTACTGCTATTTAAGAAAATAGTCAGAACTGCTCCGGCTGCCATACCACACTGCTATTCTAGTGACTCCACCGACAACAGTACCATATAAATTCAGTCACACGATTCTGTTCCATCTCTGTTCGTGTAACTATTATGATCACACAACACTGATAATAAATTAATTAATTCACGCCGCCGTACCCACAACGCCAACGATGATCCAGACACTATTCCTTATCGGTAATAAGTAACAGACGTTTAATAATGAAAGGCGGGTGACTCGGGGCCTGGGAGCAGAAATAAAAATAATAGTGTACAAAGACAAGAAACGGTTTATAGATATACCTCTGTGGTCATATGATGGATTAATTCATGACGCCAAAGCCCCACGCTTATGATTCTCAGAGTATTCCGTGTCGTTGGTGTCAGACGTATCATAATGAAAGATGAAAGCCTTGGGAGCGGTGTGGTAAAAAGATAAATTGTACGGGGAACCTAATTTGTAGGTTCGCGCTTTGATATTCGGGCGAGGTATATCAAATTGTGTTTCGGTTGCGATAAATTACCTGTCGGTTTATTTTACTGGTATACCTAGGCTAGGTATAATAGGTACTAAAATCGTAGCAGGCTCATTCGTGTTTATGTAGATGTTGAGTTTCAATGAGTCCCACGGTCCGCACATCTTTAAATAGCTACGCGTAGAAAAAGTTCTACTTAATTATAATCTATTACAGTTTTATAACATTATTGAGTGGTCGAAAAAGCTATTAACATAAGTGTCTAAAAATAGGCTTTCGGAGGTGTACGTCAGATTCCGTTTTCGTCAGATGCACTTGTAGGTCAGATTCCGTTTTCGTCAGATGCCTTGTTGGTCAAATTCTGTTTTCGCCAGATGCCTTGTAGGTCAGATTCCGTTTTCGTCAGAAGCCTTGTAGGTCAGATTCCGTTTTCGTCAGATTCCTTGTAGGTCAGATTCCGTTTTCGTCGGATGCCTTGTAGGTCCGATTCCGTTTTCGTCGGATGCCTTGTAGGTCAGATTCCTTTTTCGTCAGATTCCTTGTAGGTCAGATTCCGTTTTCGTCGGATGCCTTGTAGGTCCGATTCCGTTTTCGTCGGATGCCTTGTAGGTCCGATTCCGTTTTCGTCAGATTCTGACTTAGTCAGTTTCCTAGTGCGTCAGACTCTTATTTGCTGGATTTCCAATAGGTCAGGTTTCGTTTTTGCCAGACAGACTCCTAGTAGGTCAGATTCACATTTTGTTATATTCTTAGTGGGTCAGATTCCAACTTTTAAGATTCCTAGTAGAGTGAGACTGGCAGTGATCTGTCACGCGACAACACAAGCCAGACGTAAACTTACATTCTGAACCATTTTCTTAAAGCACATAGATGACTTAATATTCTAATAAAAAAAATATACACGATGTAATCTAATCGGTAATCAGGTACCAGTTTTTCTAACTCAGTAATTGATAGCGGTCACGCTGATGTCGTAATTAGTTACAACTAAACAATTTTTTTTTCTGTGATAATTTTTATTTCGAAATCAGTTTTATCCTAAATTCCTTGTCACCCTACTAATCTGTATCTGAAAGATTACAACCTCTTTAAAAAATTTATGGCAATGATAATTTATGAGTAATGAGTGAACTGTCATGTATGTAAACAAATTCATAGAAGTCGCAAATATTGAATCCGGTTCCGTAGCCAAAATGGCAAAAACGGAACCCTTATAGTTTCGTCTGTCTGTCCGTCCGTCCGTCCGTATGTCACAGGCATTTTACTCAAAAACTATAAGACGTATACTGATGAAATTTGGAATATAGATGTCTTGTAGATGCCGCTACTAAGTTTGGTAGTTAAATAATAAAAATAAAAAAATCTAGGGGTGGCACTCCATACATGTAACAGAAGCTTAACAATTTTTTTTTCATCAAACATCAACGTGAGGTACATAAATCGATAGTTCTTTTAAACACACTATAAGGCTTTTATGTACTTTTTTTTGATTAAGTGAATACTTTCGGAAATAATCGCTCCGAAAGTTGCATAAATTGTGTCCCCCCCCCCTTTAACTTTTGAACCGTAAATCCAAAAAATATGAAAAAAATCAGGAAGGTAACGCTTAATAAATACATTCAACGAAAATTATTTTGAATAGTAACGAATAAACCGTTTTGAAGTTATTGCCGAAAAACTTCTCAACCAAAAGGTTTTAAGTGCCATTGATTTACACGGCATTTAAGACTTTTTGCCAGTTGTTTATTTTTAGTTTTATTTCTATCTGTAGCATTTCCTTATAGATACGGCTATGGAACCCTACACTGAGCATGGTCCGACATGCTCTTGACCAGTTTTTTATATTTATTGCATCAAAGCCAACCTCAAGTTGGATTCGAACATTTCGAACCATTCTTTCGCATTTTAGTGTGCGAAAAGGTTAAATGCAAATATAACGCCTATGAAGTTCTGATATCCTAGTACCTCGTTTGGGATTATTATTTATTTATAATGATGTGACTCGAACTTTACAATAGTACATTACACAACTAGGGTGGTAATACAAAGAAAAGCCGCCGAGATCGCAGAAGTTTGCGGCCCGAGCTGCAAGCGAGGCACGTAAATATGCGATTGAGGGCTTTCTTTATTACCTCCCGTGTTGTGTAAATCATTTTATGCCGCGCAGCGTGCGGAAAAACCACTTTATGGCCAGGTGTGGCATAAAAATATAACTGCAATAGCTTGCCAAGTCGAGTAACACAGCAGACTCAACAATTGACGTTCCATGAAATAAATAAAAATATATATGAATCTGGCTTACTAGGAATCAGACAGAATCGGACTAAGTCGGGACCTACTAGGAAACTAAGTCGGAATCTGACCTACAAGGAATCTGACGAAAACGGAATCGGACCTACAAGGCATCCGACGAAAACGGAATCTGACCTACAAGTCATCTGACGAAAACGGAATCTGACCTACAATGCATCTGACGAAAACGGAATCTGACCAACAAGGCATCTGACGAAATCGGAATCTGACCTACAAGGCATCTGACGAAAACGGAATCTGACCTACAAGGCTTCTGACGAAAACGGAATCTGACCTACAAGGCATCTGGCGAAAACAGAATTTGACCAACAAGGCATCTGACGAAAACGGAATCTGACCTACAAGTGCATCTGACGAAAACGGAATCTGACGTACACCTCCGAAAGCAAAAATAGGCCGAATATGATTCACCAATCAAGTGAAATGTCAAAATGCCAGAGTATAGGTACTTATTTACAAGCTTTTATTTACTTTGCAATATTCGCATGTAAGTTACCTATCCAATTATAGGGAATGAAAGCCTAGTAGTCCGAGAAAAGGTTGAAGGTATCAGGCCGCGAGGAAGATCACCTATGAGAAGGACAGACCAGGGTGAAGCTGCAGTAGATGTTCCTTCGCACGAATGCACCAGAAAAGCAGCGCTTAGAGAGGCATTCTTTTACAAGGTTTATTTTATTGACAGTGTGTCTCTTTTGTGGTTTTTTTTTGTAACGCCCTTGGTGTGTGAGTATTTACAACCCTGTTCAATTTTATTTTTCTTATTTATAATATATTTTGTATGTGTAAATTCGGAGCTTCTTTCATTTTAATCCGGTTTACGCTACAAATTATGGCGTCACCATTGTGACGCATCGTAAAGCGTGCCACCAACACCTGAAATGAGGTCCACGACCACTCTGTAAAGAAGATCGAGCTGACTTGATGATGGAGCTGGCATGTCGTTGTAGGGGCAGGAACTCCCTGGTGACAAATTGGTAGAATAGTTGAATTCGAGCTAATGTTTTGTTATAAAGTACTTTTTGTAGCAAAAGTTATTTTTGTTAAATGATATTTTTATCACAGTTATGTTATTATTCATTGCCTGCGTTATTACTGTTATTATCACAAAGGAACTCTTTACCGATATATAAAGAATCGTATATTCCAATACAGAACTTGTTCGCCAGATTTCAAATTAATCCATTCAATTATTACCGCGTTATTTAGTAACATGCATCCAAACATCTCTTTATAACCTTTCACATTTATAATATTGGTAGGATTTTTCTCAAAGTAAGCCTTAAATGTATAATGAAATTTTGGATAAACCTAGCTTACAAGATGTGTTTTATGAAGCAACTTACCCTCTTCGTTGCTGGGTATCCCGGAATGTAATCTAAACTTAGTACTGAGTTAAGAGTCGTTGGATAGAGATAAGAAATTATATTTGAAAATTATGCGGCAAGATAATCTAAGCTCTCACACATCTAATTTTGTATATGATACGAGACAAAAATAAACACTGTCCGCTAGGGTTGGCACCTGGCATAGCTATACTTGATTAAACATTATGGACTTCAAATATTAATTTGACAGCTAAGATAATCGTGGCTTTAGAAAAATCATTCGATAATATGAGATATGAGGTATAATACCACAAGGTGTGGTTGTCATCTTTTTTTTCTTAATATTCTAAATCAGGTATTAAAATTTAACCATAGGGGTTAAAATATAATCATTTAAAATGTAAAACTCACCATACCTTCGTGATGATTATTTTCTACTTTTCCGCATATATGTAGGTATTGAGTTAAAAAAATACTTTACACTTTGAAGGGGGAAAGGTTGGTTCACCCACCCTTGCCAGGGAAGGCCACCCGGCGGCTTATGGGTAATTTTTACCTTTTATTGCAAATTAATTTTGTTTCAAAAAGTAACAGGATGAGGTAAACTCGTCATTAGGCGGTCTCTTCTATTATCTGTTGGTAATTCACTAGCGTACAAGCTTACTCATATTATAAATGCAAAAGTGTAGTGGTTGGCAAGTTTGTTCTTTTTCTATGCGACAATAGAAACAACTCAACATTATTTTTAGCAAAGAGATAGAACTGGAGATTATACATGCATGCTAGAGTGGTATGCTACTTTTTACCCTGAAGTACACGAATCTCTAAGCGTTAGAATGGAAACAGGATGAAAGGTTAGCTGGAAGAGATCCCTTAGAGGGATAAGTTCGCCTTTGTACATAACCATTGTTCTTTGTACAGTTTCTGTATGATTTTATGTGCAATAAAGTGTTTACATACATATATATAAAATACTAAAATTCAAATCATAAAACTTCCATCGCTGAACTCAAAACTCAAAACTTTAAATTGTTGTAGTCAGAAACATTACGACACAATAAAAAGGAGTAAAATATTGTTTAAGTGTAAAATAGGTACCAAAACCTATAATTAACTTTTCAAAATAATTGTATAAGAAATCTAACCAAACCTGTTTTAAGTGACATACTTACGTAAAAGATTCTCCAAAGTATTGTCCGTTAGAGTTAGAAATATAAAATTGTATGGTAAATATTTAGTGGAGGAGTAAGAAAGGAGTTTTTATTACCCAGTCACTTAAGTTTTGGTTAATATTATTGCCATGGTTTTATAAATTGAAAACCCACGTGAAAGTAGTCGCGAGGCAAATGCTATTTTAGGCTCTAATACTCTATCGATAACTTGGTCTTAAAAACCGGCATATCCAAGTAAAATCCACAGACCTACGGACTGAGTTGACAAATGACTGACAGGTAAAATGATACCAGGAACAGCAAAATAAAAATAGTGAAGGGTATATGTCGATAACAACATATCGACAAGTTGTAAAGTACAAATAACAGACTAGTTTAAATCAAAAATAAGTATATTAGTTTCAAATAAGAGGTGTTTTCATGACACACTCGTTTTTATTGACATGAATGTCCTCTGGGATATCTTGTTCGTCCTGCAATCTGTCTACCATCTCATTATAAATATAAACGTAAACTCGATGAATCATCTCTTTTTCAGTTTCACTAATAGATTTTTTCTCCTTTTTGTTGGAGGCGAACATTTTGATGAACATGGCTCTGGTCCCGAATCTTGCGAATCCATAATAACACGTAACAATTTCAATAAACACTCGTAATAGCAATGACAACGTATATCGTTAGATACATAAAAGTAGTTTGTAAATAGTGGTCAACTATTTCTGAAGATACCCGCTTTTTTTGTTAAAAAGATGGACCACATTGTTGGGAATTTGAAAATAAAGAACAATAATTTTATTAATTCATTTAATTGAATGTATGTATTCAATAAACTATCATAAATATATAATTTTCATGTACATTATTGCTGGTTTGACATTAATTTTTTATCTCTAATTAGGGGTCTACAGACCTTTTGATCCGTCGAAATCACTGGAAAAAGTTGGTATATAGATTAGCCGATCAAATTGCCAATTTGATTGTCCCGTCTGGGTGGACCTTAAACCTACGATGTAACAATAATTTTAATATCGATGAGAACGACACTGGCCAAACTGTGGCAACATTTGTTTATATTTACTTGTCAATGTAGTCCGTAGGTCTGTGGATTTTACTTTAGGTAGGCGTTGAACTGATCGGTGTTAATTTATATAGAATTCCTAGGAGTTCCTAGTACCAGAACAGGAATGTTATTATAAAATACTACCTATTGCAATCCCTAGTGATCACGTCGTGTAGTACTCTAACGTGTTATATATCTCAGAACAATTGTGCTTTCACGAGGTTCTCTTTTTGATTTGCAATGAAAATTAAATAAGTGATTTTAAAAAAATAAGTCTCCCACAAGTTAGCAAATATCAAAGTTCTGATGTAAATAACAGCGCTTCCAATTCCCACACATAATAAAGGTTATCATATTATTTAATATACAGTGTATTACCAGCACGCGGGCTTTTATTAAAACTAATAATAATGTTTCATTAGAAATCGTTTGCAAGTATTAGCAAATTATAATTATGCGAATTAACTGCACAATTCAATTTTCTAAATCCGCACTTTAAATGTAGTAGGTGTACTATGTAATGAGGGTATTTAGAAATCAGAAATCCACCAGCTGGCAGCAGGGTGGCGAAAAAATTTGGCAGTAGATGTCAAAATCAAGTGGTGTGATTGGTGGATCTTGACGCCTACTGTCAAAAAGACCTTTCGCCACCCTGCTGCCAGCTGGTGGGTTTATGATTTCTAAACATCCTCATTGTCGTTATTCATATTGCTGGTGCACTTGGTACAAGGCATGTCGTGGTGCGGGGGTAAAAAGTTGAGAAAATCAATCCCATAATTAATACTGTCCTTATCATTACGTTTATCTATGGAGTTTTTTTACACGCTTAATGAGTTTTTTCTAAAATTTGACATGACAATTACAAAAGTATTGACGTTGTCTTATCAAATTAGTACAAAACAAACATTTATTTGCAATACTGATATTCTTTTTTCGTTTAAATGGCTAAAGATACATTAGAAATTATCTGTCATGATTTTATTTACACGTGGAAAGGAAATGTTCCTCAAGCCTTGAGACTTTATCGAGAGTAGTTTCCAAATCAACGGCATCCAAATAATCTTCGATTGATAACAGTGGCTGCCCAGCGAGGTCCAAAGAATGGTCCTATCTGGTCAGTCTGAAAGGGCCATAAAAGGAATTGTGCACGTACAACTTGAAGAAAGGATTCTCGATCACTTCAAACAGGTCCAAATGTCTAGTACAGGTACCTATTGCTTTTTAAGTTTTATTTTGTTAGTTATAAAGTGTTGTTTTTCCGTAGTTTTCTTAAGTGTTCTGGTATCTCTAACTGTTAAAATAGGTAGGCGCAGGCATTTATCTTGATGATTTCATTATAAACAAAGAATGAAGGGCTGGCATTTACATCTAATTGTCAATTTACTTTGCTGTACATTGCTTGCAATTTAATTTTTGTTAGAAAATTAATGAAATCGGTATTTTAGTCAATTAATTAAATGAATGTCATGGTTAGGTTAAGAAACAACGAGGCGCCTAATTTTGTGTGCCCTAAGTAAGTTTTGTGCGCTTATCCGCCATTAAAATGCTAAGTCAAGGCAACCGAGAGTACCTTTAGAGCTATTTTATTATTGGTAAAAAAGTTTCGGCATAAAATTGGGTGCCTAAGTAATCAAATTTATGACCATTAAATCTGTTAAGGAAGTTTTTACGTCTGTACCTATGCGCCCTACGATGGTCGCTGCATGCTCGATAGAGCATTCCATGAAAACATCAACTTTTTGTCCCTTACAAAACGCTATAAACGTATAAACGTATTAGCTGCTAAGAACTACCAATCTTAAAGCCAAGTTATGATATTACAATGCTGATAATTAGTTTCCTAAATTTATTTCTCGTCAGTATTAAAACGGTGGTGTCCCTTACGAAATATTTTCATGGAATGCTCCATATACATATACATGTATAATATGACAATCGTTGGGTTGGGTTTTTAGATGGTGCTTCCAACATCTGTGAAGTACTTACCAATATAATATCTATCCCGGTCTCTCGGCTGGCGAGGATACGTAAATGCATTTTCCCAATGATAAAAAAGGAAAGAGCAAAAATCCTCGATTATTCTATCTGTTCATAAGTAGTGGTTTGAGCACATACGAGTAAGTTAACGCGCATAACCGAGAGTAGGTATAAACTCTGACACGAGTATCTTCCGAGGTATTAAGTTTTTAATTAATTTGTATACTTTCAATTATTAAAATATGTATACTTAGTAAAGTATGTGTAAGAAAGATTAAATAAATTTAGATATTCAATTCCAGAGTCAGCTACCTATGAGATGGCTATAGCAACTTATATGCAAGCAAAGAAAACATCGCTATAAAACAAGAACACCAGCTGGGCCAGTACGACTTCACTTGTTGCGTGACAAAGCATGACCTTTCGCTTTTCTATGTTGAATGGAAGGGGTTGGTAGTGTATGCGAGCAGCTCAAATAGCATATATACGCTGTCTCGTGTCGTGTGTATTGGCGGGAAAATAGCTGTCACTGTCGTCAACTTGTCACGAGAACCGTAGGCGAAAGTGGTGCAACAGTTAAGTTATTACCGATACGTGGGCATTCGAGCCAGTGAAAGTGATGGATAAGCTGAGGGGAAGGATTCAACAAACCCTACAGGTTTATCGACTCACTCTGAACAGTTGTGCTAAAGGGACAGTAATGAAATGCACCCATCTTCTTTTTCTCAGTATTCATAGCACACACATACGTCGGACAATAGCCTGCACTGTTATGCTATACGTTAATCACCTAATCAGAGATCATATGCTGGCAACAGTAGGTAGTATGCAGTGTAATTCACAAAAACCGCGTAGATCCTATCTCTAATATAATTCGACTTTTGAACTAATAAGGGCGCGGCCCCATGTCGACGGCACGGCGCCGTCCGCCGTGGAACGGCACGGCGCCGTCACCGTGCGACGGTACGGCGTCGTGCCGTCGGACGGCGCCGTGGACGACGCCGTGAACGGTGCCGTGGACGGTGTGACGGCGCCGTGAACGGTGCCGTGAACGGTGTGACGGCGCCGTCCACGGTGCCGTGAACGGCACACCGCACCGGTGGACAGCGCACGGCTCGGTAGTTTTGTTTTAGGCGAATCTCACACTGCGGCGAATCTAGAATCATCAATTTGTATAGAAAAAATCGCGGGGTATGGCACACTGATAATGAGTGAGGTCGCGGCGACTTTTTAACCGGCTTTCAAAAGAAGGACGTTTTTTTTGTGTGTTTGTTCACCGATTACCTACTCGAAGACGGCTGAACCAATTATAAATTCTTTTTTTGTTTGAAAGAATGATGTTTGAATATTTTAGAGGTGGTCCCATTGCAACCAAATCAGGACTTGATGATGGGATGTTGGAGGAATTGAGGGAACTCTTCAAATATTATAGGCACACATATAGCGATTTTGGTATTGGGTATAGTTTCTCGTGCATTTCTTATTACAGATGAATTTCTAGTGTTAACCGACTTCAAAACAAAGAGAACATTCTATGTAGGTTTGCTCCCCGATTACTTGAAGATGGCTAAGCCGATATGGAAAATTCTTTTTTTATTTGAAAGGGTATACCTCTGAGGTAGTCCCCTTGCAAACAAATCAGGATCTGATGATGGAATCTTGGAAAATCGAGAAAAATATAGCGATTTGGGTATTTTTCATAGTGAATTGTACATTTCTTATCGAATCTCTTCATTTGAAGTCCGTTATTAACAGACTTCCACAAAAGAAGGACGGTTTTCATTTTTTACCCTATTACTCGAAGACAGCTGGACCAATTTGGAAAATTATTTTTTTGTTTGAAACGGATTTGTCCTCCAGAGTGGTCTAATCAGAAGGGACTATACCGACATACTTTAGCCATGAATTCCTGGTGGTGTGACGAGTAAATAATGTTATCAACATGGGTCGAATATTGTCATTTTACATTAATAGTCTTATGGAACAAAATAAATCAGAAAATTCAGCCCCTCGTTATAAACATGTCCTTACTGGAGGAAAAGTTATCAAAAAGAAAAAAAAGCTAAAATGGAAACGAAAGGTCAATTTTTTTGGCCTCGTCGTAGTCGCTTACCATCAAATACTGCGAAGGTTAATTGCTGTTTAGTTAAAGGATTTAAAAAAATTAGTAAAACTATCTTAGTCACATTTATTAGGGCTTGTTACACACTTGGGAGTTTTCATTTAAAAAATAATGAATATCTCTGAAAGTAAGCGTTTTTCGACTATACATCACATAACTTTTTTTACTCCTAATAGTTGTTAGAATCTATAGTTAAAGTTTGTCGGTATAGTCCCTCCCACCCTGTATACGGCGATTTGGGAATTGTTCATATTCACTCGTGCATCTCGTATCAAAATAGGTTCACTGAAAGTCGGTTATTTTAATTTTTTTAATTTTGTGATTATATCATCATCATTCGGTTTAATTCGCAATGTCAATGTGAACTTTCATCAAAATGGGTTCAGTAGTTTTTGAGATAGAGTTATGTGTGTATCAGTCACTAGGAAATCTTGTACCTACTTAACAGCGTAATTCGATCACTACTGAAATTAAGAAAATCAAGAAATAAAAAAAATACTTAAAAATTAAACCGACTTCAAAAAGGGAAGAAATAAAAGTTTTATGAACACTATTTTTTTGAAGTCGGTGTTAGCCTTAATATTTGGAAGTACGTACGCTACGAGACGCTCAAATACTATATTACATACAATATATAGATCAGTAAAGTAAGCAGTGGCTCGGCTTCGCCTCGGCCGACAATTACATGTGATCGGAGGCTTTCTTTATTTACTGGCCAAGGTTTATATACAATTTTTCTGTTCGACGGAGTCGGAAAGCGGCCGGAAGACAGAAAAAAATGCTGGCATAAAACTTTCCTTTTATTTGAAGACGGTTTAATTTTTATAATAACTTCAATTAAAGAAAAAAAATTATTACTCGTCGGTTTCTTAGCCAAATCCCATTCTCAAAATCATTTTTTACCCTAAAAATGATGAAAGGATACGATTTCAATCAAAAAATTATACACTTACAAAAATAAGTCCCTATTTCTATGGAGAGTCGATTTTCGATCAACAGTGTAGCGGGAAGAGTGCAGTGTGCGGTGCGCCGCACACGGTACCGTGTGCCGTACACGACACCGTCCACGACGCCGTCACACCGTTCACGGCGCCGTCACACCGTCCACGGCACCGTTCACGGCGCCGTTGACGGCGCCGTCCGACGGCACGACGCCGTACCGTCGCACGGTGACGGCGTCGTGCCGTTCCACGGTGGACGGCGCCGTGCCGTCGACATGGGGCCGCGCCCTAACAACCAAACATCGTATACTTAAAAGGATTTTCAGTGCAGGCATGTTATACTAAGTGCAATAGCATTGGGAGTGTACAATGCTATTAAAACGATTTTATTACACTTAATATTTTGGATATTAGCACTAATCAATTATTTTGATTGTAATTTCTTACTACTGTCAATCTGTGATGTCTGCATTGGAAATGGGACCAAATTTATCTACGATGTCTGTTAATTAGTTTTTAATCGGATGTCAAAATATGCCGGTCCTCCACCTCACCACAGGAGCAAGACCTCTGATTACAAACTGTTGTTACTAGTTTGGGGGTCAAATTTTATTCAGCATAAGATTGACTTTGAAGTTTTTGATTACCCTAGAGGAAATCGAAGCACATTAGGCATCGTAAGCGGTTTACGCCCCCCGTAAACCGGGCGCCCTTCACGGATCCGATACGCAAAACACGCAGACGTCACCGATGCGATGCGGTTACTTATTTGAATTCCAACGGCACTTTGACTCATACACATCTCACCCGATATTGGCAAACAGCCGCGATAGCAGACTCTGCTTAGAATAACAATATTTACATCCATTATATTAAAAGGAAACATTTACTCAGTATTGCTTTGATAGGTGCGTCAATAGCCATCGATAATATAATACCCTGTTTTCGATATTTGGTCTCTAGTGAAAATTAAAGCGAAATATGACTTGGCCACTTTGTTTTTCTTTCGACTTAAAAAAGTGGTTAACCAATCTCTCTCGTTCGAATTTTGTTATAATTTATTCGAGAAATTTTGAAAGCGGCGGCAGGTTTAGCGTTTAAGATGGCGGTATTTTCTACGAATTCGTAATAAAGGAGAGGAACAATGTACTTATTCAGATTACTTTCAGATTTCATTTGAATTTTTATAAAACTGTTTTCAAAATCTTAATTCTATACAGTCGCCATTGTTCGCTTGTATTTTTATCCAGAATTTTCTGATAAGCGGAATAAATTACACAACACATGCTTATCTACCCAATACGAAGTTATCGTTTATATTTGTGATAGAGTCTGCACTCACGCTAAAAATAATTAAGGGTGCACTTAAAATTTTCGACTGGACAATTTATTCTAAAGTGTATTAAATTAATGTAGCTGTTTTTATACTTTTCATCAATGCATTGCTTGTTTGTTTTTATCTCTGGAAGGTAATTTTAAAAGAGGGATTATTCCCACTACTCGTATCTTGGCTTGTATCTATTATGGCAATTCTGCCATAATGGATACAATGGCCTTTGTTTGAAAGATTAGGGCTCGAAGCGAAAAATTCACCTGGGAAGATTCGCACTATATCTGTTTTTCTTGCACTATCAATTGCCGTTTTAGAATGTGTTTGTTGAGAAGCGAAGTGCCTAGAAATTTCTTTGTTGTTTTAACTCCGTGCTGGTTGAGCTGATCTAACCAACAATCTAATTGAAAATGCCCGTTGGAAGGAACTTTCGATTAAGAGTGCCATAAAATACCTACCGTTTAAATTAGAAAATGTTTCTTTACTTGTTTGTAGACAATAAAATGTAAATTACTTAGTCACAACAAGCTTGTAGAATATAACGACGATTTAATTGAATAATAGAGAAAAAAGGTTGGGTGAGTGAGACACGTGCTGTAGCGCAATTATACAATCTTTCGCACTAATCTATCTATACCGGGTGTAGCCTGTAACAAGAGAGTATAATTAAAACGTAGATTCACAACTCTTAAGAATTATGTAATCCTTATATTTTATCTTTTTCATACAAATTAAATAGTATTTTCAATGTACGTTAACATCAGTCTAATTGACGTGGCTTGTCACGCTACAAACATAATAAACATCGCATACATTGCGGATTGAAATAAACTTTAAAGTGTACTAAAAATTAAAACATAAAGTTATTTTTAAATGTTGCTGTTCACTTTGAGGAGTACAAACTAGTGCTTTATAAATTATCATTTCTACTACGTTACATTAGAAAAAAACACCGGGCAAGTGCGAGTCGGACTCGCGCCGGTCTCCTTTTTCGGTCTCCTTTAAAAAAAAACTAAAAAAGGTATAAGATTTTTTTCTGTCCAATAGGAAGTCGCACCATAAGGGTTCCTTTTTAACCATTTTGGTACGGAACCCAAAAAACTATGTTACATCAGGTCAATAAGTATTTGTAGCTAAGTTTTACTACCTTAACTACTATTTACATTGTAATGTTAATAGTCCGTCTTTAAATGGCAATAAGCAACACCCGTATATACCACAGAATAAGTATGAAATACGTACAGAAACTTCTCTCTAACAAAACTATCGTTCGCGTCCGACGACCGAACGGAGCTCACCCGCATCCAACCGTCTCTCTCTATCGCATAACGCGTACTAACGCGTGCTCTTCCTGGTCGCTGGTGGCGAAATTTAATAATATTAGTCGCGCAACGGAATGGCGGAGTGAGTCGATCCTGCGTATACCTAAAGTAGTTAACTTACTCTAACTACAGATGCAGTCGAGTATCCATCAGTTACATGTACAAAGCAATTTAGATTTAATTGCCTAGGTAAGTGACGTATCATTAACAGGAACGATCTGCTGCAACGCGATGCCACCGGCGCTCATCAAGGCGGCAGCTAGAAATGCGGTCACCCTACTCAATCTCACACTTCTTCGTTCTATAATTTGGAAATTTGATCGCTATACTGAACAGCGAAGGGTTGCTTTTGCTACTAAAGTATTTATTGAGATACGAGATTTAGAAAGTAGGCTATGAAAATGCGGTTTTCACTTCAAATACAATCAGCCGACACGCCCTGTAATTTGCTACAGCGGCCGGATTCAATAAGAGACGCAAAATAGATTTGTATTACTCATCTCTCAACTCAACCAGACCTCGGCTCAGTCGAATGAGGTTTGTGAAGCCCGATTCTAGATTGCGGGTTCTCTGGATATTATTTTTAAAATTTTAGACGTCATCTTTGTAGAAAACCATGGATGAAATTTAAAACAACGATGGGTGACATGCATGGGGCCATAACGTGCTGATATATGATTCCAATAAATTATTATTTCAAAAGCAATATTTATCCGAATTCCATTATTCGAAGACCCATGTTGCGCTCACAGGATATAAAAATGAATTACTAAATACTCGTGGAAAATATATAGAGCAAAATTACTGTTAAGCAAGAAATAAAATTCCGAATCATAAAATTTCGTGACGTCAGAGAAATTTTCGGGAATTTTGAGTGTTCCCTGGGCTATCATTATAAAATTACAGTGGGCGTCTTCTGCACGATATGCAAGGATGAATTCAAATACGTTTTTAAAGGGTCGGTAACACGCCCGTAATGCCCCTGGCATTGCAAACATCCATAGGAATGCTAACCATCAGGCAGGTCGTATGCTTGTTTGCAACCCTAGTAGTATAAAAACACACAGTTCATTGGACCAGACGCGTTTTAGAGTGGATAGCATTGCTTGGCTAGCACCGCGATCACATCACCGGGGACCAGGTGACGGAGAATAACCACATTTTACTAAAAAAACCCGACCGCCGTGCACTTTGAAACTGCATAAAATCCGAAATGTTGTTTATTTTAACGAACTTGATGACCAGTGACACTCGCACTATCAAGACGAATCTAATGATGTATCATTTATCAAAATCGGATGTGCCGTTGAGAAGTTACGAGCGGACACAGGAATGGACATACATACATACATACATACATACAGGTCAAACACATAACCCTCCTTTGCCGCCGCAGTCGGGTAAAAAGTAGCAATCGTACAACAAGAGATGGCACGAATGGATTGAACGAGTGAATGATAATGTTTATGTGTGCATCACAAAATGATTAAATACAGGTTGATTCAATAAACGATAATCGTGTTTTTAGACTATCTCTTCTCACAATTTTGTAGCCCAGTCTGCGTTGTGTATTTTATGTACAACAATAAAAACCCCACGTTCACAATCGCATCCTTGTTTGCACACTGACACCGTGAAGCGCAGAAATTACATCGAAACATCGAAATTTTTGTAGAAGTTTCGCAATATTTTCGTCATGATTTCGTAGATTGCGGCGTCAGTGTGAAAACAAGGTATAAATTAAATAAAAACTCCATGATAGGAAAATATTTGTAGCGAACCGTCAAATTTACCTTTCTGTCATATCTTTTACCGGCTTAGTCGTAATAATGTGCAGATTATATGTATTTTTTTCTTGAATTATGAAGAAGTGCTATGTACTTAATGCACTATTTTTAAGGAATCATCATATTTACTGGAAATATTTTGAATCCTCATAGCTTAATGTGGAAACACCACATGTATCTATAATTGTTCTGTACTTGTTTACAAAATATTTGGATCCTTACGTATAAGAACGTCACTCAACGGTGACAAGTGACATTACTTTCGTTCAATCCATTCGTGCCAGCTCTTGTGAATCGACCTGTATGTACATTTACTATGACCGCTTGTCTACAGCACGGCCGTCATCCAAGCACTGATATCAACTGCTAAATCTACCCGAAATCAGAAACTCATCAGTTTCTGTATCATTGAGCATCATTTATATCCCTCTTCCTCGTTTCTAAACTGTCCCGGTTTTTCGCTTTCCAATTGACGCCTCTAGTTCCCCGACAAACTTCCTTCACAGCATAGGTCCATTGGAATGGTGATCTTCCACTTTCCATTTTTCCTTCCACGTGGCTAACCACAAAGAGCGCTGTAAACTACTGAAACCAGTCATAGTGAACAGACGATCATCGTCTCATAATTTTGAATCTGGCCCTATGAAATCTGGTTACATTGTTAACGTTCCGATTACGGCGACTATGAACAAGCAGCCTATGGATTAATTTTATCATTGATCACTTATGAAATTGTTAGAGCTGTGACTCTGTACAGCACAAAATCGCCTAATACCCTAATCGTAATTTAAATCAATAAATGATAATAAACTAGGCCGTCTGCGGGAAAAAGGAAACTGTAGCATATGCAATAATGCAACCTTTAATGCAAAAGGTTACATACACAGGCGATGTCACCCAAGAGAATAAATATAGTTACCATGCTATTTGATATGGAGGAAAATAGAAAAGCAGTGTGTGTTTTAAATTATGTTATGTGGTTGGAAAAGATGTCGAGTCCCGTTAGTTATTATTTATTCTGTATTTGTATCACATACGTCGCAAATTAAATAAAAAGCGAGTAAGTAGTGGTATATTTTTACCACTCTTATTATCGATGCTTTGCATTCATGTTGATATTACTTCCTTCAAAATATAGGTAGCTAAATTTATCCAGTGCCGATTCCGGCGAGGAAAATAAGAAAACTTGTAAATAAAACGCGTTTTTGTCATATTTACTAAAGACTAACGTGAAGCTTTATCCTGTCTATGACTTCATTTTTTGAGACTAGCTGCCCGCCCCGGCTTCGCACAGATGGTATACAAACCTTGTCTGGATAATAACGAATACAATAAAAAATATCCTATTTGGTGCAGTATTTTGGGAGTAATGTTCGTACATACATTTTGGAGTTTAATTTTTATTGATGTAGATAGAAGGTTTTTAAGTTTGTTCCAATCGAGCATATTTTTTTCAGTCAATCGATAGGGCTGCCCAGATTGGCTCCATCTGTAACAATCGATTATGGATGTTACTGCGTTTTTTCGGTCGATTGACGCATTTGGCTCGTTTGAAATTACAGGTTTATTCATAAGAGCTGGCGCGGATTTTGTATGCGAAAAATGCTTATTTCATACTAAATCCGCGCCAGCTCTTTGTGAATCGACCTATACTTCGCAACATTCTTTGTCACAACTGTTTGTTTTTATGTAAGTATTATTTTCAATTTTCTCTTGCTTACTGCTTAGTAGCATCACCCTGGAGGCAGAAAATGTCAATTAGCCATCATTGAGCGTCATTAGATATTTTGAATGCATTAAAAGATTAAACATAATTTATTGTTTTATGGGATTAACACCCGTTTTTTTAGTTTTTGTGAATGAGGCAAAGATTCTTTAAAGTTTTCGTTTCAGGGGAACTCTGAGTGCGGAAAAATGCACTTTATTTATCATGGCACATTTATTAACTTTGTGTTGAACTGATTGCAAATCAATTGACAAGAATAACCAACGTTTTATTTGTGTTTTATCAAGTTTATTTCCACGTTACTTTTTTAAACTGATAGAGAACCTTATAGGTTATAGGTTACGCGTGCTAGTTTTCCGCTATTCAACGTCATATATGCGCCTATTTTGCGCGATGGGTCGTAGGTACTATTCTTGCCAACTCTAAAGAGACTAGCAGACCCTTGATATCTGATCTATCATGATACCGACGATTTCTGGGAGTGACCCCGGTGTTCCGAGGTGTCGTGCCCGGTAGAGAACTTTAAGTAAATAAATTAGTTTTGTGCGTAGTAACGAATACGGTTCCAGAATATACTTCAGTATTGTGATTCAGAACATCGTCCCGAATATAATTTGATGTGTGAAAAAGTAATAATAACAATAACGCAGGACAGCTTGTGCCGAGCTGTTGGGGAGTAGCGACCCCTCGTACACGAGTGCTTTTGGGGTCCTTAGGGAGGGTCCATGGGTAAGAGTGAAAGGACCTCCGCCTCTAGCTTGCTTTAACCGGCCGTCCAGAGTGCAGTCGCGAGAGCTATATGCTCCAGGCGTGGAAGTGTTAAAGAGTATTTAACGCCGCGAGTACCCTCGGAGAAAGCGCGGCATACCTCTCGGCACCCTGCAGCCCCCCGCACCGGTGTTGCCCCTAGGCAATTATAATGTCGCTATTTAACTGGGGCCCATCTAGCAGAGGACAAGTCACGGTCTGTCAATTCCCTGAAAGCCATGAGACACGTTTTCCTGACAGGCGCCGTCATGTCTCAACCCAACCCATAGCCCAGCATTTAGTCCATAATTTCACCACATAGCCCAGTAGAGTTAGATTCCATCCATCAACAATAGCCCTTGCATTTGGCGGGGGCTGTCTCTGTGTGCGTCCCATGACATGGTCAGAGATGGCATCCGCTGGGTGTACACTTTGCCTTTCATTAAATTGTCGAAAGGACCTCTATGCGTTGGCTACGGCTCCACGCACGCCTCCCAAAGGTCCGGGACAACATTGTCCCGTGAACGGGTAAGACAAATAATAAAACTCATAATCGGAGGTCATGCTGTCATGGTACACAGGAGTTGAAGCAACGAGCGATCCGATATTATTTTGACCCCGATTAACGAACTGTTATAACCTCTAGGTCGAATTCTTAATTATAAATATTAAATCTATAATGTCCAGCTATAATGCGTAATCATTTAAAACTAACCTAGTTCTATCCACGGCTCGAAACCGTTATTTTGCAAAAACCCCGAAATAGCCCAATATTTTGATTTTTTTTACGCTTTTTAGGTAGGTAGGGCTCAATCATATATTTCACTAATGATTTTGTATTATTAGATTCTTCGATTAAAAAATGAAATAATAAACCAAAGAATGGAAAAAATACCGGTATCCGAGCCCTGGTTCTATCTATCTACCGTAAAATCACTTCGAGTGCAGATATATTGTTTTTGTAAACATCGTCAATTGTTCGTTGAGAATTAATATAATATTTGATAACTCCTCAGATAAATGGGAAAATATTAGTATTTTGTTTTTACATTTTTTTCATAGATGATAAAAGGCCGAAAAAGACAATGCATTTCTATAACCCGCATTTCTCAGTTAAATGGCAGCGAAGCGTTTTCGATAGTGTATCAGGCCGCTTACTGCAAACAACACAAAGATTGAATGTAATTTTCGGTGTAAAGTATGTTGGGGTAAGATGGTTGGGTTTATAAGGACTAAATTGTCAAAACCATTAGGAAACGACTGGTTCTCGAAAAGACCACAACGCGTTAATAGACAACATATCGTAATAAATAAAAGTAGGCTCAGGTCTTAAAGCGCCGCAAATACTCTGCCTTATTAAAGGACTACGAGTTTGCGGTTGAGACCCTGGGACCCTGGTCAGCCGATATGAAGGCTATCATGGAGGCCCGGTCGCCGCGGCTGGTCTACGCCTCGGGAGATCTCAGAGCTGTCCAGAGAGGTAATGCCGCCAGCGTAATGGGGACCATGCCGCAGAGCGAGTTGCTGGAAGGGGTGTCCTTTTTAGGGTTCCGTACCAAAATGGTAAAAAAGGAACCCTTATGGTGCGACTCTGTCTGTCTGTCTGTCTGTCTGTCTGTCTGTCTGTCTGTCTGTCCGTCTGTCACAGCAAGATATCTCAGGATCTACTGATGCTATCGACTTGAAATTTGGAATAGTGTTAAGAACCGCTAACCCGAGCTTATGGAATGTAAAAAAATTCTTGTAACTTTTTTACTTTTTTTTTAAATGGGTCCGTAATGAGACTTTGCAAATTGAAAGTAGGGCTATTATATTGAGTGAGGTATCAAATGAAAGGGCTTAATTTGTAGATTAAAACAGTATTTTTGTATTTTTTTTTAAATAAGTAGTTTTTGATTTATGGCGAAAAACGTTAAAAAAAATACCGTTCCCCCCCCTATTATCTTCGAAGTTACGGAACAGAAAAATCTGTAATAATTACCAATTATTAATGTCATCCTATATATTACAGGAAAAATATAACGGTTTTCCTAACTTGCACTGTTTTTGAGGAATTTGCAAAAATCTTAACACATACTTATTTGCTCCTACTAAACTAATCGCCATATAGTTTTTCTTGAACTATTCATGTATCTACTTATGAGTTTGTACGGAACCCTCGGTGCGCGAGTCCGACTCGCACTTGGCCGGTTTTTATTTATAATGTTCTTTCTTTTGTATATAGTTTAATTAGTTTGTAGGCATATTTAGGCTTAGGTCTTTAAATAAATACTATATTTTATGGTTAAAGTACTAATGTATAGTTAAAAAATAAATGAAAGTATGTTGTTGTAAATTAAATTTTATAGTCGTACAAGTTTCTAAAAATTAAAAATCCGCAGTTTCCACGCTCGGTTTCACACAGCGTACGTACGTAATTTTTTTAATCTTTTTTAGGTATGGATACTTCAAAATCCGAAACTCTTATAGGAACACTTTTTACTTCATATTGAAAATAAAACTCCTAAGTAATAGGTACCGTCAGTGTAAATGCACAAATCTTTAGATAAGAGTGTATGCACGGTATACCGCACAGAAGATAGACTGGTAGAGAATGCCTTACGGCATTAAGTCCGCCATTTGTACTTTCTTGTATTGTGCAATAAAGTTTAAAATAAATAATAAGATACCTTGTGGGATGCAACGAATTGATCTATCCTGGTATGCGCCTACCGAAAATATTGCATAGTTTACTAATAATCTGAATTCTCCTTACCCCAACATACCGTATCGCACTTGTGTAGTAGATATTTGAACGCTTCGTTGGGAGCGGGCTCGCTGGGACGTCGACACAAAGCTTATTGTTTCGGCCACGGCCCGCGGTGGCCCCTAATGAAACTCCTCCCATGCGTGACAATGAAATAAAACGACTTTGTTTCATACGGTTTCTGTGAGTACTGAATATATTACCCTAAAGGTTGTGCTTTTCTAGTACACAATGCGGATGTAGGTATTTAACATTTTGGATGTTTAGGTACTTATAGGCTTTTGGATGTGTATCAGGTACCATTAAGTCGACCCCGGTGCACTGGCTTCCAGTCCTAAGCCATATTGCTCCCCCTCATCTCCGCAGAAAGCAAGCATTGAAGAGAGAAACTGAAAAGATACAGTCGCAACCGTCTCTACCTGTTCACCAGCTCTTCTGCAGCCCTCCACCTCAACGGCTTAAATCTCGTCGCCCAGTCTGCATTACAGCGGAAAAGTTAAGAGACTTCGATCTTAGACAGAGTTGGAAGGACGAGTGGAGTCATGCGTCTGGGTCCATCCTGCAAGCCATAGACCCCACGGCTAAACCAGACGGTTTCAATCTGCCACGCAAACTTTGGTGTCGCATAAACAGACTGAGAACAGGTCACGGGCGCTGTAACTACTTCCGTCACAAGTGGGGCTGGCGGGACTCTGCTCTCTGCGACTGTGGTGAAGAGGTCCAAACCATCGAGCACATTATACAGCGCTGCCCTTTGCACTCATACTCTGGCTCTCCAGAAGATCTGTACAAGCTAACACCCGACGCAATTTCGTGGCTCGAGACCCTGAATGTGGATCTATAGTTTTCTTATTTTTATAAAGAAATGTTTATGTATATGACGCCATACGATTAAATAAATATAGGCTTTTGAACTTCTGCGTATTTCGCCTGACGTTTTTTTCCGGTTCTTCTCAGTATAGTCTGACTATAATCCCATCATATACCATGGAACGACTGCCATTTGGCCCCCGTAGTTAACCCTTGTGACATCCAGACCGACGGGATCATAATAATATTTACTCATTAAATGGCCCTAATGTGCATGTCTCGTCACGATGTTTTCCCTGATCCGTAAGTTTTGGATTGGATTTCTGCGAATAAATATTCATATTAAGTATTGTAAGTAAAGTTAGGTAATTAAGCAATAAAATCATTATTCTTTCTTAGGGCCGATACAGACGGACTGCAACCCAACTGCAACTCCCTACGATTTGTATGGGAACTGCATCACAACTGCACGCCGACTGCGCAGTTGTGATGCAGTTCCCATACAAATCGTAGAGAGTTGCAGTTGGGTTGCAGTCCATCTGTATCGGCCCTTAGCAAAAGGAACTATTCATTTTATTACTTACTTAATAAATTGAATTATTTTCCATTCATGCGCATATTTAATGAAAAAAACGCAGGGAAATAAGGCATTTCTAAGATAACTCGTGGAAAGTTAGTCGTTTCGATTCTGTGCAGCGGGCCGCGATAGCAGCGGCAGCGCCGGGAAGCACTCGGGCAGAAAGCAAATCCTTTCGCCATTGAATACTTTATCCCGTCCGGGACCAGAACTTAATATTTCTGGCTCAAGTATTAGACTCGTTCTGCATGAAATATAATTTTTGATCTTCTGTTATAATTCGATACACGGTTCCCGTTTTTGGCAATGTAAGAACTTGATTAAATAAAAATATATACTTCTTCGCATAACATATACTACAATTTGCCTTTGCCTTATTTAATGAAAGGTATTAGAACATTTTTCCGAGAAGATTTCCAGTTAACTAGCGGTTAGAGTGCGACTACGATAGCTTGGAAGAGCAGAACATGCAGTCTAAAAAATCTGAGCCAACTAAGAGAAATTTTCTCTTTGTTGGCGTTAACTTAAATAAAACAAACAAGACATTAAACATATCAACGAAAGCTGATTTGTTAAAACAGCAAGTTCATTAGTGCTTAAAACAACAATCTAGAATCTTGATAATTTTAACAAATATATTCCTTGTTTCTATCATCATTTTCTTCATTGTATGATTCGATCATGTTTAATTAGTTACCTTATACACCAATGTTTGTTGAATCAAATCAGAACATGGTTAATTGAACTACGATAAACAATCAATATCATCTTAGTTGATGCATCTAACGTCTTGTTAGGTTCGTATGGAATCAAGATGCTTGATTAAAACTATCACAGTCTTGTTAGGAGCAACCAATTTTTATTTAAGAGTGTGGCAACTCCTCCATTTAAAAGTCACATATTACAAAATTGTCTTTTAAACGGAGGTGTTGTAAAAGCCAAAAAGCAAGTACAAATTTAGCAAAATGTACATACATATACATTTTATTTTTGTTGTATGTTCTGTTTTCTGAGGCGTACATACCTGCATGTACCTGTAGCGTGGCGTTCAAAGAACTCGATTCCTACCGGCGTGCCTAACATCAGGCATTTGAGCACTTTATTCTACAGCTTTTAAGGAAAATGTACCCCAAAGCTGCACCGGCTTGCCCAAGCACATCTTTTACGCGGCACGCCACTGGTAGGTACTTGCATTGTACATTTCGGCTATTTCTCGAGTAGTTAAACTAGTTCAGCATTTTTTTTCTGTGGTGTGCCGCTATCCCATTAACTTGGGTTCGGAGCAGCATGGTTTTTTGTCCCATCCCTCCCTTTAGTCATTAATCTATAACATACATGGTGCACTATTCATTCTACCCAAGATTTCGGTTTCTTGCGAAGATTTCCATCAGTGGTTATATTAATCAAATTGTCAGAGGAAACTTCGAGTATAATACCCGCTTTAGGGAAGCGAAACTAGGTCAGATTGACCGAACGCAGTGCATCTTTTTATGTTTGTACTAGAGTTTAACCACGGCTTTGCATTATTGAGAAAGAAACATCCAAATACCTTCACAAATTTTCAAGTCTATATTGCTGTGATGAAAATCACTTAGCTTTAGATTTCTCCAACATTTTATTAATAACTTTATTAGAATGCTTGACATTTTGTTCATGTTATACAGATTACTTTCCGATAATCTAGTTACGGAAATTCGTTTTATTTCCTTCGTAACCATAACACTTATTTCATTACACAACAGATTTTATGGAGACATTTAATTTATTCAACACATAATAAATAGAAAAATAAAAGACTACACTCTAAAAAATCAGAGCCTACCAAGAGAGATTTTCTCTTTGTTGGCGTTAACTTGAATAAAACAAACAAGATATTAAACATATCAACGAAAGCCGATTAATTAAAACAGCAAGTTCATTGGTGATTAAAACAACAATCTAGAATCTTGATAATTTTAACAAACATATTCCTTGTTTCTATCATTATTTTCTTCTTTGTATGATTCGATCATGTTTAATTAGTTACCTTATACACCAATGTTTGTTGAATCAAATCAGAACATGGTTAATTGAACTATGATAAACAATCAATATCATCTTAGTTGATGCATCTAACGTCTTGTTAGGCTCGTATGGAATCAAGATGCTTGATTATAACTATCACAATCTTGTTAGGAGCAACCAATTTTTTTTTAGAGTGCACCACATAAGATTAAATCCGCAACGCAGGCTTCGTCAGGTGGGTACAACTTCAAATCGGCAACAGGCTTCGTCATTTCAGCTTACGTTAAAAAGGATCGCCCCGAATCGTAGCTGGCTCAAAAGTGCCCATGACGCTGGCGGCGCTGCCACGCTGTATCGCCAATGAAATTTGCTGTACCAGATACGATCCAAAGCGTAGATCACCACCTCTATCCCTCAGACGGCGACCCACTTTCCTAATAAACGCCTTGGCCTCCGCACCCCAAGGTCCTGCTGTCTCCACCGCAACTGGCACGAAATCGTACATTGGTTCCAAGGCATTGAACTAAGTGTGTTTTAATCTGGCCGCGTATTCCGACCCAGCAGACCTAATTGTGTTATTGAGATGGGACGGTGCAAACGTACTGACGCACGTAGCGTCCCACAAGAGACACCGACCCTTCTGCCATGGAACCAGTAAGACCATCCGGCCTTTTCCCATCAGTACGGCACAACCCTGGAGGTTCCAGGACGCATGGTACGTTGGCTGCTACCAAAGCTCGGCGAACTACATCATTGATGGCGTGATGCCTCGAAAAACGTCCCGCGCATCTCTGACAAGCTGATCTGATTTTATTAGCTGGAGATTTGAAATTCCAATGGTTGGATTCAAAAACACGATCAGTCTGTGCCTGCTCGGCTTGCCAAGTCTGGTATTCTGCAAATCTATGAATACGTTAGGTAAGTACTCGTACAGCATGTGCATGAAATGTGAATATGGGACAGGATTTGGTTGGCGGCCAAGTCCTTTTACATTTCTGCTATGATTAAATTTACGACAGTTTATATTATAATAAACTAGGGGCTTCTTTCATTCTAATAACAGTCACATTTACTTAAAATCACAAAGTCGAGTTAGTTACACCATTTATAACTCAAACCCGTTCTTGAGTTATAAATGGTGTAACTAACCGATTTTAGTGGTCTTTGATTGTTTCGGTTTGTCTCTGCCACGAATAACAGAATAACTAAATATCTAAAAAAAAACTGAATCGGAACGAATTTCACCGGGACACCTAGTAATAGTATAAATATTAATGTGTAAGTAATATTTAAAAAATAAAATAATAATCAAAGATTTTTTTTTGTTCTGCTTTCTGCTAATATTATAAATGTAAAAGTTTGTGGAGATGTTTGGATATTCGATTATTTAGACGTTTACAAGTAACGTTTTGACGGACCGAGATTTGGTATACAAGTAGACCGAGTCCTAGACTGAAGTATAAGTAAATATTCGCTTGGGATAATAACGAGAATAACGCCGCGGGTAAATGCTAGTTTTAATATTTGACAAGGTTAGCCATCCTTCTCTGATTTTGAAATATATATATATGTATAGGAACTAGGGCCGAAGTGGATGGTTCTGAGCCTGGTTCGCTATCAACAACCATCTTGATATAGTTCTTCAATCAATTTTCACAATAAAACAGAAGAAATAAATAATCTAGCACTCGCGTGATGTAAATGGATTACGAAACGCGGAGAGTTCTGAGCTTGCGTCCAGCAACCATGCGGTCCAAGCTCCGAAACCAGAAGGTCCCTGTCACTGGGCTGCTCGCGTATTTATTCTCAACTTGACATTTACGAGCCTTCTGTCATACTTGACTTGACATTTAATAACTACCCGCCAAAGACCAAGCACAGACCACTCCCAAGCAATGTTTTAACAGATGACACCGCTTGACGTTTTGTTCGATCCCCGACACGGCCATCCTGCCACAGCACACGTCCTCGTGTGCATTGTCTTTCCACGGCACAAAGCTATATCTCTAATACACAACGTGTTGCCTGTACTAGGAACAAATGGGTGTATTTTCAAAAACGTAATTTCGCTGTCATGACATATTGGCGAATACTGAGAAGATTCTGCCTTATTAGAATTGGACTTTTGGTTACAATGTAGAATCAGTCAAGTTCTAACAAGTAACCAACGAATGCCAGTCTAATGAGGAGGAATCTTTTAAATATTGGTGGCCAGAGAAATTACGCCAGAGAAAATACACCCAAATAATTGAAACTAAGGTTGTACTCCTCAGACTGAACAAAATTTATTCAGCGACATTTAAAAATAACTTATGTGTTAGTTTTTAGTACATATTAAAGTTTATTTGAAGCCGCAATGTATTGCGATGTTAATTATGTTTGTAGCGTGACAAGCGACGTCAATTAGACTTATAAAAAATCCATTGAAAATACTATTTAATTTGTATGAAAAAGATAAAAACTCAAGATTACATAATTTTTATAAGTTATTGAACAAAAGTTTTATTGTTTGATGAGTAGTATCTACGTTTTAATTATTTGCTCCTGTTACAGGCAACACCCTATATAAGTAAGTGTTTTACTTTACTGAAAACCGCGTCTGCAATCCCTTAATCGGATTAGAGATTACCATTAATTGGAAGTTCTAACGGAGATCAGTGGGCGCAGGTCAATGAGCTAAAGCGGGTTATATTTATCAAACAACTCGTTCTTGTTTTTCTTGTTCTTTTTGTTTCACCCGAGACAAAATTTAATGAAAAATGCTTTTCCTACCCCAACTAATATATAAATCTTCTGTACCACGAGCGATATGCTTCTGGCACGTTTAATTTCACTTCCAGAAACTTTCCTCGGGAATTTGCAACCGTCCAGAAAGTTGAGTTTAGTAACTTGTATTTTGCAGACAACTATGCAGACTTACAAATGCACTTGAAAGTACTTCTCATCCAGTAAATGGCAAGCATAGAAATAAAGTAGCTACTAATAAAGTGCGAAAAGAAACGTGTAGGAACTAAGTATAGGTGGCAACACTAAATCGACAAAAAAAAATACTGTGCGGACACCGACAGTGAATGAAACTTATCAGGCCTGAAAAAAAACTGGTTATAAATTTAATTGTCAAGTATAGTTAAGTCGTAGGCACACTAACGTTAATCGTCCATAATCGCGATATTAACGTTATCATACAAACATTGTACGGCTTTAACAATATAGTTTTTGGTAGCCACCTTTGTACGCGTAGACATTTTTTACCATGACAAAATGTTTTTTATTATCCTATCTTATTATTGTTACGCAAATTCACGACAATAAAGCTAAAAAGAGGATTAAGACTTCTATTGCCATCGTGGACGACTTAGCGGAGAAATACCAGCATAAATATATAAAAATTCTACCAAATATCAGTTCCATCGTTCAAAAGAACGTTCACGCATGTAGGTTTACACGTGGAATGAATATGAAAATAAGATACTATGAATATTAATGTAAACAAAAGAAAAGTACAAATAAAAAGCTGCCCCCAGACGATGAGAAGGGTCACTTGTGGTGAAACGTTGACGTTTACCAAAAAACGTATCGGCGAACTTTTCAAATAAAACCAAACCTAGTTCTCGAGCCGCTTGAAATCAATTTCATTTAATGAAATAACTTTTAGCCAGTAACGCCACAGTTTAAGGACTAAAAGTTGTCCAACGCTCATACATTTGACAGACACAGCCGCCTATGACAGGAACTGCGCTGTCATGCCAGGGTTGTCGCAACATCAAAAACAACGAAGTAGGTAAAATATGTATAAGTATATTTATTAATATTATTACCCTAAACACATAATTTTAACTGATAAATATGAAAACGGAATTATGGAATGAAAATAACTGTGAAAGGGATTTTATGAACATGACAGCTCAACGATATAAATTTCTGTCGCAATCAATTATTCCTTGTGAAATAAATTAAGCTTTAACATGAAAAAATTAACCCTACTCATCCAAATAAATAAGACACACTGATGTTACATTTACGCGAATCAAATTTTAACACATCGGAAAGCATTTTAGCTACTAATTTTTTGAAACACAAAAATCTCAAAGATCTAAAATCCTAACCCTGTCGCTTTTCCATAGTCGGGTAAAAAGTATCCATTAACTTTCGGACACATAAATAAAAAAAAAAATGTTGACGTGTCGTGACGTGTAAAATCCAATAATAACTTGGTTCCAATAGTGATTTTTATATAAAAGTCATTAACGTACAGACACATTTAAGTACAACTTAACAACAGTGTTCATTAAACAAACGCGTGGCAGCCCTGAAAGTTAGGTACCGATTATAGCTTGACAAGTTCTTTGGTGACACTCCCATGGTCCGCGCGGGGGGCGGGGAACGATGACGTACTGAACACCGCTACACGCGATGCGAATTCCGTACTGATATATCTATCTGCCGATATCCCTAAAGGCCGTAACAGTCTTTCGATGCTTTCTAGCTGCAAATGCAGTTTGGAGGCTGATTTTTTGCAGTTAAAATAACTGCAAGCCAACTGCAAGAGGACTGCGAAGTTGGTTTACAATTTTGATGCAGTTATTTTATCTAGAAAAGAACTGCCATCCAACTGCACTTTTGCAGCCAGAAAGCAATTTTTAAAATAGCTATGTATAAACATTATGTAAAATTTGTTTGGCTCCACATTCAATAATTTTTCCGATCCGCAGACTCATCTTTGCGTAGTTATCTCGTGTGCTTTTTGTTGTGTGCAGCCGTTATTACGTACACAAGTTACCGCGACCGGCGTCGGCCGCCGACTGAACTGAGCTCTTGTCAGGCGGCCCGCTCCGCGCGCACCCCCGCTTTCTCCCCACCCCCGTCGCCCGTGGACCATGGGAGTGTCACGAACGAAATTGCCAAGCTCTAGCTAAGTGCGGCGTTGTATGCAGCTCGGTACCGACACACCCGCGTCTCACCCTGCAGCCTCCGCACGATTGCTTTATCAAAACCGCTCCGCCAGCCGATTGTATTATCCTTAGACTGTGGTAACGCGGTGCTGTTACAGTTTGTTTTTTCATTTGCACCCTTTATTTATATTGTTAGATTCTTTATTGCTTTTATTACAGGTTTATTCTCAGTTCATTGGTAAGGTGGAACAAAATTTACAACTGTAATTAATATTATTAATATTTTGTGGACATGACGATTTTTTTTCTCGGAAGTATACGTGATTTATTTTGAGTTATCTTTGGGAAACCGCACTCAATTTGGACAATAACCGCTTAACCAGCCTATGTCACTATCTGGCCCAGTGTTTAATATCTATCTCTTTGAAAAATGAAATGAATTTGAAATGACGTGCAAAATAAGGAAATCTTAAAAACCAACATATTAATACACATAATAAGGTAAGCGTCCGAGTGCTCGACAATGGCCCAGTAGTTGGCATCTTGAATGTTAAGTCATTAGCAATAGAGGTGACAGCAGTGTCGACCACTAGGTCGGTTACCTTAGGTATACAGACATGAAGCCGCACTCAGCCTTCATTGTCTCTGCCCACTACACCATATCATGCCATGACCGTACTATGAACGTATCAGACATGGTTTGACAAATGCTGGTCGGTGGCATACTTAGTCTCATACTTTTCAATACAAAGCATATTTATTTTGCCTGACACGTTCACAGTACGGTCATGGTATGATAAGGTGTAGTGGGCAGAGACCTTTCAGGTGATTCGAGTCGGACGGTTTTCCATACAAACAAGAGGAATATCATCGTTTGCATCCACAGCATCAATTATATTTGAAATGTGTTTTATTTCAAGCTTGATACCTACATTTTACTTGCGCGAAATGACATGAGAACTCTCAAAAAACCAAAGAAATATATTACTATCGGTTTTTTTGAGACTTCTCATGTCATTTCACGCAGACAAAGTGTATCGAGCTATAAAATAACATATCTTAAACATAATAGATGCCTTGGAGCAAACGATGACCCTCTTTATTTTGCCAGTCATTTTACTCAAGCGGCCTGTGGTTTGTGGCGAGCTTATGACGCCCTTCGCATCCAATACAATAACGCCTTCAGAATGCGGTTGAAACTACCCAGATGGTGTAGTGCCTCGGGAATGTTCGCTGACGCTCACACGGACGGGTTCCACACGATCATAAAAAAAAATTGCATTTTTGATGGACCGTGTCAGAAAGAGTCGAAACAGCATTCTGATGGTGTTAGCAGATAGGTACAACTGTCCCATCCTTTGTCACTGGGTGACACAGATCAGGACATTAGGAAGATATATTAAATAATCCTGATCTGTGTCATACCATTTGAATTCTATTGTTGTTTTAAGTGTATAGATGAATAACTATGTAACTACATATATTCCTAATAACATATATATAAGTTTTTCACTGTTACTAACCCGATATGGATATTTATCCGAATTAAAGTATTTTGAATTTGAATTCACATAGGTACCTACCTAAATATAAATTGAACGTCACCTTTGCTACAGTCAAATTTTGATAATATGTATCTTGAACCTTGTTCTATCGACTTAAGTTCCAAATTCTACTTACATATTTTATTAGACTACAATACATGTTATTAAAAATGCTTAGTGGTCAAAAGTCGATACAGACTGTTTATGAAGTTAATGAGTTTCATAACTATTCTTAGTCAATCCAACCTACCCTACCGCTAATCCTACTAATATTATAAATGTAAAAGTTTGTGAAGATGTCTCGATGTTTAGAGGTTTGGATGTTTGTTACTAAACAACTGCATGGATTGAGATGAATTGGCACCCAAGTAGACCAAGTCCTGGATTGAAATATAGGATCTTCGGCACGTTAAACGAGTTTACTTCGTTAAATAATCAAGAAATCAGTTTGATCCAGATGAGGCTTAGTTATGACACTGGCTGGACTCGTTAAAAGCTCTTTTTAAAAGAACGAAGAAAATAAATACCTACCCAAAGAGTACCAACAGAACCCTATTACTAAGCCGCCGCTGTCTGTCACAGGGCTCTATCTTTTGAACCGTAATAGGTACAGACTTGAAATTTTCACAGAACGTGCAGGTATTTCTATTGCCGCTATAACAACAAATAATAAAAACAAAATAAAATGAATAAGAAAAGGGAGTCCCAATACAAGAAACTTGTTTTTTGGCGCTTTGCTCGTCTGTGGTATTTACCTTGACTTTGCACACATTCCACGATGCATTTTTGAACGCAAAAACATAACTCCTTTGCTTGCGAATCTCCCAAAATAGCAGTGATTCAAAATCTTGCCGGCAATCAAATTAGCCATATGGTGTTGTATTCGTATTATCGTATCGAAATTTGTCGGGGTATTGTACCTACATTGCTTAATTTTAGCTACAAGATTTCCGCGAATCGTTGGAGATGGCGCTGCACAGTAGTAAATAAACCTACATCGCGTTTTTAAGAATGACATAATGTGGTACTCGTGGTAGATATATTTTTGTTTTCAATTTTAGAATAATAAAGATAAGTCTTTATGCAAGACATTAAATATTTCTGGAGAATAAACCTGAAAACGGAACGAACTTTCCTAATCGCCGTAAACAAGCCATTACGGAAGATAAAATGGGGCCGCCTCACAGACACTGTATTGCACAAGTTTGCCATTATTGCCATTTCTTTTCAACATAGAGTTATTTAAAGAATTTGTTACGATACTTGGAGTTAAAATATAACTTTGCAATTAGTCCGCACTTTTTAAAGCTAACAATATCATTTAAATATAAAAGTCTCTGTTACCTACTTACGCCGCTTGTGTCAGTTAATTAACTAGTCAATATTGTTGGATTTGTATTCAATTCATATTTTCCTACTTATTTTTATCTATATAAGTACTAGCTGCCCCGGCCAACTTCTCTTCGTTGCGCCTCAGAATTTTCCGTTATTTGGGACAGAGACCACCCCAAAAAATCAAAAAGCATTAAAATCGGTCCACCCGTTCTCGAGTTATAAATGGTGTAACTAACCGGATTTTGTTTTATATACAAGGTGTCTCGTGAGGAATCCAAAAGATTTTAAGCACGCATTCCTGAGGTCATTAGGAGTAAAAAACGTTATATACATAATATCAAAACCGGCAAAAAAATTTTTTTTTTCTTGGTACGATGATATTTTTTGATTGGTTTTTGTAGATTTCGTAGTTTTAACCATGTCGCGTGACTCGAAAGTGCTCGTGAGGAACCCAAAATTTAAAATCAGACAGTAAAAAAAAAATTACGTACAAAACTCAATCAAAAAAAAATCCTCGTAACTTTTTTCTTGTGTTTTTGCATTATGTTATATAACATTTTTTACCCCTAATCTTTTGTATTCCTCACGAGCACCTTGTATACTAGCTGTCCCGGCGAACTTCGTTCCGCCCCAGAATATTTAATGTTTTAGAAGTTATTCTGTTATTCAGGGCAGAGACAAACCCAAAAAAACAGAAATCATAAAAATCGGTCCACCCGTTCCCCAGTTATAAATGGTGTAACTAACACGATTTTTTTTTGTATACAGACAGATATAGGTAGATATATACTGCTATTTATAGTTTTGCATTCTCATTTATGTGTAGTTAATATTTCTAACTGAAAACGTCAGCCAGCAGTCCCCCACTTTCGCATTCAATCAACATAATCATATGCTGCATAGTTACTGACCTGAGTGACGCATGGCACCGGCAGCATACATGATTCATAAGCTACCAAGCGAGCAAAATGGCCACAGGTTTGTGTTGTATTGTACCGGTGAAGTGTGGGTCTACCCATTCAGTGACAAGGGTCATTTAATTACGAGCCCGGTAAATAAATAGACAGAAACAAAGGGCTCAGCATCGGTCTAAATTTAAATGACGGAAATTTCAAACAAGAACCAAAGCGGGAAGGTATAAAGTGACTTGTGTATTTGTTTGAATGTACTTAATCACAAACACTGGCGAGGTTTGGTCATTTTCCTGTTCTTTCTTTTTGAAAATGTATGCTTTCTGCTTCAAAATGTATTATTTATTCGTATTGAATTAATATTGCATATTTTATCCACGTGTAATATGTCACATGTGTGTGTCCACATTCTGGTTCTGTCTCGTAACTTAAGCAATTTTTTGGGATTAAAACGTAACGTATATATCACGTTTTTAGGGTTCCGTACCTCGAAAGGAAAAACGCAACCCTTATAAGATCGCTTTGTTGTCCGTCTGTCTGTCTGTCTATCTGTCAAGACACTTTATCTCGGGAACGCGTGGAGGTATTGAGTAAAAACCATATACTCAGGTCTACGGTATTTTGAAGCTGTGAAAAATCAAACTTCTACGCTAACGCGAAAAAAAGTTACGGCCGTTTATGCCGCAAAAAACCTGTAAATCGACACTATCTCAAGGAAGCCAAAATTCAAAGGGTACTTACCGTTGACTTAGAACTATGAATTTTGGCAAGTAATTACGTCTTATACTACAAGTATAGTGAAAAAATCTGAAAACTATAAATTTTTAATTAAATCATAAAAATTACTAAGGGAATCAAAATTTATAGGGTATTTTAATAAATGTACCTACAAATTTGTACGAAACTCTCGGTGGGCGAGCTCAAGTCGCACTTGTCCGGTTTTTTAGATTTATTTAAGTGACCTCTTCTTTATTGATAAGTCAAATAAGGCGAAATCACTAAGCATTGGATATTTTTAGGGTTCCGTACCAATATGGTAAAAAAGGAACCCTTATGGTGCGACTCTGTCTGTCTGTCTGTCTGTCTGTCTGTCTGTCTGTCTGTCCGTCTGTCACAGCAAGATATCTCAGGATCTACTGATGCTATCGACTTGAAACTTGGAATAGTGTTAAAAGTCGCTGACTCGAGCCTATTGAATAGAAAAAAAATCTTATACCTTTTTTACTTTTTTTTTAAAGGGGTCCGAAATGGGATGTGGAAAAACAAAAGTAGAGCTGTTATATCGAGTGGGATATCAAATGAAAGGGCTTAATTTGTAGATTCTAAAACTATTTTTGTTTTTTTTTTTAATTTTGTACATTTTGATTTATGACCAAAAACGTTCAAAAAAATACCATTCCCCCCCTATTATCTTTAAAGTTACTGAACAGAAAAATCTGTAATAATTACCAATTATTAATATCATCCTAAATATTACAGGAAAAATAAAACGGTTTTCCTAAATTGCATCGTTTTTTAGAAATTTTCAAAAATCGTACACATACTTATTTGCTCCTACTAAGCTAACGGCAATACAGTTTTTGTTGAACATTCACGTATCTACTTACGAGTTTGTACGGAACCCTCGGTGAGCGAGTCCGACTCGCACTTGACCGGCTTTTTTTAATACGAAGTAGTGTCTTTCAATATTTTATACTCAGTAACTTATTTTATTATGTAAGTTTTTTTTTATACAACTAGGGTGGCCAACAAGCGTACGGCCTGCCTGATGGTAAGCAGTCACCGCAGCCTATGGACGCTTGCAAGTATATTAAGTACTCTATTAACAACAATAAATTTGCTATACATAAGGTCATATGCAATTGTTCGGGCCGTTATCCTCGATTATCTTATGCTAATGTAGTTTCTGACGTTTTGGGACTTCTTATACACAGGTTTTGTATCACGCTATGCAGAGAATTGTACATATCACGCTATGAAAACGACACATTTTAACCAAATATGTTATTTAAGTCCATCACCATTCTAAACCATATTTTCTTTACTATGGGAACCGAGTAAATCAAACCACCGTGATATGAACACACTTGTAAGAATTAACATTTAACGGCAAGTCATTATTGTGTTGTGAAAATGAATTGTATTTAAGCGCGGGAATTATAGAAACAGCAATCCAACAAGTTCATTACGATTCCCTCCCTGGCCTCGGAAGGGATAAGACAGGATTTCGCCAAATTAGACTTTTGTTCTTGCCGTGTTTCGAACTTCTGGTCACTCCATTTTGGTAAACCGCCTTTTCAGCTGCCTCGTGTCTGAGGCTCGTTATTTACCCAGATTTTCCAGCAGAGGCATCATTTGTTTAATTTAGGCTGACTGTCTACTAAATTTGCTGAACGAAGTTATACGTTTAGGCGATTATTGTGAGTGTGTTGAATCGTCGCGAGTAAGCCTTATCTTAAACCTTTTCGGTATAATTATCTGTAAACATTTGCGCAGAGCTATTATTTTTATAGGTAAGTACGAAAACCATTTGAATTATTTTGTAGCTTATTTTATTCGTCTTGTGAGCAAACCAGCAGCCATTGTTAATTCTAATACGTATTGATTGTTTATGTCGTTGCAATTAAATGCTCTATCTTAGTAATAAAGCAGTGGTTAATTTTCAGCGAAAAATGGTCTTATAAAGTCGCGTCTTTAAGATTTAGACATTATATACTGGAATGGAACTCTAAGCTACCTATTTAATCATTTTGTGAATGAAGGATTTTTTATGAATACTACTCACTTCTAAGCAATTCATTTATCAGGCAGTAAATGAAAGGCAATTCCAATATTTTCAGGTGACTCGTAGAACTGGCACAAACATCGCTTAATAATGACTTGCCATATTTCGCAATCTAACGGTTTTAGTGCCTGAGAAGTGAGAACCACATCCCTAGTAGGTATTTATGCCGACCGCCGGTAACACCTGTGCTAACCTCTAAAAGGTGAAAGATTTATTCAACCGAGTGGTGAAGGTCAGGTGCGTTAATGTAGGCATTCATTAAACTTAAGACGTATTGGTTGTTTATACTTCGCTGGGCATAAATGTTTTCAGTTGAGCGGCTTCTTTCATGCAAGCTGCGACCTGCCAGAACGTCTATAATATTGTGATACATAGCGCAACCTTTTGCGCTGATCGGGATGGTGTGAATGACGATGAAAGCGCTTATTATATTTGCAAGTTATTCTAAGATAAGTAGCCCTGAAATAACAGAGCGTTGCGATGCGGTGACGGTTCATTTATTTTAATGTTGAAAAAGTACGCGCTATAGTATCATGGATAATAACAAAATGCAGAAAGATTAGAGGGCTATTTTTAGTTTTGATCGAGTACAACAAACTTGTGTTTTCTTGTGTTAGACAGTTTAGGTTATTAACTAAAATTTACGTATTGTACTTTACATATTTAATATTTAAAAACATACGAGTATAAATCTAAACATACAATAGATATACGAGTATAAATCTAAACGTTGAGTTCTATATTTAAAATGTTCAGGCTCAAGAGCCTTACCTATTATAACGATCCGATCCCTAGAAATTAAATGCCAAATTAAAATATCACGATGCACTGCCTTTGCGAAAATACTGGTGTAGTGTATCACTGAGGGCTCAGTTTTCTGCTACGTCTTCATTACAACCAATACGATCAACGCCTACAAACCAAAAAAAATGCTTACCTACTCCCTCAATCTCCCCTAGACGTTATTATTCGGTATCCATATATTTCAACTCAATCTCCCTTCCTTCCTGAAAAAGGAAGTATTTATGTGACCCTAACATACCTAGGTACAGACGTTTAGATGATATTTTTGAGGTCTAAAAAGTTTGTAATTGTTTCTACTCGGATTCTATTTTTACAATTCTTTTAACTCTAAAAATATTGTAATCGTTTCTGTCCTGATCCGATTTTTACAGTTTGGGTCTAGCGTAAGAGTTCTATAAAGTTTTAAAAATAATAATAAACATAAGTACTTACTACTTGTGTTTAGTCTTCAGAAAACAACATTTTATTGTGTTAACGTTATTAATGCTAGTTTGTCTTCGTCCAGAGCCAACGAGAAAAGAAATTCTATTTAGAAACAAGATTATTCCTCGTATATTAAATATGACAAGTTAATTGTCCGTCCGGGCGGCGGCAACAGCTGGCTATAAGTTTCAGCCAAGAGATAAATGGGACCTCCAGATACTTTAGATCTCGCAAAAAGTCGACATAGAGTTTTAGACACGATATAAAAGCAACGTTTTCAAGCAACTATATTTTGCCCCTTGTCATTAAATACGATTTTGAATTACATTACATATTTATCTATAGAAATATTGAGTCTATTACTAGCATAAGATCTCGCTAGGACCATATTGTAATATAGGTAAGTTAGTACCTACAAAGGCACCTGGGAAGCAAAAGTGCTTGACAACAACACATTTATTAAAATAACATGGAATTCAAAGATACCATTTAGGTAAATAATTTTGAAGTATAAGACTCTTTGTGCTTGAGCATGTTTTTAGGGTTCCGTACCAAAATGGTAAAAAAGGAACCCTTATGGTGCGACTCTGTCTGTCTGTCTGTCTGTCTGTCTGTCTGTCCGTCTGTCACAGCCAAATATCTCAGGAACTACTGCTGCTATCGATTTGAAATTTGGAATAGTGTTAAAAGTAGCTAACCCGAGCTTATTGGACATAAAATATATCTTGTACCTTTTTTACTTTTTTTTTAAAAGGCTCCGTAATGGGATTTTGAAAATTGAAAGTAGGGCTATTATATTGAGTGGGGTATCAAATGAAAGGGCTTAATTTGTAGATTAAAACACCATTTTTATTTTTTTCTTAAATAAGTAGTTTTTGATTTATACATTTTTATGTACCATTCCCCCCCTATTATCTCCGAAGTTACTGATCAGAAAAATGTGTCATAATTACTAATTATAAATTTCAACCTGAATATTACAGGAAAAATAGAACGGTCTTGCTAACTTTAATACTTTTTTAGAAATTTACAAAAACTTAAAAACCTTCGCCTAGCGGCGAGTAGCAAAACTAAGCGATGCCCTGTTTCACGCTAGGGGATTTCCAGGCAAAAACTAGATGGCGCTAAAACACTAAACATTTAACGATGTTATAATTGAACAAAGAAACATAGTATAGTAACAATTAGTTCGTAAACAGCTAATAATAAATAAATTCTAACATTTAAATACTGTGTCACGTTTGCAAAGTTGAATAATTGTAAATAATTATTTTACCAAGCTTATACATAGATAGCGTTGTGAATTCGGGGAACGGAGAATGACAGTCCTCTTGCTATTAAATAGAATCATTACTCGTCAGGTTCTAAGCATTACAGGAAAAATATAATTGTTTTCCTAACTTGCACTGTTTTTTACAAATTTGCAAAAATCATAACATATACTTATTTGCTCCTACTAAACTAATCGACATACAGTTTTTCTTGTACTATTCGCGTATCTACTTATGAATTTGTACGGAACCCTCGGTGCGCGAGTCCGACTCGCACTTGACCGTTTTTTTTATGAACCAAAGACAGACATTTTATTACAAAAATCTTTCAATTAGAAAATGAGTTAGGAAAGCCGACGAGAATCGTACCTAGTCCAAGTCTTGAAAAGTAGGTAAAATGGGTATCTATCTCAATATAACATCAATGCTTTAAAATGATTCGTATTTCTGGATAAACAGTAGTTAATTGTACAAAGGAATGCATGACCCAATGAAAACTTTTATGATATCCCCTGAAAAGCAAAAACTCACTGTAGAAACGTCAGTAGATAACATACAGAAAACCCCTTACCCAAGGTTTCATTCTAATGCGCGAAATCGTATACAAGAGTGGGTCGTTGCATGAATACTTGTAAAGGTTGCTATTTGCAGCATGTTTATGGGTGCCCGCGTCGGAACAAAGGTCCTATTAAATCCTGAGCTGAATTCTTTGAGAACTCTCTCCGCTTTGTCCTTCTGAATTGCTGCATTAGTATTTACTGCAGATGACACAACTTCAAAGGCAAAGATAATAAAACTATTTATAATTGTTTGTCCAAGTTTTGTGAACGTTTTCTTCATTGATAGCGTCGGTACAACCTATCCTTTTTGGGTAATTTTAGCTATACAAAACTTATTAGTATTCAGATGATAGGACTTGGCAGGCAGGATACGGTCTTTGACGAAATTTGGATGCCTAAAATGAGTATATGACAAGGAAGGCCTAGGAGTATTACTTTCTGGTTCCTGGTAAACTTTTAACATCTTACTGGATGTGGTATAACCCGTTTGATTAGTTAAGCATTTATTTATTCTACTGGTTGTGATTTGTTACACAATTTCACTATTGCATTATAATGAAAACAATGATTGTAACAAAATTTGCATGAAAGAACAGATTGACATCCCATCCATTCAACTATTCAACTGCGTTCTTTCTATAAACACATCTCATACTGGTAGGGAAGTAACACTAGTAACTAGCGCCTTCTTTGCGTCCATCCATATCCAAGTCAACACATGAAGATGAACCAACACACCGAGAAGGTCGTAAAAAAAATAAAACAAGTCAGAGGAGCCCTCGGCCCTATAATAGGATACTATGCGAAGATGGAACGGGAAACGAAATTGGCTATCATACAGACCTGCATCCTACCCCTGCTGGACTACGGAGTAGTGCAACTAGTCTCGAGGTATAGCGCAACGAACCTGTCCAAAATCGAACGCTAATACAGAATGGCACTGAAAAGTGCCGCTCAATTACCGAGACGAACACCCACAGAAGCGATCTGGGAGATGGCTGACATCGAAGCCTGGCACCTACGTGCCGAGGACCTCAACACCAAGATGTTGGAAAATATCGCAAGATTACAAATAAAAGACCTTGAGACCCCCGGCGACGCCTATATGGCGTACGGCGAATTTAACCCCCTCAGGGTGAATTTTAGAATAGGCGAAATTTTGTATGACCCGAATAAAAAAGCACATAGGCGTTGGCCTATCAATAAAACGAAAATCCCACGTCACCTTAGAATAAGATAGTTTTAAGCACATAAAATCAATAAAACCCGTGATCTGTTTGTATAAACTTATTGCGAATAAATAGAACACAGCAAACACAGATCCATTAGGACATAAGTTAGCTGGCTCACCCCTACACGGCTCACCGGTCATAGGGACATATAATGTAGTACACAAAATAGGCAAATAATAGTACATTGTGCACCGAGGGTAGTAAGAAGGGAATGACTAACGAGAGTCTATTAGGAGGCTTTTAATGACTCGAGTTGGTAATCCCCTTACTGCCCGTGATACACACAATGTTTTTCATCACATTTGCGAGGAAAAAAAATAAAACATAAAAATCAAATCAAACTAAACGCACCCGCTACGAGACCACTACAACTGTCAACTTTTTCAATATAGTCTTCCACAGATAATGCTAAGAACTGCGTTTAGTTTTTAAACTTGACAGGCAATGCCGCCAGATTGTACCGATTTTCATAATAAAATTTTAAAGTAAATTAATTTAATTGCATTAAAATAATTGCAAAAATTACTGAAATAATAGTAAAATATACCATATTAGTTTTATTTATTTATTTATTTATTTATTTATTTTATTCAGGAGAACCAACAGCTATTACAGTACAAATAGAAACTTCAGTAGAAATACAGAGCCAATTACAGGAACTCACATGTAGATTTAAAGTAAGAAACATAGACTTAAGCAATACGCACACACATCTTACAACCTGCAGCGCACACATGCAGGAGACAACATTTTTACAAGAACCAAACTTTTAACGTTAAACATTCAATAAACAAGTGAAATAAGTAAATATGTACTACCCGCTATAAAACAGCAATAGGATGCGTGTCAACAATAGCACTTACAAAAGACTAAATAGTAATTAACCTCTAACAGTATAATGCAAAACCGATAAGAGAATGAAGAAGTGCATTAATGGTTGCTCAATTAAAACACATTTTAGATAATTTTCGCCTCACAGAAGGAATTACGCAATTAAATATGTCAATATCGAGCTCTTTCGTTAAATTATTTAGTTTTCGACTTGCGCGGTTAAGGAAACTGTTCTGTCTATATTTGGATGATGTTCGTCTTAGAGAAATGGGGGGGAAGTGCCTTTTGGACCGAGAAGGAGTAATAAATGAAAGTTCCTGGAGCAACTCAGGGCAGTCGATGCCGCCAGTTGTAATTTTAAGAAGAAAAATAGTATCCGCTATTTCCCGGCGCTTATACAGTGGAATCAAATGATTATACACTACACTATTTTATGTACACTAAAATTGGTTTTGTAGCCAAGTTTTGAAGATCTGAAATAAGCCTTGGCTGATTTGAAACCTCCTTAGTCTGAAATGACGTACGGGTAGGTCCTATATTTTAAAACTAAACTCATAACTCCCACGGGAGTTATATATTATTTTCATACAGTTTTTCCTCCCGTGGGAGTTATAGATTTTTTATAACCCACGGGAGGTAAATCGGCTCGAGCTGGTCTATAAGCCCGCGTGTTATAACACCCTTTACGAGCAAGTGTGATGAAAATGATATTCTGATTCTGATTCCAAGTCAACAGTCAGATATTGCTGGCTATGTATAACGATTGTATTTCATTAGATGTCAAATGATTAAGTACTGTCGTTAACATGATACGACATAAGTATAAATATAAGTAATAACTATTATTAGATAACAAAAAAATTGGTATGGCTGCTATTCGTACACAGGAAGGGCTCACGTTTGTTGTTTCTCACTGTTTTTGTTTCTAGTTCTTGTTTCTGATAAGTATAAAAACTTTTATTTTATGTGTCGGCAAATAAGATAATGTCAAGTACTCAATGATTGTTCTACACTATGTCAAAAAAGTTCGGATACAATATGTTTCGAACTGGCATAAATTACATGAAGCACCAAATGAATTATTATATTTTTAAAATTTAAGCTTATATTTACAGAAACAAAATACAGCCAATGCACTATTTTTAAGGAATCATCATATTTACTGGAAATATGACGTCACGTCATAAGCTAATTGGAGAAATTGGATAACTCGCTGTCCCGGAATGACAGAGGTGCGGGTTCAAATCCGGCATTAGCTGTAGTCGATCGTATTTGATTTTTCAATGCATTTGCTCAATGTATCTATAATTAAAATACAGCCACTTCAAACGTCTGTCATATTTAATTCATGTGTAAAACACGATGAGGCAATTTCAAGAAGTAATTGTTACCAAATACCGTAATGACGAGTGCCTTAGTGACATTTTCAATGCGATGAAATCTCTTGGGCTCAAACACGACTTTGTTTATAAAACATTAAAACGGTTTAAACAAACCTGCTCAATAGAGGATCGTAAGAGATCTGGTCGGCCGCGATCAGCGAGAAGAGATCGGGTGGTTAAAATTGTGAGGGAGCGAATTAGACGTAAAAACCATCGATTTATTCGAAAACTAGCAGCCGAGTTGAAAATTTCAAGAGGATCTGTCTATAATATATTGAGACATGATCTTTGGTGTTACTCGTACCTACACGAAACTTAAAATTCATGGACTTTCCCAGGCGTCTAAGCAGAAGAGGGTCGAGCGATCAACTACGATACTTTCGTGGCACGCTGGGGATGTATGTTTTCTCAGATGAAAAACTGTTTTTCTTAGAGCAACCCCACAATGCTCAAAACGATCGGTTGTACGCGGCAAAGATGGACGACATTCCAGAGAATCAGAAATACGTTCCAAGATTTCAGGGTGCTCCTTCGGTAATGGTTTGGGGAGCAGCGTGTAAGCGGTGTCACGTAAATAAATAACCTATCAGCCTAGCTTTAGTGGGTTACCTATTCGGACAAAAATAATACAAGTTATTTATATTTATACTAAAATTTATTTAATTATTCCTAAAAATTAATTACAACCGGAAGGTTTATGATTAAGTAATACTTTAGTTTTAAGTTAAGTTGTAATTTTAAATTAAGTTGTAAGTTAAGTTTAAGATTTAGTTAAATGTAATTAAGACTTAAAGTTAGATTTTTAGTTTAAGTTTAATTTGTAAGCTAGGTTTTAATTTTAAGTTAACTAGTCTAACAAGGTGGGTTCGATGCCTAGATTTTGGGTCGTAATAATATCCTGAGAGTTGGGTCAGTTCTCCTTATAACCTCACGCCCCTTGTGGTACGACTGCGTGGAAGCGGCGAATGGCGGGTTGGTAGTACTGCAGCGTCAGGACAAGATGGTGGTCAGCGCAGGCCTTCTCTGCAGCCCATGGACTCTCAAGCGTCGAAAAAGGACGACTCCCAAAGTCGTCAGTCTGTCTTCAAGGTTTGAACCCGTACGGTGTTCCTGGAACGCGTCCAATCATAACAATTAGGAACGTGTCATTATTCTGCCCTGGACTGTTGAACATCACACACGCGCGTGCACTAAGGGGTGGGTATTTACAATTAAGCAATCGGGTGTATGATGGGCAGTCCAGGTACATGAAAGGCGAAGCGGTGATGTGAGAATCAATTGCTAAACACAATTTATATTAAAACGGCAAAAGCAAATTGCACAAGCAATGCCGAAGGCAGAATGTAGTATGTATATTTTGCAATAACATGAGATTCTCACATCATTACAATCAGAACAGAGTAGCGTAAAATGCAGGAAGCTTTATAATGAGGTTTTATGATTATTTAGTCAGCCCTTATAGATAAATATTAACAAATCTTATTTTTGTTACAAAATTTCTGTTATAGCTAATATTCAAAATGTAGTTAGTATTTTATATTTTTGTTTAATTTCATCTATTGTTATAATGCTATAAAGAAATCACTTTAAATTATATAGTTCCGAGTATGTAGTAATTAATTATTCATTGTAAATAACCTAGTTAACACATTTACATTATAATATTTATCCATAAGAAAGATTTGAGTACAGCTTTGAAGCGGGCAAATTCATCTTCAAAGAAACATGATTTGCAATAAGAATCATCTTTTACAATGGTAACTACATAATGAGAAAAGCGTAATTAACTACGTGAAATGCAGATCAAATGAAGATATGAACGATTAAAACGAAATAATGCATGGATTGATAATGAGAAGCGCAGTTGAATCCAGAATGTTCGACTACACAAAGCAAGGTTACGGCAAGGTTAACGCGAATGGTACCAAGTTAACTGTACATTCTTGGTTCTACTGATTTACTATTCTAAATGAACACTATACCTACTTAATTTAAGAGATAATTGCAACACTTACCCGATATGGGATAATAAACTCACTGAATTTACAATTTGAGTATTAAATTAAGTTACGTCCGCTCCGTAGCGGGCGTACGAGAAGTGGACTCTGGCTCAAAGCGACGCGGGCTCACAGGCGAGCGCTCGCGACGGAGTGTGTGACGCGGCCTCTGCGCAGTGCAGGCCCGGGCGCGTTCGGATAACTTCGGCTATGCCTCGTATCTCACTGAGGTATGAGTCATCGCGCGCGGATTAACTAATTCTATTTGGATTTGTTTTTCAAGACCATTGTTATTAAAATTTGAGTTTATTTACGAGTAAGATATTATAATTTAGAATATATGTATTAATTTAAGTAGGTTAAGTTAATAATAAGGTAGTTATAGGTATAGTTAAGTTAAGGCTTCAATTAGCTTTCTATTATAGATGTACTCAATGTATTAACGTTTCAATACGTTACAGCGGGGTAAACTTCATTTTTTATTTATCGATAAGGGTGTTAAAATCAACGCTGTAATACGCTGCTTTGCAATACTTACAAAACCGAATGTCCTCCCAGCTCTCTGGTTTTTTTGGATTTTTTTGTATGGTCTTATATGCTCTCAAAAGTGAATAATTATAAAATATCGAATTTGGACTAATTAAAAAAATACATCGATCATATTTGGGATGAAATGTCTATGGATATAGTGCGTGCCGCATGTGACGGGTTCGAGAAAGTTTAAGCCTGATTAGGAAACAAGGCGGAGTCATTTCAAAACATTTATTGCAAATATTTTTTATTTATTTCTTTTTAATATAAGAAACGTTTCATATGGTTTGGAATTGTGTAATTATTTTTATGATATATTATATTTGTATCCGAATATATTTGACACGGTGTATGTATTCTACATTAGTATCTACGTACTCTTACAACTCTAGTTGAATAGCGGCTTAGTCCTGTCTCTCTACAAAGGCGCCTTTGTGATATACATCTAACACAAGATATGTAATGTAGCACCCACTTCCTCCACCTAATTAATTGGACAATGGGCAGAGACATAAATGCGATGTTATTTTAATTAATTAGATATGCCCTTTTCATCGTATTTGCGTAGACAGCGACTAACCTTTTATGATAAAGATTAAAGTTCAAACACGCTTGGGTTTTGAACTATTTTCTCTAATCTAATTTGTAAACCCTTAGAACTTTTTTCTTATGTCTAAAAATTTACTTGTTTACGCTCACGCATCGTATTTCTGAACGAAAATTATCCATCTTTTGCGACCCACTTTCCACTTCTTTCACTGACTACCAGCAGTTTAGATCTTACTTTATAAAGCAGGAGAGTAAACAAAATTTGGGCTTACAGAGTATCTTCAAATAAAAGAGCGGGGATAAGATAAGCAAAGAAGAAAGTTTACATAGGTAACGTAAAAATACTTCCAAGTAAATATTCTCGTACATTTTATCAATATTTTTACACCATTAATGAATTTATCGAAGCATCATGTTTCATTAATTCGGATAGCGGTAGTTGTAGAGCTGCGAAGCCTAGATAAACTTGAGCTTTGTGGTATCCGTGAAAGCATCTCCACATTAACGTAAATAATCGTCCATTTCATTTTGCGGAGTGAAGGCTCTCGAAGGGAATTGGCTCAGAGCCGGCACCATTTATTACGTCCATAAACTTGAGAACGTTCTAACAATTGTTTTACGCATACTGAAAACTGCCCCGATTTGTCACGTAAGCGCGATTGAATGGAAACGAGTATAATCGCCGACGGGGATTATTGGAATCGGAAGATTGTGGAGATTCTGATGAGTCGCAGATTGGATAGGGGAAGGGTGGTCGAAGTTGTCGCGGTGAACATGTGTAGACGGTGGAAGGTGTCGGCTGCACGATCGGGAGGCGGTGGGGAGTATCGATCGGGGCTGCGCAACAAGTGCCGACGGCCGCGGCCCGCGCGGAGCGGCGCGCCCGGCCTCTCGGCACCATACCCGACGTCTTAACACGACTCTGCATATCCTTATGTTAATCTTTTCCTCCCTGTAATTATTCTAAATACCAATACGTGACAGACATGCTTACTTAACTCCAGATGGAATGTTCTGCAACCACTTATGCAGCCTCTATTAGAATTAAAATTAACCTCCATGAAAGTACGTCGTATATCGGTATGTTTATGTCCTTTGTGCGGTTGATGGGTTGGAATAGTAATTTCATAGATTCGGACGCTCCAAATCCGACTGGGAAACGGTTACAAGGCCGACCGCGAAAGGGTGACAAGGGAATAAAAGTCGAGCTTAACATTTCTAAAAACTGATGTACATACTGTAACATATAAAACCGCTAATTCTGTTATTAAAACATTCTACATAAACTCTAAATGGGCTAGAGATTTTTGATATTATAAGCATTACTAACATTTTCCCGCGGCTTCATCCGCGTTGTTCCCGTTATTGTCCCAAAGGAACTCTTTATCGGGATATAATGTATCCTATGTTTCAATCCAGGACTTCGTCTACTTGCATGCCAAATTTCAGCTTGATCCATCCAGTTGTTACCCCGTAATAAGGTAACAAACATCCAAATATCCAAACATCTTCACAAACTTTCGCATTTATAATATTAGTGGGATAGTAAATTAAGTAAAAGTAAACAATAGATACTCGGGCACGTCACACAAATATTTGTCCTTACCAGGATTTGAAACCGGGACCTCTAGCTTCGTAGGTGGTCGCACCCCACTGAGCTACACGTGTCGTCATATTCGGATTAAGGTGACGCATCGCTAAACAATGAATCCGTTTTCGGAGCATTTGCGCCCCGCAACCCGCTCACCCCCCTATATTTTTACGCGGTATACCGTATATCACACACAATCAGTCGCAAAAATGACATTTCAAGTTACATTATAATCGATGCTAATAACGCTCACTTATAACCTGTGTCTATAAAAACTGTCATTCTAAAAAGAACTCAATTCCATAACCCTATATGTCAAATTTGCAAACGCACATTGAAAACTTTACATTAATATTACCTATCGAAAAGTGCCTACATTGTTTATGTCAAAAGTGAACAGAAAATAAATGGAGTCGCTTCCTATATTTTTAAATTTTTTATTTGTTAAATCGATACACAAAACTTAGTAATGATAATGTATTCTACAGATCTACTCAAATCAATAAAACACTACCTTGTTTTCTGTACTGTTTGTATGGGAAAAAGTAAAGTGAAATTGATAAATATATGTACCGTAAAAACGAGTAATTCTAAATATTATTTGTGTTATTTATTTGAATGGAATAATCAAAAAACTTTAAATAATTTTCGTGGATTTTCCGAATACGACCCTTACTAATATTATAAATGTGAAAATTTGTGAAGATGTTTGGATGTCTGTTACTAAATACGGGGTAACAACTGAATGGATTGATCTGAAATTTGGCATGTAAGTAGATCATGTACTGGATTGAAACATAGGATCTATGCCGGTAATTAGTTCCCTTGGCACTATAACGGGAACAACGCGGGTAAATGCTAGTAAAGAATAAATAATTAATCATTTGAAAAGTGGTCGAATGATTCATTCGCGGATATGCTATTCACGAATAAATAATTCAGCAATAAAAATATCGTGTTATTGTTTAGTCGAATAATTATAAGTCCTGATAATTATCCGAATAATCTTTTGTACTCGGATAATTATTAGGACAAAAGATTATTCCAATAATGCTAATCTTTGGTTAAGAACTGGTAATGTATAGATAGGTACTACTGCAAATTATAGCACAAACAAAAATTAATTCGAGCATGGTGTTTTTACGGGCAATATATTGAACAATTTTTACATTTTAAATTTACAATATATTTACAATTTTACATATTTGTCGGGAAGCACTCTCAAGTACTTCGGGGCGCGGGTTGCGGGAGGAAAGACCGGGAGGCAGAGATTGGGCGAGCCCATGTCGTGCGCGGACGCACATGCGTGTTGACGAGTGATTGATTTGATAATTGGACTAATTACCTAGTGTTAGAGATTTATTAAGGACAATCGACCTGTAATATTGTCTAACCTAATTAAATCGTGTATTGGACTAATTTGACTGTTTTTATCATCTCGGGGAACCCACTGGCGATTTACCCATCAAAATGCCCACAGATGACGAAATATCGGACTTGCAGAATGAAATTGCGACATACGAGTATTTATATTTCAATCTACGTCCATGTCAAAAAACCTCTGTCAGGCGTTTGGAAACAGTATAAAATGACCACCATTAGCCATATATGTACCTAAGGTCAGTGCGTTGTCTGTGCCAGTGGTAAAAAATGTTTAAAAAGTTATTAAAACATCTTTATCGATACTAGATATAATGACAATCTAGTTGGCCTTTGAGTGTTTATAATAACATGTGTAGATAGTAGATGTATGCAACTTTACATAATTAAGCCTTAAATACTCGTGTGATCTTATAATGGTTATGTTGCTATCGTGTTTTAAGACCTCTCGCTATGTATCAGTAGTATACCCTTCTTACATATTTACATTTTGTAAGCGGATAGTTCTCATATTGTTTTACGAATCCATCACAGACGTGGTTAAACTGTTGAGGTTTTATGAGGCAAACATTGATTTAATATACCAGAGAGTGATATGTATTATACATTACCTAGGTACTAAGTATTGGCTACTCACTAATGCATTCAAGAAAAACCGACTTATGAGCCATCCTGTATATTTACACTATTATAGTTTTCCTTATTTTAATTTAATACAATGGGTATATTACAAATGTTTCTATTTACGTACACCAAAATAATATTTAATTGTACAATTGAAAGTCTCGACGACGCCGCTGTTCCAATGTCAACATTAGTTGTCATCTTCCCGCAGCGTAAACTAGACTTATTTGTGGTATAAATATGACGATTACTTACTTTCTCTTAGTCATATAGTTACATTTTTCAAGTAATAGTGCTTTCCTTTTCCTTTTGGAAAAACCAACACGCTTTTTTCCCATTATTAAATAAGATTTCTCACAGGTTTTGTTTACGGCGCGGCCAGTCAACTGTCACAGACCTGTCGTTGGCAACGGCCGTCGGCGGACTGAGGGGAGACTGATTTCATACAAATACGCGCTTGTGCTAGCTTATATGAAAAGGTCGTATACGTAGAAACGGTTTTTTTCGTTTCAATTACAAACTACAATTAATTTTCAAGAATCTGGTCTCAGATATTAAAGTATAGGTTAAAACTATGTTACTCAGAGAATTTAGGGGCTTAAATAGGTCTGGTTTGCCTGTACAGTGCAAATTCCGCTTTTGAAAGAGGTATCTTTGACATTCAAAAGTCTGTTACAAAAGTTAGCAAATCGTGTTTCTGCGTCTCAAAAAATGGAGTAGATGATCCCAATAATCAGGTTATCAAATATTACTTTCATATGTTTTATGATTCCTGAGAAAAATCGAAATCCCTGCCACCAAAATTTCCGATTCGTCATCTTAACCAAAAGTAATAAAATTGCTTCATGAAAGTACGGAGAAAGTTAATAAAGAACAATACCCGCGACAATTACATACTAAATAGGGCTGCAAGTTTTGCTGACGTTTCCTAATAGGCGATGTAAAGTAGGACGGAGTTCGTAATCCTTGTCGAGTCACCCACTATCGCGGAACTTTTCCGTTCAGCTCGTGAAGATAAAACGAGCCCCGGAATCTGTTACGTTCGCTTGATATGTCGTTAAAAGGTTGGAAACTCAACTTAGAGCGGATGTGAGTTAGTCAATACTGAACGACTTCGTTCGGAACTAACGTATAACTAGGTATATACCTTCTGCGCTACAGTTAACATAAAAGTACATTTCAGTAACGATGGTATGGTAATGATAAAAAGTATGGTTATGGTCTTTTTTCTACTCCTGTTCTGTTATCTGTCTTTTACTTGGTCACGAACACTAATATAAGAACATACATAATATGAGTTCAGAGAAGTCTATACTCTATTCCCCTTAACAGCACTAGTGTCGTTATAGTCACTTTACGTTATTGCTAGCATCCACAGACTTCTAAATCTAGGTTAAACTTAGGTCAAGGATTAAGCGCTCAATTCTAACTTCACGATAAAAATTCACAACTACCAACTTAACAAACAATTAAATTCCTACGATTCATAAGAAAAACAAAACTTTCCGAATTAAATTAATTGATGCCAACATAAAAAAAGGTATTTTAATTATCGTCACATCGTGTCACCAGCCATATCAAAAAAAAGTTTACCATAGACACAACTGTCATGCCGGCTGTACACACTTGGAGAGACCGGACGAGACACGCGTGACGGACGTCCATGTATTTTATATTTTAACCTAGTCGTAGAAAAAGTATTGTATGCAACGTTGTATAATTAAGTCAAAAAACGCTCATTGCGTCTCTATTTGCGATACTCGCCGCATTCGCGGCTCGTATCGCAACTCACGCAATTCGCATTTTTTGAACCTTCTTATACAACTGTTGCATAAAATACTATTTCGCATTTATAATTATCGTAAAGCGTAAATCGCGTTTATGCTTGTCAAAAAGGCAGGCACTTAACATTATTCTTACTCAAATGGATGATGATCTGCGTTGTATACATTTAAAATAATAAATTCGGCTATATTCCCAGATACACACTTTGCAGCATATAAGACGTATGCTACTTTTGAATAAAATGTACATGCCGTAGGTACCTACCTCAAAACCCATAATATATAACATTCTAGACTCGTTCTAGTCTACACCTATTTTACATAGGTATCTACCTAATCAGTATAAAAAAATCGAATTATTGACCTAATCAGACATTAGGTATGTCCAAATTATTAAAATTAAGAAATCTTATCTCTTTTTAACGGCCAGTCTAGTTTTTTGAACCGAGAAAGCTATAACCACATTTTTATAAAAAAAAACCCCACCGCGGTGCACTTTGAAACTGCAAACTTCATGCCCAGTGACATTTGCACCATCAAGACGAATCTAATGATGTATCATCTATCAAAATCGGATGTGTCGTTGAGTAGTTACGAGCGGACACAGGAACGGGCATACATACAGGCCAAACACATAACCCTCCTTTGGGCTTCGCCGCAGTCGGGTAAAAATTTGCATAGTGTTTCCCTTTATGTACGTTGTAAACAAAGAGAAAACAGCGGATATTGAGCTAGTTTTTAAATATTTTCCTTAAAGATCTAATTCTCTCAATGATGTCTTCTAACAAAGCTTAAGCTGAAAAACGTGCGCACAATAATTTTTCAATGTCATAACTAAGCGAGTCACTACTTCTTCTATCCCATTAATCTCTTTTGCATATTGTTCAAATGTGTGCTTTATATAACTAAAAATACGGTCGCTTCTTCAATTAAATAATTAGATAATATCGGAGGTTTTCTGAGTTACCGTGTAAAGGTATTAGCGAGTTTTATCTACCGGTGTCCCGCCGGCGGCCGACACGACATGCCGTGCATACTTTGCCGTATCTGACCTTTATGACAACGAACAGACACATTATTATGGGAAAATATTCGTTTTTACTTCGTTATAAATAATGAGAAAAATGGTTTTGCGTATTTATAAGTATAGGAGCGGTTTAAATAAGGATAGTAAGGGGTTCTCTGGTACGGGAGGCCAAGATCCTATTTGAGCTACTGTAAAATACTTGTCAATTATATCATGGACGTATTTAATAGGATTAGCACAAGTGGAGGCTTCTTCACCTGTCGCGAGACAGCGCATGACTGTCACTTTTGCACTATATTGAATGGAGAGGGAGGTTACTTAGCAAAATATCTAAGATCGAATGTCATAAGCTCGATACAATTAGATAAGTCGTTCTGCCTACTTGTGCATTTCACGATTTAGACGTTTTGCTAAGAAAGTCTTTATAAAACTATGACTTTTCGCAAACTTTGACCTCCTGAACCCGTTGACGCACCTTAAACACAGTGACGTGACATATGCGTCACTGTTTTGACGCGGTTACGCAGCAAAATATTTAAGATCGAATGTCAATAAGCTCGATACACATATGTCTAGAATGTCGAGAATCTAAATGAATAATGTTCGTTGTCTATAACGTTGGAAATACATACAACACGATTGGTCGAAAGATTATAATATCGAAGGACAAAATGAATATGATTATTTCATATAAAATTGATTCACATAGGTATGTCTAGAATGTAGAAAATTGAATCAACAAAATAATTGGGGAACTATCACGTTCTTTAAACTATGATGGAACAAACGAGTAGACGATCAGTCTGATAGTAGGTAATTGCAGGCAGCTGTGTCTATGGGCGATTTTGAGCGGCGCAATAAACAGCTCTTATTGGTGCAAACCAATAATAGCTGTTTATGCATCACTACCTGAAGACGAAGATGAAATGTCTCTGGTGCCAGATATTTTACAAGTCATATTAAATGTAGGTTTTGGTTAGCCGCTTAAATGATTCTGAAGTACCTAGACTGAAGTCTAGATATTTTGCCACGTAACCGCAGAGGGATATACCTACCTATCCCTGTTCCGTATTTGTCGTGCTATATGTACCGCTTTGCTATTGACACGACTTGAATGAATATTGTACTGCTTAGTAATTTAATGTCTCAAGAGCCCTCTGGGCCTATCAGACCGACGAATAAACAGTTGATCTTTTAGCTTGTCTTTCTGTATTCAGAAATACTTAAACAGACTAAATTTTAGTAAAACCCATGTCGTTCCCGGCGGTACTACGTGGAACATTTCGTGATGATATATGGGACCAAAATGTAAACCCAAGTATTAAGGTACAATATTAATGTTTATTCAAGACAATGTTATAACATTCTGTATCATTAACCTAAATAGTTTTATTAAAACATCTTGTCCAGAAGTATTATTGAAAAACACAGAGATGCCGAAATTTTATCATACAAGAGCCCTACACGTTTCAAATCCTCAGTGCTATACGAGACAATCATGTATTTTAATACAGCATACAATATTATATTTCATAAACATCAATATTTTAGTTATAGTTGGTTTTGTAGTAGTAGAAATATACTCTATTCGTAGGTAGATGGGTACAAAGAAAGGCAAACACTTTGCTTAATACAGATTGTCATTATAATAATTCTAATGTAGATAAGAATACGTTTTTATTTCTTAAAATAGTCCGTATTGCATTAGGTATATTAATAATTGTTATTTATGTTACTTTCCTTTGAGATACAAAGTAAACGAATAAGTAAACAATGGATCTGACAACTAAGGAATAAGGATCCCTATTTCTTAAAAAAGGCACATCCATAAACTTGAAATACTTTAAGTTAACTTTATAAATTCTTTGAATTATAAGGATTTCAACTTAACTATTTTGATCAAACATTTCACAAAACTAAAAAATAAACATTTATTTTTCCATATATAATTATTTATAACTATGTTAAATACGAGGTAGATTATATGCTAGAGGGGACAGATAGTTCTTAACAGTTATATGTTTGTTGCCGTAACCTCATGTAATAAATTTGGTAGTGAACATTAGACACGTTCAAAAACTTCTGTTATTCTGAGTAGAAAAATGCTTAATATTATTTCGATATTGTAATTAGATGAATTGCAATGCAATATAAACGTGAAATATGTCCACACACTAAACACATACGTAGATGACTATTTGTCGATAACCTAATAGCCTCCGGCGATCCCATTTCGACTGCACCTGATACTCGTAGCTTTACAATGTTAAATACATGCAAATGACACGGAAATTTGTATCATATTCACAAATCTGCCATATTACAATGATAAACCCAATTTGAGGATATGTTAGATTAGGTTAGCATTTGTCAGAGAAGTTATTAAAACTAGACTAATTAATGACTAGTGAGCTGTAGATCCCCTGGTTATACAAATATACACTTGATAATTAACTTAATGCAGTATAAGGGCCAACCATTAATCTACATACGTGAACAATATGAATAATTTTACTTTAAAAAGCAATAATATATTAGAATCAAACAAGGAGCCTGTGCTGTGTTCGTATAAAATATAAATAATTCATCTTTAAGAACGTAATAAGTAACACATTAATACACAAGGTCACTATAATGAAATAGCTACACAGTTCATCTATTTCTAATCCATTGGGTTATACTTCTACAGGACTTTAATGTAAAACAATATTCTAAATAGGTAAGTTTGTTACACAACTTTTCGCTGCAAATGGTATGGTGTACAATAAAGAACGAAAAACACTTGGAAATAACAACAATGGCCTCCGGAGATTATCGCCCGCGCACGCGGCGCACAGCTCCTACTCGTAATTAGCCGAGCTTGTACCCCAATCAAAACATTCGGGTTAATCGCAAATATTATGCCGCGGGGAAAACGGATGAAAAAACTCGACCATTCACGCCACCAGCACGTATTTACCGCTGCCCGCTTTCAATACAGCAAATATTAAAGTTACTTTATATTTTTCCTTTAGAACTGGTATGCAAAAGGACAATACGAACTACTTACTATTCACGATAAGAAACCACACCTAACTAGGACACATCTGAAGTTTCATACAATACATTCAGTCGATTTTTTTTTTCTCTATATAAGGCCGAGATATACTCAGCCCCATCTAAACGTAGTTCTGTAGCTTACGTTCAACTTACAGATAAAACCAGTCACAGATACCTTCTTTCTTATATAGCACATATATCTTCTTTACATACATTGCTCTGGAATATATCTAAACTTATGTAAATCTTTGCTCGTAGCATTGGCATTATATTAACATTAGACAGAGATGTATAATTTATATAAGGGGTGTCTGTACTCAAGCGGATTATTTGTATTGGACATTGTATCTCAGAATTTTAATTGGAAAACCTTAGCTACAAATGATAATTGATAACTTTCATTATATTTCACTGATTCTACTTCAAAAATTGACCAGCCATTTGGCAGTATCGTATCAGTGATGAAAAATATTTTGTTGATATTAGAGCACATTTAATTTATACTGGTGGAGTTTAATGCTGTTACTTTAGTACAGTCCACGTTGTAAATATCTGAGGATTGTGAACCGTTTATACTTATTCATGCAAAACGTTGGGAGGACTTAACAAATCGCTACCGTAGCAGTTTTCCAATTATTCGGAAACCCTTCCACCGCGGTATTATCTTTAAGTTATTTATTATGGATATAAATTCTCGACTAATTGTAAGTTCCCACCGATCTACAGATTAATAATAATTGGAGTTTAGTTAATTTGTCGGTGAAATTGCTACATTTATTAGCATTATTCTACACGGAATGAAAATAATTCAAGGATAGCACTTAGACGCTTAAACTGGAAGTAATTAATAACAAAAATGTCGCAAAATATCTAAGAATACATTTAGCTAAATTATATTTTCAATTAGAATAGACAAAACCATAATGAACCTTGACACAGAGTCGGCGAGGGTTATATTTCAAAGGGTTGAACTCTGGCTGTTATACGAAAGTTTTAAACAACGCCTTATGGGAATGGAAATGAAATTCGCGATTAGGTAATAATAGAACTTCAAATGAGAAACGAACTTCGAGATAATGGCCGGGGAATAACAAACACATTTGCACGAAGTAGTGACAAATGTATAAATGTTTATGTAACGTGTCAAAGCGACTCGCGTACATTGCGATACTCGTGATATACATTACCTAGATATGACTCCAAATTCAAAACCCTTTACCGACAAGATGTTTTTAAATTTCCGTAATGTTTTTTACAGATTTATTTAAGAATCCTCTTAAGATATTTATCACGGGTTGCGTTCATATTAAAATTGAGACCTGTTGTCAATTGGTTTTGTAGTTTAAGAGATGATGCACGAATTGCGCTTGCTGTTGGCGTGTCGTTCCCTTATCTGCTGTAGGTGTGCGAGCTGTGCTGGTGATGGGACGTGGGCGGCGTTGGCTGAGGTGGGAGGAGTGCCAGGTACGCCCTGGGGTCCAGTGGGGAGGGACTGGCGCCGGCGCCGACGGAGCGCGGGGGACAGGTTGTACTTCACTTTGGCCTGCACCAACAGCTCCTTGAAGATCTGGGACACATTCATGTTATCCTTAGCTGAGGCTTCCACGAATCCGTTCTCCCAGTCCACGGTCACCACTGACTCGGTTGTGTGGAAGTCTACCTGTTAATCAGAATAGGTATATATTAATACTAGGGAACGCCACGTGCTTTGCATAGATAGATTATCAAAATCACACAGGTATATAGGTGCTTCTTCTCACCAAAAGGTCATCTACCGAAGCGCCAAAAGAAAAGAATCAGACATGTAAAAGAGCCCTTGAGCCCTACTTGCAGAAATAAATGAATTTGAGTTTGAATTTGCCTTTGTTTTGCTCGACTTGGCGCCCCCGTCTTCTAGGGAATGTTCCTAGAAGATGCTGTCCCATTGCCCATGCAGCATTTACCTTAGATATTCTTGGTTTGTCTACGCCTGCCTCCCCCCCTTGTTCTTAAAAACCAACCTATATGTGTATTAATGCAATTTGTATCAATTTATTGCGAACTGACTGACGTTTAGGCAAAGAGACGCATTACCATAGTTCTTAAATTACATATAAACTACCGGCGCTACCTAAGCAATCGTATAGGTTCCCCTAGATTCTTAACAGGAAATCTCAAAAATAATATCTAAATTTTGAAAATAACCATAATTCCTACTCAATTTGCCACTAAATTACTTACTTTAAAATTCGTCTTAGCTTGAGAAATAATCAAGTATCATAGGAATTTACCAATGGAGCGTCACATCAAAGGGCAGATTTCGGAATGACAAGTAGAAATTGATTCATAATTAGCATGTCATCATCAGCGCACAGCGCTTAATGAGCTACCGAGAGATTTATTGCTCGAAGTTTTACGAGCCAAGTTTGTGAGGTGCCCGAAGTGTCGTCGGAATTCAGAGACAAATGAGCGCAACAGATGCCTATCTTGCAGGAAACCAGAGATATAAATATCCGTTTTCAACATCCTTCCGTAAAATATAAACTGGCGCTTATATTTCATTACAAAAAAGAGGGTGAACAGTTTTTTCTTTAGGTAATATAATAACTGAGCGATTGGTTACCTTCAGGTTCATTTTCTAATATTAATATCCACTAAGATCAGTCGTTTGTGTAGCTGCTAATTTTTTAAGTAGCTAACTTAATTTCAGATTATACAGAAACAAAATTTAACATACATGATTACAGACATTTACATTGACCGCAATAAATAATTCAGTAGGTAAGTTTGTTTATTTACTGAGGGCGTTTTTTCGGTAAATATATGTTCTAAATTCCTAAGCTGATAATACCTTACAGAGTACGCGACACGCCTGCAAAACAGATTAGAAGTCTTTGTAAAAGAACTAAGTAGCAGACTATAATAGCATAAATATCCTCTCGCATACCCGACCCCGAGTCACCTGATATTGACTCAATAATGTGTACACAAAGTTTAATCGAAATCTGCTGAAAACTTTGGGGGCTATCCAAAGGATCTGCTCTATCTAAAATTCGAAGCGAATTATTTCGGGTCACGGGGATTATGGTAGAAAATTACGTGTCTTCTAAAGTTCGCTGGCAACCCCGAACTTAGTAATATGATACACTGTTCACAACTTTTCACCAAATAAAGCTAGTTGGAGAAGGGTACTTGGAATGAACCTTTTTCTGAGAAAGTCATGAGGATGTTTTAGTCACTCGATGTAACATAACTGCATACATAGTATGATTTCTCAGCCAAGTAAACATTTGCTTATTTTGGGTCTATGAATTACTTATACGCATTATAACACATGATGAGTGTAGGTACTTAATACTAAATTCATAAAATATGTGAATATTCCAAACGAATCTATTCAATTAACAAATGCATACATTCCTATAAGAAATACACAGATCGCTATAGGTCAATTTTTTTATGATCCCAACATCAAATTCTGATCTGGTAATAATGGAATTACCTGAGAAATAAACCTTTTCATATCAAAAACAGAATTTTCCAAATCTGCCCAGCCGACTTCGAATAATCAAGGTACATGCATTAAACAATCCAACGAATTGAAAAACCCCCCCTTTTTAGGTTGGCTAAAAAATAAAAGAGTGCTTAGACATCGCGCAACCTACATGGTGTTGTACAAAAGTTAGTATGTGAATACTAATGAAATATTTTTGAAAATTTATTTAGAGGTTAAATGAGGGATATTTGCTAATCAGTAGGCTTATGATGCTACGCTTTGTCACACTCTTACACACATATTGTCAGAACGTGACGGATGCTTTATCATTTATTTATCGCGTGATAAAGCGTAGCGTCATAAGCCTACAGATTGGAGCACAGCTTGTAATAAAAACCTGTCATGTGCAGGGTTCCGTACTACAATCGAACGAAAAACTTCAAAAACATGTTTCTTGTATAGAAGCCCCCTTTTATTTTTAATTTAATTTCGTTTTCATTATTTATTGTTATAGTGGCAAGAGAAATACACATTTTTGTGACAATGTCAAATCTCTACCTATTACGGTTCAAAAGATACAGCCCTGTGACAGAAATACAGACGGACAGCGGAGGCTTAGTAATAGGATTTCGTTGGCACCCTTCGAGCACGGAACCCTAAAAATAAGTCACTTTCATAGTTTACATTAAAATTTTAAAATCCGAAAGCGCTCTCGTTTTACACAACTTCCAAATAAGGAACAGCTCAGAGCTCTCATAACTTTAGATGTTAACCTAACTAATCGGTGGAGTATTTATTATTGGTGTGTTCGACACTTTTTAGCTATTAAATCCTATTTTGACAGTTCTCAAATCCCGCACAAAACCTTTCTGTTACAGTTGACCTGTTTTGCCAAAATAAAAAATATAATTATGTATTTCACTGACTACGACGGCTGTTTTATACTCATTGCTTAACAACATACTTTATGCCACACCTGGCCATAAAGTGGCTTATTTCGCACGCTGCGCGTACGGAAAAAGCCGCTTTCTGTCCAAGTGTAGGCATAAAATGCTGTACAAAACACGGGAGGTAATAAAGCAAGCCCTCGATCGCATATTTACGTCCCTCGCCTACGGCTCGGGCCGCAAACTTCTGCGATCACGGCCTTTCTTTGTATTACCACCCTTGTTGTGTAATGTACTATAATTGACCAGTAATAAATCTTGCCAGATGATTTTTTTAACCTAGCTAAATATAGTTGTTATTTAAAAACTCTCGCACTTAGAACACATTCTTCTTTTATTAATTTTAGTTAACATTTTATTATGAGTCAGTATAATTTACTTACTTAACTACTTACAATAATAATCCCCGTTGATAATAAATAGTATTGCCGAGTTACCTCGGCATTAAATGGTACTTGAACTTCCAATCTATTCCTGGAACCGAGTACTAGCGGATATTGGCGAGTTGGACGTAGGCGAGCGGCCATTGTAGGACGGATGCGCTATGGCGGAACTCCGAACCCCGCAGGTACTGTTTTATGCTCGGAGCATTAACATTTACTGTTGTACGATTTACGAGGCAACTTTTATGCGCGGATGATAAGCAGCATAAAACGGTTGAGTGGTTTATAGGGATGGTAGTGTTTGTTGGTCATAATCTAGGTTCGGTTCAGTAAATCATCGAAATATAGTAAGTATGGAAGCGTAACTGAAGCTCAAAATTGGCCCCACGGAATAAGTACTAACGGGCCGGAGCTAGCACTTAGTACTGAAGAAATAAAGATAAAGGTTACACCTACTTCCATAATATTTAATAAATATTTTTTACTAAAAAAACCCGACCGCGGTGCACTTTAAAAGTGCATAAAATCCGCCATTTTGTTTATTTTAACGAACTTCATACCCAGTGACACTCGCGCCATCAAGACGAATCCAATAATGTATCATTTATCAAAATCGGTTGTGCCGTTGAGTAGTTACGAGCGGACACAGGAACGGACATACATACATACATACAGGTCAAACACATTACCCTCCTTTGGGCTTCGCCGCAGTCGGGTAAAAATTGTAGACCCAAATGAAATTCTCACGTCAGTAGGCTTTGTAACCAATCACAGATTTTTGTCTTTTAAACGATATGCAACCTATCCAAAAACACTAACTAGCATTTGCCCGTGGCTTCGCCCGCGTTATATCCCTTATTGTCCCAAGGGAACTCTTTACCGGGATATAAAGTATCCTATGTGTCAATCCAGAACTTGGTCTATTTTCGTGCCAAATTTCATCTCAAACCATCCAGTTCTTACCCCGTTATTTAGTATAAGAAACATCTAAACATCCAAACCTCCAAACATCTTCACAAACTTTCACATTTATAATATTAGTAGGAAGGATATTTGTCATAAATGATTTTAGGCTCAAACATAGTAAACATTAAGTTGGTTATCAATACCACTTGATACATAAGACGTATTGATTTAAAAAGTGGGCGTTGTGGGACAACTTTCAACGTCAATTTTTTTAGACGTTACCGTTCGACATTATATTTCGATGCAGTAAATAACGCAGGGAACGCAGAGCACTGTCCGTGAGGGCTAATATGTTGGCCCGTAGATTTGCTAAGTGCTCTACTGAAGTGAAAATAACACTTTTCAGAGCATATTGCACTTCATTGTATGCGGGCAGTCTGTGGGTCAAATATACCCAGAAATCGTACAATGCTCTGCGGGTCCAATTTAACAACGGGTTCAGGGCGCTGATGGGGCTGCCTCGCTTCTGTAGTGCTTCTGCAATGTTTGCTGAGGCCCGCACGGATGGTTTTAATGCCATCCTGCGGAAGAAAGTAGCATCGTTGTTGAGCAGACTGCGGGGCAGCCACAACAGCATCCTACAAATGTTGGCCAGCAGGTTTGATTGTCCGATTACGTTTTTTCAAATCGGATTTGTTAAATCTAATTTAGAATTTAAGTTTTAATGTCCTTGTTTTATTTATTATTTCATACTGTACTAACTCTTAGATATAAGGTTTTAAATGTACACTAACAAAATTTGGATCCCAGTAATCTGAGCAATAAACTATTTGAATTTGAATTTCAAAAAAAATAAACTAAATCAAAAGGGTGGGAAAGTTTAGAAAAATAATTTGGTTAAAGTGATTCGAGTCGGTCGATCCTCCATACAAACAAATGGAGGGTCATCGTTCGCTTACACTGCATCAATTATGTTGGAAATGTGATTACTTTTATTGTTTGATACATTTAGTCTGCACGAAATGATACGAGAAGTCTCGTAAAACCAGAATTAACGGCCAATCTGACATTTAAGGTCAACGCCATCTATTGGCTTCATTTGAAACCAAACGTTTTTTTACAAAAATGTGTACTTTTTTGAGTTTTTCAGAGTACTCGTGTCATTTCGCGCGTACAAAATGTATCAAGCCATAAAATAAAACACAGTTCAAACATAAATACTGTCGTGGACGCAAATGATGACCCTCTTTATGTTTGTATGCGAAACCGACCGACTCAAATCACTTTAAGTCATTTGGTTCTCCATGCAAATGAATTGGGGTTAAAAAACACTACTTAAGTACCTTACACAAGTACAGTAAACGGCCATAAAGAATGCACATCGGCAATAATCGCATTTCCGAATACAAACGAATGCTAATTTCCATGTACATCAATTATTAGATTAATTGTTCATCAGAATTTGAATTTAGAACTAAGTACTTTATTGTTGTTTTGTTTTGATTTCACGTGGAATATATAGAGCTGCAAAACAGATAATTTAGCTTTTAATGATTTTACTGTCGGCAGTTCTTTGTAACGCACAAGAAAATCGTACACCGTTCTTCGAACAACATCATAATCAAAATCGTCCATATCTAAACGAAATTGTTTTTTTGGTCACCCATTTTTCGGAGAGCTGAACTTTGTTCCACTAGAATGTGTATCAGTGCCAGTGCCGACTTCTTTTAATAAATTGTTCAAAGTTCTTCTTGAAATTCCAGTGGCATCTGCAACTCTCCGTTAAACCTTCTTAAAATAATTACTTACATTAACATCCTCATGTTTTTAAATTGGTCGGCTTCAGTTACAAAATACATATTTATAAATATTTTAGATAATTTCGCGTGACTGGCAAAGTAACGGCTTACTTTCTTTTCTTATAGATGCCATAGTACAGATTTAATTTTGTAAAAGTTTTAGCAACTCTATATATATATTGACTTGGATATGCGACTGCACTCTCTCGCATTTGAACCACGACTGACAAAACAAACGTAATGGTGTGTGCGACACAGATATCGCTATACGAAGTCGAAATTAGCCGATTGTCTCTTTCCAAAGATCGATGTGCATTCTTTATGGCCGTTTACTTGTAGTTTATATAGAGACTCATGATCCCACACACACAACACAACCTTATTATAGGTATTGTGGGACACTGTTCCTAAATGTATGTAAAACTGCGAGTTTTTAATAAATAAACGGGACAATGGTGTCCCGGACCTTTGGGAGGCGTGTGCAGAGCCGTAGCCAAGGCGTAGAGGCCCTTTCGACAATTTAATGAAAGGCATGGGACGCACACAGAGACAGTGCCCGCCAAATGCAAGGGCTATTGTTGATTGATGGAATCTAACTCTACTGGGCTATGGTGGTGGAAATATGGACTAAATACTGGGTTATGGGTTGAGACATGACAGCGTCTGTCAGGAAAAGTGTCTCATGACTTTCGTGGCATTATTATTACAATATAACATGAAATTTGATTGAAAATTGTCAAGTGGATTATTCATCCCCAATTCGCCTGTTGACTCGATTTTTTTCTGTCGTAAATTGATTCTACTATTTGTGAGGAACAAATATCTATACCTTTGACACCTAATACATTTGTATAAGTATAACAGCCACAAATTGTAATCAAAAGTAGCAGATCGCACTGAGCATTGAATACGCTCTATACAAAACGGTAGGAACGTAAGGCTGTATGAAAAAAATAGCATTTTGCCATTTTGAGCACGAAAAAGTGCGTTAAGGCACATAGTTTGTCATACATTTATTTTTTCAGTGATATTTAAGCATTTCGAAATTGATTTTAATTTTTCTTTAAGCCGATAAAAAAATATCGTTTTTTTTAAACTTTATGGTCTCGTAACTTTATATTTTTTATACATTTTTGGTTTATTTCTTTTGTGTTATGATAATTTAGTATTTTCCAATCCATGTGACTATATTATGTTGTAAAATTCAACATTAGTCAACATTCCAATTGGGGGTTTTAACAATCGTCAGGTTTGTATGGTGGACGATGCGACTCGAATTACCTTGAGTAAGTGTCACTCCAAACCGGTAGAGTTACATACAACCCAATACCTTGCGACCGTTCGTTGTGAAGGCTTTAGAAGAGGCCTATCTTTAAGAGTACTAACCATGGATCTTAAAATAACTAGCCGGACGTAGCCTCGCTAACAAAGATCTGAAGCACCTAGTCTCTAGTCCGCCGCATTCTTTGACGCTGGTTGGTCAGGTCAATGTGTGCGTGCTGCGGGTAGTAGGAAAAAACTTGTTGATGTGTGCGTGCGGCCAGGGGCGTATTTTGAAATTTGGCGCCCCGGGCCATTATATGTTTCACCGCCCCAGAAGTCAAGAAAGAAATGATTTAAATAAAAATATACAACATTTTTGATAACGTCTACTTAAGTTTTTTGCGGTTTACTGATTTGTTTACAAAGTTATTAATGATGATTTCATTACTTATAATCCAGTAACTTTATGCATCAGAGCTTGGGACAAATCCGGTAGTTCCGATTTTTTGCAGACTTATAATAATCTAAGTTTGTACAGTTTTTTTCTTCCTACAAAAGGTACATCGCGCGCTTGAATGTGTGCGCGCCGTGTACGAACGCACTACAAGCAAAGAAATAAGAATGCTCTAGTATGGATCGTACTAATACGTGTCGCGCGCTCCTGTCCGACAATCGCTATGCCCAATAGGGTTGCGAGTTTGTTTGTTTCCAAAAAAAAAGCACGCTCCTAAACGGCCGAAGTTGGACTACTTGTTCGTCTTTATACTTTGCTTCGAGAGCGGAACTTAACTTTGTCAATAATGGAAATAACTGGCCAAGAGCAGGTCGGACCATGATCAGTGTAGGGTTCCATAGCCGTAACTATAAGGTAAAAAATACGATGTAAAAAAAGTACAACAACAAAAGAGCGTATCTTCATAGCAATTACGTCCTTTTGTTGAGAAGCGCAGTTTATCGGCAATAACTCAAAAACGTTACATTCGATCTTGTTGAAAATAATTTTCGTTGAAAGTATCAATTAAGCGTTACCTTCGTGAATTTTTTCATATTTTTCGGACGCACGGTTTAGAAAATAGAGGGGGGGGGACAAAATTTACACAACTTTCGGAGCGATTATTTCCAAAGGTATTCACTTAATCAAAAACATTACTTAAGAACCTTAAAATGTTTTCAAAAGAGCTGTCGAACTATGTACCACACGTTGACATTTTGTGAAAAAAAAATTTTTTGGCTTCTGTTACATGTATGGAGATTTTTTTATTTTTATTATTTAACTACCAAACTTAGTTGCGGCATCTACAAGACATATATATTCCAAATTTCATCAGTATAGGTCTTGTAGTTTTTGAGTAAAATGCCTGTGACATACGGACGGACGGACGGACGGACATGACGAAACTATAAGGGTTCCTTTTTAGCCATTTTGGCTACGGAACCCTAAAAACCGTTTTTGGTAGTACCTTCTCAGGACGTTTTTAAAGTAGACTTTGCTACAATACCCATCCATGAGACTTGTCTCTGTAGACCCAATAGTTTCCGAGATAAAGCCTTTGAAAGTTTATCATTACAACAAAATTTAATAGGTCAGTAAATTAAGTTATTCAAAATTAATAAATTAAGTTATTTTAGTCCTCTTGGAAGAGCGGCGTCGGTCGCAGTGAGCATGATCAGCAAGTCAATGTCCTCACCAAAATTGCGAAGTTCGAAAAAATTATGAATTTTGAAAAGCTTTATCTCGGAAACTACTGGGTTTACAGAGATAATTTTATTATTTCATGTTGTAGAAAATCTAGTGTACTTTAAAGACGTCCTGAGAAGGTACTATCAAACCTAGTCCTTTAGGGTTATAATCGCCAAAATCTGAAAACCAAAATTTTCGCGGTTTTTTCGATTTTTGACAAAGTTGCGTTTAGCGCTCGAGGTCACAAACTTAGATTATGTATTCAACATCATAAACAAGTCTGCAAAAAATCAGAACTACTGGATTGGCACAAAGTACCCCGTACCCGCCCGCGCCCTTATTCGGAGCATGTACTGTACAATTACCACGCCGTATGTTTTTAATAATAGACGCGCTCCGTAGGTATTGACAAAAACTAACTTATGGCCGTATTTTCGATAAAATAAAAAAAGGTGAGAATTAAAAGTTAGCTGAATGGCGCCAAAACCAGAACAAAAGGCAATCGGCCTGGGGCGGCAATGGCGCCCCTGGCCGATTGGCGCCCCGGGCCATGGCCCAGATGGCCCTAGGGTAAATACGCCCCTGCGTGCGGCTCGTAGGTACAAAGCAACCAGCCTACTATAATTGCTTAGTCCGGCTATTTATTTTAAGGTCCTTGGTACTAACTAGTTCACATGATGATAATGGCGTAAATATTTACTTCTGTTATATTTCTTAAAACTGTCCATACAGTTTTAAGAAATATTTCCCAACACAATAAAAAAGATGTAGTGATTATTAACAAAAATTAAGTGCAGCTGGTTACAACGAACTTAATATTCAATAGATTCATATTCTACTCGAAAATACTCTCAACGTGACTAATTTTTTTTCCACGATAGTGTTACACCCGACTGTATTTTATTTACTTTATTTTAGGCAAGATCTGATTTTCTTGACTCGCTAACGAACTTGCCTGCTAAATCTTTTCAGTAAAGAAATGCTGTTAAAGGAGAATTTTAAAACAGCGGTAATTTGAGTACCCTACACTAAACTTGAGGCTTACATTTTAACAAGCAGTTAAATAAATTATTAAATTGTTTGTAAGTTTTATAATTTGAACATTTGAATAGCCATATTTTTGAATGTTAATCTAAACTACACTATAAATTATATACATCAAGCTTGGTCTTTAATATAAAATCACACAATCAATCCAACTGCGGAAAACTATATTATTAACCTGTAACCTTTAAAATACCGTTGTTACTAAACTTATTATTTCTCAGTATGGCACTCATACTTGGTTATACTATTACTTGGTTATTCAATCTCAATTACTAGGAAACAAACACATATGTTTCACAAATATAGTATTTTGAATTTGAACAAACGTTGTACAAACAAGTTATAAATGTAAGATCGCATGAGAAAGGCATATTTTAAAAATACGGAAAGTGGGATCTCATTTTAGCGATAACCGCTTGTAGTTTACAATGATGGCTATCAAGCAAACGATACTCACATACACGGTGGTGCAATTCTAAAGATAATTAGTAAGGTAGTTTAACCTAGTGTCTATCTATATGTACAATTTTAGTATCACATTAGCCTGAACTATAAAATTGTCTATATTGAACAACTGGAACTAATAGAGATGCCTTAGAAAATTTGATTTTTTTTTAACCATAATGCTATTTACTAATATAATACGTACACTAGCTATCCCGGCGAACTTCGTTCCACCTCAACAAGTTTAAGTTTTAGATCTTTTAATAGTTATTATGTTATTCGGGGCAGACGCAAACCTAACTAAATATTTTTACTAAAAAAAAAACCGACCGCGGTGACGCTATTTTGTTTATTTTAACGAACTTCATACCCAGTGACACTCGCGCCATCAAGACGAATCTAATGATGTAGGTATCATTTATCAAAATCGATTGTGCCGTTGAGTAGTTACGAGCGGACATAGGAACGGACATACATAAATACATACATACAGGTCAAACACCTCCTTAGGGCTTCGCCGCAGTCGGGTAAAAAATCAAGGATCAGAATAATCAGTCCACCCGTTCTCGAATCAAAAATTAAATAGTGTACTCGTAACTAACCCGAATTTGTTTTATGTATATTGTTTGTTTTATATATATATTTATAAAAGGGGTACTTTAATATTAATAAAGTAACAACACAGTCATATAGATAATATACTAAAACAGCATAAACAAGATAAAATTTAAAATACCTAAAACTAAATAGACCTAAAAACTAAATTAAACTACCTAAAATAAAATAAAATGTTATAAAAAGAATACCCCCTCAAGCAGCTCCGCCTGCGGCATGGTACCCATTACGCTGCGCTGGCAGCATTACCTCTGAATAGCCAAGGCAATTCTTTGCGAGAGGTATGCGCCAGCTCTGGGATCTCCCGAGGCATACCAGCCGCGGCGACATGGCCTTCATGAAGGTTTTCATATCGGCTGACCAGACACGGCCGGGAGTTGATTCACGTCTCTGCCACAGGCGCACGTGTGGGGCACACATATTCTGGCTCCGAGTCTCAGGCAGATTGGTATTCTCAAGCAACTCGGATCCAGAACTGTGCCTATGTTGCGTGAGTGTAGAGCATGCAACCAGTGGCCTGCCTCAGTCGTAGAGACTGCCAGTAGACAGGCCCGTTCCCAATCGTCCGGACTGTTGTTGAGCAGTGTAGTATGGGTTGCCATGAGCCGGGGGGAATTCACGGTTCTCTCATTGTCATCTATAAGGCCAAGTGATTACATACAGTTGATAAGTTAAGAAACAATTTTATTAAAACTTGATTCATTTTAAATTATAATTTACAGTTTAAATTATAATTTATAGACAATTCGTGCGTTATCCGTCATACGATTATAATGAAAACCATCTTGAATATGAGTCATGCTGAGACGTTAAAACGTAATAAGGTTCTAAAATAAGCGAGCTACGTACAATATTACCCCTTCATATCCTAGGGAACCGAAGAAACTTGCACAAAAATAACCGTTATCCCGGCGTGAGTGTGGTGGGGTGTAGCATTCTCTAACTATAGATTACTTAAGGATATTTTTTGTATGTCAACACTACCATTTCACCGCTTCGTGTAGCTGAAGTTAAGAGGTTGCAGGAGGAAATATGGGCGTGATCTCAGTGTTGCGCTGGTCAGCATTTGGAGGACGTATATGTGCTCAAACGTCCGTGGGGTATGACACAGCCGGCCACATAGTTAGTGTATACTATTTTTTATTGTTTGTCTTCTTATTTTTTAACGATTTATTGTTGTTTTTGCTGAAAGCTGATAAAAAACCACTTGGAAGAATGCTGGGTAAAATATTAAATTATATCAGACAAACTAAGGTCATTCAAAGTATCAGAACATGCCATTTTTTCAAGCAAAAATTGTACTGATTTCGATTCAAGGAACTAAGATGTTGCCATATTACTATCTAATATTTTATATGTTTATTCAAGTTTATTAAGTAAGATTCAAGGGATTTTTCAAGTTTCAATAATATTTGATATTGATATTATGAATACATATTACAAATGATTACGTTTACTTTTGTTACCAAAAACTAGTATCTCACATCTTTTTAGCAAAATCATAAAAATATTAATAATTTAAATTATTGTTATCTTTTATATAATTCCCTAATGCCCATACATAATATACAGTTGTCCATTTATATAATTTCGATGGAAAAGTAAGTTAACATGGGTTTTTGTTCTGGGGTACAGGTCACACCCCAACACACACTCTAAGTAACTTTACGGCACCACACACCCGCTTGGTTAAAATTCTAACCCAAAACGAGATTAGTTACACCTAGCGCATTGCATTGTCACAAAACAAACGCCGTCATTGTGACAGCCGACTCGGTTGCATGTCCGACACATCCAAGATGTCCGCGCTCACACAGGAAATTCGATTCCACCCGCACCGCCAACAAATAGCAACTAGCCCCAATACACTTCCATATTTCCTCTATCTAAAATACTGCCTACGGACGCTAATGGAATTGACCCGAAAAGGGTGGAAACAAACTAGTACAAACTAGTTGCAATAGATATTGATTGCTGCCAAGCACGCTGAAGGAAGATTTAACCACGGTTAGAGGGTAAATCGTCAAATAAACATATAACGGTTTAGGTAAATATAAATTGTCATCCTACTAATACGAGCATTGCCGTGTTGTTTGTAATTTGATCAATAAAGTAATACCCTGTTTATCCGCTAAGCTCTCGGGTAACCAGCTCGCCAATCCTTCAATCTAGCCGTTTGGTCCGATTTGTAGGAGCCGCCAGTTATCCAGTTTGAAGCCACCTCTAAAAGGTGTTTATTAGACGAGAAATTGTTACTGCCATGTAGGTATGCCTTGTTTCAGTAAAAATAGTAATTCTAATATACAGGGTGGCCCAAACCTTGAAATCATAAATTTTTTTTTAGATTCCTCACGTCGTGGGCTATCAGAATATACCCCATGTATGTTAGCCGATTTTTTGTAGTTTTCGAGTTATTAATTTTTTAAGGTTTTTTTTTCAATAATTCTTCGGGTGTGCACTTCAAGTCATGTAACTTTTTTTTGGTAGGTTATTTTTGCGTGTTTTTTTTTGTGATATTATCCTTATTAATTGTACTTTCTTCCATAAAATATTCAGCTTCCTAACTTATAGTTAAGTCACACAAAACAACATCAAAAGTGAAAGTTTTGTGTTCAAGTAAGTCGCAGTTAAATTTTCGCACTAGATTTAAAATTTAAAAAACGGGTTTCAATGAATTTATGTAATTTTAAAAACTCATTGAATAACTTAACTAGTAGTAGTAATAGTAACTTAACTAAAAGTTAGGAAGCTGAATATTTTATGGGAGAAAGTACAATTAATAAGGATAATATCACAAAAAAAACACGCAAAAATAACCTACCGAAAAAAAGTAACATGACTTGAAGTGCACACCCGAAGAATTATTGAAAAAAAAACCTTAAAAAATTAATAACTCGAAAACTACAAAAAATCGGCTAACATACATGGGGTATATTCTGATAGCCCACGACGTGAGGAATCTAAAAAAAGATTTATGACTTCAAGGTTTGTGCCACCCTGTATATATGAGTATATACTTATACATATTTATAATTATAATTAATATAAGTGTGTTTACAACACTTCCTTATATTCACGTAGGTACAAGTGAGTAACAAATAAATAATCCCTACATAATTTGTACCTACAATTTACCCTAAACAAACTACATGTTTTACGAGTAGATTTTATGAAATCGTACACATGAAGACGTATTCCCGTCCGTACAAAAGTATTGAAAGGCAGCTTTGTAGTCACATGCGGCACGTAGACACGGCTACGTGTGCGTAGCAACCCTGATTTGGTTGCCTTTCTCCGCCCGATCGCTATTTATGACGAATTAAATATGGACGCTTTGTATAATCGGATCATATATGCCTAAAACAACACGAGACGCAACTTGTTTGCATTAATGATGCTTTCAATCAATACAATCTATTAGTTTCAGATGTTAACCCTTTGCAGAACCGAATATGCATGGGTGGTAATGTAAATATTGTAGCTAAATACCCCAACGTCATTATCAAATTAATTTCCTGCCTATTGCAGGTGAAAGTACCGAACGAGCGATCGAGAGCGAACTGTAGAATTAATTAATCGATTACGGAAATAATTTAATAGTTTGCCCAGTTCGGATAAAGCAAACAATAATATTGGCACGCCATTAATATCGCTACAAAAATGATAGACTCCGATCAATGTTTGTTAGATACAAGTATGTGACGGAGACGAAGCCTTCGGGCCCTAGGGGCGTGCGACATTCAACTTGTTTGTTCTTCGTACCAGTTTGTTACCCAACTAATCCCACTTGTTACCTACGAACTCGCGTGTAGCGCCTGGGTTTACTTTCCTTTGCATAACAAAAGGATCGTAACGCGAATTACGTATGCCGAACATGATATTTTAAGCCGTTTTAAGATCGACACTCTCGACAAGTGGAATTAATTAACTTCTGATTACGTAACATAACTCATCAAAAAGTAGGTACATACTGAAAACAAACGGGGTGTCAACAAGTACATATTTGTTTAGTTTCTGTCAAATTGGATTGAAGTATATAGAATTGCATTTACGTTGGTGATTCTTATTTCGCATTAAAGTCTATCTCAACCCAAAGCTCTTACTCAGAGGATTGTATTTTTTCTACTGTAAATTTCTGGTCCCCAAGGCGATGAGACACGTACCTGATCGGATCACGATCACAAATTGCTTTCTAGAACACAAATATATAACGCATTTCTGACCGGGCCAGACGAGTTTTGTTTTACATAAATCATCGCGTGAAATTAATTTATGAGGAGGCACTGGAAAAACATTGTAACGTGGACGAAATATTCATCGCCCTATTTGACCGTGAGACGTTAATTGGCAAAATGGAAATTTATGTTACGGAATCTATCATGTCACTTTTAAATTTAGGATGAGAATGGATAAGTTTTTGCTTTTATCTATCTTACAAACATGTACATAATTATAACTATAGATACATTGAGCAAATGCATTGAAAAATCAAATACGATCGACTACAGCTACTGCCGGATTTGAACCCGCACCTCTGTCATTCCGGGACAGCGAGTTATCCAATTTCTCCAATTAGCTTCTGACGAAATTTCTCTGATTTTGGAGAAATTGGATAACTCGCCGTCCAGGAATGACAGAGGTGCGGGTTTAAATCCGGCATTAGCTGTAGTCGATCGTATTTGATTTTTCAATGCATTTGCTCAATGTATCTCTGTGATTCCACATTAAGCTATGAGGATTCAAAATATTTCCAGTAAATATGATGATTCCTTAAAAATAGTGCATTAAGATGTACATAATTGTCTGCGCTGATTGTTGATGATACCTACTTATTATTAATAAAAACATGCTTGACTGAGTTGTAGGTATCAGTATCATACCTTGATTATGATGGCGGTCGTATAAAGTATATTATTGTAATGGTTTTCCAAAAGTAAATTTAAGCGAGAGACAACATGGAGCGTCTTATATGGATATAAAAAAAAACATACAGACGAATTGAGAACCGTCCTTCTTTTGGAAATCGGTTAAAAATTAGAGTAAGAGCAAGAAGAAAAATAAGTTACCTGTCTTGCTCCTGTTTCTGCCAAATCCACCTTGTTACCGACCACCACTATCGGTACGGCCGTACTGGCCTTGGTCTCATGGATCTGGTCCCTCAGCGTCCGCACTTCAGCAAAGCTGTCAGGGTCCGTGATATCGTATACTAGTATGAAGGCATCCGCCGACTGCATAGATAAAGCCCTCATGGCGGGAAATTCGTACGCCCCTGACGTGTCTAATATATCCAGTGTCAATCTCACTCCACCGACATTGAAGTCTCCATGGTGCATCTCTTCGATCGTCCGCTTGTATTTAGTGGAGAACGTGTTGTAGAGGAATTGCGTTATGAGTGACGATTTGCCGACTTTAGCGGCCCCTAGCACTACTATTTTGTGACGCACGGCATTGTTGGTGAGGTTGGCACTACTGGGCACTGTCTCTTCTGTTGTTCTCTCGGTCCTGAAACAAAGAAAATGCTGTAATTGTTCAAAAGGTTTTGATGTTATTTTTTTTACGGCAAAATGAGGCACTTGGGCATGTAATTTCGCTGAATAACAACATAGTTCATTGAAAAATATACGAGCTTTGCACTAGAAATTCTCGATTCAATTCAGTGTCATGTAAATTTCATAGGTAAAAAATTTAGAGTGTAGACGTTCGTGAAGCGACTGATTATCATGCAAATCAGTCATGCGTAAGCAACTAGAAATATGGCAACGTCCTTCGATAAAATTCTGCGAAAATGGCGACTAATGTATTCGTGCGGTAGATAAACAATGAGGGTACCCGATTCCTTATCTAGAAGCGGGCCACGAAATTACCTAATTGTCTAACATTAACAATATCAGTATCACTTAGTTGTTGTTACACCTCTATTACAAAGCGGATGACAGGTCAGTTAAAAATAGGAGCAAGGACTAGCTCTCACTCTCTAGGACCGTAATAAAGGAATAAGCAACCTCTTTTAATAAAAAAAGCTTTTAAAAAATGCACGTGCATAAGCTTGTTATACCGCTCCCTAAGGTGTAATCCCGGATGCAAAATATACGCGTGTACTGTACGAGTATTTAATTAAAATATTATCTTCTTTTGTACAATAATGGGTACCTGCCTATGGCGTTACCTGCTGCAATTGAAAATGTTACCTAATTGGTTCCAATCAAGAATATGTCGTAAAAACGCCCGTCAAGGCTATCAGCGCTTCAAACAGGCCTTCATTTTTAGGGTTCCATACCAAAATGGTAAAAAAGGAACCCTTATGGTGAGACTCTGTCGGTTGGTCCGTCTGTCACGGTCAGATATTTCAGAAACTACTGGTGCTACCGATTTGAAATTTGAAATAGTGTTAAAATTCGCTAATCCGAGCTTATTGGGTATAAAACAATTTATACCTATTTTACTTTTTTTTATACGAGGCCTTTGAAAATTGGCTATTATATAAAAAATCCAATGAAAGGGCTTAGTTTGTACATTCTAAAACCATTTTTTTAACATGTAGTTTTTGGTTAAAGACGAATAACGTTAAAAAATTTCACAAAAATCGTAACACAATTTTATTTTGTCAGTTACTAAACGCGACTCTTTGTTGCGCGACAAATACTATCTATCTCTTTCCACTCAATACAGTGTGACGGTAATAGGTCATACTCTGTCGCGTGACAAGCAAAGTCGCGCCCACAATGCTAGAGGTCCCACAAAAATCTAAATTATTTCTACGACCGAACACTCTCCTTGCGTGTGTCTGATTCGAAACGTCGACATTGGCAAATACACCTCACATCCAGGGCGAATGCGCCATACTATAAAAAAAATGCTAGAGGTTCTCAAGATATAGCATCGCAGACATTGCAGTCACTGCTTTCTTTAGATATAGTACAGGTAGGTATAAAGTATCCAAAGGCAACAATTAGTGATTTTCACGGGACGTGAGAGCGGAATGACGCCGTTTTCAACTCCGTCCCTTTACATACTAACAGCCTGCCTACGTCACAGTGTCGCAGTTTGTCACTGACTTCGTGCTGCCTTTGAATTGAAAAGCAGCATGTTGTCTCTTCTGCCAGTATCGCGATGTTCTGTCATTTTCTTGTCACAGATCGGATTAAGTACGATGGTTTGAATAACTTGTGTTTAGTTTTTATATTTCATGTCTTTTTTAATACACATAACTAAGTGTAGTAAGTTATCATAACTTATATTTGCAATACCAAATGCCTTTTTGCCTAGACATTTTCATCGTTTAAATGTATGACAATATTCTTTTATGACTAAAGATTTTTTAAACTTAATTCTCAATGTGCGCAATTAGGTGACTGCCTCAAGTTTTAGCTTGGTTAAGACATAACTACCACTACTAAAGTATAGCAGCTACGAATATCTTTTTTAAAAGAGAAAGTTGACACAACAAGTTGGCTTTGACATTTTTACAGCTACGAAAATTTTGTTCATACATTTCCAAGTTTCCCTGGATAAATAAAATCCGCGTTGCAACTCTGGTTACACGACTATTGTAACGCGGATTTTTAAATATAAGAGTATTAAATCGACGCTTGAATCGAGTAGGATTAAAGATAAATCGGGACAGGCGTAGGCATTCATCATAAAACGCTTTGTACGACGAAACGACCAGTGTTATCTGCTCAACGTTTTGCGCGTCTAAAATTGAAATGGATGCATTGTGTCGTTTACAATTGGAGGATAAGCCCGAACAACTCTCACTTTAACATATTTTTTCAGCATGGTACTAAAAATTATTACAGATTTTTCTGCTCAATAACTTCGAATGTAATAGGAGAGGGTTTTTTTTAACGTTTTCGTCCTAAATCAAAAAGTACATGGTTAAGAAAAGAAATAAAAAATGGTTTCGGAATGTACAAATTAAGCCCATTCATTTGATACTCTACTTGATATAATAGCCCGACTTTAAATTTTCAAGTCTTCTTTTTTCAGCCTTTAAAGTTTGAAGTTTGAAAATATGCATTCAAATTGTTCAAGCTAAGTATTTTAAAGAGGAATTGAAGAACCTGAAAGAAAACAAAATGGTTAATAAAAAGAGTCAACTTGCCTCACTAAATCCGAAAATTGATCAAGATGGTATCCTTAGAGTTGGTGGAAGACTGCATCACGCATCAATCAGTGACCAAATGAAGCACCCTATCATCCTTCCGTCGAAGTCACACTTTACGACTCTAGTTATAGACAATGCTCATGAGATAACTTTGCATGGTAATCAGCAACTGATGCTCAATTATTTGAGGTCGAAATATTTTGTAATTGGAGCAACAAATGCGGTGAAGTTTTTCATTCGTAAATGTGTGAAATGCGTTCGCTTTGCTGCTGCATGTCGACACCCGCTGATGGGACAGTTGCCTTCGGTTCGAGGAACAGTTAATCGTCCGTTCTATCAGAGTGGCGTAGACTATGCTGGCCCGATCAGCTTGCGCACTTCAAAGGGAAGAGGTCACCACTCTTATAAGGGTTACATTTGTCTGTTCATTTGTATGGCTACCAGAGCTATACATCTCGAAGTTGTTAGCGACCTAACATCTCAAGGGTTCCTTGCGGCATTTAAACGTTTCACTGCACGTCGTGGTCATTGCGCTGACTTGTGGAGCGATAATGGGACCAATTTCGTAGGTGCCGCTCGCGAACTAAAGCAATTATATGCTCAAGAAAGGTCTAGCCTAGCTGTTGAAATAGCAGATCAACTGGCTACAAGCTGCACTAACTGGCATTGGATTCCGCCACATTCTCCGAACTTTGTCGTGGCTGATTTAAATAAGGTATAAGATTTTATTTATGTCCAGTAGGCTAGGGTCAGCTATTTTTAAAACTATTCCAAATTTCAAATTGATAGCAGCAGTATTTCCTGAGATATCTGGCTTTGACAGACGCACAGATAGAGTCGCACCATAAGGTTTCCTTTTTTACAATTTTAGTACGGAACCCTAAAAACAGTTTGAAGAGTGACGTAAGAGAGAGCTAGACAATAGACGCGACATACGGAAATCTCGACCACCAGCGAAAATTAAGTAAGTAGCAGTGGCGTCAAATATATTCTTAGTAAAGCCGGAGCAGATTTGGAGTACCTTTTCTTCGGGAGTAGTAGATAAAAAACGTAACAGAGGAACATAGGGCAATGAAGATCAAACCCGTGAGTTTCGACTTCGAAATCAGTGTATCGGTTGTCATATGCGACGGTCTATTGATGCAAAGGTGTGTCCAACAATGCAATCTTTTCAATACTCTTTATTTTGGTCGTCATTATGCCACGTGCAAACCGCAAGTGTTCAATATGGGTAAAAAGTACGTTGTTACTCCATCGGTGTAACAATTTTAGGACAATGGAACAATCACCGAGCTTAATTGAAACGTTTCTGTCAACAGTAATCACTGCGGACGTTGCATGCTTAAAAGCCTCATATTTGCATGCACGCCGCAATTTCCATGTTTACAGCCCGCTGGTTCTATTATGGTTTAATACTAACAAATTGTTATCATGTTAATAGGCTTTATTGTGTTAAAGAACATTAAATAACAATAAGCTTAACTACATAAAATATTGGAAAGTGATAGCGTCGATGTAGATATTATCTCTAGGTGAAGATTTCGCATAATGAACATGTAAATGCATGGAGAATATTTTTATACTTGTAATTCTTTAAATATGCTAGAGAGCAGTTAGTCTATTTTTTAGTGACATCCATATAGGTACCTATATGTGAGGGAATATCACACTTTTTTACAGCTTTTTATAAGCTTTATTTAATTTGCGATGTCTGTGTGTTTATTCGGGTCAAAACTGAATTTCTAAGTAGTTACCTATCCTGAACCCAAGAGGCTGAAATTTTGACTGCATGTGTAAATCGGGTGACCATTAAAAATGCTGCTGCGGGAGGGAATAGGCGACCCAAGCGCGGGCAGCTTTCTCGCGCAAAGATTATCAATCGCTATTCAGCGCGGGAACACTGCCTACATCATAGCATAGCGCACTGCCACGGGGGCCCGATCTTTCTCATATTTTTAGGGTTCTGTAAACCAAACTAGTAAAAAAGGAACGCTTATGGTGCGACTCTGTCTGCTGTCGGTCTGTCACAGCCAGATATCTCAGGAATTACTGCTGTATAATATTTCTCCCTTTATTACAAAATGTGTCTACATACCTTACCTACTGAAATAGATATATGGGTCAGTCTTGCACACATCCATCTAGTTCCATACAAAATAAAGCCATTTGTTCCAGGGTCTTGGATAATTTCTATGTATTTACCTAAGTATTATATTTAAATATGTACATGTATACAAGCATAAATGTAAGTGTAGTTTGGTTGGGACTAGATCGATTTGTGCAAGACTGTCCTGAATATTTATTTCAGTAGGTTCGTAGACACATTATACCTATGCTTATTAAACGGAAAGATTTTTGCCAAGTATCACGACTAATCAATCCTCTTTCTTGTGATGTTGTTTTTTTAATAAAACCATTTTTTGAGGATAATGACGAAAATAAAACGCTTTAAAAAATATTGTTCCTACTAGGGAAGCAGTATTCTGTCACTAGCCATGAGTCAGTGCATATTGATCGCTGTATTTGCCGAGTGATAAGCCACGGGTGACATGTGGCCAGACACGATACGCGAGTATTTGCGGTTATCAAGACTGGATTATAGTTTCCCAATAACAAACTTGTGGACGAGATGTCCACTATATATATATACATATATATATATATTTATGAAGTATCTTAGAATAACAAGATCATAGAAAACGTAAAATGACTTAAAATTTATCCTAAACTAAAATAAAATAATTAAACTACGTATAAGTAAACTAAACCTAATATAAATAACAGGCCATTTAAAACTGCATTACTAGCCAAGAGTGTATTTGGTATATGGCACCCAAATTCTGTAATAAGTTACTATAAAAATCGGAAATCGGTTGGATGATGATGAGTGGCACTAAATAATTATTTGTAATATCTTTACTATCTATGTTGGACAAATAAACTATTTTGAATTGTTTTTGACTTTTGGAGTTAATTATTGTAGGTACAGTTGAAATATTTTGGTAGCAGGCTATAAAATTCCACACATTCCAAAATCGATTGTATGTATATTTTTAATCAAGCGACTCGAATCACCATAACGAAATTTGTTGAAAATCAGATTTTCAGGCCCAGTCATGTTATTTCATTCGTCAAATTAGGCGCTTTTAAATAAAACGTCCAGTTACGGAAAACCGGTCCGCAAATAAATAATGGGTATCAGCGTAATTCGTCCCAATCGTTTTTCGTTCCATTCATATTTCGCCTCATTATATATTCGTCACACATTCTTTATGTATAAAGAATAGTCTTAATAAAGAATGTATGTGTCGAATATAGAATGAGACGAAATACGAATTGAACGAAAAACGAATGGGACGAATTACGCTGATACCAAATAATGCTCTATGCAAAACTGAGCAGAGATGGGCCCAAGTATCGCATGATACTTTTAATTATTGCTAATTTCTAAAAAAGGTATGAGGTAGTAAAAATCATAGGTGTATGCTAAATTTATGAGAAAAAAAAAAACATTGATTATTGCCTTTAAATATGATCACTAAATAGATAATTCCAAGCCTAGTCATAAATCAGTAGAGAAACATAAAGGCCGGAAACATTCCTAAAGCAAATTATCTTCACAGTAAACATAAGGTATAACATAAATTCTCGGAAACCCATAAACAACACGACATGTACTCTACGGCTCGCTGAACACCTTTTATTACACCGACACCGCTCCAGATTCCATTAAGATTTTTTGAGTTTCTCGCATCGTGTAAACATACTTAACGGGGAAGTTTGCGATGTCTCAAAGGTAATTAAGTATCTTGCAATACAAAACTCACTGTTTGTTTATTCGGGGTGCTAGTTAAGTCGCAAACAAAGTTTTTGACTTCATTATTCTCTTACGAGAATCGTTTTAATTAAATTTCTCTCCTCTAAGTAATTCTTGTCTTATCGATCGAGCGTATTCATTTGAATAACGGCGTTACTTTGTTATTTACCGGGAGCAAAATGATAATTTAAACTGAAGTTATTTATTTTAGCTGTCTTGATAAGGTTGCAATTTATTTACAAATGTATTCAAAAGAAAATAATAACGAATGCGAAACGAACGTACTACCCCACTAATTACAAAAGCGCTTTGTCAAGATTTCTTTGAAACGGTGTTTTTCTATTAGCGAGAGTAGCACAATATGGTTTGGGGAGGGAGAGGCATATTCGTGTCTGTGCCCCGAAAAGGCTCACAATAACTTCTTTATGAGCGTCGCTTTATCTGCCAGCAGGAGGCATCATATCCATTTTATTGACCTATTGTAAGAGTAATCGGCACATATCGCCAAGGTGTATTTTATATTTCAAAAGCTATTGAGGTATATTTTACGTAATTACATGATATCGAATATTTAGGTACAAACAAAAAAGACTCTGGGTCCATAGAATTTCGGATATTCGAAATAGATTAGGTATCGATTGTCATTGTCCCAACTAAAGTCATTAAAGTAGACTTGAATCGATTAATAAGTTTTGATTGTTACTTAATTAGAGAGACTTGAAGGCTGAATTTTAATAGACAGCAGTAAAAACCTTTCCTGTTAAAGTATTTTGAATACTTTCAATAGCCATTACCTGCTTTGTTAAGAAATTATATATTCATCATAATCCTTTGTTTTGATTATTTTTGAAAGTAAGTATTTATGGTGAAATTGGCGTAAAGCGAGCCATCCATTTAAGCATTCACGCTAAAACGCACCGTGATACCAATTAATCTTGTAAAACGAACGTTATTGCCCTTTATATGTACACACGCGTTGAATTTTTATGTCCACTTAAAGGTCAAAATTGTTAAGCTCGGGTACCTATATTTTAATAGCATAACGATGCCAAAAACTCTGTAGGTAATAATGGTTATTTATAATCGCGCTGCGTGGCTAAGACTCCTATATTTTTAGCTACAAGGTAAGAAAGACACAATAGACACCGATGCTCTAATCTAAAGCATTTTAAAATATCTTCTTTATAAACTAGTGATACGGAATGGAAATTTTAACACAGATGTATTCAGTTTGTACTAAAGAAAAAGGGCTGGAAAAATGCAAAGTGTAAGGAGTGAGATTATCTTGAAATGAAAAGCACAGAAATTTCCTTAAGAAATTTTCCTCAAAAATAATATGTTATATATGTATATCTTAATTTTATTCAGTAAACAATAAATAACAAAACAATAAATTATCCTAAACTAAAATAATTATACTAAACCTAAAACTAAACTACCTACTAAATTATTTATTGGATTGGATTTTTGTGTTATTGGATTAAATAATATTTTTCCTAGACAATTATCTAAATACATGTTACAGTAACATCTCAACTGTACTATGAGCAAAGAATACCGATTACCTACCGTCTTAATCATTTACAAGCAACTTTTGTTATTGATTTGATTTAAACAAAGAAACCGGAATCTCAGTTTTTGGTATTCTACCTTTCAGCCTAAAAAAACTAGACATCTAATTCCAAGGCTGATTGTTACAGCTATATTACGCCAAATTTATTATTTACTTTAAGACAAAATACTAATATTAATATATATATATATATTCTGAGTTGTGCGCATTTAATGATCTTTACCCATTAGTGGAACACTATTTAAGACTAATAAAAAAATACATATTCAACGTGAGAGTACAGTCATTGGCAGTAAAAATGAAGCATTCGCTATTGTTGTTATTTTATTACGCATGCATGAAGACACTTGTTCCGAATAGCGACTCGTCGGCGCCTGTTCATTCCTTCAAATGCAAGGAAGCACTTCCTCCCGATGCCCCTTCATCACAATGACATTTTACTCTCCAAAAGTTAGACAGCTACACGCTACGAGGTAAATAACTCACTTTTCTTGCGTATCGTTATTTAACGACATATTTAATGCCCCTCTGGCGTATATGTGTAACTTTACATGTCCATTAAGCCCATCTGGCATGAAAATATCATTATTTGTTCCTTGGGTACATCCAAAACGTGGGTAGATTGTAGAAATGTACTTCTAACTGAAAATATTTATGTTTCTTTCTTGAATTGTTTTCCCGTGTGTTTTACACTAACTTTGTTAGTTTTATACTCTAGTAATTGGTTTTAAAGATTAGAAAATCAGTTTCCTATAGGTACACGTATATATTACAGCAGAGATGAAAGCTAGGTACCAGTGGCGTGGCGCCTAAAGAACTCGATTCCTACCGGCTTGCCTAATATTAGGCATTTGAGCACTTTATTCTACAGCTCTTAAGGAAAATGTACGCCAAATCTGCACCGGCTTGCCCAAGGATATCTTTTACGCCACGCCACTGCTAGGTACATTATAAGTGTATAAACAAACATAGAAAGCTGAATTTCCGCCACATTTCAATGATGTAAGTTCATCAGGTGACTATTATAGCGTAATGATGACTTTGATAGCGATTGATTGGAATTTGAAATATAATTTGTTATACGAAATTACAGTTGTTGAACCGAAATCAAATAACAAAAGTAGTAGGGATAGTCACAGTTATACTTGGCTTACACAAAATTAATACCGATTGTCTTACACAAAAATAAAGCGCTCAAGGGAGTTGCACAAAGTGTTAACTGGACGCTACTTAGAAACGTGCCCGTAGTCAATTAGTCCTCAGGATAGACGCCTCTTCAATATGTAGGTAATACGTATTTCCCAACCTTGCCCTCACTATCACGAGATAAGAGCGACAGGCACAATTCTGCTAAAAATAAATACGACGCTAATTTTCTTTTCCCTTTTTCTGCCAGAACAATAAAGATTTAAGACGGCTATTAATTAAAGCGGTGATAAATGGTAAAATTAGTAGCATCGCTTGAGTTATTTATCGGCTATATACTCAATTAATGTGTCTGCCTCGATAATTTGCCGTAATGCTAGACGAATCATTCAGTTTCGCTGCTTTATTAAGTGCTCACTTTGTGGGAAATTTATATTTATTTTTGATAAAATGGACGGTTTTAACTTCCACAGCTTTCCTTATCTGCATATAATACTATGAGAATCATCTGGGGGCACGGTAGTGCCCCCGCCAAGTCGAGCTGTTACCCTAATTAATCAGTTGTTTGGTTTGTTCGTGTAAAGAATCATTTAATATAGTCCGAATACTTACGACGTACGAGTATAAACAGTGTGGGCTAACTATTTTTATGCCACACCTGGCCATAAAGTGGCCATATACCACCGGCGCAACACATATACACACATTACTGTTGCGCCGGTGGTATAGGTCAAAACTTCAAATAATTCAGTAATTCTATGTAATCAATGTATGGGAAAGACAAACAAATTAATAAAGTTTTCAAACTTGTGTGGCATGATACCTTTGGGTGTGGTGTTCAAAACTCACAACTCTCCCCCCCTCTCCACCTGACGCAACACCCCCCCTCGTAGTGAAATGTGTCCCTTTTATCGGTTTTATCACATTTTCTCGAAAACTATAATGGATACAAAAAAGTGTCAAAAGTAAAAATGATCCTCATTAAATTGTAAACAAAATTCGTCCCATATCTTATTTTGATAGGCTGGACGGTTTTCAAGCTGTAGGTAGTTAAAAAACTAAAATGAAATTTTTCATCAGATTAACGACAATATAGTCATTATTTATTGGAATGAAGTAAATAAAAAGCTGTAGGTGGAATCATTAGGGGTGCACTAAGAAAGGATTTTTCAAAATTTACCCCCTAAGGGGTTCAAATAGGGGTTCAAAGTTTGTATGGAGAGTCTACGATTTTAGAAGTAAGAGATTTTAAACTTCATGTTTAGACTCTTTATTAGATTACAAGAAAAGTAATTTCACCGTTTTTCGAAATTAATCCCCTAAGGGGTTTAAATGGGGGTTGAAAGTTTGTTTATCAACGCACAGCCCAAAGCGCTGGTCCTAGGAATTCCAAATTTAGCACGTAGGTTCCTTATAAGGTCTAGGGGTGCACTAAGAAAGGATTTTTCAAAATTCATCCCCTAAGGGGTTTAAATGGGGGTTGAAAGTTTGTATATCAACGTACCGCCCAAACCGCTGGTCCTAGGAATTCCAAATTTAGCACGTAGGTTCCTTATAAGGTCTAGGGGTGCACTAAGAAAGGATTGTCCCAAAGAAACTCTACAAACTACATATACAAACTTTCAACCCCCATTTAAACCCCTTAGGGGATGAATTTTGAAAAATCCTTTCTTAGTGCACCCCTAGTCCTTATAAGGAACCTACGTGCTAAATTTGGAATTCCTAGGACCAGCGGTTTGGGTGGTGCGTTGATATCTAAACTTTCAACCCACATTTAAACCCTTTAGAGGATGAATTTGGAAAAACGGTGAAATTACTTTTCTTGTAATCTAATAAAAAGTCTAAACATGAGGTTTCAAACCTCTTTACTTCTAAAATCGTAGACTCTCCATACAAACTTTGAACCCCTATTTGAACCCCTTAGGGGGTAAATTTTGAAAAATCCTTTCTTAGTGCACCCCTAATGATTCCACCTACAGCTTTTTATTTACTTCATTCCAATAAATAATGACTATATTGTCGTTAATCTGATGAAAAATTTCATTTTAGTTTTTTAACTACCTACAGCTTGAAAACCGTCCAGCCTATCAAAATAAGATATAGGACAAATTTTGTTTACAATTTAATGAGGATCATTTTTACTTTTGACACTTTTTTTGTATCCATTATAGTTTTCGAGAAAATGTGATAAAACCGATAAAAGGGACACATTTCACTACGAGGGGGGGTGTTGCGTCAGGTGGAGAGGGGGGGAGAGTTGTGAGTTTTGAACACCACACCCAAAGGTATCATGCCACACAAGTTTGAAAACTTTATTAATTTGTTTGTCTGAAAAACACATAATTACCACACTAAAACGTGATTTTCCGTGCTTTAGAAGCATTTTCAGCAGGCTGAAAGGTGATTTCAGGCCGTTTCAGAGGGGGCTCTTTCACATAGTAGAAGATCGAAAATTCACCTAAGTTGACGTTGTTTTCAGGCGCCTGAAACACGTTTTCAGTCCGTTTTCAGGACCCCTTATGGGCCTTTGAACTACACCTCAGTATATGGCGAAATTTCTCGAAGGAGTGAAAGAGACAGCACTATTAGAAAGAGACAGCTATACTGAGAATGTTAGAATGTTCGAGAAATGTGCGAAAGAATACCAATAATATAATTTTTTAGTAAGATTCCGGGGCTTAAGTCTCGGAAAAAAATTTTTTGTAAGCGAGTCTCCACTTTTCGACCATGTTCTTCGAAGTTTAGGTAAATATACTTTACCTATTCCGATCACTCCTCATGATGGAGTCAGGAGCTGGAGAATGCAACTCTTCCACCGTTATTAGTAACTCCTTCGAGTGTGGACTCATTTTTTTCGTATTGACAAGCCCGTTACGTTAAACTTGATGGCGAGGGTCTGATGATGGAGTCATGAGGTAGGAACTCTTCAACCGTTACTAGTTACTCCTCCAAGTTTGGGTTCATTCGCTTGGCACTGTCGAGCTCAATACGTTATATTTGATGGCGATGGCCTGATGCTGGAGTCAGGAGTTAGAGAGTGGAACTCTTCAAACACTGCTAGTAAGCCCTTGGAGTTTCGTCTCATTTAATTAGTATTCACGAGCCCTACACGTTAAAGTTGGTGCCGAGGGTCTGAAGATGGAGTCAGGATATGAAGAGCAGATAATCTTCAACCGTTTATTGTATCTAACCTCTTCAACCAAACGGTTGGTCGTTTGGTATTGACGGGCCCAATACGTTATACATGGTGACGAGGGTCTGATGATAGAGTCAGGAGCTGGGAGGTTAACTCGTCAACCGTTTCTAGTAACCCCCTCGAATTCAGGCTTATTTCGCTGGTATTGATGAATCCGAATCACGCTTGCTAACGAAGGCAATGATGATGAGTCACGAGGTGGACAGTCGAAATCCTCGACCGTTACTATTAACCCTTTTGAGTTTATTTTTTTTGGTCGATATTGACGGTCGGCTGATGGAATCAGGAGGTGAAATGTGGAAATCATCAACTGTTACTAACAACGTATTCGAGTTTGAGCCCAACACGTTATTCTTGCTAAGAAGGGCTCGATGATTGTGGCTATTCCTAGATATAGGTAGTCAGATAGGGTATAGCAATGTTCATGTATTTGCAATCGTTACCTCCTCCCTCGAGTTTGGGCTCATTTGGTTAGTATTGATGAATCCTTTACGAACGGCGAGGTGGCGGCTTGGCGATGAAGGTTTGATGAAGAGTTTGGAGGTAGAAAATGATGACGTTACTTAATCCCAACGAGTTTTGTGTAATTTGGTTTGTATTGACAAGTATGGTACGTTATACTTAGTGACGGAGTGAGAAAACGGAAAGTAAAAATATTGAACTGTTACTAGTAACCCCAAACCGTAGAAGCAAATCGTCACAGTGTGGCAAGGTGAGCCCATTCAGATATTTACAAACACCCAAATGCCTTTAACTCGGTCCTTATGTTTGCGTAGGTGCGAGCCATATTGGGATAATATGCGTAGTTGGTGATACGCAGAAAGTTACTCTTCAACTCCGCAGTATTTAAACGTATATTGGCACTATAACGCAGTATTGGTACTCGCAAAAATGAGATGAGACTTTACCTTTAAAATTGATTAGTATCTTTCGCTTTCTAATTCAATCTCAGTTCCTAGATCCCAAGTATATTGGACTCATCAATGCCAACCAAATGAGTCCAACCAAACTAGTAATGTTTGTTTGAAAAATGCGGCCGGATATATTGTTTCATAATATGTAGAGATATAGATAGATGCAAATACAATGCGCCCCACGTTTTTAGTTAGTTTGTTAAGTCCCACATTATTAGTTTTTCCGCTTATTGGAAGATTTTCCACCTAACAGATGTCAAAATCTCAGTTTTGTGCCCTAAATTTATTTTCTAGTTTTTGGTACATTTCATAATTCATAACATAAGATAAACGTTTAACTTAAAAAGTTTTTTTACCTATTTTTTTAATCCAATAGATATCGCATTAGTTGATGGTGCTAGTGATCTATTTTGCCATTGGTGTATTTACTTTACACACCAAACTCTCATAACTGTCGAAGTGTTTTTTGTTTTTTATGATGCTATGATAACTCCCAGTTCTAGTCGCACCGCCTTGGTGTCCAAAAAAACCCTCATCATGTCTGACTGAACTACGCTCAGGGACAATGAATTCGGGTAATTTTCTATGAACAATCATATAGAAAATGACCAGAATTCATTGTCCGTGAATGAAAGTATTTGGTCCAGTTAGAATCATATCCACATCTTAGTTATCAGTAAAT